>DF938594.1:0-624622 GCA_000836255.1 Dothideomycetidae sp. 11243 | reverse complement strand
CCCTAACCCTAACCCTAACCCTAACCCTAACCCTAACCCTAACCCTAACCCTAACCCTAACCCTAACCCTAACCCTAACCCTAACCCTAACCCTAACCCTAACACACCGGATTCTTCCTCCCGTTCCACCGCCTTGGTCTCGTGAGGCTTGATGGCATGTCCATTCGCTGTCTTGGGTGTCGCGTCATTTGGCAGGTAGTAGGACTCCGCTCCGGCGTGTTTCCCCGCGCCCTACAGAGGAGTTAGAAAACAAGTTACTCCGCAAGGGGGAAAAAGAACCCACGATCATGGTCAAAAATCCAGGCATGCGTAGGCTGCCCGCAGTTCGAAGCATTTCTTCATCACGGGGGACGCAATATCTCAATGCTTTTCTGGCGTTGACAGCCAGGCCAATTGTCCATCCTCCTTTCGAGGGATCGGATTTGGCCTCGTACACATAGACCTCGAATCCAGGATGATTCTTGGCGATGTCAGACGAAGGTCGGCGGACAAGGGCATTAGCGAGGGCGAGGCCTGCGATGCCAGCGCCAACAATACCAATGCGAATAGGAGTAATATCACCCATGATGATGAAAGCTGGGCAGGAATCGAACGAAAGGCAGCGGCAATGAAGTTGAGAAGCGTAAAAGGTGAAAACAAGGCAACGAAAAGTGGCGTCTCAGCTGAGATGTGGTGTCGCCATGGTCTGAAAGGCCCGTGCATTAGGCCGCCATCCACTTTACTATCCGGGACAACCGTAGAACTGAACAGGACAACTTCCAACTTGACTGACAACCAGTCGGAGGATTTCGTCCTGGCTGTGCAGATAGCATTTGTCTCATAACATGTATGCTACCATAACAATACTGACTCTCGGTGGTTGTACCTCAAGTAAATCTGACAAGCATCAAGCATTAGGTTAGTGTTTATAATGATAGACTTTGCCAGTCGAAATTTTACATAAGTAAACGCAGTGATGATAGAGTATCAGTCATCATTGGTATGTGGTCGAAATCTTAAAATCTATAGTGACTTCTGAAGAGTACATTTTAGATGTCCTTGCGCGCAAATTTACTGTGGTTTATCCGCAAGGTCTTGCCGTACTTGTAGAGAATGAACGGAATCGGAATGAAAGCTATGGAAAGGAAGCCAAGAAGGCTACTGGCCCAACCCACGCCAAGTCTGTTGTACATTTGGGTGGCGAACAAAGGAAATCCTAGGGACAGTCAGTCAAGGCCACATTTATTCAATGACGGAGAAGAACGTACCTGCGCCGAATGATGAACGCATCAAGTCATTACCAGCATACACCGAAGCGACGTAGTCCGGGTAAGCATCGCCGAGATAAGACAAAACAGCATTGAACAGGAGGAAGGCGCCTATAGCGAACCAAGCCGACCCAATTATGGGCACTATCCAATGGCTGCGACCAGCCGACCAGCCAAACCAGAAGAGACAGATTGGGACAGCAAAGCAACCGACCATGGCCGGGATGAGGCGCTTTTCCGGTTGGATGTTGCCATTGGCGTCAAACTGCTTCTCCTGCACGAAATAGAGATATGCATAAAACGGAGGCAGCACAATGAGCGCACCGACGAAGATACCAAGGAAAGAGAGCCCAAACACTCCGTATGAGAAGTGGTACATCTCAAAGAAGACAATAGGAAAGGACTCGAACCAGCAGTACAAGAGGGCATAAATGAGCGCAATGTAGAGGTTCAAGAGGAAGATCATGGGCTCGTGGAAGTTGAGGGTGATTGGACGAACGAGGACCATGAGAACAATGTCCTTGCCAGTCATGTTCTCGCCTTGCAGGAGAGCCTCGGTAGTGAGGTCCTGGTTCCCGGTGAGCTTGGCGATGCGGTTCCTTTTCCTGTAGAGAATGTTGGCAGACGAGGTCTCCGGCAACAAGAAGGTGAGAAACACCAGGGAAAATCCAGAGAGCCACATGAGCTCCCACATGCTCCAGCGCCAGCCTTTGGCGGCGACAGCGAAACTAGCGACAGTAGGCCCGAGAGTCGGCCCGGCGACAGCGGACATACCCCAGACGGAGATGGCGTACGCTTGTTTCTTGGGTGGAAAAATGTCGGCAAGGGTTGCGCCACCGGTAGCTAAGACGGGCGAGCCAAAGAGACCGGTCAGGAAACGGAAAGCCAGCAGCATGCCAATGTTCTTGGCCATGGCGGTTCCAAGCTGGAAGACGACAAATACGAACAGGGTGATGATGTAGATGGGTGTCCGGCCGAATTGCGGCACCTCGGACATGGGTGCAAAGACCATAGGACCAAGACCGTAGCCTGCGACGAACAGACAGAGGCCGAGGATCGAGACCTCATCGCTGACACCAAACTCGGCCGCGACCAGCTTCTCACCGGGGGTGTAGATTGCGGAACCAATATAGACACTCGTAGTCAGGATGCAGATCAGAAAGGTGACGAAGCATTTCTTTCCCGTGCTCCAGTTGCGTGGGTTCTCCGGATCGTTGGGTCCATCCCAATCGATGACAGTCAAGTCGCGGCCTTTCTCGGCATCGATCGGGGCGCCGGCAACGTTGGAGACTTGCCGTTCGACAGGTACGTGAGTGTGTTCCGATTCAGAATCTCTCATGGGAAGTGGCGATTCTGCCCGTTCAGGCCCAGGGGTAGATTTTCCCGAGCTTTGGTCATTGACGGATTTTTCCTGTTGCTGCGTCTCGGACGCATCATCGCCGTCTTTCGCTGTGGGACGTGTGGTCTGTCCATAACGGGCCATGTTGGTCGTCTTCTCGTAATTGTAGTAGCGCTCTGCATGATTGATGTCTATCTCTTCTGGATATCGGAGGTACTTATTCTTGGTGACAATGCGGATGATGTGACCGACAAACGTGCTCTGGAATAATTGGGGTGCCATTGTGAAACGAGTCACCAACAAGGTGGCCTGACGGACCAGCAATGGGAAGGAGGTATGCAAAGCGTCGCAAGATCAAGATTATGTATCGCAGAGAGCGCGACAGGGGGCATTATGACCCTCATATTTAATGCTGACACGCCGCGATGAAAGACCAATGCAGAAAAAAGTGATATCTCTGGTGACGTCATGGATTCGGTCTCCGCTGACTTCCACACGCATAAGAATGCATGCGAGTTCCCCCATGGGGTAATGACACATCCGGCTTTCCATCTTCGGCCGAGTCTGCTTATCTCACCCAGATCTTTGAGTCAGCGACCCGGTACACGGGCCTTGCCCTCGGATTCTTCGGAACTCGGGAGATCGGGAGATCGGGAGATCAATACCCCGAAGATGAAAGTGCGCGTGTGCCATGTCCAGTCTGACAAGTTAATTGCACAACTCCAATTCTAGTGTCCATGCTTGCTGAATACTTTGTCTGGTCGAAAGAGTTCATCATACAAATTTTGGTCGCTCTCAAATCCACATATGCCCGGACTCTTCCGGTCCAGAGACCCGTTCAAATTGCTACTGTTAGTCTCGCCTCGGAATGCAAGCATCAAACGTCATGCGCCTACCTCCCCTGTCGAGATCGCGGGGCGGGGTCGTGCCAAGACCCGGCATCGACGCATTCTCATCATTTGTGAAGACCAGTACAAAACAGCACCACCCTATCTGCATTGAGGTCCAGAACCCATTCCTCCTCGATCCCCTGGCGATAGCCCTTGCATAAATTAATTATTGACAGTTTACTGCCGAAGAGGAACCAAGCTGGCGAATGCCAATCCGTCGCCCCCGTAGATCACTTCGGGTCTCAAGAGCTTGTGAGTATCACTGACAGCTTCACCCTGTTCTGTTCTCATATTTGCTGACACTTTCGACAAGGCGATTTCTGCCATCATCGACGCATAAAATGCGAGCGTGTTTCGTCTGACGCTCGCCGGTGTAAGAATTGCGACGACTTCGATATTGCTTGTGTTTCCGATCGCCCGTATCGACGAGGACACGTGTCAGACGACGCGCGGCGGCAGCACAACGTCGTAGAGGAGACTACAGCGCACACAGAGACGACCTTTTGCAATGATGAATCTCAGCACGGTGGCGAGGAGCTCTCGAGAGATTCTCACCGTGTCAGCCCCACCAGTGGGGCGAATACTCAGGGTTTGAGCAGCGCGTGGCAGGCTGTCGCATGGAATACCGTGCCCACAGTCACTCGGCTCCTGCGTATCTACCACGAGACAGTGTATCCGATGTGCGTTCGGACTGATTGAAGCCCTGGCTGCGACTGACCGCCCCAGTTTCCCATTTTTTGACTGTGCTCGGTTGGAACATCGGGTGAAGTCGCTTGAACATGCCCATTCTCGGCCACTGTTTGTCAGCGTGATGGCCGCTTGCGCGCTAGCATCGGCACGAGCTCGCGATGGGGCTGTTACCCTTGGATCACGAGCATCATCCGACACGGACTTGCCCCCGGAGATTTTCTTCGCGGCTGCTGAAGAATCTCTGCCTCGCAGTCTCATTGGCTGCAACAGTGTAGACTACCTACGCGGTTTCGCCTTGCTCACACTGGCAAGCCTTCAAGACGCAAAGATCTCGGCAATGCAGATGTATCTCGGCAACTACTTCACTCTGATTTCGATGAATCAATGGCAAGACGAAGTCCACTGGCCCTCTGATTTGCAGCCTGCAGAAATTGAAGATTTCAGAGTGCTGGTGAGCAATGCAGAAACCCTTTCCCACTCCGAAGCATGCTGATCAGTGACAGTTCTGGTCCATGTACACCCTCGACATTTACTCGTCCATCGTCTGGGATGGATGCATCCACTTCCAGGAAAGCCATGCAAAGGTACGATATCCCACACGATTGAGTGGCAACCATCACCACGTCGAAAACGAGGATGACTGGCTAACTGGGTGGAATTTCACAACCGATCTCTATCGAATCATGGAACACGACCTGAGGAGGCTGCGATCCAAACGCTCCAAGTTCAACCTGCTGGGAGAAGAAGAGCGATTGGTGACAGGTCCAGGTCACACCAGCTATGACAAAGTGAACACCATGTACACGCAGCTTGCGCCTGTCTTTCAACAGATCCGACCGGTCACTGGCAATCCGGACCACGACATCTTCGGTTTCCAAGCTGCCAACATCCAAGCCACGCTCGCTCTGCTCCAGATGGTCAGTCTCTCCCTCGAGGACCAAGTAGACATCAACAAAAAGTGCAATGTCGTAAGCGACGTTCTCTCCACCTTCCATCGCGTGCCTCAGCCGTATCTGCGCGCCATCAGCACTCCGATCGTATACCACATCGGAGGTATAGGGACCATCCTTGGGTCAGTCATGGAAGGACAGCTGGGGCCCAACTCGTGGCGGCGTGTGAGAGATCTCCTGCTTTCCATGGCAGAGCTATTGGAGGGGTTCGAAGCATCTCTAAGCTGTGGTGCCGGGGCCGGGCAGAAGTTGCGGGAATTGGCGGTGCGAGTCGAGGAGTATGTGTCGGGCCGTGGGGAAGGCCGAGAGCTGCAGAGGGAAAGCCTGGTCATGGACGCTGCCAGCTCCACTGTTCTGGATGGCAATGTAACAGGCACATGGGATGATGTCCCTTTCCCGGACTTTTCCACTCCGTTCCAACTTCCGGGCGAGTTGTTCGAGGACTGGACCTGGCCGTTTGCGACGTATGACTCTTATGGATCTGTTGGACAGCAGGAATGACTCGGAGACGTGTCTAGATTGTTTCATACTATATGCAAGAGCCTGGAAAGGCTTCTACCACCTGTTGTCAAACACTTTGCCGTCGACAAAGTTGACCATGTGGCTGACGGGGTTCAATTTCGCCTTTCCTTCTCCAAACCGCATCCCCTTTGACATGACAGTCCGATAGTTCTTCCCGGGATTCACTTTGCCAAGGACATATGGACTGCGGGTCTCGACCCTGTCCGGCACAGGGATGCTGCGGCCAACGATGGCTTCCATGCCCTGCCAGGCGAATGTCACTGCTTCCTTTGCACCACCCGGGATGCCGGCATCATCCAGCATGAACATCTCCGTATGCGGGAACTGTTGCTTCATGTAGTCGGTGATGTTGGGGTTGTACGCCCCTCCGCCGCACATGAAGACCTCGTCGACTTCCCTGCCCTCGGGCTTGTAGCGACGCCAGTGGTCAACAATGGCTTGAGCAGTGATCCTGGTGACGGTGGCGACCACGTCGTCCGGATTGAGGCCTAGTCTCTCTCCCTGGGCGATCATTTCATCGGCTAGCGTGTCGCGGAATACCTCACGGCCCGTAGTTTTGGGTGGATGCCAGGCGAAATAAGGGATCGACTTGAAGAAGCCATCTACCATGCCTTGATGCACTTTACCACGCCTTCCCATCTCTCCATCTCTGTCGTACTCACGCTCGCCATTCGTGAAATGCCTGACCACCGCATCGATGAGGGCATTGCCTGGCCCGGTGTCGAAATCGTATGCCATATCCGGCCCTTCGGGGGGGATGAAACACACGTTGGCGATGCCTCCGATGTTCTGGCATGCGCGCAGCTTCGAGGGATGGTGCAGTAGCAGCGCATCGAAGAAGGCGATGAGTGGCGCACCCTGCCGGCCTGCCGCTTGATCGCTGACTCTGAAATCGGTGACGGTGGTTACGCCGGTGCGACTGGCGATGATTGTGCCTTCTGCCATGGTCAGGGCCGAGCGTGGGATGCCTTGGTCCGGCATGCTGGCGAGCCAAATGGTCTGCCCGTGGCTGCCGATGGCATCCACTTCGGTCTTCAGATCGACGCCGACTTCCTTGCAGAACTGGATTGATGCTGCTGCAAAGGTCTCTCCTAGAAGGACATTCACTTCCGAAAGCTCCGAGGCGGATGTCTTGTCGTGCTTGATGATGCGCAGCACTCGCTTTTTGAGGACCGGGTCGAGAGGCACTTCACCATATTTGAGCAGCGAGAAGTGCATGGGCGAGTCGGGGGTTTCTTGTCGAAAATGACACAATGCACAGTCTATACCGTCCTGCAACAGTCACGGGTTAGTCGCGTGTACACGATCGTGTTCGGCGGTCTCACCATTGAAGTGCCGCTGTTCAGCCCGAGGACTGTCATGTTCAGAGGCTGCGCCGCCGTGGCACCATGGCCATTCGCAAGGTCTTGTGTTGCATGCATGTTGATCCAAGTTTGCGCAGAGGCTGAACAGGTGCACACGATGCACACGATGCACGGTGTCTTTTTAATATGTCAGAAAGGGGGTCGCTGGACAATTGCCGAGTTCCTTTGCCTCACGCGACCACTGCCGTCAGGGTGAAGGCGGCTAAGCGGCGACCCGGCTGACATTTTGAGCAGTTGCGGCGAATGTCCCGCCGGCTAGACGGCCATGCGGTCCAAAGGAGCGGCGGCTAAGCGGTTAAGAGGCTAAAAGGTTCAACGGCTAAGCGGCCCGGGTCAGGCGGTCGACTGTCTGCCATGCGAAAGTCCAAGATCCCCCGCCTTTCTCCATGCTCTACCCCACCATCTGCATTGTTATTTCCGCTCCGATCGCCCGGAGATGTCGCAGTCCACCGAAGTTACATAAGTTAACTGGGATCATGCCCGTGAGATTCGTTGCATTGCAGAGACACCCGCCTCACTTCAGACAGAGATGGCTCCAACCAAGCTGTGGAAGAGGCTGTCGCCGACGCAGCTCAATGTCGCCATCCACATCTTCTCGCTCATCAGTATCTTCTTCGAGGGCTATGACCAGGGCGTCATGGGCGGTGTCAACTCTGCCCCCCGCTACGTGCAAGAGGTGGGCATCGGAGGGGCCGATGGTAAAGTCACCAACACGGTCAAGGAGGGCGGCATCGTGTCGGTGTACTACCTCGGGGCCGTCTTCGGCTGCTTCGCCGGGGGATGGGCCGCGGACAGGATCGGCCGCATCAACGGGTAAGTCGACAACAACCGAGAGGGTTTGTATGCTTCGTCGCTGACTGTTGTCAAAGTCTCTTCATCGCATCCTTCTTCTCTCTGATAGGCGGCGCTCTCCAAGCAGCCACTCAGTCCAGCAACTTTATCCTCGTGGCGAGGGTCATCACCGGCATCGGCACAGGTGCCTTGACGGGCATCACCCCCGTCCTCGTCTCCGAAACGTCCACCGCCACTCACCGCGGCGGTTTCTTGGGATACGTCTTCATCGCCAACTACCTCGGCATCTCTGTTGCGTACTGGCTGTCGTTCGGCCTCAGCTTCGTCGACAACGGCTACTCCGACATCCGCTGGCGCTTCCTGCTCGGCTTCCAATGCATTCCTGCCTTGTTCGTGCTTGCCGGAGTCCGATTCCTGCCCGACAGTCCCCGCTACCTGGCCTCGGTCGGCCGACTTGACGAGGCCCGAGAGGTGCTGGAGAAGGTACGAGGCGGATCGAGTCCTGACGTGGAGCGCGAATTCCTCGAGATTGCGACGGTAGCCCGCGAGAGCGTGCGCAGCTCTCCCCTTCAGTTCGCCAAAATCATGGCCGGAAGAGGAGGCAAGCCCGGACATCACCTCGGACGTCGCGCCTGGTTGTGCTTCATTCTGCAGGTCATGGCCTCGTGGACCGGAATTACCGCCGTCACGGCATATTCTCCCGTCTTGCTGTCCGCCGCCGGCTACGACAAACTGACGCAGAATGGCTTGGCTGGCGGCCTCAACACCGTGGGCATCGTGGGCACCATCATCAGTGCTCAGATCGTGGATCGCCTAGGACGCAGACGTTGCCTGATTGGCGGCGCCTTTGGCCTCTTCGTAGTCAATCTTGTCGCCGGCAGCGTGTACGAGGCGGCACGCGCCCAACCGGAACGGGCTGCCGCCTATGCTCCTGCTGCGGTCGCCATGTTGTTCCTCTTCAACCTCTGCTATGCCGCGACTTGGGGCACCGTCGCTTTCCTGATCCCGACTGAGATCTGGCCGTCGGACATGAGAGCCCAAGGTAATGGATTCGGCATCACTGGATGGGCTGTGGCTGTCGGATGGACCGTCCTTGTCAACCCGATCATGTTCGCCAAGCTCGAGAACAGGACCTACTTTTTGTTTGCCGCTCTCAACTTGCTCTGGATCCCTGTCGTGTTCCTCTGTGAGTACACAAACCTGCCACTGCCCTGGGTGTTGTGGCTGTGCTAACTGTTCTTCAGTCTACCCTGAGACCTCGGGTCGTTCGCTGGAGTCGATCGACGCGCTCTTCTCCACTCGCAGTCCTTTCAATCGGGACATGGAGATTGCATATCGCGAGCATGGTTCTGTCCTCGGCCAAGGTTATCAGACGGATTTTGACCACATCAAGCGGAGCGATGAAAGGCTGGAAGATGGACAGGACACATATGTAGTGCCAAGTGAGAAGTCTTAGACGTCGCGCTGTATCGAACTGAGAAAAAGCTCCGGTCGTAGCTGCCACACTGGCCTCCATGGCGACAGAATTCTAGATTTGATTTTTAGGCTGGAATCGGTATTTTTGTCTTGTTCTGTGGGTCGCGCCCAGAAAAGTGATTGTGCAGTAGCAAGGCTGAGGCCGCAGCCTTGATATCTGTGTCATCTGCAAAACTGTGGGTGGCCGAACCGTGCATCCGCCCGGATCGCCGGGCAAGGCTGACCGGCAAGCAAGCCACGTCGCCTCTGCCCGAGCAGTCGATCTCCACTTTCGCGTCCTTCGCTGACGTGAGCAGAGCTGACGCGATAATTCAGATGCCTCAGGAGATGGAGCCGCATCTCGCGTCATCGCTCAGGCTCCCAACCAGGCTAGCGAGCCAGCAAGGGATTCTACTACGTCAAACAGGTGCCCGGTCTTGACCATGAGCCCATTAATAGTAAGGGACACATGTGGCAGGCTTATTCCAGGCCACGACTAGGCTCCCGGTGGTTTGTGCTGATGCAGATAATAGAAAGTTGTGCTTCGAGGACAACTGGCAGAACGGCAATAGAAGAGATAAAAAGGCCATCACTTTCCGCATGTCCAACACTCCAACAACACAACATTCCACCCCTCCAACAATACAACAAGCCAACACTCTTACCACTCAAACACTCTTCACACCCACAACTTCCAACATGCAGATCAAAGCCATCCTAGCACTTTGCTTCGGCGCTGTCGCTGTCAGCGCACTTCCGGCGATGGGCGAAGCCGGTATCCAAGCCCGTGATGTACAGGGGTAAGGACAGGATTCATCCCCAAGTCCAGTAGTTCGTCGCTAACAGGTACATAGCCTGAACACCCGGAGCCCGGGAAAGGAAAAGGAGATCAAGATCCACGAGGATCACACTGCAACCGGCCCCAACCCACCAGGCAGCGGGGGTTTCACCGGCATCAAGCTGAAGCCTCAGAGCGAGGCTGGAGCACACATCCACGACCAGATCGGCAACGTGGCTGCCGGCGAGAACTACCAGTTCCCTGGTACCGGCGGTGGCCGGGAGAACAGCCCTCCCCCGAGCCCTCCTCACAACAACCACTAGTAGAAAGCAGCAGGTCTGCATAGCATTGGCGATAGATCTACTGCGCTACGGGTAGCATAGTCATTCAGATCAACCAAGCTCTTTATATATCGGTGCCAGATTCATTACTCAGCATAATCAGTGAAGAGATGATAGATGTCCCTCCTTTGCTTGCCGCAATATCTCCACAATCTCCGTCTTGCTTTCCTTCTCTGCTAGTTGCATTGGAGTTTGACGTATGCCATCCTGGACATCCACGTTTGCGCCTGTCGGAGAAGAAAGCGGACAAAATCGAGCTGGTCCCATTTGATTGCTGTATGTAGCGCGGAGCATATTCCATCACTTTCATCGTCGGGAAAACAGTATATCGGCACAAAGGTCTCGTCGATGTCAGCGCCGGCGTCGAGTAAGAGCTCCGCCGTGGGCACACAGCCGCTCTTCGCCGCACCTTCCAAAGCATTGGTGCCATGAATCTTTGCTCCGTGGTCGAGCAGGAATTGCAACGCGTCAGTGTCACCGCGCCTTGCTGCGTTGTGCAGTGAAGAATCGCCGAGTGGTTCTCCGTTACCATATATTGATGCGCCGCGCGAGAGCAGAAACTCAGATATGACAAAATCGTGATGAGCAAGGGCGAATTCGAATGGCGAGGTAAATCGTTCGGGCGCAGCTTGTACGCTCATTCCATAGTCAAGCAGTGTCTGGAATACTTGAGGTTCGCCGCTGGTGGCAGCAACTATAGGCAACATGTTGTGCCAGTTGTCGAAGCGCCATTGTGAGGGTATGTCCTGGCTGTGCATGTGGTTGGTGCACGGATTCCATCGCTCTCCTCCTGGAGCATCACGACAAGCAGGTATTTCGTCGAAAAAGAAGCGCAGGATGTCGCCGTGACCACTCCGTGCGGCTTCGCAGAGCGCCACTCGGATAGGTGGCACCATGCGAGACTGATTGTGGTGGACGTGACTTGGCTCGGAATAGAGTGAGGTGCCTAACGATTTCACCGTGACCAAATCGCCTCTTCTGCAAGCATCGAGGAGGACATTGCTCCTTTGTACGGTTGCCAAACATCCTGGAGGCAACATCAGCATAAGAGTGGAATGAGATGTCTACTGACCGACCGGAGTTGGCATCATCGTACCTCTTAGCATGTCCGTGGATTCAGTCTAAACTCGAAGTTTTGCATTACGGGTGCGTGACACAAGGGTTGTACAGGGAATCTTTGGGATGGTGATGCACAGAAAAAGAGAGTCGAAGAGATGGGGCTATGTTGAAGCCAAACAAACGCGCAGGCCAACAGCTGCCCGTGACACAAACTCGTCTGGCCCCAGCCTTTTTCACTTTGCTGAAGTGGTTCCGACGAAAACCGCTGCAATTAATTGATACTATTTTTAGACCTCGTGTCAAATCATTCAGAGATGCGCAACAGCTTCACTAGTAGCATACTTGGCTTTGTATGCGACAGTACCATTCACTCTGGGCCACACTAATGTCTGCTGCTCTCATCACTATACTAAGCCCCATTGACGTATTACGCACACGCAGATCAGAAAAACTGAGAGAAGATGCCACTTACCATTTCTGTGTCATGTGTCCGGACCCTGATCAGGCTGCATAAGGCTGGGCTTCTCCCGCCAACGCAGTCTACTATGTCAACTCATGGTCTTATTGCTCTCTGCAGATGGTGCAGCTATGAGCCCGTACCCTGGTGAGGCTTTTCCCGACAAGGCAGCCATTCATGTCATGCCACACGTCACTCTGTCCAGATAGTGCGGCCACCGATCTTGCCACGCATGTTGATTCGAAGTCTCTGGTCAGTCTTCTATACGTAGCAGGATGTTCACGAACGACATATATGTCGGTCTTTGCTTATATAGTATGCACCAATCTCATTCCTGCTTGATACGTCGTTGGCATCACAAAACTCATTCTCGCGGATCTATATCCATCATTTCGACCTTCTTGAAAGTCCCGAACAATGTTTCTATTCAAACCCATTCTTGTTGCTCTGTTGGCCTATATTACCACGACGGTATGCTTTGCTGTACAAAATCCATCATCAAATACTGTCCTTACGACAAGGCTATCAACACATGGCGCTGATAGTTCGTCGTTACTTAAGAAACGAAATCCGTTATACGAACCTGGCAAATATGGCAAGCCAGCGCTTGAGATACTTCAGAGATACTTGAGCGACGCCAAAATAAGAGGAAAGAAACCTAGACTATTGTTCCACTCTGGTATCGGTAGGATAGAAGCTTCTAAATTTGCAATGATGTAGAGCCGCAAACAGGAGACACCGATTTGGAATGTCGAATACATGATCAAAGCAACAGAGAAACGGTTCATGCCAGAAATACAAGAATATTTGGTCGAAATTTCGAAAATTGATCCTAAAAAGTGCGATATATGGAACGCAGTCTGGAAAGACATTTCCTGAGCCTTTGTTCAGCTGCAAATAGAGGAAGCCAAAACAAATCACGACTTCATGGCCGATCTGGTGACCAACGAGAAGGAACCACTCCCCACGAGCTTCTACGCTTCAATCGAAAAGCCACACCTTGACCACGTCGAGATCAAGGTTAAGCAACCCTACGAACCCCTGCTGATGAACGAGTACACCAAGAGCATGTGCAAAGAGCAGTAGTCCATGTAAGTACTGTACCCAAAATTTGGAAGAGTGCATCCTAGGAGCCTTGCAAACCATTCAAGGGGACGACTAGTGCCTCGTTTGAGAAAGCCCACGATCGGTTTCTTCAGAGAGGACATGGGTTCCGGAGTATCGATGCGACCCCTGCTGAGCCAATGGACTCCCCGAGCTAGATAATTTGCTACTTCTGTAGCTATGATTTGGAACTCGTTAAGAGTGCTAATTTTCTGATCGTGATGGAATCCGTACAGTGAATGCCATTTACAACATACTGAGAGATGGGAGATCCCCAGCCGTCACTCCAGAACAGGGTGTACAGACAAGCTGAGAAGCGACGATAGGTCGGATGCTGCATGCTTCACACGTTGTGCAATGGGAATGCCTAGTCGGCTGAATGGCGACACTGTACTCCGCTGAGGCGTGTGCCACGTACTAGAAGAGACTGACAAGGAGTCCAAGGTGTCGCATAGACAATAGGAGCTGCTGCATGGGCCATATTGAGAAGCGTGTCTGCTTGTAGCAGTCCCACCAACCGAGGTACAAGTCAAAGACGCTGGATTTCGATCACACGAAAGTAGACAGCTTCGTGTCAGTACATATCTATGTACACGCTGCCTATTCATATGTAGGGAGTGGATCAATCACGTCAAAGTCAATAGACGAAATGACTTCAAAGTGATCCTTTTTTCGTGCTATTTGACGAACGAACAATCTTCCCCTTCCTAACTTTCACCCTACAAGGCTCAAGGGAGCATCTATAACGCTTCTTGATTGCTTGCTTCACTTTTGCCGTACTTGTGCAAGTCACCAGTATCGTTGGTATAGAAGAAGCTTCATCGACGCCGAGGTTGATGAGGTTGATAGATGTCGATTCGTCGGTGCCCCTCGTCGCTCTGTCCACAATTCTGCTCAATTTGAGGCCCTCGCTTTCGTTCCATATCTTGACCTGCTCGGAGGATAACTTGGCGGGGAATGCTCTTTCTTTGAGATCAAAGTCGAGACTGGACTGTCCTGCCGTTGACGATGTCGGATCTCCTGCTTGATCAGGCTTCTGGGAGTCACCATGGTCCAACGTTGGTGTCGCAGGAGACACTGCCGCGATACTGCTGGAATGCACAGAGAAACCGACAAGAAAGAACAACCAGGATCTCAACATGGTGTAGAAGTGGTGGTGTACCTTGTGCTTTGGAAAGGTGCGATGTGGCTCAGTGGTGGGCTTTTGGCCCTTTTATGACCTAGAAAAGCAACCGTGAACACATATGAGAGTGAATCGCCCCAAAGCAACACCTGTTCTCTCAAAAGGACACTACGATTCTGATGGATAAGCGTTACATGCTGTCATGTTGGTCAGTATATGCAATGCATAACGTGCCACGAGGCTGGTTTGAGGCTAATTTGTAGTCGAACTGCAATCGCAAAATTCTCGAACGGCCACATTGCCAGATGGATACCTATTGTATCTAAGTTCTATATTTGTAGAGGAGATATCTGCAGGGAAAGGATCAGGCTCCGCGTTTTGGAGGTAATCTCCGCGATTGTCAGTGAGGCTCCGCATCTACAGCCCAAGGCTCCGCCGTCGAACCAGGCTCCGCACCTGCATATGAGCTTCACGTTGAGAGCGAGACTCTGTTCGCTTGGCTAGAAGGTTGCAGCCTTGTCAAAAATCTCTGCTCTATCCGCCATGGCAACCTAGATACAGCTGGCGACCCAGAGAGGATGACAATGCAAGAAGGCAGCAAATGTGCATTGCAGCGAGAAGGCCAGGCTGACAGGCCACGTTCGTTCAATCGCATCTACCGAGAGGTTTCATCTCGTCCTGGGACTATTTAAACATAGTCCTCGGCTGCGATAGATTTAGAGGATCAGATCAACCAAACTTCCAACTATCAGTCAACAACAACTACCAGTCACCATTGCCAATTTATCAACTCGGAGTCCACCGAACTCCATCTCCGGAAGTATGCGTTTATCCAACCTCACCGTGGGGCTACTTGCCGGTGCCTTTACTCAAGGCCAAGTCATGGCGGCACTTGACCCTGTACTCGGCAGTCGAAGCGTCCCATACCTGGACGAGGGCGGAACGTCAAAGGACGGCCTTGGCAGCAGCATCACGAAAAAAGACTCTGATGTGCTATCACAACATCGCAATTTGGAGCGAGCGGTTCCCGATGGCTTGGAACTGTACAACGCCGTGACGACAGCAATCATCAACAGCTGCGTAATCACTGTAGCAATCTCTGTTGGTGTATGGGTTGCTCTCACGCCGGTAAGGATCATCAATGCTGGGCTGAGGATTCAGGATAGACGCTTACAGAAATAAAGGAGACGAAAAGGTGCGTCAGTAGAGCCGTGAGCAAAGCTCTCGTCGGGGCGGGCATGAGAAATGCACCCACGCCTGATGACGCGACTGAGATGCTAGACGAGGCGGCGCAAAGGCGTAGTGGGAATCTAGTCCGTGACGTACTTGGACGACAACATGCTGGATCTGGCCACTCCCAACCACGTAATCGTGCTCAGCGAATGTAGGTCCCGTGCTCAGGGATCTGACGCATCTGACGCCATGAGCGTGAGTGGCGTCATCTCGGGCACGCGTTGTGGGGTGATGGAACGGAGATTGAGGCAAGGGGCGGGCCGTGGGAGGAACAGAATGTGGAGTAGAACGACAATAGAACGCTATGTACAACGCTTGGATCTGCTTAGCTTTAACGACGATCTCGGTATCAGAAGTGCCGTTGCTTGCGGTGAAGTCACATTTTAGCGTGGTAGCCAAACTAGACAAGAGCGTACAATTCATCACTCCATGACACCCATGATTACTCCTGCGCTATTGGGCAGAAGGGAGTTCTCTATGCTTTGATCTCAAGCGTACTGGAAGAAAGCACAACTGGGCATTCGTGGAAAGATGGAAGCGTTGCCGAAAAAGATCGACTGAACGGTGGCAGTAAGTAACTAGGACGCATAGAGACCGAGTAAACTGAAAGCTCAACGCCAGACGTCATCCTTGTTTATACGTAAAATGCGATGGCCATCAATCGCTACCACGTTCCGGTCGACAAGGTCCCCTGTGAGCTCAATCGTGCGGGACCCTGGAGGCTTATTTGGGGGTGGAGGAGGCAGAAAGCAAGTCCTAATATTGAGCGTTATGGTAGGTAACATCCTGCCCAATTCTTGCAACTCTTCGACCAATTTATCAATTGCTTGCTGCTCCATCAAACACGACTCCCCGGAAAAGCCTTGTTGCTGAAGCAGGAGATGAATACTCGGAGGATCGTCGCTGAATTTTTCCAAGACAAGATCGAAGATTGAGGTCGTGCCATTTGTCAGAAATGTGGCTTCTTGGAGGAAAGGCCGTTGTTTTTTCAGCGAAAGGCCGTCTCCAAGTCGAAGAGGATGCAAAATGCGCTTTTGGTAGCCTTGATTATAAGCCACAAAGAAGATTGTGTCGTCGGCACACTTCGCGATGGTATCGAATTGAGTCGCATAGTGAATTTCCGGAGGAGAAACGGTGATGGGAAAGTAATCCTGCGATTTGACCGTCAAATCCACGGTAGCTGTGTCGGAATTATGATCTGCCATCTATTTGCAGGTTATCGAAATCAAGTTTCAGCTGCTGTGCGAGGCGAGACGTCGTGGACAATATGATTTTCAAGGATCCGTGTCTTTTTAAACGGTCAGGAGCGATGAATCGTAACTCTGATAGACCGAGACTACTAGGGAATGCATCGACGAGGCTTGAGATCTCTTTTGGCCCGGAGCAATTCCGAGCGAATATGAGCAATAGATGATGAAGAAGATCGCGAGAACCATTGAGTGAGAAGTGTGAGGTCGCGCCGCCAAGGCTTGATCGATCGCAGGGTTGTATTAGGGTTAGGGTTGTCCCGTTATGCTCGTTTTCATGCCAGGATGATCAAATTGAGTGGTATGTCGCTATTCCTCGTTCGCAACTTTTCTTCTTAATTACCTCGATGTCGCGACATTATACGCACAGGTGTATTAAGTTCTTCGAGCACACACAACTATTGAAGATTAGACACTTCTCACTGATCACATTGATATAATCTGCTCGGTAAGCATGCCTCAAGAAAGACCATTGCGGCGTCTGCTGCTCAAGACCACGACATGTTTGACTTGTTGACCAATCGTTGCAGGTCCGACATAATTATTGCAGGTCCGCGCCTTTGAAATGTGCTTGATATTGGCAGATACAATCAATCTCGTGCGCACGCTTCTCTCCATCTCTGATACAATCAATTTTCCTGCGCACCTTTCTCTCCATCTTGACTTTCTTCTTTTTCGAGCTCCCTTTGACAATAGCAGCTTCTGCAGTAGTACGAGAGTCCACCTCCCATAAGCGTACCATTGGCGCTGCAATAGCCACCTGAGGCTCTGCAGCCGTCAAAGTTGGCCTGCTGGGACATGTATTCGTCCGACCAGCATGACAAAGCGTAAGAAGAGGGGGCGGAGCAACAGCTTTCAGGTTCCTTGGCTCCGTCGACATTCTGGGACGTCTCGCCCACCGGCATGGCCGCCGCCAAAGACGAGAACAGAAGCACGACGCTGGTCATTACTGCCGACGGTGAGAGCGACATGAGTGCTGTTGGGCGCATCTTTGGTGAAAGTGATGGACTTGACGTCGTCGTAGAGCAATTTGGTGGCGATGGTAGAGATGAGACCGGCTTCTGACTCGTAGCAGTTCTTGTTGCCTTGCCAAAGTAATTGTCCGGCCAGGGAGTAAACCTGGATGACGTACAGAGTCTCGTCCTTGGACGCGTCAGTAGGGTAACGGTAAGAAGGGAAGGGGGAATAGCTCCTCTACCTCGTCGATTCTGTCGTTGTTCATGACAGCAACGGAGGTGAGCTGTCAAGGGTGAAACGAGCGGGATTTATAACATTAGCCCTCATTCAGAGTCGATTTCTTCTGCCGTGCATATCCGTGATATCGAAAAGCATATCTCGAGATGCGCCGGGGCTGATTGGTTGAGGCGGGAAACAAGGCAAATGAATGCGCCACCTCGACGCACCGCCAAAGTATACGATCCTGCGTGCACGCGCTCAGCCGTGTCGGGTGTTTCACCTTCCTCTTCGAACCGGCCCACGGCGGTAGCGGGACGCAGACTTCCGGATAACCTCGGTCAAACGACATCGCCCTTCTTTTGGATTCAGAAGCAAAGATATGGCCACCAAAGTTGAGTGATCTATCGCATCCTTGCTGGAAGACAAGGCACGGGCTGGAGGTCTGTCACGTGACAATCGTCAAAGTTTTTTGAACCCGGTTCAAAAAAGAATGGCGCCGAAGAATCCCCGGCTTGCATCACGTGATAATATCTACACGTACCACTACATGGACGTCTTTGAGGTTCGTGCGCAATACTTCAAAGTTGTGGCATGTACTCGTCTGCGACCGACCGATAGACATGATCATCAATGACTGGTGAGACCCCGATGCGGTTCAAGTCGTGCTCCAGCCGTAGATCGATCTATGGCAGACCGATGACGTAAGCTTACATCCCTTCCCAGGTTGGTGCCGCAAAAGCCGGCTTGTTTCTTCACAACAACAACAGACCTCGACTTTCTTCACGGCGCCCTTGTTCTCTTTTTGCTGACGATGAGATACGTGAGCTGCGTGCTACTGCCTCTACTGGCTGCAATCAGCACAGCGTCTCCCGTTGTTGATGACATCAGCCGCAGCGGCCACCGGTTGCCCATCGACCATGGCAATGCGAATAGCATCTTAAATGCAGTAGTGGACGAGATGCGCCAATTTGGAGGATCTCTCCATCACAATGGCATGTCTATCTTCGTTGCTCATGTGCCTGAAGGACTCGAGCTATACCACGGAAACACGAGTAGCATTCCTCCTTCCGGTATTGACTGGCTAGCGTTCGAGCCTGAGCACGCCGTGTTCTTTGCTAGAATGCCTTTTCTGGAATCTAACCAATCGGCCGATACTATTTCCTTTGCTTTATCTGGCAGTGTTCGAGGCCAGCCCCAGAAAAACCTCAACATCAGATCTTCCACGCCTTCCAAACTCGATCCCAAAGATGGTGCAAATGACTCCTCGGACTTGGGCTTCTTACACACGTATCGTCTCAAGACTGGACTTCGATTGCTATATCTGGATGGGCAGTCTGCCGCAAAGACGACCAAAGGCACCATGGACATGCAAGAGAAGATAATCCTGGATCCCGAACACGTCAGCACTCCAACCGACCGTGACCGTGGACCGGAGATGTGCACCAGAGCGGCAGAGACATGGAACGGAAAAGTGGATGGCTTCATGCGGATGGAGTTTGGCTTTGAAATTATGCTCTGCTCCTTCGAGAAGCACCTTGAATTAGTCGGTATCGATGCTGTCGCTGATGGGTGGACATTGCTAACCATGGGCCGGGATGTCATGGATGTGGTCAAGTCCATTTCTGCTCCATATGATGGTATCGGTGACGATCGTGTCGTGTTGGACTACGATAGTATGATCAGACTTCATGCCTACAATGATACGGTATTCCTGGACGAGGCCAGGCGACCACGTGTCAACAATGCGTCCTCTTCTCTGGAATTAATCAAGGCTGATCTGGATGTGCTAGCGAGAGGCAATCTTACCAATCAGGTACATCCCCACGATTGGCAAGCGATTGCAGACATGTATGTGAAGAGGTACAGCGACAGAGTCCAACACATCGCTTCCGACCAAATCCCCCGACTCGCAGACGTTCAATACATGGGCGTCCAGGCAAAGAGACCATTCACGAATGCTACGCAGCGTGATACGGAAGAGGAGGTACGCCGGTGCACGACACAGTATCTGCCTGTGAATATAAGAAATTGCCTCGATCCAAGTGTCCCCGGGCGAGCGGTATGGACGGTAGCGCGCCGGATCTGTACTGCCTTTTCGGAGCTCCGTAATGCGTCCAGTATTGCGAGTGCGCACAGAGAGATGAGGCAACTCCAGGACTGGTTGGGTTGGGCATCATTCAAGCAATGTCAAGGATGCGCTCCGAACGAAGTGTGCTCGCTGCCCATCTGGCCAATACTTGGCTACAAGGCAGATGCCGAGCAGCCAAGGTGTCGCAGTCACCTTGAATTCCTGGTTGACAGAGAGAGCTACTGGTGGGAGCCTCATTGGACCGACTAGCGCCATTGCGTCCTCGCGCTCAACCGCGCGGCGATATCCAAAGGTGCATTGTGCCGTACAGAACCTTCCCGGCGCGGTAGCTGATGGGCCGACTGCCGTCCCTGCTGAGTACTCGAATCGAATCACATTCATGGTCAATGACATGGTCCAAGAGCAGCCTGTGCGAGATGCAGACGTATACTTCTTCCGCTACGTCTTCCACAACTGGCCCGATGCCAGCTGCATCAAGATCCTCCAGGCTCTGATACCTGCACTCAAGCCGGGCGCCCGAGTTGTTATCAATGACTCAAGCATGCCCAATGGACAAATGCTGCAGCCCTGTACAAACAGAACCGGACGGTGAGTCGTGTACCTTTCAGTCTCTCTTCCAAGTAGACAACCCCTCGTCTGCAGGTCCACCTTACCGCTTTCCAGCAGTAGCTGCAGCAGTGCTGACATTGTGTATCACTTGTAGGAACTGGGACCTAAGTATGATGCTTCTGTTCAACGCTCGCGACCGCGAAGATCACGAATGGGCTGCTCTGTTCGAGCAAGCGGACCCACGTTTCCGCTTTCTGGGTGTTCAACTGCCAGCCAGGAACACAGATGGCCTTCCACCGCAGTTTCTACTAAGCATCATTGAGGCGGTACGGGAGCCGTGAGTATTATTAAAGGGTTCAACTTCACCCGTCGTCTGTCGCGCGTTCAGTAAAATGGGCTTTGCCACGAGACCCTGTCGTGGTATCAGTAAGATATCGCCTTCGCACGATGGGTCCATGGCTAAGACCAAATCCTCGACGTCAGCGACAATAGGGTATAATTCGTGTCATGACACCCAAGATACTGCCAACACTTACGAATGCGTGCTCGAGAGAGTACGTGAGCGAATGGCGATGGCCGCTTCTTCTCCTGGTAAGCGTATATCGTTCGCCAGGACCTAGCGGCTGAAGTCACGTGAACCCGTGAAATGTTTTTGAAACCTGGTTCAAAATGAAGTTGCTCAAGCCGGGATTCTCGACAAGAAACCCTAACCCTGGTCTTGACCGAACGAGCATTGATGAAAGCGAGCCCTTGTGATGTTCACAACTATTACGAAATTGACATCAACTACAATCAGACGCTCGAAGGAAAATCATTGGCTGACTGAAACAAGCTGTGTCGTAATAATAACGAGAGTACAAACCCTGACGTGAGGCAACACGATTCGCGAATCGGGTGGGGTGATTTCCACCCACCCCACGCTAGTCAAAGTTTGTGCGACGTGGCGCACGGCCTTTCGCTACAAAAGCCCAGCGTTTCCCCTGCTCTCGTGTGCACTTTGTCCGCTCTGTTCACCGCCAACAATCAAGATGGTGAAGATCGAGAGCGTGCTGCTAGGCTATGGCTCCGGAGCACTCCTTACTCCTCTCATTGTCATTATCGTCACTTTTATTGCAGCAGCTACCTTTCTTTGGAACGCACTCTTGCGCCAGTCAACACATTACAAACACCTGCCCAAATCTGTTCAGGGATGGCCTGTGATTGGTTGCTGGCAATTCTGGAGTCGGCGAGCCGATTTCCATCTTGAGAACTCGTCTCAGAGCCCTAGCGGGAATTTCCACTATCGCGTAGGCCCGTACTCTGTCGTGGCGGTCAGTGGCAAAGACAGCCGCAAGGTCTTCTTTGAGCATTCGAGTCTCGATCTGAATGGTGGCTATGACGTTCTCTTCGCGGGAGCGCCACCAGGACCGGCCACGGGGACGAAGCAAGCGATTCCGGAGGACAATTTTGCTCAAGTACTCGGCAAGAGGCTGAAGGCTTTGATCACGACGCCTCGGCTGCAGCGGAGTATGTTTGATCCGTGTCTCAATATCGATTGAGCTCACCGTTGTTAGATCTCCCGCGATACATTAGTGACGTTCGTAACAAGATGGCCGAATTGAAGCAAAGGCAGTCTGGCACATTCGACCCCTTTGAGGACATCTACGCCACCGTGTTTCAGCTGACAATGCACACTGTCGGTTGCAATGAAGCAGCCAGTGATCGAGCGGTGTCGGACAAACTCCTGTACTTCTTCGACAAGGTGGAAGCGGCTGGAACTCCCACCGTCATCATGTTTCCCTGGTTCCCTTCACTTGCCAAGCTGCAGCGGGTCATCTATGGTGGACGTATCTATATGATGTTTGACGAATTTGTCAAGACCAGGGTTGCTGAAGGACGACGCGAAGACGATGCTCTACAGCATTACATGGACAATGGCGACGATACGCTCAAGATAATCAAGGTCAATTTCTCACACCACGTGCCTTTTGTCAACCGACACGCTGACATCTTGCAGTTGGTCATTGGTGCCTTGTACGCCGGCCAGGTGAACTCCGGCCTGAATGCGGCGTGGGTACTCATGTTCCTGGCTGCTAATGCGGAATGGCGCGACGCTTGTAGGAGAGAGGTGGAAACAATTGCAACAAAACATGATGCCGATACATCCAGACCTTTGTCAGAGAGGCTCGTCGCTGTCCCTCTGACAGCATGGGAGTCTGATTTTCCGATCGGCGAGGCATGTCTACGGGAGACGATCCGCATGAACTCCTGCGGCACCGCATTCAGACAGAATCTGAGTGATCAACCGGTACAAATCGCAGACGGGGAAGTCATCCCTTCTGGCTGGTTCGCAACCTGCGCCATGGCCGATGTGCACTACAACCCAGAGTTCTACCCAGATCCGACTCGATGGGATCCAAGTCGCTTCTTGACGTCGGCTACATCCCCTCACGCGGGAAATGACGTCCCGTTCATTGGCTGGGGTACGGGACGCCACCCTTGTAGCGGTCAGCGCTTCGCAAAGCTCGAGCAGAATCTCATCGTCGCTTTCTTTGTCGCTGAATTCGGCGACTTTGAGCTTACGGACATGGCCAAGGGACTACCTCAAGCCAATATCAATGCCGCGAGCGTACAGAAACCGTCGAAGAAGAGTCAATGGATTACATACATGTCAGAGCGAAAGGTGTAGACCCCGCTTTGGCTTTTGTGCGTCTCAAGGTCTAATTTAGACGGCAATGTATGGCGAGTTCAGGTTGAGAGATGGAGATAGGATACGTCGTAGGACTATCAGTAAAGAATCTGGCGCTTCGTCAGAGCATTTGTCCAGTAGCAGACTGCTTGCTTCTTGTGTTCAACCCAGCATGCGATAAGCGGTCTTGCAAGCATGTTCTTCATGAGCAAAATCATAGGGGTTGCCTACCTTGCAGTAGCTGTGGAACAGTGTACGTATTCCAATCAGGCCAAGATAGTTGAATGAGTTAGGCGACGGTCGGTGCGCGATGGACTCGATTGAATTCCTCGATCTGTGGCAGTGTGGCGCCTCGCTTCCCGCCTAGCCGACTTGCACCGATACATCAAAAGCCAAGGCAACCCGCCACCTCTACTTCTTGACCGCTATTGAACTTTTAGCACTCTCATTGGCATGGCTACCCACGTTCCCTCCGCTGCCGCTACACTGGCAGGCATCGGCTCACTCTTCGGGGTAGCCTCTGCGGCCTCGTTGATCCGTCTGGCAGTGCCTGTCTTGGTCGACAGGCGGATCATGTGGCGAGACTATTGGGTGCTTGCTGCCTTCATCTTCTTCTCCGCCCTGTTTGCGGCCGATGTCGTATTCCTCGGACTGTTCTATCTGCTCCTAGACCCTATCCACTATGACAACGACATGTCCCGGATGGGACCCAATATCACAAAGTTGGTCAAACTGACCTTTGCTACGAACATGCTCCTTTGGGCTATCCTGTGGAGTGTGAAGTTCTCATTTTTGGCCTTGTATAGAACCTTGATCAAAGAATGGCACAAGGCTCATCTCTGGTACTGGAGAGCTTGTGTATCATTCAGTGCCACAGTAAGTCGGTTTCTTCGCGCACCTACACTGTGGCTGACAACTTTTCGGACGATTTTCATCAATGTCGCGTTGAGCTTGCTGTCCTGCAGGGCTAATCCTCGCAACACGTTCGTTGTCGGTCGCTGCGTAGCTCCGGCCGATAAATTGCACGTTGACGCCAGCTTCTGGAGCGCCTTCATCTTCGACATCATGGCAGACATCTCACGTAAGTGAAGCTGATCGAAGCAGCGAATATCGAAGCTACTGACTATTTGCAAGTCATTCCCTTGCCATTCCTTCTGATTCGCAGATTGAGACTGCCCTTCAGGCAAAAGCTTGGCATGGGAGCCATCTTTTGTCTGGCACTTTTTTGCGCCATTGCCGCCTCGATTCGAGTAGCGAGGGTCAATATCACTGAGCCAGATGTCACTGAGACGAGGGCGCTGTTTCTCTGGTCCTTCATCGAGGCCGGTATCGGCAAGTAGCACGCTCAACCGTCATGCAGCAATACCGTATTGCTGACTGATTTGGAAAGCCGTCATCGTCGGTTGCCTTCCTGGTCTCATCGAACTATGCAAGAAACGATCGTCTCACGCGATTGAACCAGAAAACCATATTGACGAAGCACAAAATGCACCACAATGGCTGACTGGTGATTTGCTTCTTGACACCACAAATGACAAGCATATAGCGACACCCCAGGCGACGATGATGAGAAATATGATAGATCCGGGGATAAGTTCGAGACCGAGGGCGACCACGCCTCCCGACCGAGCTACTGTAGAATGTTGATATCGCTTTGTCTGAGCAAGAACATAACGATGACTGTGTCGGTAGAATATCACGTGATATTTGCAATTCTTTTTAGAACCCGGGTCAAAAAACTTTTACCTAGGGTTAGGGTCACGACCACCATCAAACATTCCGGCCAGGCGTGCACTGAACTTGTCGTCGTGACGTCGTAGGCAGAACAGATGGTCGAGCTTTTGTCTTCGGCACAGTACGTACGCTAGGTGAGGGCAAACGCACCTTCCCCCTTTTCGCGCCCCAAACCTCCACATGGGCTTTGATGTGCTTGAACTCCACAAAGCAAGAGCGTCCAGGTTCGGTCTTGGGATGCCATTGGCATACCTTCATACCATGCAAAGGTTTTTCGTGGAGCTACATCAGCTAGTTCATGCAAGACTGGAGTCGGAGACCGACTAGCTTCTTCCACGGACGATCATGACCTTGCCGTCTTTTTGACCAATGGCCACCATATCATCATGAGCCTCGATGGCTTCACTTCTAAAATCCTCAGGGATGAACAAGTAACGTTGTTTATCGCGGTAGATCCAGCCGTTCAAATACGAGAGACGACCAGCGCTGACGGGGACGTCAGAGCTAGGAGAAGCAGGATTGATGTCGATGATTTCGCCGATTGCCGTACAAATACGGTTACCATCAGGCTCGAAAGCGATCCAAGAGGGTACATCGGTCGAGGCAATAACGAATATTTGTGCGTCTTGCGGATCTTCTAGGCGCCACACGGAGATTGACAAGCTTGTTTCACCACATAATGCCGCAAGCAGTTCACCGTTTGGTGAAATACACATTCGGTGGACGTGATCAGCGTTGTAGTTTGCGTAGGACTCTTCCCCTTCATATGCCCGGATACGCTGGGACTCGATGCCGCGATCAAGGTCCCAGATACAAATGGTTCCAGATGCATATGAAGAGGCCAGGACGTTGCCGGCAGGCGAGAAACATGTGCTGGACACGTTTCCCCGGGGACATCCCAGTCGATAAAGCAACTCACCAGTACTTGTTCCCCAGACTCGTATTTCATTGCGGACCGAGTGCGTTGCCAACATTTTGCTGTCACGCGAGAAAATGATATCGCCGCGGAACATGCTTTCGGCCGCCAGGATATGGAGATGCTTGCCATCGTCTACGCTCGAGACTACCACAGTGGAGTTGTCAATCGCCGAGGCGAGAAGCTCACCATTGGGAGAAAAGCACAAATCATGCACTCCACGGGAGTACGAATCATTTGATGCTGGACTCTGCGGCGGGAGCTTCTTCAGAAGATTGCCCGTCATGGCGTCCCATATTCTGAGATTTCCAAACCCATCACCGGTAGCAATAAGCGCCCCGCTCGAGGCGAAAGCCATTGCATTGATTCGAGCAGCTTGCGCCACAAGTTCCTGGCCCATAGATTCATCGGCGGTCAGGTCCCAGACGCCAGGATCCTGTTCGTTGCTGGTGGATACTAGAAGCTTGCGATCCGGCGAGAAACAAAGTGTATCCAAGCTCGAACACTGAGTTGCGAGCTGCTGTACCTGTGCTCCCGTCTTGATATCCCAGATCTTGATCGAGGAGTCCTGGCATCCCGCCGCCAATAACTCGTTATCGCAGGAGAAGCCGATGCTGGTCACTCCGCCTTTTCCGAGCCACAACCGCTGTATCTCGGTGCCGCTCTTGGAGTCGCGGACCGTCATGTTGTCGTGATAGAGGGGAAATGCCACCATTGCGCCGTCCTCTGTCACAGCTAGAGCATGGGCGACATATGCTTCAATTTGCAACACGAGCGTCCGCTGAAACACGTATCGCGAACTTTCTCTCGCGGACAGCCATACCATTATACTCCGATCCTCGAAAGCGATAGCAAGACAGTGGCCACTGATGGAGGAGCGAGCGATCGCAATCTGGGCCTCGTCCATGTCAAGGCCAGGCAGATGTAATTTGATGTCTGCTTTCGTGTCCCACACAGTGACCTCCGGCTCACTTTTCTTCGTTTTCTTGTCCCGCGCGGTCGACCTGACGGCATGTGATCGATAAGCCTGTTGCACTGCAAGTCTGCCGTCATTCGAACAGTAAGCTAATCTGGACGTTCTATTGAATTGACTGGTGGTTCGCAGGACTTGTCCTGTCTGAACATCCCAATATCTGATCAGATGCAGGATTGAGCTCGCAGTAACGAGGCTCTTACCGTCGTCGGAGAAGCACAAGAGTGGGGTTTCATCGCACTCCAGGTCGATCTTCCGGAGTTGCCTTCCCGTTCTCGAGTCCCAGAGTCGGATCGCCACCAACCGGGTTCCGAGCGATTGAACTTCGAGGGTGGCGATAAGGCTGCCATCGGGCGAGAAAGACGCTAACGCTACACGACTAGCGTGATCTCTGAGCGTGAATAACTTCGCGCTCCATCCTGCAATGCTAGGACGATTGACGGTGACCCAGTCAGGCTTGTACTGATGAAAGCGCCGCATAATCACACCGTCTGCCGGACTGAACATCAGTGCAGATGCGTAAACCTGAAACGGAGATTCTTCAACAACTGTGCAACTAGCCAACATGAACCTCCACGCGTCGTAAAGGAACGCGATTAGATCTCCAGCACGTACATCAGCCTTACACTGCTCCAAAGTCAGTGTCCCGCAGGTACGGTAGAAGGAGTTGCTATAGTACCTGAATCGCGTACATCAGATCCTTGATGTCCAGAACGCTGTTTGCCAATCGACCATTCCACGCGAGGGCTTCTAACCAGAAAA
Organism: Dothideomycetidae sp. 11243; assembly: GCA_000836255.1. Taxonomy (NCBI): domain Eukaryota; kingdom Fungi; phylum Ascomycota; class Dothideomycetes; species Dothideomycetidae sp. 11243. The sequence goes on along the minus strand of DF938594.1, from coordinate 597,164 downwards.
GAAACTTGTGCTGCAGAAATTCATGCTCTCGACCGCCGTCGAGAAGCTCGCGCGCACTTTGCAAAGTGTGATAGATCCAGTAATCACAACCATATGAGATCTCCTCTCCGATATGGGTGGCAATTTGCGCAGCATCCATGTTCACTATCGCCATGCCTGGTTTGCCGACTTTGCAGATATCCTGACGCAGACCATCCGGTGCTGAGAGAACACGCAAGAGCTGCTTGGCCAGATCATCGTGTACGGTAATGACCTCGACATGGAATTCGTCGTTGGTACATCTCAGCCCGTTGAGTAAGAATTCACGAAATGATGGATGGTAGAATTGTAAGGGCTTGTCATCGTCGCTCAAGCCAGGGACTTGAATCACAGAGTGTAGATGTTGTAACCAGCGGCGGATATTATCAGTCGTTGTCTCATGATATCTTGCCAGCGTTGTCAATGAGATCTGTTCGCGAAGGAGGGCGAGCCATCCTAAAACTCTTCGAGCTGCTTTTGCAAAGTCAACTCGGGCCGGACCTCGAACAGCTGGTGGGACTACTCGTTCCAAGATCTGTAGGTACAATTGATCGAGATCCCAGGTGGTGGCAGGATCACTTGAGGCTGCGTTGGGAGGACTATCGGTGTCAATGACTATAGTCAAGGACTCTTCCAATGACAAGCCTTGACTGCCTGCTATCCAACGACAGGCAGTTGATGCAAATACGAATAGACCAGCAGATAAGTCGACCAACTTATTGACAGAGCCGGCACTTGGCCACAATGGATCAACATGCTCAATGTCCATCCTTGAGACTTTGATCTGTGTTAGTTCATGCTGAAGACATAGGCGAATGTCTGCGTCGACAACGTCTCTGGCAACGTTGTGCAAGATCAAATCATGGTAGAGAATATTCGACTGACGAAATCCGAGTCGAACCGGGACTTCCGGGCGGCTGGTAACAATGACCCGGCATCGCACACTCTGAAGTGCCTGTAGACTGGCGAGGAGCGGGATCAAGTTCTTGACATCGACATCGTGTGCACATTCGTCGAGAGCGTCGACCACGATGACGATGATCCTTCGAGGCTGGCCGGCGTAGCATTTGGAGAGCGGATCAACGATGAGCATCCTCCATTGATCTTGCCGTGCCATGGTGGCAACGCCTGGCGTCGCACGTACAGTTTCGGCGATGCGTGCTCGAAGCGGAGCTGGCTGACTGACGGCCAATTGTTGGGCGATGGTCGTGATGAAGTCCGTTGCAGCGGCCGTGGCTTGCCCGCGAGAGAAGAAGTAACTGGCACCCAAGTGTTTGCCAGGATCAGTGACTAACTTTCGGCAGATGGTTCGTGCTATGGTGGACTTTCCTGTCCCTGCGACGCCGTTGAGCCAGAAAATGCAACGATCGTCATCACCAAAGATGAAAGCGACGATGTCTTCGAGGACTTGGACTCGAGTGCCTGGCAAACAAAAAGGATGGTCCTGGCGGATAGATGCATTGAAGGCCGCTTGCGCGGCGACAGACAGACTCGTCAAGTCATCGGCGATTGGAGCGCTGCAGCGGCGTTAGCATGTCTCTCATAATCACCACAAAACGTTCATACACGTTCAAACTGCCGAGAGCGAGACCAAGAGTGGCCTTGCTCTGCAAGAGGTGCTGACGAAAATCATCGACGGCAGCCTTGTTCATCCAACCAAGCTTGAACTTGTCCCAGGTCGCCAGCTTGCGTTTCGTCGAGTTTTTGGTCCAGTTGGTCAGCTTCTGCAGGAAATCACTGCAGTCGCTAGCACAGCATTTGAGAGCCTGTGACAGACCATCGTTGTTGTGGGGAGAGCCATGTCCATGGTCATCGATGTGAGAAAGAAGGTCCTCAAGGATGGTTGTCAGGGCTTGTAGGTCTCTCAGAACTCGAGCCAAGGCCGAGGGTGCATCTCGGATGGCGTCGATGAACGATGCGAGCTCCTGGACTATCTGCAAGGCGAAGCCGGCGATGCCTGCGATGCCGCTGATGACGCCCATCGCTTCTGCCATGGAAATGACTACCTGATCGACCTGCAGCAGCAGCCGACGTGGCCCAGGTGGCAGTGAATATGCAAGGGATGCTTGATGGAAGATGGGAAGAGCGGTGAGGGGTCCGGAAGGTCCGCTGTGCCTTGATTTTCCGGCGGGTTGCCCCGCTCCTCCGTGGCCAATAACAGTGAGGTGCACAAGGCACAGGCCAATCATTGGTGCAAGGCACCTCGCACAGACTTGGCCGACGTGTAGAGTTTGATTGCGCACGGTAAGCCTTACGTCGATCGAGCCAGTCGCACGACTCAGGCTCTCCTACCGACAGCCAAGATCGTCACCACTTTCCTCTTTCGGACTCTGTTGGTATCGTGGACCTCGTACAACAAGTCTCGACAACTATCCCTACACTTGCAACGAGCCGAATATATGGGTTGCCGCTGCGCCCTTGCAACACTTCGTTTTGTAATCTGTTCCATTTGCTCCAACTCCAGCTACGTTGAGACCAATACTGTCAACCATGGCCACTCTACATCTCTCCAGGGCGTCCGCCGACGACCTGCCCGCAATTGTTGAGATCATGTTCAAGACCTACACCGATCCGATAGCGCGTGACTTTTGCCTGGGCAAGGACAACCCGGAAGGCCACAAAGGCCTGGTCGAGCGATTCGCCAAGACTATGCGCGAGAATCCGGCAGACTACTGGATCAAGATCGTCGACCAGTCCGACAATCGCATCATTGCGGCGACAAACTACAGGATTTATCCCACGATTGCCCCTGACCACGCCAACGAGAACGACAGGTCTACTCCCTGGCTGAAGGATGAGCCGGAGCGACAGCGGATGATCAGTGGGATCTGGGACATGGCCCTTGACTCGAGGGTGAAGCACTTTAGCCATCCGTATATTGGTGACCAACAGACCTCCTAGCAGAAGAGTCGCAATTGACTGACAATGATTTCAGAGCCATACTTTGACGTGACCGAGCCAGGCTACGAGGGTCGCGGGGGTAAGTCACAGCATCGACATCAGCGGACCAAAGGTTGACACAGGGACAGCCGGACCCATGATGATCAAATGGGGCTGCGACTTGGCCGACAAGCTGTTCCTGCCAATGTGGGGCTCGGCCCTGCCGGAACAGCGTGACTTTTACAAACAGCACGGCTTTGTGGAAGTCGAGGATTACAAGTACGTCGTCTTTATGAACCGGGAGGCGAGGACCAGTCCAGTGGAGGGAGGAAAGTCGTCTTCTTCCTCGAATCCTAAGGAGGTGCCGACACCGGCTTTGCAATTGCCATCGCAATCGCAATCTCAGAGCAAAGTAGCCGCTTGATCGCCCCGCGGACAGACGTGGGAAACTGTGTCCGCCAACTGCGCTTCTTTCAGAGACTTTCTGTCGTGAGACATATTCTAGCTATTAGTTCTACAGTACAGGTGATCGATAGGTGCTTCCGAGCATCGTCGAGTGTGCTCGTGACGTGAGTTGCGGTGGGCGTGAAATTATGGACTAGGGCACGGCAAGCGCTACGTCCGCCGATTCGCGGGGACACTCTCTAGCGCTGGATCTGTAGGACCATCTTGGTCATTCTCCAGAGCCAGATCACCCTCTTCATCAAGCTCCCTCTGGACCTCGCCCTGCTCCGCATCGCTGAGAGAATCGTCTTCTCCTTCCGTGTGATGCTGAACAAAGGTCGATTCAGGCGACCACCAATGCAAAGGATAACGACGGCGTCCGAGGTTGTTGACAATGAGTGCCCAGGTGAGCATGATCAGAGAGGAGGCGAGAATCGTCGGTATATAGCGCCAGGACAGTGAGACTATATTAGCCTGGACAGCGGCATTCAGAGCAGTGGCTCCGGCACTGTCGATCACGTCAGTCAGTCTAGGCACAATGCGAGAGAGAAACGGAGCACGTACGGAGGATGGGCAGTGCCCGTCATCAGCATTGCCAGCAGTGATATCGACATTGAAAGTGCGCCGTTGATGTATGTCGATGAGTGGAACTCGGCATTGTCCAAGTATCCTTGATACGCGCCGTTTAGCACGAACAGCCGGGTGATGCAGGTCGCGATCAGAGCAGCGAGGAAATGGCCAAAGATGACGTTGCGGGGCTGGGAGACGGGCGACTCGATCACGCCAAACATCAGCACCGCAGAGGCACCGAACGAGGTGATGATGGTCGGGGTGTGGTACGCATCTCGGAATGCGGTGTTGGTCGACATGATGGCTTCAACCAACAGGATCCCGATCAAGGAGCCGACAAAGGCAAACAGCCAAGTCTCGTGCTTCAGGGAGATCTTTTTGACCCACGAGAAGGGCGGGAAAGGGAGGGGCTCATATGGAGGTTTGGCATTCGGTGGGCGGTATCCAGTGAATCTGGCGATTGACTCGGGCAGCTTCCTCCGGTAGTCGTGCCGGAATTTGAGTCTATGGAGAGACCATGGTTGTCGTTTCCTCTTGACGACCTTATCTTCCAGCGGTCTCATAATAATGCGTCGACCATGCGTCGCCCGGAACGGCCAGATCGACGAGGAATCAATAATGTGGAGGAGTCGAGGTTCAGGTACGACACAGGAAAATCCTTTTTCATCCCCAGACGGACCGCTCGGCCCGCGGAGTTGTCAATTTGATTATTGCAGGGGACCCGGTCACGTGCCGTCGCCGTTTGCCCGGCATATTTCCGCGGCGTAACAGAGTCTGGGTCGAGGCCAGCCGCAGGGCATCATTGGTCGTCGCAAAGCCTGATGTTTGGTCTAATTCCGTGTTTCCGATGTCCCGGCCCGGCAGAGCTCAGTCGCGCTCCTGCGGAAATGTATCCGGTGGACTTCAGGAATTTTTTCGTCTCACCCTCCATAAAAATTTTCACGCAATCGACTTCTGATTCGACCATCGTCGATCGTTGAGACACGTCACCCTTGGCTTGCGAACAAATACATTCAGGACTATCAGAAGATCAAGGACTGATGGAGACGAGACAAAACCCAAGCTGCAACAGAACAACTAAACCTCGTAGCCGATACACCGGGATTGAACCAACGTAGAGCAAGATCTTTCGCAAAAGCTCCCATAGCTCCACTCCCAAATAGTTGTCCGACGTCATTTGCTAGTTGAAAGGACCGGTCATGGTAGAGATGCCGTTCTTTGGCTTGGGCAGCTCTGGGAGAAGTGTCTGCACCCAGCCGACGATCTGTGGCGCCTCGACGGAGATCCTGTACGTCTCTGTCAGTCTGCTTGTCTCGACAAACTAAGCGAGCGATACACACCTGCAGCCAGTAGCTGTAGACTCCATCTTGGTCCTAGACTTGGACTTTGACGAGCTGTGAGAGCCTGAGATGGCGAAGGGGCCGTAGCCGACCGATAAATTGGCCGAGGTAGACGAGGAAGAGACGGCGCTCTCGAGCTTTGTGGTGTCTCCTGAGAACTGTATCAAGGATCAGCACACAACATCAATCGGCAGATCTCCATTACTTACGTTAAGCTCAATGTCAGCAGCAACGACAAAGGCAGAGGGATAGGACGAAAACTGCTGGTACGGTCCTTCCAAGTTCTGTCCGTTCTCAAACGCGTTCCTGAGCACCTCTTCACCGGGAGAGATCCGGAATCTGTACTCCCATATCAGTGATTAGCTCTCTCTGGACAGCGAATGGCAGGACACTCACGATCCCGAGTCGAGCTCCGCGTCGACGAACAACTCGGCATGCATCCACGGTCGCTCGATCTCAACCAGCATACAGCTCATGCTGACTTCGACCTCGAGCTTGGACATGGACGACATTGCCTCTCTGGACACTAGTCAGTGATTGTGGACGAGGATAAGAGGAGGAAGTAGTGACTCACGCGCTGCTCGAGGTGTGGCTGGCACTGGCTGATGCACTCCAGAAGCCCCATCCAGCCTTTGCGGCCACGGCAGAAGCGGACTGCGAAGTGGATGTCTCGGCCAGACTGGAAGAGGTGGCGACCTTGCAAGAGATCTGGACTTGTCAGACCTGGTCGATCATGTGAAGCATCTTTCTTCATACCTTTGTCCAAGGATCTGGTCCGGCATCGACAGTGTTGCGCCAGCTCTCTTCGTTGTCAAGGTCGATGATGGTCGCGATGGCCGGGTTCTTGATGTCTATATCGTGTCAGCAAGGATAAAAGCCATGCGAGATCAACAAACGCACTTGGATCGGCCATCAGCTCGTCTCCAGAAACGACTATACCCTCCGCATTGACGACAGGAAGGAGCGGTGGTGCGGTGGACGCAGCACTGGTCTGCGCAATGGTGAGCTGCTTCTGCAGATCTTCAATGTCTGCCGTAATTTGCTTGATCCTCGATGCGATCCAGTCACCCGCTCTAGTCTTGCTCTGCTCCGTATTGTCTCGGACAGATCTGTTGTTGCGGCTCAGACTCGACTCCGTCTGCTCCTTCTGGGCATCCACCAAGTTCTGCAGCGCGTTGGTCGCTGGCGCCTCGATGCCATAGGTGTTCTTTAGCCAGGACGAAGTGTTGCCATCGTTCTTTTGTTGACCACGATCTTGGGCATTTTTGGTGTCCATGTCGTTGTACACTTGGGCATACGCGGCCTTGACTTTGCTCTGGTCGCCACCCTGGTCACTAGATAGGACTGGGAAGAAGGTGTCGTGGTCAATTGCCTTGATGGTCAGCTTAAGGACTCGAACCAAGGAAAATACTGGCTTACATCCTTGAGAGTCTCGTGGGAAGCAAGCAGACTTTGCAAACGGCGGATCTCGGCCCTGATCTCTGCGGGGTTGGGCTTCGAGTTCTTACTCGCCCATTTGAGTGTTTTCTTTGCTACAAGTGTTGCCCTTGACAGATTGTCAGCTCTTATTCTACGGCCATAAAAGGACCACATACCAGCTCGCAGGCGTCAGGACGACACTGTTGTACTCACTGGAACCGTCCGAGGCGGTGATGGTCAAGTTACGGTATGCCTCCTTACTGTTCTCGATACGCTTCATGCCGGAAGAGATATCTACAACGCCAAAGTGGAAGTCGACCTGTGTAAGCATTGTCAGTGACCGCTGATGAAGGCATCAGAGACCGAAACGCACCATGAACTTGTACCCGTTGACTACCCAATCCATGTACTTCGTCTGGATGGTATGCTTGAATTCGCGGGCATGTTCCTGGATCCACTGCATGTACTTCTCTTGTGCTGCTTTGATTTGAGCTGTGGTCGCTCCCGGGGGTGGAGCCAGTCTCTCCAGCGCCTGGGCTTGAGCCTGCTGGTACTTGACAACCTCGGTTGCCCACTTCTCCTGCTTGAGGACGTACGTATCGACCTTGGTCCGGCCAGCTCCGCTTGGCGTATCGTCGGGCGAGGTGAGATAGGTCATGGAGTACCTGTAGCGGTCGCGGATGGTCTTGAGACGCTCATCGGTGATCTCGGTCGTCTCATTGGAGACCACTCCTGATACGGAGGCTTCGACGGGAACAAGCAGGTCAAGAGCCGCGAGGTAGCTTCGAGCAACAGACTTGCCTGTCTTGCCAGCCTACAAAGCACACAGGTCAGTGGTGAGGCCTTTCGGTGTTCGCTTCGCAAACTATGCCACTTACAGTGTACTTGGATAAGGGAATCATGCCATCCACAAGTCGGGCCTCTTTGATCTGGACCTCCAAGGGTGGCTTGATGTTCCTTGACACATTGTAGTAGTACTCTCTATAGAGATGATCAGCTCATGACCTGAACGTACGAAGAGCCAATACTGACTTCCAATCAATGATGGTGCCGGGCAGTGAGACGGTAAAGACTTGATTCGAAGCGACGGGGATGGCGGCTGCGATGGCACCTCGGACCGTCTGATGAAGTCTGTCAGCAATCTCCAAGCAGGTCGAAGAGATGTATAGTCACCTCTGAAGCGTGCTTCATCGACTTCAGCACCTCCCTGGCCTGTGCCTCCATAGCCATGTTGATGGTGAGTGGGGGACGTAAGTGCGAGTGAGACTAAAGTTGTGAGAAAACAAATCGGCTCCGATGAGCGCGATCGACTTGGATTGCAAAGATGAGCGAGACTGCGCAGGTCGTCACTGCTTTTATATAGTTTTGCGCCGGCTCTTCCTGTGAAGCTCACCGCAACCATCGTCAACAAGAACAGACAAAGCGCAGTTTCGATCGTCTGCGTCCGATTCAATCCCTATGATTTGAGATATCAACTGCGCTAATGCATGAAGGATGCGCCATCGATTTCACTATTGAGGGTCTCTCTGGAGTCGGCAAGACCACATGATGCCTGCTGGTCATGTCCGAAGATGTCCGTGAACGATTTATGCGAACCCGTTGAGATGTCTTTGCACTTTCCAGCATTTGCAATTGATGATTTGAGTGAGGAGCTGTGAGACATGAGGGTCACGCCGAGTGATCGCCGGATGGACGGTTGAGGTGGCGACTCACAAAATATCCCCCAGCGGGATCGGCAGCTACTTTCCGCAAGACTGCCAGGCGATTCACATGACCGTGTAGGGTAACGCCTGAGGAAATCGGTAGTAGCATAGCCTGACCAGTTTTCGTCGCTTCGTGATGCGCTGAGCGAAGCGCGGAACCGTAGGTCCCGGACATGTCCGCAGTCGATCTCCGACGTTGATTGCATCGGCCGTTAGCGCGTGCCGCGCCGTGCCGTGCGGAGCGAGCACTACCGAGCCGCAGCCCGGTCGGAGCGGGGAGTGCCGAGCGGAAATTCTGCGCTAACGATTCCCACTCCAACAGTGGTCTACGTCCCTTCGCAATGCAAGGACTATGGTTGTGGCATCTTTTCGGCGACACGCCAGATGACGACTCGTAGCCGGGTATTAATGTCAGGTCAAAATTATTGTCGGACCAAGACTCCTTACAGAGAGGCCAAGTGCGAGTAAAGCGAGGTGTGGGCAATGAGTGTCGATTTGCACTGGGTAGGCGACGGGAACTTGTGCTGCTTTTCCTTGTTCACCACCTTCCAAGCGCGGGTATGCCTGCAACCGCCGCAAGCTCGTAGAGTTTGTTCGAACCCTAATGTGTCTCAAATCTTTGCGAGGCATATGGGCCAGCCGCTCTCGTTCGCTGTCATGCTTTTGCCCTCACTGCGACACCGTCAACGATAGTCAATCATCGATTGTCCCCATGACCATGTTACAGTCTCACCATGCAGCCTACATATTGAATGATGAAGGTCCACAGGCGCTAATGCAAGACGAGAGCTCCGAGGTGCATGCAGACGCTGCGACTCTTCGCTTAACAAGCACTTTCGCCGGTTCGCCTTGTCTCAGCTGATCTGGCCCTCAGCCAGCCACAAGTACGCGCTAACAAATCTTTGCAGGGACATCAGCCCATCATAGCTCCACTCGCGATAATGCTTTCGGAACCCCCGACCATGGGCAATCGTCCATGTCTCCGAGATGGCCGTTTGCGCTACCCAAACTCTTCCGGCCATTCTCAGCCAGCCACATTGCCCTTCAAATCATGGCAAACCCATCTCAATCTGAAGTCACCCGCATCGTTGATGCAAGATCGCTCTCACCGTTCTCGGTTAGGTCTGTCGCGGCCCCGCGTGAGAATCATTTCGACCGTGTCGATCAATATTTGGTGTCCCAGAAGTGTGATTTGATTTGCCTTGCGTCAGTCTATTGCCAATCGCGGGCTCGATCGGGGTCGCTGCTTCCATAAATGCCGATTTATTGACGAAACTGACTACTCAACTTCGCGTCCTCCCTTTGGGTGCCTCGATCCTACTTTCTCCTGGATGTCCATTAACATTCCGATGCGCATCAAGGACTGAAACACGACGCGTGACGGACTATTGATTCGGTAGCTCTGCCAAATACTGACCCACCTTTGTTGCCAGCTGATAGCAATTGGAGTCGACCGCCGGAGCAGAAGCATACTTCGAGTGTTGGTGGCTGGCCGCTGGCCGCCCATAGTCGACGGACAGAGATATAAAGCCACAAGAAATCCCACACTTGATCACTCCCATCCATTCAACAGCTCCCACTTCCCTCATCAATTACAAGCTTCGTCTTTCTTATACTACTCCACCTCAGCATGGCTCTCAACATCACTTGGGGAGATCAATTCCACGTCATCACCCGACCCGACGCCCAGGACGTGGCACGCATCCAGCGACAGATTACTGCGTTGTGGACCGGCCCCGGTGCCGAGCACTTGCCGCCAATCAACAATAGTGTCACTGTCGAGTATGACCAGCTCAGCGCTAGAACAGAGAACCAAAGCTGATCTTTTTGCCTAGCCGCTTGGATACCAACGCGCGAACCTTCGTGGCCAACTGGATTGCCAACCGGAACAACGCCCAAGTCTCTCAGTCCTCTTCTACCGTTCACTATTGATGGATCGAACGCAGACCGGACGTAGTCTCTGAACTACTGTCGTTGAGTGTATATTGTCATGGGATTAGTATACTCTAAATTCATGTCCACCTGGAGTCTTTGATGCTATGCTCAAAGGTTGTTCAATCATTCATTTTTCCAGATCTCGAGCATAGGCACTCCCCGCTTCATAAGTGACACTGCAGTCAAGTTGGTAGTTCCCACCTGAGCCACTCCCCATATCCGCGCAACAGGAGCGCCGATGTCCTGTATGGTGCCAATGTCGCCTGGATCACCGTGCAATCGCAAGATCTTGAGACGGCAGTCAAGACCGCATATGTTCCTTTCTCCACCTCCATTCTTACCCGCACACACGAGCCAGTCGCCAACAACAATCCGGTGAGTCACGGCTTGATCGTATAAGCGCCTACCGTCTTGGCGAACGAAACTCGGACCGGCACCGCCATGCATCGCCCAGAGCTTAACCCAGCCATGGCTGTCAGTGCTTACAAGTAAACTGCCGTTGGCTACCATGCCGTGAATAGAGTGTGGATGCGCACTGAATCTCGCATTTTCTGCGCTGTGAGATGTTCAGAAGTGACTCAGATGTGCGGAAAGAGCGACTCGATGAGGGACTGGCTTACCCGTCTTGCAAGCGCAGTACCCGGATTTCGCCATCTTGCGTTCCTAGGACGAGCATGCCCGCGCTCAACGTGGCAGCCATAGCCTTTTGATCGTGCGTTTTCTTCCACAGTATCACACCTTCTTCGAGGTCCCACGCGACTATCGTGTTCTCTTTGGGTGCCAGACTGATGAATCGAGAAGCGTTGTCGTAAATAAGAATGTCGAAAACGGTACTGGCATGACCTCCAAGGAAATCGCGCGTATAGTGTTTGGAGCCCATCACCCATTGATGTATTGAGCCACCTACGGTACCCACCAAAATCTCGTTATCAGAGAGAAGATGAAGTTTTCGTATCCCAGCTGGGTGTCTGCCTTGTTCAGACGGATGGTGTGAGGAAACATTGTCTGCAGCGTAGCTCGCCGGCAGTAGCGCGTGAACCTCCCGCCTGTTCAAGTCATTAGTCGTGCATCTTCACTTCGCAGAAGTGCCTTGCCTGTCCGGTATGCTCCACGCCCGTAGCGTTCCGTCCATGCATCCGACGATGAGGAAATCTTGAACAAGTTTGTGCGCCCACACGATCTGACCGCCTGGATCTACGAATTTGAGCTTGTGCGATCCATCCTTGGAGAAGACATGCACAGATGTGTCGTCCAACGCGACCGAGATGTATTCTCTGCTGGTGGAGAGCGCTCCGGCTGCGCACGCCGGCTGTCCGCGGAGAGTTTCGCAGGGAATGGGGACAGTCAACAAGAAGTCCATGACGGATTTCGTAGGTGGTCGATTCAGGCCGTTGGCGGAGAAAACGAGGCCAAGCTGCGAAGAACAGCTGGCAATAACTTCTCCGCCAAGACTTGTGGTCAATTAATATCTACCGGATTCGCAATCATCTGGATCTCCGGTGGCAGCCGATTGGGCTTGACAAAATCGTGCTCAGAGCCGTGCATCGAGAGAATGCGGCCGGAGCCGCGCGTCGAGTTGGACCAGCCAAACGACTGTTGGCGATTTCAGCCTGGTGCAAAATAGTGCCCGCCACTGCGCCTCCACTTGGACCATCAGCTCTGAACCCGGAAGAGCTCACCAACTATCCGCAAAGAAGCAGCTTTGCCTTTGCCGAAACGACTGGTCTATCAAGCTTGCCGATCATCGAAGGCTCTGCCCGCAACCTCCGACAGATGTCGATCACCCCAGCCTCGGCAGACGTGTCACTTTTCTTCAATCAATACATCCAAGAGTAGTACAGCTCGTTTGCCCTAGCTTTGTCTATTGGAAAGCGGACTACGTGGAAGGCTCGGCTTGAGACTACCCTCGGCTAATATGAGGCTGTGGCCGGGAATCAAGTATGGCTCGACCTTTTCGCCCAGTTTTGCGTGTCGCTATCGATTGAGGCGGCGGTGGTCCAAATTTAGCTTGAGTCGGATGAGATCTAGTCGACGTGTCCTGTGTTGACGGAAGCCCACGCACAAGGTATGGTCGAAAGTGTATATAAGGGCGCTCCAGATCTACCCTTTTCTATGGACAGACCAAACCATTTCCATCCTCTTAGCCCCTCGACCTCGCCCTCAGATCACATCTATTACAATCAAGACTCTACCGAGCATTTCAATATCTCAATATCTCCGCACAGAGCGCTTCGCCACGATGAAGTTGACAGTCCTTGCTACTTTCGCCGCTTGTGCGACGGTGTCACTGGCGGCCGCCGTCACTCCTGGAAATCAGAACACTGGCACACCCAGGCAAACAGTGAGTCCCGACTCAGCCGTTGACTCCGACCAGATCTCACTGATAGGTCTATCAGCCTGACTCCGTCGGTGTTCGAGCCTCTGCGCCACATATGAAGAGAGCTCACACCACGCCTCGCCCCTCTGGTCCTTCCCACGCGGACTGTGGTATGGTACCCTGCGATGAAGACATTGACTGCCATGCATATCATTGCGGGACCTGCGAGCTGGTCGGGCCACGCAACGCCCCCTCAAACAAGAGGTGCTCCGGTTAGTTCAAGCATCGACAATCTTGAAGAGGCTCGAGGGCAGGGTGCAATGAGGGGGGATATGCAGGGGGTAAAGCACACTCGGTTGCCTAGCCGAAGCAAGGCAGCGGGGCGTGGGTCTCAACTCGTTACTATCTATCTCGATCAACAGAGTCGCAATGATACTGTCCCATATATCTTGGTGTCATGAGTCAGATGGTCAGTGAAGTGTATGTGAAAATACCGGTGTCATCGTAGTGCGTTCTCGACCACTGCCAAATGTAAGCGCGGTGCATATATGAAGCAGATATTTGTGTACTCTCAACGATAAACAACTCACCCTGGAAATGTTCTGAGCACATAGATCGACTACGAGGCGATCGGTCGTGAATAATTCCTCGGATCGCCAAGGTCTTGAACCCGATCTTACTCGTTCTTTCTGGTGGTACATTTGGCTTTTGATCGCTGGAAAGTAGCGCAGGCTCGCATGGGTACGTAGAATGCTAGTAGTGTAGTGGATAGGGACCAACCTGTACCAAGCGACAGCCTTATCACGTGATGTGCGCTGTTGGTCCCCACTTCAGCTGGGCTGTGCAAACTGAAAGTCATGACTAAGTTGCCGCCTCTGCCTTTGCGCAGCCCGGCCGACTGCACTTCCCATCTTTGCTCACACTCGCGTAAAGGTAGTCTTTCGAGCAGTGATAGGTACGCAGACCAAGTCAGTCATGGTTACACATATGGAAAGCAGTGGCAATGCCAGCACTGGTATCGACGTCGTCGTCGACGCCGACACCGCCCCTGGTCCTCACCTCAAAATCTGGCATTCGCGTCCCAAGGACGATGGTCCTCGAGAGAAAGTGGCCGTTTCGTCGCTGGGTCAGTCCGATAAGAAGGACGATGATGGGTTTGCAATGGTGGTAGAGCGCGTGTTCGACGACAAGCACCGTCTCGAGTCGACCACGCTCGAGGTCAAATCTGATCAGCTGCTGAAGGCATTCCGCGAAGTGGTGGGAACGCACCCGACCATTGCCTCGGACTTTTCCGAGCCTTTCACTGTCACTATCCCGTCTGAGATGTTGTTTCACTGCTGGGATGACCTCGCGGCCTATCGCAGCAAGTCTGCCGACGATGTTACTCGCGCTCAGCTGGACGACCTCCTTCGCTTCATGGACTTTGATATGGGTTCTACGAAGCGATCATTCGAAGGTCAGGTCAAAGGTGGCTTGGTCGAGTACACGCGCTTGCACATGCTCTTCCGACCCGGTGACTTTGTCATCCACCGCGTCAAGTCTCAGCCGTGGCTCTTGCGGGTCACGAAATCCGCCTACGAGGAGAAGCCAAACTGTGGCAAATACTTTGAAGTACATTGCGAGCACTCTGACTATGATGGCACCAATCATGGGAGATCACCAAAGGTCTTTACCTTGATGCAGAGGCAATTGTTTGGACAGCATAAACCCTGCAAAATCACCGAGCTTCCCGTCTACCCTTTCAAGCGCGATGAAGAAGAGAAAGATCTCTTGGATCGCCTGCATGAGCGAGGTGCGCGCCACCAGACGTTTGCTGGTGTCTCTGTTCGCCAGTACGACGGCCCGGCCGAGTATCTGAAGAGATCGCCGTACGACTTTTTCGACAAGGACGAGGAGCATTTCCCGCAAGTCTGGCTACCATATCATGAGACAGGCCGTGTCATCATCGACAGGAAGACATACGAACAAGAGACCTATAAGGGACAGGTCAGCAAGACGGCCATGGAGTCTCTCGACAAGAAGACCTACGCTCCGTACGTGTTTGGCTACTCCTGCGCCCGCAAGGAATGGTGCAGACTCTACCTCGGCCATCTCCAGGACGTGGCCTGGAAAGCGGATGCGTTTGATGAACTCATTCTGCCCAGCCTGCAACGCGACATGCTCAAAGCCCTGGTGTCCTCGCATCAATCCTCGGACGACGCACGCGACCAGACCAAGCAGAAAGGAAAAGGCTTGGTTGTGTTGCTTCACGGTCCTCCGGGATCAGGCAAGACTATGAGTGCCGAGTGCTCTGCCGAGATTACCCAAAAGGCCCTTTTCAGCACTTCCATGTCGGAGTTGAACAAGTTCAACAGCACTTGGGACTTCGAGCGCAACCTGACCAGCCTACTGCGCTTCGCAACGACATGGAAAGCAATTGTGCTCTTCGACGAGGCTGATGTGTTTCTGGAGGCAAGGAAGAACGGCGACGGAGCTCAAGAGCGCAACTCGTTGGTGGCCGTCTTTCTGCGCCACCTGGAATACTTTTCTGGTATCGTATTCCTCACTACAAACCGTATCCAGGTCTTTGATACTGCGATGAAGTCCAGAGTCCATCTTGCTCTGACCTATCATGAGCCGGACGAGACAGGTCGTCGCCAAATCTGGGCAAAGAACCTCGACAAGATCGCTTGCAAAGACGAATCTGTGGCAGAGGCGGTGAACAAGCTCGCAGTACAGCCACTCAATGGACGAGAGATATCCAACACCATCACTACTGCCTGCACTCTCGCTCGCTACGGAGACAAGGCGCTTGCTCTGACCCATATCCAGCAGGTACTGGACGTTCGGAAGGATTTCGACATGTCTCTGGATAAGATCCAGCCATCTGAGGACATGTCTTTGGCAAAGACCCAACCCAAAGAATGAGCTGGATCTGTATATACTGACTCACGTCGTGGTCTCTATAGAGTATGTGCACAAGAATGTATCCCGACTATTGTTCCTCCTCACTTGATCCACCGCGCTGATAGTGGTACGTGACCAGACTCGGGAGCGTACAGCCCAGCTCGCACTTGCTTGTCTAGGTACCTGCGGACGGAGAAGGTGAACCACACGACAACCCAAGCAAAGCCAACGGCTCGCCAATACCATTTCGGCGTTGCTTTTTGTTGGCGAGAGGATTCTGGTGAAGCTGATTCCGCGTTTCTTTCTTGTGACTTGCCGCTGCTTTGCGCACCAGTACTCAGGATCGACCGCCCGACGAACATTATGGTCTCTTCGAGAACAATTGCGACTGCTTGGCTGATAAAGAAGGAAAAGTCTCCAGTGTCATGACGGCAGGCGAGTGCCGCCGCGAGTGCATGCAACAGACCGCTGAGAGCGAATGCGGTGAAAACCTTGATGGTATTTGCAGCAGTTGTGTGATTTGAGATACGCAGAGCAGCGAGAAGCGTATTGGAGCCCGATATGAGGATCTGTAGAGAGTAAGATCTGTCAGCATGAATTTCGATAATGATCAACGCAAATGATCACGAGAGGATGATACAGAAGGAAGAGATCATCGCAAAAAGAATAGCACTCACGTGTCGCAAGTTCTGATGCCACACTCGGTTCCACGGCCGTCTCACCGTGTAAGCATCTCTCAAGTCTCCGAACAGGCCAGGAAAGTCAACCGGATCAAAGAAACCAAGTCCAACCATCGGGATCGCAGCTGCAGTGTACGCCCCTGCGATACCGGCGAAGCTCACGGCGGCATGAGACCATAACAACGGTAATTGCAACCTCCAGGGTAGATGAGTGATTCCTGTGGGTGCTTCCGCAGTCCAATCCCTCAACACGCTCTCACGCCACGCAGTCTGCACGTCAACAAGTGCGACAAAGAAGACCAGACTGAGTATCGAAGAGAAGGTGTATCGGATACGGGAGAGGCGGGCAGCTCTGAGCTGTAGCGGACGGACGCATTTGAGTTCGTGGGACCAGCCCATGCCGCGGGTAGAGAAGACGACGGTAGTCGCCCAGCGTAGCTTCGCCCAGGTGTTGTTAAAGTCGACAGGGTACGGAGGTAGATAATCCCGCTCTGGGACGACCCAGTGCATCAAAGAGAGGTGCTGAAACACCAGGTTTGTGAAGAAGCAGTAGACTGCAAAGTCCCTCGCGAAAGAGCCGAGGGTGAAATTGAAGAGGTAGATGACAAAGGAGACTGTCAACGAGGTTGCAGTCCAGGAACGGATTGCGCTTGGTCGAGGAAGCAGAGAGAGAATCATGAAGGCCAGATAGAGAGGAATGAAATACAAAGGCAAGGGTTGGCGTACAGAAAGACTTGTCATGTTCAAGAGTTGGGCAGCACTGCGATTCGGAGATAGAGATGTGTTGCGATCCATCTTGGGACTCATTCACCGGTTGCTAGCATAGTTGAAGCTGATGACCCAAAGGAATGGAAAGCCGCAATGGGCGAGGAGGACAGAGACCGAAAAAACTCGTTCTTGGCGTAAGGCGTCCTATGATGAAGCTAAGCCGCATCTAGCAAATACTGTCAGCCCGATCAACCCTGGTGGTGCGAGCCGGCTTGCACGAACGCGAGTCAACTGAACCCGATGAATGATTGGTATTGAAAAATCGATATCCCGATTCATGACCTTCCTTCAATTGCCGACCTACATTGAGACCAGGCAATGCCAGTCACGACGACCACCTCGTCCATTCAGAGCCTGACCCCACCTTGCTCTCCGCCTTGCTCTCCGTCAGGCTTGACCTTTCCCTCCAAAGCTGCAATCAGCAGCTTCAGTCCCTCTTCAGCAAAGTTGAGCATGTTCTCCACCCGCTCTCCAGTTCCCGTCTCAACCTCCTTCGTCCATACCCCCTTCTCGCCCGCCACAGCGAGCGCGACATAGCCAGGGGTGCGATTCCTCGTCTTCCCACCCGTGGGTCCCGCAGTCCCCGACTCAGCAAGCACCCAGTCCGCCTTGAGTTCCCCCCGGACGTGCTTCGCCATGCCCTCTACGATCTGCGTCGTCGGACCGCGGTAATTGTCAATGTCCTGTTGCGTCCATCCCGCGTATGCGACTCGCGACTCGAGCGTGTACAGCGTGAGTGCGCCGCGGAAGATCTTGGACGCTCCGGGGACGGAGAGGAGGGATGACGATATCAATCCGCCGGTCGCGGTCTCGGCGAACGACACGGTCTGGTTGGCGGTCTTGAGGAGCGAGGCGAGTTGTGTCACGAGTGCGCCTATGCGGGACGGAGGGAATGGAGATGTGGCTGCCATTTTAGGGGCCGGTTTCGATGTCGATGTCAAAGATAATAATGGATAAGTGCGTGTCACACAAGTATGAATCTACGATGTTGCGGTCATGATGACTAATGACGACTTTCTACCCCGCCACGTTTGCCACCCGTCACCTTCTACCTTCAAGTGTACACGTGAGATATTATTCTACAACTGCGGTGACAAGATTCTTCTCAAGGATCAATAACAAAATATGCGTCTATAAGGGTAGCTGCCTCGGCAGACTATCTTTGCTCTAAACTTAATCCATCCGTACCTTCTCTGCGCTCCATGTCAGCCACCGCCGCATCTCTCAAGCAGACGTGGTAGCGTGAGCCGCACAAGCCGTCGTAGTGTACAAGACAGTCGTGGTATAGTCTACGAGCGCCGTGTCCAGCTCCGTGCTGACAACGGTGACCTTGTCGGTCGACACGGTCGCAGTAGTGATAAGGCCCACACTGGGGGTCACAACGACGGTCGAAGATGGAACGACAGTGAAGCTGGTAGTCGCGTAAATGTATGTGCCCGTGCAAGAGTTGACGCTACAGACGTTCTTCGTGGTGGTTGTGGTCGACGGCTTGGTGGTTGTGGACTTGGTAGTCGATTTGGTGGTCGGCTTGATGGTTGACTTTGTAGTCGACTTGGTGGTCGTGGTCGAATGGGTGGTAATCGCCCGTCGGATACGTTTATGCAGAGTCTGAGAGGTCGTCGGCGACGACTGAGCGGGAGATGCTGCGTTCGAAGACGAGGGAACCGTCGAAGATGCAGTCGTAGAGACAGTAGGACTGTTACTCGAGCCGCACGCAACGCTGCTGGTTACGGTAGAAGAAGTCTGTACATGTGTTAGCTGACTGGCTGGGGAATTGTAGAGCTCCGCAAGGCACTTACAGTAAAGCTAAGGGTTTTGGTGGCTACGATGGTGTGCAAGATGCTGGTCACGGTAGTTGCGCCCGAATAGACAGTGCTCGTAGACGTGTAGACGGTCTTGGTGGTCGAAGCGGTGATTGTGGCGATGCCAGAACTGGTGGTATGAATACTGGTGGCGTAGGAGGTTTTGTAGTTCAAGATCGTGGAAGGCGAACATGAACTCTTGCTGGAGGTGAGCCAGATGCATTGCTGCGACACCAGGGAAGACGTATACGCTTGTACGACAGCGACGACTGACAGCAGCAGTGCTACTGTGAAAGAGGACTTCATCGTGAGGTGGTGGTGCTGTCGGCAAAGGAGAAGAAAAGGACGAACTTCAAACAACTTACAAGTGCGAGATGAAAGTTTATTGAATGACTGGCAGAGTAGCCAGCAATTTCACTCAAGCAGATCCTGCAACTAAGGTATGAAACAGGGCCAGTGACCGTTTTCCCGAATCTCGACTCGCGCTTTTCGTGCTTTTCGCCCGTTTCGGCATCCGACCATTGACCGTTTCAACGGCGTGGCTTAAGTCGGATTCCTCAATTATTTTAAGGAAATCTTAACACAGCAGTGGATTTCTGCACGGGAGGTACGCGAGAGCTTGTGTAGCGTTGGACTTTTTCTTCTCCGTCTTCTATCAGAAATTACATATATGACAAATGCGCAGGACTGGGAAAAGCTGCATGCTAGTGGAAGAAAAGAAAGTTGAAGCAACTTGGAATGCTATTCCAATCTCTCAAGCAGAAGTAGTCGCCGACGAGGAAGCGACCGCGCACGCAGTAGTGGTATACAGCATAGTGGTGGTGAAGTCGACGAGAGCAGTGTCCAGCTCGGTCTTGATCAGCGTGGTCTTGTCGGTCGGCACTGTCTGGGTGGTCACCGCGCTGACAGTGGGTGTGGCCATGACCGTGGACGAGGGGATGACCTTGGTGCTGGTGGTCCAGTAGCTGTAGGACCCGGTGCACGAATCGAAACTGCAAACTGGCTTAGGGCCGAACATGCCAGGCGGCTTGATGTTCACGGCGGGAGGAGTGGTTTCCGCACGGCGGATGCGCTTCTGCAGAGTGCTGGTGTGGGCAGCGGCGGCGACAGTCGAGGAACCTTGTGTAGCAGGGGAAGTCGGGTGGGAAGACGATGCTATCGCTGCTGTAGAAGCAAGAGGAGCGTGGCTGCTCGCACAAGCGACACTGCTGGTCACAGTGGAGGAAGCCTGTTTGTGATATTCATGTCAGACCTGTGCATGAGCATGATGGTGAGAGCACTTACCGTGATTGTAATGGTCTTGGAGGTGACCGTCGAGTGGAAAATGCTCGTCACTGTAGTGGCGGCCGAGAAGACCTTGCTCGTGGACGTGTACACGGTCTTTGTGGTGGAGGCAGTGACCGTGGCAATGCCCGAGGTAGTGGTGTGCACAGCGGTAGCATATCCAGTGTTGTAGTTTGAGACGGTCGGAGGGTAGCAGATGCTCTTGCTCGATGTGACCCAACCACACTGTTCCCAGACTAGGGAAGTGGTATACGCTTGGACCGAGGCAGCGCCCGCTGCGAACAAGGCAAGAGTAAGAGAAGACTTCATGATCGCGGAAATGATTAGTTGGAGACTCAGAAGGTAGAACGATGGTTCAAGCTGGTCGACACGGGCGGGTAGCAGATAATTTATGTCTCTATGTCGAAGCTGTCTACTACAGCAGTACTTCGCCGTTCAATTCAGCTGGAGGATATAGGTAGAGACCAGCGAATCTAGGCGCCTCGTTTGCGATCCATACAGGGTCGAGTATTGCCATTTCTGTTCGGTGTGCTCCTCGCGTAAGTAGAGTCTAAATCGAATCGTCGAGAATCATCCAATGGGGTGCCTGACGGATGCAACGGTCAGTAAGTCTCGAAGGCTGTCAGCCCGGACTCGCTAAGCCGTTTCGATAATGGCTACTCCATATCATCGCTTACAATGCAACGGCCGCCTTCTCGGGCCTCTTCGCAAAGATGGAACTACGATTTCAGGAGGACGCAAGCCACCACTTTCCGCTGTTACATGACTGATTGTGAAATCTCATTTGCGAGGGGTCTTCTTCACCGACTTCCAACCCATTGCGGAAGCGCCAATGACTGTCTGACAAGACGATTCAGTAGACACGATCAATGTCTGGTTCGGAGCCCTGCTGTGTGCATCAATAACAGGCCCGACGAAGCTTATTGGCACCACCCTCTTCAGCCTGTCGCTCCAGCATTGTAAACGGTGCTGGGGACGATGCCATGGGCCAAGTCGCGTAGATTATTGGCGCATGAGCGCTGAAGGTATTTTGAGCTGCAGCGATGCACACGATCTTGAGAGCCCTCACAGGTGTCAATGCGGGTGCAGCCGGGACGGCATTGGGACGCCCTACCCAAGCGAAGTGGGGGACGGCGGAGCCCCGGTCGGGTGATGACAGCAAATCAGACCGCAGCGTTGGCTCGGACCGACACAATTATTATTCCACGGCTCCAGGCCTGAAAGTGTATTTGACCAACGATTGGACAGCGAGCGGATCGCAATTTCCGCCCGACGCATCATGTCAATCGAGCTTCCTTTTCTTGACTGGCCATGCTTTGCCTTTTATCGCTTCCAGTCTAGTGCCAACACGTATGCGAAGCTGCCTGTCACAGCCTGCCGTCTAAAAAGCCACGATTTATCCCCTGCTCCAACACCAGTACGTAGTCTGTCACACACTCCAGCACATTTGCAGTCATGATCATGTTCTCTTTCCACGAGGGAACGCTGCCGTTCGACTGCCCCGCAGCTGGCAAGCCATGCGAGACCTACTACAAACAATTCGGTGACCTTAAATGTGGCAAGACGCCCCTGATCGTGCTGCATGGTGGTCCCGGAGGTATCCACGACGCCATGATCGCCCTGGCCGATCTCCAAGAACAACACGGTGTGCCGGTCGTGTTCTATGACCAGATTGGAAACGGCAAATCGACGCATCTGCGCGAGAAGCGCGGCGACACCACCTTCTGGACAGCGGATCTGTTCAAGGCCGAGCTCAGGAATCTGATCAAGAAGCTCGATCTAGAATCGTCTGGTGAGAGTCCACAATGCTGTGTACTTTCTGACAGTATCGCTGACCCTGTCTAGGATACGACATTCTCGGATGCAGCTGGGGAGGTATGCTCGCCGGCGACTTTGCCACCGATCAACCCAAAGGTCTCCGTCGGCTGATCCTGTCCAACGCCAATGCCCGCTTCACAGAATGGCGACGCTCTGAGATTGCATGCATTGGTGCCCTGCCTCAACATCTGGCAGACGCCATGTTCGACGCCGACGCCCGGACAGACTTCTCCAATCCGTTGTACAGGGAGGCGAAGCTCGCGTTCTTCAAGAAGCACTTCTATCGTTATGGAGACTTTCCTGCTGAATTTCAAACCACCATGGCCGCGTTTGGAGACGACGATACGGTCAACTTCACGATGTAAGATTGATCCGTTGCTTTCTCTTTGTCCTTTCACTGACATACATTTAGGCAAGGACCGCACTCGGTGACCACAGGCCCCTTGTTGCAGTGGGATATTGTGCCTCGTCTCCACTTGATCCAGGCGCCGACCCTGATCGTCAATGGCGAGTACGATGTTGCCGATCAAGGCTGCAACCAGCCGTTCTTCGACAACATCCCAAAGGTCAGGTGGATCACCATGAGGGAGGCGAGTCATTTGCCGTTCTTGGAGCTTCGAGAGGAGTACATAAAACTGGTAGCTCAGTTCCTTGGCTACTAGAAAGCGAATCTTCTACGAAAAGCGATCAAGACAACATAGTCACGATTCTCTCGTGCTGACTGCATTTCCATTGCTTGGAGCTTATCAGAAGATCTAGAAGCTAGAATGAGGTTTCTTCCTCATGTTAGCACCGGAGGAACACCCGCTCTGACCATGTCCGGTATTTGAATGTCACTTGGTCCGACTCGGGTCAACAGCGATCTCCTGTGGTGTTCCAGTCAAACACAAACAGGTGTTAAGATCAAATGTGGCATCGGAGAAGCAAAGGCGAGGGTGGAAGAGCCTCAAAAGTTTAGAATGTGGCCAGGTAGTCTTAATCGCCAGAAAGGCCTCATTTGTACAAAAGCCGTATGGAGAGATGTCGTGGCATCGTACGGCAAGGTGCAGCCTGATCTGCAGAGCCTGTCATACTGCACGCATGACAAGGCTATGCAAATGACCAACAAAGATGCCACGATGTCAAACGACATGCAACGCCTCGGCGCTCTGATTGGCCGGAGCGGACGAATGAGTCATCACGCTCGCGCGGCTACTCCCGACGTCGCGCACTTGCTCGAAGGCGGATTGTGTTTGCGCCGCACTGGTGCATCATGTAAATGCACATCCGCGCACACCATGAAGAGCGAGACGCCTGATATCTACAAGTGGCCGCTGATTCCGACTGTGAGCATGTTCCTCGATATCAAAAAGTCCCCAATTGACGTGACAAGGAACGTCCGGATTACTACCGCCCTGGCAAATTCGCTCCGATCTACCTCGGTGATGTCCTGAACGAGATATACAAGATCTTCCGGAAACTAGGCTACGGATCTCAGTCTACGATATGGCTCGCCAAGGATATACTGCACAACAGATATGTCGCGGTGAAAGTCTATTCAGCAGAGGACAAACTTCAGCTAGTGGACCGGATCTTTCACGACAATGTAGAAGCTGTACTCGACCATTTCACGATCACTAGTGTGAATGGAAGCCATCTATGTACCGTACTCGAGCCACTTGGCAGATGTCTTACCGATATTATCGATCAAAAGCTCGACGCTCAGCGTGGAAGGAGTGAATCGTCAGAGGATCACCAGAAATATGACCCACACGTGTGGCCTACGGCGCTGGGTCGCGAAATATGTAGACAGATCCTACTTGGATTGGATTCGCTTCACTCTCAGCAAATAGTGCATCGAGACATACAACCCGCCAATATAGCCTTTGCTCTGTCATTTGAGCTTGATACCATGTCGATGGACGAAGTACAGGAAGACGGTGCTTGGGGTTCCTCGTCGTGGGAGCAAGCGAAGGACAATGATAGCGACTGGGATTCTCGCAATTTTGAGAACTCCAAGCGACACATTGCCTGGATTGAAAGGCACGACGGACAACCACTGAAATCACACGAGATACAGTACGCAGTCTGCCCCAGTCTTCTCCACGATCGCATCCTGTTCGACGACATGCCGCGCTTCCGACTCTGTCTCATCGATCTTGGCTTCTCTCAACCTTTCGATGATTGTGATCCCAAACTCTTCGGGCCTCACAACTATCGGTCGCCGGAAACAATATTGCCCATACCGGTCACGTACAAGGCCGACATTTTCACCGCCGGGATCGTCTTCTGGGAAGTGGTCACGACTCGAAACCTGGTCTGGTCTCACTATCACAAAGGCAAGGTCGACGACAACCAGTACCTGAGGGACTTAATCACAAGGCTTGGGCCGATGCCAGAACACTTTGAGAAGCTGTTCCCACTAACAGACGAGGATTACGAGGCACCGCTCGACGAGGAAGACTTTCATTATGGAGACTTGCAATTCGCTGCTCGACGTGATGGGCCCGAGGACATGACAGACCATGAAAGAGACGCTTTTGTAGACTTGATCACACAGATGTTGCAGTGGGAGCCAGAGAAGCGTCCGACCACAAAAGAGCTTTTGAAGTATCCGTTCTTCGAGTTATAGATACGCTCATCTATCTCAGTGTCAGGACCCCGTTTGGCACAAAGAATAGTCAGTCTGGTACTTCGTAGTGTGGTCCCGAATTAAGCGACCGTTACGGTGGCGGAGTGCGCTAGAAACATGCGCCATTCAATGTATAGCACCAGCAATTCCACCTACTACCTCCGCAACCGTTTTGGCCTTCGGAGCCCCATCCTCTATATCTTTTTGAACTTCGTCTGCTGTGTGAGATGGCGCGTGTCCTCTTGCTTCCTCGACCTGATTCAGTACCGCAGCACACCTCCCGCAGATTCGGGCCTTTTGCACCTATTCACGCTCTTGTCAAGTCTTATCAATAACAGAAAAGAACAAAAGGCTCACGTGATTAAGCAGTGTGAACGCCAGGATGGTGAGTGATGCGGAGCCTCCCACGCAAGTAGCCGTCAGTTGGACAATTGCGGATGGCTCCATACGTTTTCCAATCGAGTTTGGCGTAGTCCAATCGCTTCCCGTGCCCTCAGTCCCTCCGGCATGTAGAAGATGTTCCAATGCGTCCACGTTGGGATGCGAGCCATTCGGCTGCCTCTCCAGCGGCATAGCTCCAATGATCTGCCCTTGAGCAAGCAAAGTCAGGAAGACACTGCTCAAAATTCTTGTTGGATGCATGTTGTGTGGATAAGTCAGATATAAGGGGTAATGAGAGAATTGTCTAGTGGTCCAGAGAGGAAGGGTGATGAATGCAAGATGGCCAGCGTCTTGGGCAGGAACTTGGAGTTGTCTCATGGTCTTGACAAGGGGAGAACTAGGATTTATAGCTAGGTAAGTCCTACGACGACGTATGATACTTCGGATAGGCCGAGACCAAAATTTCTACTCTAGAGGACATGTTTCCGTTCCAGATTAGAAAGGATCCCGCAAGATGCGGCCTGTTTGCGCACGAGGAAGACACGACATGTTCCAGGTGTCCACTCGACTACGTCGACATATGCTGGCCCAAAAATCACCGTATCCTAGAATCCAATAAAAGCTCATCAGGCTCGGCATTAATGCGTCGCACCAACCAAGGCTCGGCACACCGCCCTCCAGGCTGTAGCCCGAGGCGGACCCCGCAAATTGCGCACCTCTTTCGGATTCCACCATTGACGCTTCCTTCCTTTTCATCTACAGCACGACATCGTCTATAGCATTTTCAGTCCAACGCCAAGAACTGTTTGGTCCTTTCTTACTGTCACAGCCAGACGAGTCACTGGTATCAATGGATGCTGCTAAGGACCCGTCTCGAGACCATGACGAACCGCGTGGACAAACATTCTGGCCCGTCACCGTCTCAGCGCCGGACATCCACTACAACGACGACGCCATAGTCTCGGCAATCGTTCATCCCGACTCGGTCATCTTTGTCGCTTACAATAAAACCCACAAGAAACGGATCCTCAACCCGCAAAAACTACAGCACGGCTTGGGTTTGTACGAACAACGGCCCTTGTACGAGGGAGGTACCTTCTCATCTAAGCGGACTTCAAGCATCTACGAGCTCTTGCTGGAAAAGTTCGGCGATGAGCCGGTCAGCCTTCATCTGCTTGTGCCGGGATCTGGTCCGGTCGCTGAGCACATCCAATTGACCGCCATGAAAATACAACTATTTGAGATATCCAGAAAGCTGCCGGTGATACCGCTCAACGTCGCTATCTGGAAGATTCCGGCTGCCGATACAGTGGCGCCCCCGGGACCGCGTATGATCCTGGTTCAAGCTTTCGGAAGTGGTCCGGTATACCTTGACGGATTCCTACTCCCCATTCACAGACAAGACGTCACCTTTGTCGGTGACGGGAATGAAGAGCCTCGGCCGCCACAACTTGAAGCTCAGACTATATGATTAATGGCTTCGAGGAATATCTGTATCAGTGATTGATCCAAGCGCGGGTCCCTTCCTGCTACGCCTCGGCGTTCCAGATACACAAATATGAGCCAGACCATCGGGGCTAATCTCTTTTACTGGCATGTCTCTTACTTGTTTGGTAGCGAGATCACACATGTCAAGTATAATGACACCTTTCCAATACTGCTTGCGTCGAATGTCTTCTCGTACGATTTAACATTAACGTCAACAAGCTAGTAAACTTAGATGGTCCCACCAATCCTCAATAGCCATTAGCTCCATCCTCTCCGGCAGACTTGGGTAGCAGGAAGTTTCCAACCAAGCCCAAGACTTCATCAGGCTTCTCCAGAGAGCTTGCATGGCTCGTGTTGGCGATTGTCTTCCAGTGCACCGTTGGTATAAGATTGAAGAATGGAGTCTGTGTGCTATCGGTAGAGGTATCATACTCTCCGTTATAGACGAGCGTCGGCACGTTTATTTGATGCAGACGTGGGATGACGGTCCAGTCTGAAAGCGAACCTCCACCTATCCAAAGGCTTCGCCCGACCCTGTCACAAACAGTCAGCGGTCTATACCAGTAAAACTCCCGGGGCATAGCCACTCACATGGTTTTGTAAACGTGACTGTTCTCGAGGAACTGCTGCATGTAATCCAGAAAACCGTCCGGCAAATGGTCCGCACGACACACGTATCGCTGTATAAAGGTAGTGAGAACTTGCTTATATGCCTCACTGCTGTAGTCGTTGCTGGCGTCACCTTCATCCCAGACCTTGCGCATCTCAGCCGGCAGCTCGTTCCTGCGCTGCCACGCCGCCTCGGTGCCTAGCTTGCAGCTTGCAACCCCACTGGCAAGCACGAGCTTCAAAAGTCCTGGTGGACGTCGAGAAGCGAAGGCGGAGCCCAGCATACCTCCCCAGCTCGAGCCTAGGAGATAGTATCCGGATTGGTCAAGCTTGAAGAAAGCGAGTAGATTCTCCAGCTCGGCCACGAACAGTTCCTCTCTCCAAAGTTCTTTGTCGCCGGCTTTCTCGACAAGAAGAGTCGACTGACCGCATCCGATCTGGTCATAGAGGATGACGGGCAGGCCGAAGCGGAACCATAGCTCGGTAAAAGCCATGAGACTGAGATGGCCAGATCCTGGTCCGCCGTGAAGACCCACCACTGGCGGGACTCCGCATGACAGATCTCCAAATACTTTGTAGAAGGTCGAACAGGGCTCGTCCACTGAGGGGACTTTGAAAGGGACGAGACCTTCGGCAGACGGCTTCATCGTGATTTTGTAGAATTCAGGTCAGAAGCACAGCACGGTCATGGGATTGACAGGATCTGACGAACAATCTGAGGAGTTGAGGCTAAGACACAAGGGTTGAAAGGTGTAGCGCCGGGCTGAGCGCTTAGTCATCTTAGAGTTTGATTGCGAGGCCACTAGCGCCCACTACACTGCCGAATCCAAGGGCTGATTGCGATGTCACGTCTTTTCAACTTTTCACATAGCTCGAGTCGTGCCGTCAACCTCGCAGAGCTACGAATTGCTTGAATCTGATATCTTCGCCACTCCTCGCCCATCGCCCCCATTGTGGCAAACACCAGCCATGGCAAAATTCCGCCTCGCGCGAGCATCAGCGGCCGACCTGCCCGAGATCGTCGATCTACTATTCAGAGTCTTCACAGACGAAACCAACCATGATCTCTGCATGGGTCTGGACACTCCAGAAGGCCACTCCAATCTGTCCAAAGTGCTCGCTCAAATCATGCGCACCAACCCTGGCGACTACTGGATCAAAATCCTGGACGAGTCGACTGGGCGGATCATCGCGGCGACGAATTATAGGATCCATCTTGCTGTGGTACCAGAGCAGTCGAGCGAGTACAATCACAATCTCACGTGGCTGCAAGATCGACCGGAGACTATGCAGACTATGCTTCGTCTCCTTGAAGAAGGCGAGGCCTGGACAACGAAGAATTTGGTCGAGCCGTACATTCGTGAGTTGTGCTTCGATATCGGACACCGCGCAACACACTGATGTATATTTTTAGAGCTATTCTGGGTATTTACAGCACCCGAATATCGTCGCCAGGGAGGTAAGCAGTAGAACGTGCTGAGCGCATGGGATTGTATTGACAGAGTCATAGCTGGGTCGTTGATGATGAAGTGGGGCTGTCAACTGGCCGATCATTTGTCCTTACCGATATGGATATCAGCAAGCGAAGAGGGAACTAAATTCTATCAAACACACGGATTCGTAGCATTGGAGCCTTTCAAACATGTCATGTTCATGCGGCGCGAGGCGGCGGCTGTACTGGATCATTAGATGCTATACTAGAGTCCTCGATCCCTGATCATCTTCTCCAATTTCATCTTGGCATCCTGTCTATGATCCTCGTGGTTCAAATTGAAGGCCTCTGTGCGAGTCGCTCTAATCACGTCCATGCACCTGACGGGATCCAAATCAAAGAATCCAGTGTCGGGATTGCGCTCTCCTGCTTCAGGGATCTGACCACAGTACAGCTTCCCCATGGTCTCACTCGAGTCTATCATGTACTGGCATCTGTCTTTGCGAACTTCCGTGAAAGTCTCAAAGGCAGCGTCAAGGTGCTTTCGCGATGGACAGTTCCAGAGAAGGTGACTCAGGACCATGGCGTCTTCGAATGCGATTCCGGCACCGGCACCCTGCCACGGAGTCATTGCATGGGCAGCATCGCCAATGATGCACATACGGCCATTATTGTAGGTCGAGGTCTTTTTGAAATGGTAATGTCGGTAGCCCTGCACCTCGTCTGTCTCGTAAAACAAAGCCTGCCAGTAGTCAGGAGAACCGAATTGGCGTCGTGATGAGTGGAACTTACGTCTAGGACTGGCTTCAAGAACGGATCTCCCACCCATCCACGCATTTCCTCTTCCATCCACTTCCTGGTCAGAACTTGTTTCTGAGTCTTCCAGGGCTCTGTCTCGAGGGCAGAGACGACGATCGCAGCTTTGCCCTTGTCCCCGAACATGCCGGACATGACGAAGCTGGTGTCTCCACAGTAGATCCACTGACGATTCTCAGAATCGTCGTTGTATTCGGAGGATTGCTCCGTCTGCTCTGTACCGTTCTGCTTTTGGTGGTAGCGGAGTGCATCCTTGACAGGTTTGAACAAGAGCTTCTGGGCAGCTTCAGCCGGTACAAGCGCTCTGCAGTCCCAGAAGCCGGCTGCGGTGGCGGGCTCCTCGGCGGCTTTGTCTCCAAGAACAAAACGTCGGACGACACTCCGATAGCCATCCGCACCAATGACCGCATCAAACGTCTCTGTCTTGCCATTTCCGAACGTCAGGACCACGGAGTCACCGGTGGAAATGGAGACAAGGTCCATGCCTGTGTAGAGTTTCGCTTTGTCACCACACTCCTTGAACATAGTAACGAATTCGTCCAGTAGAGTGGTGCGAAAGACTGAGAGTGGCATCATGTCGTGTTTTTCTTCGATTTGCTTCTTATCCTTCAGCTTGGCGTTTTCTTCTTCCTGTCTTCGAAAGGCAGCCATATCCGGGAATCCTATATTCATGACTTCGGCACCTGTGTGTTTACCTGAAGCCTGGAAATTGTTATCTCTGAGGGCCGTTCACGTCTCGTCCAACATACGATGACCGTTTTCATTCCAAGAAAGTGATGTCCGCCAGCTCTCTCCAACATCTCGTTGAGATTCGGGAAACAGTATCGCAAAGCCTTTCGCGCATTCGTGGCGAGGCGGACGGAGAACTCTCGCTCAGAGAACGCGGGCTTTCCTTCGAAGACGTGCACTTCAAAGTCTGGATGATCACTAGCAGCGTCTGGCGGCGTGCGTATAAGAGCATTCGCGAGAGCTAAGCCTGCGAGCCCTCCACCCACGATGGCAATGCGTATCGGATCGGAGCGAGACATGATGGAGTGAGTGCAATTTTGCTTGTATATGGTCGCTGTACAGAGAGCAGATGAGACTTCAGAGGTAGTCAGAATCAAAAACACCATGTTTATGTTCTCACCCTCAACACGAGAATTTGACACAATGGATTGATGACTAATGCCGTCCACAGCCAATAAGAGCTCAGTGTCCACCATCGCATCAACCTTTTCGTCATCCAGCACGACTCACGCTACCCTGATAGCCATCTTTTGAATGGCATTCAAGAGGCTTTCTCACATCGCACCTCACATTTCGGACCAAGACTTCAGTGGTAATTTGTCGCATCTCATCTACAGACCAAGAGACGACCCCGATGCGTAAGTGATGTGAGCTACCTTGAAAAGCTAGGAACCACCATTCAAAATCTACCTGTGCCAGCTATACCTCAATCTTCTCGCCATTCTCTGGCTGCGACAAGAAATCGCCAACAAGCGAAAAGTACTTCTCCCGCGAACGCTCGCCTTCCAACGATGGGCAGTGGCTGGCCCCTGGTATTGTTACCCAGCGGACGCGGGGGATCAGTTCGAATAGTGGCTGGACAACAATGTCGTGAGACTGGTCGAATTCTCCATTGAACAACAGTGTGGGAACATTGATATTCTGCGCCGCCGGAGTGACGGTCCAGTCACGGAGTGAGCCTGCGGTCTTTGGGGTGATCAATGGACAGAGTCCCCACCTTCAACGACATCAGAATTGCTCAGACTCAGAACCACCATAACATTGTCTTGTACTTACATGGTGTGTTGCACTGACTTCTTCGCAGACGGCTTCATGAGCTGCTTGACGAAATCGGTAAACGCCTGCGGCATCGGATCCAAGCGAAGGATGCAGTGCTGATTATATAGAGTGAAAGCTTCCTGAAAGGCTTCAGTCTGGGTGTTCTGAGTCTCAGCAGCCTCTCGAAGCGGAGCCTGAGCGTGGAGTGGAAGTTCGCTGATTCTTATGCCTTGAGCCTTCATCTGAAGCTCTATGCTCGCAAGCGGACTTCCCAAGATCAGTCGTCGCAGCCCCTTAGGACGCGTGGCAGCGAATTCGGAGCCGAAGACTGCACCGAAACTCAGACCGAGGATGTCATAGCGGGGTCCTTCGCCACGCAGCTTGAAATGGTCCAAGACTGACTCGAGCTCGGTGATGAACAGCTTCGTGGTCCAGAAGGATTCATCGCCGCCCTTCTCGTCATCGAGATTGGTCGATCGACCACATCCAATCTGGTCGTATATGATGACTGGGATCCCATATCTGGGCCAGAGAATGCTCAGCTCCTCCAGAAAAGAGGATGTCGATCCTGGACCGCCGTGCAAACAGACCACGGGCGGTTTGCCGCACGACAAATCGCCAAACGCCTTGTAAAAGGTGGAGCACGGCGTGTGCGCAGATGGCACGTGTAGCGGGATGGTCCCTTCGCTCGTGGGGATGTTGTCCATCTCGTACTAAGGGTAAGAGTGCGGCAAATGCTTTGATAAGACAATGCTATCAGGCCACAGAAAGATGAAACAATTGACGAGGTCCTGGAAAGGGTGTGGGGAAAAGTGAGGGGAATAAGGCGTCCATAGCAAGCACTCACACCTCGGCAAGACGAGAAAGCCAAATCATGTGACCTCTGCCTTGAACTGAATTCGAGGCACAAATGAAGAGTACTCGGTGGCATTGTGGACGATTCTCCTGCGTCTTTGCCACGCTGGTCAACAGTTGTTACCTCAAGCCAACATCTTCACCGCCTCTACAGTCATCATGCGCCCCACTGCCGCAGTTCTTCTACTCGTGGCTACCATCGTTGGCGCCATACCTCTTGCCGCGCCGAAGGGTAAGCACCCGTCGTGCTCGTAAAGTGGCGTCGCTGTCTGAGGGAACAGAGGCTGCGAGTGAGATCAAGCCACGAGAGACCAAGAACCATTCGGCCCTCAAGACTTTTTGACGGACGTTCAATTACACTCGGACTGCGAAAGGGTCCTTCCTTGCAGTAGATGCGTTCATACTCAACCAGTACAGATAGACTCTTCATCTTCGTAGGGGATATAGATCAGCATAATCAATTAGTCTCACACCTTCAGTGGCTCTGCACCAGCGTTTTGTCCATACACCTCCATTCCTCCGATCTTTGGGTCGCGTTTCATAAAGACAACCTGGACGAAGTCCTCCACATCATGGAAACCGCAGGTCTGGTAGAGTTTTCGACCATCAGATGAGGCGGATATCCATATCGGCAGGAATAGTTGATCAGCCAGGGGACATCCCCAGTCGATCATCATCGTGCCAACTTGCATAGTATTAGTCAAATCCGGATCTGAGTTGTCGCTCCGGACTTACGCTTCTGGCGGCGGTATTCCGGATCGACGAAGATGAGATAGACTTCTGTCAGAACTGTCAATTAACTGCAGTTTGAACAGCCCGTCATTACATACGAATATATGGTTCAGTGAAATGCTTCCTCCTGGCTGCCAGGCTTTGACCGAGAATATCTCGCGCGAACGCCAGCCTCTCAGGTTTGTCTTGCAGCCACGACAGGGACATGTCTTCCTCCGCGGCATGGTCCGGCAACACTGTCGGATGGATCCTCCATTCAGTCGCCGCGACAATCTTGCCCGTGGCCTTCTCGGTGACCTTCATCCAATAGTCACCAGAATTTGTCTGCATCGTTCGCACATATGACCGCGCGAGATGCTCGTGACCTTCGGGCGTGTTGGGACCCAGGAAGATATCCTGGTGGATTGGACCAGGAAACGCTCGGAATTGGAGCCTCACAATCTCTAGCATGTCTTCGGGAGACGCTCTCGCGAGTTTGAAATCTGCCATTGTGGGGTTTTGAAGGCTTGTCACTCGCAGACTGACACCAAGGAGGGAGAATAGTTCGGCTTTGAGGCCAGTGGGAGCGGCGCAAGGCTTCTCTCCTGCATGAAAGGCCGGAGATTGCCGGACCTGTGAAAAGCCTAAAGAAATTGCAGAGATCTGGTGGGAGAGGACGCCTGAGCCTGGGTGAGCTGGCGGAAAGATGCCGCACTCTACATTCCGCACTGGTTCCCACTTAGCAACAAAGTGCTTCACCACTGGACTCACCTTCGCGATCAAGGACAACGTCACTTGACGCTATGCCCTGAACACCAACAACGAAGTTATAGACAAGCAGATTCTATCGCCATCCAAGTGCATTTGCAAACACTAGTCCTTGACCGTCTATGTACTACCATTTCACGCAGAAAAGTTCTCGAGCTGGTATGCCTCGATATGACCGTGGTTCTTGCTGGGCTGCAACGACACCGTCGACTCGCTGACACGCACTTCGGCTTCCCTGGTAACGCTGACATGGCCGAGGTGGGAGGAAGAGCCTTTGCTACGCAGCGTCGACAGGAATGAGAATCCCTGCACGATCTTCTCCGGACCCAGTTTCGTGATGACGTGCCATAAAGTCGGCAGATTGACGGCAACGCACGAGATGCCGGTCTCCAACAAGTCGAGGTAGTAAGTTGTGGTAGCCATGACTGGGAAGAGTCAGTACCGTGTCCTGTGAGGGACAAATGTTAAACTTTGCTTACCTCCTTCATCGTGGGTCGACAAGTAAGCGACGCCTCCTCCATAGACCTGCGAGTACACCACAACTCTGGCGACTGAAGCACCAACCCCAACGAAAGCTAGGAGGAAGACGCCCACAACGGAGAGCTTCTTTGCATTGGTCACGTGGAGGCGCAGGATCTGATGACGGTCAGTATGGACAGTGAGGGTCACTGTTGTGGTACTCACCTGAGGCAGTGGCATCGCTAGAATCCAGAGATCGAGTGCCAAATCGGTCACCACCATCGAAATCTCGAATGGTGCCGTCAGATTACAGTACTCTGCCGCGGTCCCCAGCCAGAAGGCAGACAAGTGAGTCCCGCATTCTGTGTATTGGAAGATGGTGTATAGTATAGCCCAGATGATGACGATTGGTATGGTGATGATGCTTGCCACATCAAGCTTGCTGCGCAGGCCATCTATGTGGAAGATGCGCCGGTAAAAAAGCACCGCACTGATCTTAATGCTAGCCTGAGTAGCACACAGCAACGAGGTATATGTACATTGGAGCTAATAGATGTCAGAATCGGGCAAGGGAAGCTGGTACGACACGGGACCCACCAAGGTTGACTCCTTCATCTTCGCCAGAAGATAATCAGGGTCCAGACTACTATAGGCATAGCCTGACAGCTTCAAATGCACCACTAAGACTAGTGTCAGAGACGCCACATGAGATTCTGCGGGGCCACTTACGGTAGAATTGGATCGTTGCGGTCGCGATGTAGAACCCCTGAGAGTGGTCAGCACGCCACATGGACCGCTAGCCTTCAGAGCAGCCACTGACCAGGGCAACGACGGCCATCACATCATCCACTTTGATGGGCAGGCGCTGGTGACGGCGAGCGACGAAGCGCAAGCCCACAGTGATTGTTGATAGGCCCAGTAGCGAGCCTGTCACGGCCAGCAAGCCGTCCCGCGAATGGTAAGACATTTCTGGACAGAAAGGGAAGGATCAGAACGTGGTGGTTTCGGTAGCGTGCGGCGGCGGCGGATAGGGCTATGGAAGGAGTGACAGAGCAGCGATCCTTTTAATCGCCATTTCGACATTCTGCATGGCCGGAGTTGCCAAGCATGACCAACAGGGCAAGTGTTGGGGATCTTCTTGTCCATCGAATTCAAAAGCCGAAGCCATTTCCACATAGGAAGGTGACAGCCTCGACTCCACAAAGACCAACAACAGTGACAGCTGCACGGGCCCGACGGAACCCACCCGTGGCTGAGGGCGGGATATTCAGCTGTGCCAACAGAGCTCGGACGTACCAACAGACAGGACCCACTTGACACTGTCAACTCGGACTTTTGCGCGGCGCTTCCAACATGTCAGTGCATATTGCCGCAGCATGTGATTGAGCCACCTTTTCCCACTTCGGAGTCCGAGATGACAGAAAGTGACTTGGAGACGTGTAAATGTCTGATATCGAAATGACCAGTCTACGATTTACGATGCGAGTCGCCCTCCGCTAATCGCAGTGAAAATGTCCTATGCTGTATTCGCCTGCTGCACGACCTCCATCCACGGTTCGGCACCGTCTGGGCAGGATTTAAAGTTCTCCTTGAAATCCTGCTGCCACCAAATAGTGCCGGTCTTGGTCCCATAATCCTTGTAGCATGCGCTCCGCTCGCGACTCCAGCTACTCATTGCATTCCAGTCTCGACACATGCGAGCGAATCCTGTTCCTGCAGCCACATGGCCGGTGAGATTTGCATTCATATTATAGTCTCCGTAGTATAACGGCGTGTCGTCGGCGGTGCACTCGACCGATTGGCGCAGTACGTTGAGACAGTGAGTGTTGATATCGTTCGTGTACTGCTTCGGGCGACTTGCCGTCGTGCCAGTCGTTCACGGCGGCGCGGAGTTGATGCTGGGACAGTCAGTGACGGGCGGGGTCAGCTCGAGGGGGTAATGTCACCAAACAGTGACGATCATGACCACCATTCAGGACATAAAGATTCTTCGAATGATCCCAAGGCCATGGCTCTGCTGTGGGAAGATCGAGCTTTTGCACTTCGGCCGGTCTCAGGGCGACGAAGAATTGTCCCCATTCGAGCGCATCGTCGGCCCAAGCGGCATCCTGGATGGCTCTATCTGTACTCGCGTGTTCGGTGAAGTGCAGAAATGGCTTGGAGATGTTACGTGACAGGTTAGCTGTGACAATGACGATCAGCGAAAGTGCTGGCTGTGAGAGAAGAAGGATGCATTACCATATCTGCTCGGTAGAGTGTCCGCTAGCTGCCAAGGATTGACATAGAATAAACGAACGAACATCAGGTTCAGCACCAAAGACGCCACCAAAAACAGCCCTGCGACCCATGTGCACCAAGACCGGGCATTTTGTTGTCGGTGGCGCGCGGGTGACAGGTTAATCCCGCCCTCTTGGTCGAGTGCTGCATATTCCGCTTGTCCCATATTGGCTGTCCCTGCATGAAATGCACCAAACTCGGATAGCGTGCGGAGCCTGACCAAGAGACATGATACTAGTTCGCGGATGTAGAACTCTCTTATGTCCACCTGTGCACGCTGTCTCTTGTGCGACGTCTTTTGCCAACGATTCGGCGCCCCAGGCTCCACTGAGCTCATTCCGAGCCCTGGCATGGTATCATGAGCGGCCAACCGGAGATTCCGGTCGACTTTGTCAATTCCAGGAGTCCGAAGAGCCTGACATGTCAGGCAAGACAGTGCTTTGATCGCAAATGTCATCGTCCAGATGGTCCAGACTTTGCGATGCGTTGGAATGGGTCAGTGCAGCCGGCGTTGGTCTTTAGACTTTGCCCACTGTCAGAGCTGGAATGGTCTGCGCCACAACAGCCCTCCCGCCTCCACCCGATTGTGCCTGAGGCTCAAATTTCAAGATTGGACGCATTCGAACATAAGGCCTCTTGCAACAACATCAGGACTCCCAATATCCACAGCTGAGCGTCTTGGCCGAAATTTAAGACTGGCGCCGGAGATGGCTGGGCGGACGTCAGGAGGGTGCCTGAAAGCCGGTCCCCAGGACTATGAAAGGCTGCAGCGAGACCATTCTTTTGCTTGAGGCACCTCGACCAGCTAACCGGGTATCACAAAATACATCACTCACATCGCTTCAACTACACTAGCCAGAACGACTGACGCGGATCAACCGGACATTCACCATGCGTTTCGGAGCTATTGTCGTTATGCTTTGCGCCGCTTTCGTTAGCGCTGCGCCCATACCCGAGTGCGGAGGTGATCAGAAAAGAGGTACGTACCCGGCAGGCTTGACAAGGTCTCTGCATATATGGCTGATGTCGGGCATAGGTGTCGAAGTTCCCCGTGACCTGAAGGGTTGTGGTGTTCCTTTCTAGTCGGGCCATGGGCGGATCGATCAGGATCGGCGCATTTAACCTTGTATCTCAGGAGGCGGTGTTCAATTCATGGGTGTTGCGGAAAATTGAGCGATCGTATGTGCCAGCGACGAGATATTGGCTTGGTCGAAATTATAAACGTATCAGCAATGCGGATGTCAACGCGGAATCGGTTGTCTTTCTCACTGCATATTTTGCCTCCGAGAATCTTGAGTTCATGTGAGATTGTGGGCCGGAAAGAGATGTCGTGTCGCGGTATTAATCTCTTGCACAACCCTAACCCTGCGTAATTGTTTCTTGAACCCGGTTCAAAAAAAAGCTGCGAAAGTCACGTGACTCGTCCCGCATTCGTCGATGGCTGGCACAAAAGTTGCATTCCCGGAGTCCTTATTAGCTCGCAATATTGCGAGAAAATCCACATCGTCACCGAATGGATATGCCTCGACAGGAAAGCTGGTAGGAGGCAGCATGTGGAAGCTCCATCACACCGTCGTTTCCGAAGATCAGCACGCTAATCGCCCTCGGCCGAGGCTTGATGCCTATCCGGAGAAGCGAAGGCTGTTTTTGGAGGCTTTGACTCGCCAGACGGAAATCAGGGAGCGACTATACACGCACCTTTATAAACGTGAGTTCTGTGATGTTTGAGCGTCACTTGCACATTACTGATATAGGGTCCAGGGCTTCGGGCCATGTTTGCCGGGACGAAATTACTCGTCAGGGGGGTTAGACAAGTCCACGTGTCCAGAGTATCTCATCATAATTGATTCTTGAACAATTGCTTCAATGATGCCGCAATGAGTCTGCGACCTTGCGGACCCTATGCTCTTGCGAGGAAGGCAAGCTGCTTTATACACATTTTGGATTCCAGATGGTTCAGCTCGATCCGCCTACTGGTGACTTAATGCTGCGTGAAGCAAGAGCATCGAATATGGAAGGAGGCAAATGAGTAGCCACAGTCAGACTGGTGCCAAGCCCCCGATTCACGCTTTTCATTGGAGTCGTGGTTGTTACAGTGTTTGAAATACATATATTTTGATGGTGTGGCAGAGCTCATTCCATGCTTTAATGGAAAGTTGGGACCGGTATTTGACCTAGACATGCTACAAGCATGACCATTCAGCGATGACTACTGGGACAGGACAAGATAAGTGAAGCACCATCGGCACTGACCCCATGGTGCCCCGTGCAACAAAGATGTGCGGTTTCTTGGTGTGTCAATTCCGCTTCCGCTTCTTGTCACAATCATCAGCCTTACTCTGGAGTGCCAGTCTCTTCAATTGCGATTCACCGAACTCATATCTCTGGAGTCCTGATCAAATTTGCTGACATGGCTCCTTTTCAAATGTCTCGCCTGGTCCCGTCAGAAATGTCGGAGTTCTGGCAGGCTGTCAGCAGATCTGAGGAGAATCAAACCCTCAAGAGATACCATATCGGCCCGAATACCCCCGAGCAATGTCAAATCAATGCAGACATGAGTCGAAAATCGATGATTGAGGACCCGCATGAATACTGGCTGAAGGTCAAAGATGAGTCTTCGGGCCAGATTATAGCCGGCAGTATGTGGAAAATTCACCCAACTGTGGTCCCGCAGGTCCTGGACTTCGAATATCCATGCACGTGGTTCGATGACGATGCGGAGAAAAAGCGATTGGTTCAAGAAGCCTGGGACCAAGCAATTCTGGTCAGGAGGAGATTGTTCACACAGCCACACATCGGTATGTTCCGCTCGGGTTCGACGTGTCCAGCCGCTGACATATACTGCAGAACTTGTCCTCATCTTCACCGAGCCACGATACGAGCGTCGTGGCGGTAAGTTCAGCTTAGGCAACGAGACAGATAATCAACTAATATTTGAGCAGCGGCTTCTATGATGATTCAATGGGGCTGCGATCTTGCGGATCGGATGTTCTTGCCCGTGTATGTTCAGTCTCTCCGGAACAGGAATTCGCTTTACGAGAAATTCGGTTTCGAGATCCGTGACGATATTGAGCCAGTGTGGTACATCATGACTCGCGAGGCAAGGGTGGATCCCGTGGAAGGTGGCAAAGAAGCTGTTGCTGTCTCATCGGTGGAAGTCTAGGCAAGCATGAATCGCACAGAGCGTAGATAAGAGATAGAACGGGGCCACCAGCCACGTAGTATCAGACAGAATTTATCCCAATTTAAAGTAGAGAGCCACTCTACCCGAGGGAAAGGCTCATATGCCATTTCAATCGTAGAGTTAGCAGCACTAAAGTTGAGCCGCACGAAACTGCAACACCGGCCCCTCTTTACCAACGCCAAAAAAGTCCCTCACTTTATACTCGCCGTACGAGCCAACGCCGACATGTTCTGTACCAGGGGCCAGACGGAAGTCGTACATGTACAAAACTCGAGCAAGAGTGACATGCAGTTGTGAGAGGGCCAGACTCTTGGCAATACACACTCTCGAACCCAAGCCGAACGGCATGAATGCCAGGCGTTGGCGATCGATCGACCCATCGTTGCTCTTCATCTCATCGCCATTGCTGCTCTTGGTCAGCCATCTCGAAGGATCGTACTCGAACGGGCGGTTGAAGTTTCTGTTATCATGATGTAAGACATAAATTGGCACGCCCACCACGGTGCCTTTTGCAAAGTGGTGTCCGAGAACATCAATACCCTGGTCACAGACCTCGCGTGATAGTATAGCCGGAATTGGTGCACACAGCCGTAGAGACTCGTCTACACAAGCGCGAAGATAGGCGTTCGATGCAAGAGTAGTGCCATTCTTGACATCATCGAAGGAGTCGAATGCTTCTCGGACGGACTTTGTGAGTCGCTCTCGGATGTCTAGGTGATGCGCTAGGTAATACAGGACGCTCGTCAGAGCAGTGTGGGAAGTGTCGGCACCTAATCTGATCAGTCTCACGCAAGAAGTACAAGAACGCCTTGGTGCTTACCAGCAGCCACTAACTGCACCGCCTCCTGTATGAGTTCTAGTCTAGAATAGCCCTCACCAGTACGAGGATCTGTCCCTTCCTGTAGATAATGGATCGTATCCCGCCGATCGTCGCTATTCGGACCCAGTGCCAAACGTCTCGTGATGGCATTTACGCAGAAGCCGAGAAATGTCTGCCGTTCCCGTTGGGCGCGGACAAACAATTTCTCGATGCGGAGCTTGCGTCAGAAGGGCATATGACCAACGATATTGGCCAATCTCGGGGGGTATCAAATCCATAAGATTGCGATGTCCGGTAGAATGTAGTGTGTCAAACGATTGACCAAACAGCAAGTCGCCGAGAGCGTCGTAGAAGGGATGGCCCGCCCAAATCGCCATGTCCTTGGGAGTCGATCATCCACTGGTGGAAATAGATTCCTCACCGTCTCCGAGAGCCTTGCACCACTCCGTAGCAGCTTTGAGAATGTATGGCTGCTGATTGCGGATTGCATTCTCGCTGAACGCGTTCGACATGATGCGCTTCTTCCTTGCATGAACGTCCTTGTCGATCGAGTTGAACAAGCCCAACCCAGAGACAACGGTATACCACGAGCTCTTTTTGACATTGGATTTGGGCCCATAGATGGTGTTCAAGGCGTCGGCGTTATTGATCGAGATGAGGTTCGGCCCCCATCTTACAAAATCACCATGTCGGTTATGAAGCTCGAGGAGTCGTGAATGACGAGTGCCTCGGACTGCATGCCAGAGTGGATGCAGGTTGGTCAGCTTCGCGAGTAGTGGTCCGGGATATCTGGCTAGTGGGTGCAAGACTGTCATGTAGTAGAGGTAGCCGAGAATCTGTAGCACAGTCAGTCACTCGATCGAATCTCGCACTTTTCGGGATGTACCACTGCGACCGCTGCAAAGGCAAGTATCGCCATAGCGGTAGCAACACGTGAGAGTGTTGTGAAGTCAAACGTGTGTGTTGGAGATGTCGCCCAAAACTCTCCTAGTTGTGCATAGAGGACACGAAGATGGTCTCGTACAAGACAAAAGAAATCAACTCGAGACCGTGCGCATCTGAATCTATGGAGACTCAACGGCCGATGCGAGCATTTGCCGACGTCTATGTCAAGTCTCGGTGGTCCTTCGGCGACACTTGCCACGCCAGATGCCGTCACGTTTGTGAACCACGAGCGGGGCCGCAGAGTGGGGCAATTCAGCCTTGCCCGTGGTTTGCCTTCCCTAGCCGCAGTATGGCCAAAGTTGCAACATCAAGTCGTCTGTAAAGCCAAAGATATCTCGCCTCTACATCTGAAAAGTAAAGTCAATCTTATACCACGATATATGAGCCTCTTGCACGACTCGGAGACGCCATGGTAACGTCAGCGCTACCACCCTTGTCCTCCGTCCCCATCGGATACCTCACGGCCTACGATGGCACGCCGATGAAAGCCACAGCCATCAGCTTCTTCATTATCCAGGTGCTCTTTGTCGGTCTCCGCTTCTGGTCCAAATCAATTGGCCGCATCACCCATGGAGTGGATGACTACCTCGTCGCTGTGGCTTTGTTGTGTTGCACTGGGATGGACATCTCTGCATTGGGTGAGTCGTGCCTTAGGGCGCAAATGCCTCAAGAGCCGGCCTTCCTGCGATGTAATGGATCTGACGAATCGTGTAGTCTCGCTAAGAATCTCCGGCATGGGTCACCATCTTGTCGTTGACGAGGAGACCGATCCACACACACTTGTCAACTGGTCCAAGTTTCTGTTCATACTACCCTTATTCTATATCCCAGCAACTGTATGTGCTAGACTTGCCGTTCTGGTTGCCTATCATCGGATATTTGTACTCGGCTGGGCCCGAATTGCTACTTACGTGCTCATGGGTTTGGTGATTGTAAGCGGCGTAGCTCTACTCATCGCCGATCTTTTGCAATGCATTCCTCTCAACTACCTTTGGGACAAGTCCATCGCAGGTACCTGTTTCAACATCGCCGCTTATGACAGTTGGGCATCGATTCTGGGGGCCTGCATCGATTTTTTGATGCTCATACTTCCTCTTCCATCTATCTGGGGATTACACGCCCCTGTGAAGACCAGACTGGGCATTACGGTCACATTGATGACTGGTAGCATGTAGGTGGCATTCTCCAGAGGACTTCAACTACTCAACTTTGACATACACTGGTCAACAGTGGGATGTTTGCGGCGATCATGCGATTTGTGACGTTCTCCAACGCCCGTGAATTCACAGACGGGACCTGGAACGGCGTCATTCTTCATATATGGGCAGACGTAGAGCCTGGATGCTATCTCGTTGCTGCGTGTCTCATTTGCATGCGACCTCTAGCTAAAAAGGCTACAAGTTGCATTGCTGATGCCTACAAGCGTCGGAGAGGGCTGTTCGGAATCAAACTTTCGCCCATTCGCTCTCTCTCCAAACCAACTCGAGAAGATCCAGTCTCTTTGACACCACTTCCGACCCAGGACCTGAATGACAAGTCTTCCAAGGCGCTGATAAAGCCATCTTCAGGATGCCAAATACGCTGCGCTCATCTTCACGATCATGAAATGTGGGTGGTGGCTCCGAACGAGGTATGTCAAGAAGAAGTTTGACTAGGATGCATTGATAAAGCAAAGCTGAAGGGGCAAGTTCTGCACAAGAGCGTGTATGATGAACAACTGAGCCGGTAGGACTAGTAATGAGCTGCCAAGGTTGACAAGTCAGGTAGTGAGGAAAGGACTGGCACGATACAATACAATGCTGGGTGCTATGCCTAGGCGTCATGGTGAGCTATTTTTGGATGGCGCAGCTTGAGTAAGCATGCCTAGTACCCTGGTCTCACCAAGCTTCTCGGCCAGTTGAGCTGGGGTTTGCCCAACGGCATCTCGAATGTTTTTGTTAGCGCCCTGCCGCAGTAGAAAATCAACGAAATCCGGCTGTTCCCACTTGATGGCAGTATGTAAAGCCGAACAGATACCCTCATCTTTGTCGTCGGGGGAACAATACATAGGCACGAAGATCTCATCGATATTGGCACCGACTTTGAGCAGAAATTCTGCGGCAGGTATGCACCCGGTCTGCGCTGCGCCCTCCAAAGCATTGGTGTTGTCGAGCGTTGCGCCGTGGTCCAGTAGAAACTGCAATGACTCGATATCTCCGGACTCAGCTGCGTCGCGCACCGAGTTGCTCCCCAAAGGCTCGCCATTACCATAGATAGCTGCGCCACGCGACAGGAGGAATTCGGCTAGAGAAAAGTCATGACGGTAGAGCGCAGTTTCAAAGGAAGTGTTTTGACGCTCTGGTGCGGCATCTACATGCATTCCGTAATCCAGTAGCGTCTGCAAGACTTCATGATTGCCCCCATGCGCGGCTGCCCGAACCACAGTATTGGGCCAATTATCCCGATACCACTGTTTGAGGACGTCTTCAAAGTGCACGTAGGGGTCAGTCTGGCTATTCCATGGCATACCGTCGGGATCATCGCGACACGCCGGGATCTTGTCGAAGAAAAAGCGGATGACATCGCTACGGCCGTTCCTGGCGGCTGCACAGAGGAGAGTCTGAATGGGTGGCACTATCCGAGATTGGGTTTCTTGGTGATCATTGTCATAGAAGGAAAGCGCCAGCGGTCTGACGAGGGCCAGATCGCCTCTTTTGCATGCGTCCAGGAGAGCGTTGCTCCGCTGTACGGTCGCCAAGGTCGCTATAGGGAGCTGAATGAGCATGCATTGTGATAGAACCAGGCAGTATACCTCTTAGCATATCTGTTGGTAGGAAATGTAGAGTTGTGGAGTCATTGACTGAGTGGAAGGACGAGATGAATCAGGGGATAAAGCGGCTCGAAGGCTGTGACGTGGCGCCACCAAATTCATGATTTTCCCCAAGGTCAAGCCGCCGCGCCAATTATGGCACTCGGCCCAACATCCGACACACCTGATCTCTGACTTGGTCAGCGAAGAAATCACTTCCCAGATGTGACAGTCTACGACCGGACCATTTCACATGCAAGCTTTAGCCGTGACGACCCACCTATGAAAAATCAGCCGAGTGCGGCGATATATATAGTTGAATTATTACACGTCCCCTTCCTCCCTCCATACTCGCTGGATCCAGTCACCTCTTTTCATTCTGTCGCGTGTCTATGAATCCGCAACGCAGCATCTTGTGCAAAAGATGGCAAAGCAATGGCTCATGTCAATGAGACTACATCTTTGATCTAGCAGCAGCCAGCCCTGCTCCCAACCGAGCCGCAAACTCAGCAAAGATTGCCCTCTTAGGTGTCTCCAGTGGTGTTTGGACCTGCTCCCACAGAAAGAGCTCTATCTTGGTAGTCCTGTTCATGTCTTGGTACGAATGGGCTTTTACGACCGGAAAACCATTTGACCACATCTAGCTTGGTGTGACAAATCCATCCATCGTATCTTTGTTACAGGCTCACTGTACCGAGACTGACAATGTAGCTGCTATT
The DNA here is from genome assembly GCA_000836255.1 of Dothideomycetidae sp. 11243. Lineage (NCBI taxonomy): Eukaryota > Fungi > Ascomycota > Dothideomycetes > Dothideomycetidae sp. 11243. The sequence goes on along the minus strand of DF938594.1, from coordinate 552,670 downwards.
TCTCATCAAACGAGACTTCAAGCGCTGGTTCATAGCCTTTTCCTTGAGTTCGAGCCTCCTGGAATAGGACATTCTCCGACCGCGTCTTTTACCAGTCCTGAGTAGCGTGTCCCACTTTCCAAATGGTGTTCCATGTTGGTATCAAACTGATCCATGGTAATTGGTTGCTTGCCTTGGAGCTTTCGTTTTTGATTGACTGCTTGTGTTCCATCCGCCACGATCTTGTATTTAACCTATCAATCGTCAATAGTTGAAGAAGCTCTAGAAAGTAGTAGAGAACTTTCTACCTTTCCTGACGTAGTGTGTTGACCTTTGTCCGTTTTCGTCCACCATTCCTTCGTGACATGACAGGTCGCAGCAATGACGAAGACTGCAAAAAAGATCCAATCTCGGACTTCCTTTGCAGTATCGTATCCTTGACCTCTGATTACCAGTTTGTGGACATCAGAATCAAAGTCGCGTAAGAAGAGGAGCTCATGGTCTTCACCTCCAAGAGTGCTTCTTGACCGCTCCTTCGATTCATTTTCCAGAGGAATAGCCGCCGAGATTTGCCCCTGCGTCATAAGAGCAGCAAATGCAATGGTGATGAATCTGTGGACACGCATTACGCCAGGAAGTGTTATGGCAAGATCCTGGCTGCTAGTGGTGGCTCGGGTGAACAGTTCAACACGAAGCGATCGTAGACAGAGGCCGCCAGCGTGTGCTCTGAACAACGATCTGAAATGTGAGATGGAAAGCTGGAAAGAGGAGATTGTACTTGGAAGAGAAAAACATTGAATTCTAGGGAAAGTTTCTGAGCTTTTTATCTTGCACAGAAGAGTAGACGTATACACAGTGCTGGAGGGGTAACGTAGCATTAATTGCAGCAAGCTGTAATACGCCACACTAGTCTATCTGTAACAAGGCTTCCCTGAACGGCCATGCATTGCATTACTGGTCTGATATATTTAGAATACAGGGAAGAAGGCTCACCGATAGCCTGCATAATCCGAAACAAAGTGGCCGCTTCGTGCGGACTTCGTTGCGAGGCTGTGCTAGGCTTGTCGGTACGAGTGCATGTTTCTATTATTATCACTGACGCCAAGCAATTGTCGTCCCTGTGACTTCCATGACGTAACTTTTTTCTCGCACGTTCACAAAAATCTAGCAATACCGCCCGCTGTTCATTTATCCGCTTTGACGGATCCCACGTCAATCTCTATGATGGCCAATACTCAGGCCGAGGGGCATCCTGCCGCAGGTCACACGAATCCTCGTCACGACGAAGCAGAGAGAAGCCCGGCGCAGATACATGGACGACAGCGATTTCCAGTGACAGTCTCGGCACCCGATATACATTACACATCGACGGAGCCTGCGGTCGCAATCATTGACCCTGACTCCATATTCTTTATTGCTTATAACAAAACCTACGAAAAGCGCATTTTGCATCCTCTGAAGTATTCCTACGGTCTATCTTTGTCCCAAGAAAGATTGTTGTATCAGGATACTTCATTCGCCAGTCCGAGTACGACTACTATTCTGGATCTTCTTCTGGAGAAGTTCGGCGATGATGCGGCAAGTCTACACCTTGTATCATCGGCATCGTGGTTTCAGGATTATCCTCGCCTGGCAGCCGAAGTCGATGAATTGCATAGAGACTTGTTCGATTTGGCCGGCGAGTTGCCCACGATACCCCTAAATGTGGGCGTATGGAACATGCCGGAGCCGCGGCCGAATCTGCCACCTGGGCCTCGCTTGATTGTGGTGACTGATGGACAACCCCAATACGGCCCGTTGTTTATAGACGATATCTCTGTTAAAATCCAGAAGGCCGACGTTGAATTTGTTACAAATCGAGATGCGTCTTGAACAAATCTAGCCCTGATGCCCCTCGGACGGAGTTGCGGTCAGAAACTCGCCCACGGCCCTGAGCACCTTCTCGCGACGTTCGTCGCTTTCCATGATAGGACTATGGCCGGCACCGGCGATCTTGACCCATCTGACACGGGGTATACGTTCGAAGAAAGGCTGTTGAGCACAATCTCTGCCGTTGGTATCAAACTCACCGTTTTGAATCATCGTAGGTACGTTGATCAGATGCAGTCGAGACACACTCGACCATCCGAGGAATGAGCCATCAGGGAAGAATGGAGACAAGCCAACCCTGCAGATTCATCAGCGGGGCTCACAAGCAAAGGGAGAAGAACTAAGAATGTAGCCACGTACAACGTCTGCATCACAGTGGTATCATCGTCCATCATGTTCTTGAGGGCATCTTCGATCTCCTTTGGCAGCGGCCCATCTGAACGGCACATATATGTCTTGATCAGATATGCGAAAGCGGCTTTGTAGGCTTCACTGTCGACGTTTCGTGTCTGCTTCGCATCGAGTATAGCTTGTTTGTGCTCGGACGGCATCTCATCGATCACTTCCCAAAACGAGCCTGTAGAGAGTTCTTCACTCGCAGATCCGCTGCAGATGATAAGTTTTTTCAGTCCACGAGGCCGACTTATAGCAAATTCAGTCACCAGCATCCCTGTTACCATCATGTCAGGCTTCGAACATCGGAGGGTCTTTCAACAAACCTACCTCCAAAGCTTTTGCCCAAAAGATAGAAACCCGGACCGTCCTGTAGGCCAAAGTGATCAAGGAGGTTGTAGAACTCAGCCACAAATAAAGAAAAAGTCCAGAACGACTTGTCCCCCGCTGTCTCCGGCAAGTGCGTTGATTGGCCACAACCGATCTGGTCGTAGAAGATGACGGGGATCTTGTATCGGAGCCAGAGGTGTGCAAAGGGCAACTGCGCGCCGTGTCCTCCTCCAGGTCCACCGTGGACGACTACAAGGGGAGGAATCTTGTCGTCAATTTTTCCGAATATTTTGTAGTATGTAAAGCAAGGCTTGTCGATCGAAGCAATCTTGAAAGGGATAGTGCCCTCTTTAGCAGCGGGGAGAGCCATGACGATTACAGAGCAGCGACTATGTCGATGTTGACTGAATTGGACATAGGTCGCTGTGAAGTAGTGCAACGGAGTCCACACTGTTGCAATTCAAGAGAGGTAGTCGGTGTCAACACCCTGGCTTGAATGATCTGTAAGAAGAAAACCCCATGCCCAGGTGGGCTTCTCGGGAGACACTATCAACCCTAACCCTCATTCCTTTGGTGTTTCGTCTTGCATCAGACGCCGACATTTTGCACTCCATCTACCTTTCAGACGTCTTAACTAGAGTGATGCTCATGCTGCTGGGCTCAGCTTGACCATCAGGGGCGGCTTGATCCAGACAGACCCTATGTAGACACATCGATCAATCCAAGCATCCATGCCAGTCCCTAGCTCCATATCGAAAGCAAATACCATCTTGGTGAGAATAAGTCGTGTTTCGGCGTATGCAAGGTTCTTTCCGACGCAGCTGATATGACACTTGTCAGCAATCTGATAGAATGAGAGCTTGATGGATGCGGTCTTGGGTAAGAAAACATGGGAACTCACTTTCTGGGCCCGAACGAGAATGGCTGGAAGCTGCTACGGTTGTCTTTCTCGTACTTGGGGTCGTCGAGCCAGCGCTGCGGATCGAATGTATCTGGATTCAAGAAGTTGGCTGGGTCGCGATAGGTCGCTTGCTGGCTTATGGATATCGAGAGCTATGCGTTTAAGGTCAATCAGCCAGGGAGGGAAGGAGAGTCTGGGGAGCTAAGAAGTACGTACGTTGCAGTCTCCTGGTAGAATGTGTCCACTGACTACAGCACCATTGGAAGGAACCTTTCGCAGAAAGCCAGAGGTGGTGGGAGGCATCATCCGCATCGTTTCGGTCAGAACGGCGATAGTGTAAGATAGACTGGCGACGGCTTGAATTGTGATTTCTTCTTTGGTCTTGAACCGACCGCGGACTTCTTCGCGGACTTTGGCGTAGATGTGCGGATGGTACAGCATGAACCAGGTGGCGATGGTCAACAGCGTGGCACTGGTTTCGGGTCCCGCGGCGAGGAACAAGAGAGCATTGGAAGTGATCTCTGCCGTGCTGATGGACTCGCTATCCTCGGCCTGCTTATTGAGAATAGTGGTCATCAAATCCTGGCGGCCGGTCTCCATGTTCATTCGTTCTGCTACTTTGTTCCTCACATATGAATGCAGTGCATCGCGTATTTTGGCAGTCTTGGACACACCAAACACCATCTGGTGGATGCGCTGCAGAACGGGCCAGTATCGCATGCAGTAAATCTTTGGAAGTTGTTTGGAGGCATTCTGCAGAAGAGCGACGAGATCCTTGGTGCTGGCCGACTCGAGACAATTAAACGATGATCCAAAGGTCAAGTCGGCGATCGTGTCGAACGTGACCCACGCATACCAGTTACTTAGATCGCACAGGCTATCCTCCTGCACATGGACTTCTGTTATCCGGGACACGAGTAAATTGCTGTACTTCTGAAGCAGCCACTCTTGGCTGTATAACGCCTTGTCGGTGAATGCGTGCGAGAACACTCTCCTCTGACGTCCATGCACATCGGCGGGAGCATTGATGAGATGTGGCACATCGTCGATGCCGTTGACGTACCATACCAGGTCTTTGTCAAAAGACTGACCTGCTCTCTGCTTATTGTTGCGGAAGCCGTATATCTCTTGCCAAGCGTTCCCATCAATCACGGAGATCTAATCATAAAGTAAGGACGTGAAGAGCCGAGCGACTTCAGACTGGACAAGTACCTCATTGGGTGAGTAGCGGACAATAGGACCATACCGCTGATGGAGCGAGCGAAGGAAGGTCGGGATTTTGCCGGAGACGTTCTGGTAGGCATACGGTACACGTGACACATTTGCCCACCAGGGGCCCGGGATTTTGCAGAGCGGATGCAAGAACGCCTTGTAAATGACCTGATAGAGCTTTAGGGCGGCAAACTGGTCTATGGTCAGTCATGATGCCACACGTCGGAATTGCGCCTTACGCACAATGGTCGCAAAGACGGTGAACAATGCCATGGCAGCCATTGTCCGAAGCTTGGAGATCGAGCAGTCGTAGGTAAATGGTAGAGAAAGCGTGTGTTGCCGACCGTGAAGAAGTGGGCGGATGTGATGAGGCGGAATATTCTGGTTTTCACAAATCATGCGTCGGCTGTTCCCGCAGGCTGGGCGTTCCCCACCAAAGTTGCTAGTAAAGCTCCCAAATAGATAGAATTAGCTCTATTGCGCGTGAAATTCAACTTCATGAAGCTCAAAAAAGATGTTGTTATTGACCCCTGAGGTGTAACTGCTTAGTGAAGTACCCTGAGCTCGTGTCGTGCCGCATCCAGCTGACGGTCGTCATAGTGATGAATCGAGCTCAAGCTGAGCATCTGATCGAGGCTCTTGTTGCTTCTAAAGTATCCAACTTAGTGATCCACAGCGTCGTTCGTGGCTATTCACCGTCGCAGCTGAATAGAAAGATCCTGAATTGTCGACTCCATAGCTCTTGCTCGAATCCAACACCTTTATGCTGTGGAGCGCCTCTAAGGCTTGATACACACGTAGATGAGTTTGTCTTTGATCTGACAGACTGTCATCGTTCAATATGGCTTGAGGAGCTTCGTTTCGAAATAAGCTGTAACTTCGGAATCGATGTAAGCACTTCGACAATATAGAGAACAGTGCAGCGGCTAGACCTTACGCGTAAGGTCCTTAAGAGAGAAGCTGCACAGAAGGATAAGTACCTGAGAGCGCGTTTCAATGCAGACATTGCTGCTTTTGCTCCAGAGCAACTGGTTTATATCGATGAAGCTGTAGTGAATGAGAAATCGATGAATCGACGTTACAGTCTCTCGAAGAAAGGCCAGGCAGCTATTGTGAGAGAGCCTCTTCGTCATAGCGTGAGATGGAGTGTTCTCCCAGCTTATACTATCGACAGGTACCTCCCTGAAGCTCTTATCACGCAGTCATCGGTGAATGGAGAGCTCTTCAACGAGTGGTTAGAACATTCACTCTTGCTGTAGATGAACAGCTACCCTCTCCCACGCTCAGTGCTTGTAATGGACAATTGCAGCATACATCGCAATCAGCAAGTATGACAGCTCTGCATCGAACGCAGCGTGGTGCTCTTATACCTGCCACCTTATTTACCGGACTATAATCCCATTGAAAAGAGCTTCCATCTCGTGAAGCTGTAGATACGTCGTAATGCTCAGCTAGCACCTGCTCATAACAGTGATAACTACGAAGAGCGATTCGTTATATTCATCTAACACGCGTTAGATGGTTGGCAAGGCTCAGTAGAGCATGAGAATCTCTTTAGAAGCTGTCATGTTATATTTAACGAAAGCTAAATAGTAGTTCTCAGGTAATTATTCAATTGTTCACATAATCGACGCCTGATCCCCTGTTTCCTTACGATCTGTGCCAGTTCGGCTTCTCCTAAGCTCTTCAATTGATCTAATAAGTAACCTTGCTCTTAGAGGTTCTCACACGCCTCTCGAATGTCGGTTTTCTGCACCGGGTACTATAGACCAAGCCAATAACTGTAACGCGACCAGCTACCTTCTGCTCGAGCTTCTGGTACATCGATTAGGCTTGATCTGTCTGATTCGGACAGGGCTCTTGGAGATACTGCAGGTATCGCTGCTATAGGGACAGGTGAAGCTACTGCTAGAGCCACTAGAGCCGGCGCTAACGTTTGTTGGTAATAGTGATGAACCTCAGCAGTAGGTATGGGCCTGAAATCGGCCCGCCGATGTGAGGATGATGCTACTGTCACTAGATTGAATAATTGTCCTATTATAAGTGATGGCACAGCATCAACATCTGGCTCTTAGTCATGACTCGTACAGAAATGCCACTATCAAGCAATCAGCCGTCCGTCGAGAAGAAGATGTTGGCTATCCGGTAGTTCGTAGCAAGCAGGGTACCCTTTCGCTTTCTGCGAGTAATGAGGCTTCTCACAGTGGTAATGAGCAAGTACCAATGTGAAGAACTCATCCATCGGTATATAGCCTTCTCTTAACGCAGTTGTTGCAGTATGATGTACGCGTGCTAATCTATTCGCTGTATAAGGAGGTAGAGGAGATTGAACGGTTAATACTAGAAGAACTAGTAGAGCTACTGGAGTCGGTGGAGCAACAGGAGCTGGTGCAGCTGCTAGAGTCGGTAGAGCATATAGAGCTGGTGCAGTTGCTATAGTTGGTGTAGCTGGAAGCGGCAGCGGACCTGCGAGGTCTAATAGACTGTTCGCAACGCGTATAGTATCTCGTTCATCTTCCTCACTGAGTGAAGGCAATGCTCTGCTCTGCTAGTGCTCGAAAATCTCGACTTTGATGTCATTACGGCCGTGATGAGCATGGAGCTTGATTGCATCAAGAACATCTGTCCAATTGACGTTATCGTAGACCTAGAGATCAGTAGTGCATGTGGCTTTAGCTCGTCCTTTAGGAAGGCCAGCATACAGGTTAGCTAAGCGCTTCTCGAACTTTTTCTCAACTGGCTATGGAAGCTCTGCGATATAAGCCTCAATCCTTAAGAAACTCTGCCATGCATGGTGAGCAATATTGCTCGTCCTAGTGTCGTCTACTACAAGGTAAGTAGCGATAACCTTGCTGTCAAAGCTGATCTTAGTTTCGACAGTGAATTGGACATCTGGTAAGCTTGTAGAGAGCGGTTCTGGTATGGGCGGTATTATAACTTTTTTCCGCTGCTGAGGCTTCGATTGTTGGAGCTTCGGAGGCGTCGCTCTGAGTGCCCTCTGATATGCCTGACGCGGTAAACCAGAGGGACCCTCACTAGCTGATTCAACATCTGCTTCATTCCCTTACGTAGCTGGAAGGGGTAAAGTCGATGCTGTAGAAGCTCCTCGCGGCTTTTTCTTCATTGTCTGGTGTGTTATTACTGCTCTTGATGTATTCGAAGGTTTTGGGGGCTGGGCTAGACCGCGGAGCTTGAGCTTCAATGGCCGAGAGCTGTTCACATTCAGCTCTTCAAGCGGAGGACGAGAGGACCGCGTTCTACGGTCTGACGAAGGAATATCGACTATATCTCTTGTCGTTGCTCTTGTGCTCATTGCTGCCTTCTTTGGTGAAGCAATACGAGGCTCTGGACTGAGCTCTCTAGCTGTCCTCTTGCGATAGGACCGTCGAGGCGGCATGTTCTCGTCGACCTGAGCCTTCTGAGATGTTTTAGGAAGTGTTTGAAGATGAACAGATTGTTCAGCTGCTGGATCTATTAATACGACAGATCCTTCTGCTAGGAGCTCCGACAAGCTTGAAGAGATCGAGAGTGGACGATTTAAAAGCACCTAAGGGTCAATGCTGTCTGTAGGACCTTGAACGAAGCTCCAATCGTCCTTTACAGGCGGTTATGTTGGAAAGAAAAGCTCGTCGTCGCGTGAGTCTTGTGAAGACAGCTCGCTATAGGCGTGGTCACTGACCTGGCTATCTAGCGGCTCCAAAATGTCAGCTAGATCGTTCAAAGTGGTACGAGTGATTTGCGAGAATGTTTGTGACTCATCCATTATTAATTCAGTAATTGTAACGCGTTATTGATGAAGTTATAGCTAGTAGAAACTCATTCTCATCATGGAGCTTGTCGAGCTCGAAGGCAGGGTCGTGCCAAGACCCCGCATCGACGCATGATTTGTGAAAACCAGAATAATTTTCGAGGCGGCCGCGTTGGCACCACCACCAACACCAACACCAACACCACCGCGGCTGAAATCTTTCTTCCACCCCACCTCCGCGTCGACACCGAGCGTGATCACTGTTCCACTTTCCTACACTCGTTTATACTGAATGGAATTTCGCACTCTCTGCTTTCCCAGAGAATACATCGACGAGTGTCGTACATTGCTGCCATGTCTCCGACAATCGAGGGCAAGCTTCCGTTCGAAGTTGCTGGCGCCGGAAAGCCATGCGAGACATACTACAAGGTCGTCGGGGACCTCAAGTGTGGCAAGCCCGTTTTGCTCGCTCTACATGGCGGACCAGGCCTGGTCCACGACTACTTGATGCCCTTGGCGGAGCTTCATGCCACGCATGGGGTACCCATCGTGTTCTACGACCAGCTCGGCAATGGCAGATCCACTCATCTTCGTGAGAAATATGGGGATACAGCATTCTGGCATGAATCGCTTTTCCGGGCACAGCTGGAGAATCTAATAGAGCAGCTCGATCTCAATAGCACAGGTGAGCGGATTTGATTGAGAGCTGGAGCCGTTCGCTTACTATCATGTGAGGCTACGATATCATCGGCCACAGCTGGGGCGGCATGCTTGGATCCAGCTTCGCCACATACCGCCCAAAAGGACTTCGAAAATTGATTATCAGCAATTCCCCCGCGGCCATGTCGGAATGGATCCGGTCCGAGATTGCGTGCTGCAAAGCTTTACCTCAAGATGTGGCAGATGCACTATTCGAATGTGACAAGAAGGGTGATTACAAGAACCCTCTCTACATGCAGGGTAAAAATCTGTACAATAGGACGTATCTATGCAAGGGAGACGTCTTCCCTCCACCTGGTCTTGTTTCCACCTTCCAGGCTTATGCCGAAGACCCAACGGTCAATGAATCCACGTGAGTTCAAGCTGCTGGTATCTACTCTATGTCACTAACGTTAAAGCTCTACAGCCAGGGCAAGACTCTGATTTCGTCAGGTCCACTCAAGGACTGGACAGTCATCCATCGACTACACTTGATAGAGAAACCAACACTGCTTATCAACGGCGAGTTCGATGTGGCCGATAATGGTTGTGTTGCGCCCTTCTTCAAGAACATAGCCAAGGTCAAGTGGATTCACCAGATTGGAATTAGTCATTCGCCGTTACTCGAAGACAAGGACAACTATCTGCGAATCATCGCGGAGTTTCTGGAGTATTGATATAGACGAGCATTTCTAGAATTGAGACCTTCTCATATCGATGAGGAACCACATGTGAATCCAATGTCCAAATCTACGTCCACTGCTACAGTGATCTATATCGTACTTCCTGATCTACAATTGCAACAAAAGCTTCCTCCCACACGGTCACATCGATCCGTTGTTAACAGATACCAGCGGCACAGGCCGGACAAAGCAGTCCTTTGACCAGCCATTCTCACGAGCGTAGCCCAAGAGATCATCAGACAGCTTTAGGAATTCGAAATGCCAAATTAGCACGGCGATGATGATTCTAGTCTTGACATGCGGCGCCCCTGGCGGAGCAAACCGATAGCTTCATCGCTGGGAGTCCAGACGCGCTGACATGATCCATCGAATTGTACGTGAGGGCAGAAAATTTCTTAGTGACACGAAGAAGTGGACGCGGATAAGGGTAAAGAATGTCACGTGACACGAGTCATGGCGCGTTCGAACCGGTTCCAAATTGGCCCGACGTTGCGCACGTGGTAGATCGACACGGATCTTGTACAACCCTTCCTCGTACCATTGGCCTCTTCTTTCTTCTACCAAAACTCGTCCCGTGACAAGTCTGCAGCTATGGACGTTCCCTTTGACCAGGAGGGTTTCATTCCTTTCAAAGTTCCGACCGTTGACAAGCCATGCTTCACCTATTACAAGATATTTGGGAGCTTGTCTGAAGGGAAGACGCCGCTGGTGTGTTTACACGCTGGGCCAGGTCATCCGCATCAGCTGCAACTTGACTTTGCAGAGCTTTGGCCGCGGTATGGACAGCCTGTCATCTTCTACGACATGGTAGGCTTCGGACAGGCGACTCACATTGACGAGAGAGCCGGCGACCAAGACTTGTGGCAAATGTCCATGTTCACGGCTGAGTTAGAGAATGTGATTCGCCACTTCGACTTGCAGGACGGCCCTGGCTTCGACATTCTCGGCGTCAGCCTAGGAGCATTTCTGGCGCTCGACTTCGCGGTACACCAGCCGAAGGGCCTCCGTCGACTGGTCCTCGGCTCGCCGACTGGCAGCTTCGCGGCATGGGCAGAGAGTATGCAAGCGCGGAAGAACGAACTACCCCCAGATCTACAGCACGACATCACCAAGGCTTGCGATACGCTCCATTTCCAGAGCGATGCTTGGAGGAAGGCATGGTTGGTCTTCAACCGCCGTTATATCTGTCGAGCAGATCCTATGCCAGAGAGGATGCGTAAAGCTATGAGCGAAAACAAACCGCCTAATGGAGTCATGCTTGGATTGTGAGTCTCAAAAGTTTCCATTCTTCGCACCCTACTGACTCGTCAATCGCACAGGATGGGACCTTGCCCGCTTGGAACCAGGCCAGGGTCGCTTCGTACTTGGAACGTCTTGCCACACCTGTCGAACATCTCAGTCAATACATTTATTTGGAACGGTGAGTTCGATGTGATGAACGATCACTGCGTGCAGAAAGTGTATGAATGCATTGCCTCGGCGCGGTGGTATACTTTTCCCCGAGCAAGTCACATTATTACTCTCGAGGGAGACAAGTTGCGAAATGATCTCATTGATAAAGTGGGATCTTTCTTGGCTCAGCCAGATGTACATGAATAGTCAGGACTATGGATAGTGTGTGCCATATAGCCAAATAACATGCAATGCCATGCCAGGTCTTGTTTGGAGATGACCTTCTCGCGGAGTTTGCTTAGACACTCTGTTCAGCGGCTACGTCTTTACCACCTTGGATGGGACCAGTCCTCGCCTCGCGCAGCATGACATGACACATCGGTGGTACGGACTCGCACACTTTGAAGCCAAATCGCTCGTACAAGAGCCTGCCGTTGTAAGTGCCTTCAACCCACATAGGAAGAAAAAGCTGGTCTGCCAGCTCACAGGCCCATTGCATCATCATCGATGCTGCTATTCAGAGGGTCAGCTGGGATCTTTGGGGATGCTTTTCTCGTGCGACTTGCCTCCACGACGTTCGTAGTCCTTCTCGGTAAAGATGATGTGGAGTTCTGACTCTCGTGTCAGCTTCAGCTCAACAATGCAGCTCGGATGTACAAACTGATGTATGGCTTCGTATACAGTCTTTCTTGGATCGAGTTCAGGCGATCCCAGACGTTTTTTACAAGCTGTTGTCTCTCCGGATCATTATCCAGCCACGGTCGAGGCATCGTGTTTCTCTCGATTTGAGGGACTACTGTTGGATGTATCCTCCACATACTTCCGGCCACAATCTTGCCGTTAGATTTGTCCCTGACTTTCAGCCAAAATACCTGTGGGTCTTTGGTCATCGCTGTTTGCCATAGTTCCACTCGTTTCTGGAGTCGATCGGCCACTCTTGGACCGGTCCCGAAATCCCGGAGATTTTCGTCCACCTCGCACCTTCCCTGAGACTCGCTTAGTTCTGGCACTTCTGCCGGACTCAATCGTGACATCTCGAAAGGCGCCATGGTTGGTGCTTGTGGTTTTCCACTGTAGACTGAATCAGGTCATGGGGTAGTAGAAATTCAAATCTCTGAGTGGAGGACACAAAGGCCTCAAAATTGACTGGACGCCACAGGGTCCGCCCCACATTGGGCCATCTCCTTGACCTCCAGCACGTCATATCAGATGCGGAAGGGGAGTGAAGATAATGACGGCCATCGTAGCATCTGTAATACCGAGCTTCAAATTTTCCATTTCAGAATAATTATCGACTGAGCATTCTGTTGGTACATTCTTGGGTAAAAGCTCTAGTTTGCTAGACCACGCATGGTGAGGACGGATTGTAATACTATCTCTCATCCACACTCTCTTTGTCATTGATTATTATTCTATTCGCTCTCAATCACTTTTCTCCGACCTAAAGGACGCAATCGCCTTGGGTTGGACGTAGCACTGAAGTGGGCGATGGGTTGACTTGAGCACAGCATCGTACCCCGAAAGAGCTTCGGGCAGTTTGGGAAAGTCAAAATGCCAGATCAGTACTGTCAACACGATACGTAGCTCGAGGTATGCTCTGTCAAAACGTCAGTGCTGATTTATGCATAGTGTGTCACTTGGACCTACAGCTTTCGACCAAAGCAACTCCGTTCACCAACACCAAATTGGCTATTCGGTCCCGCATTGGGGTTGAAAATGACGTTGCCTTCTGCATCTTCTTTCAGCCACCGCTCAGGTTTAAAAGTGGTTATATCCGTGGCGTGCCAGTCAGGTACAGCTCTATCTTTGTTCAGCTGTGAGGACTTAGACCGGTCATGCTCGCGAATCTTGGTCGTGAATTGGCTTGGCTGAACATATCCTGGACCATTGCTCATCAAGAATACCTCTGTCCCTTTGGGAATAGCATGCCCCAAGATCTGTGTATCGCATAGAGCTGTGCGGATCTGTCCCGGGATAGGTCGGCCAAGACGCAGTATCTCTTCGACCGTGGCATCGAGATATGGAATGCTCGATCGAGCAAGAACATCGCCGGAGGGTAGCTCACCGTTCGGATAAACATGATGTAACGCAGAACGAAGATCGTGTTGGACTTGTGAATGATCGGCCATGTATTTTACAGCCCACATCAATGTAGAGGCTGTTGTTTCATGGCCTGCGACAACAAAAAGTAGCAGCTCGTCTTTCATTGCTGCTGAGCTGTACTGTGGTGGTCGATCCTCCTTTACTGCCGTTCCGAATTCGTGAAGTACCATCACATCGCTGACGCAGTCAGTCAATTCATCTCCGCTCAAGAGCTCCGTCAGACGATCTCTCGATTTAGCGAGACCTTCTTCGACGACTTTCACTTGATATGCTTTCGCCCGTTTCCAACTCCGGCTTTGACAACGCAGCCAATATGAGAGCGCAGGCCAAATGTCATCCTCCGCAGCTTCGGTCTCGTGCATCAGGGTTTCAACCGCTTTATAACAAGCCGGGGCATCCGCCGATGCAAACTCGACCGTCTGTCCAGTGTCGGAAGAATCCACGCCGATAGTGCTTTTCTGCTGCAGCGAGTCCTGCTGTGCTTCGAAGGTGTTGGCCTCAGTTCCGAACGTGATTGCCCAGATACTATCGAATGCCAACTGCTGCAAATCATCTGCCGCATGGAAGGGATAATTAGAGGCGGTCTCCGATTTCTTTCGCCACAGATTTATCAGGTGAAATGACTGCTTGAGGATATGTTTGGCCGCAACATTGACCAAGAAATCTCGACTCATTGTGGCAGCGATCAGCTTCCGTTGAGCTGCGAAACGCGGATCTTTTGTAGGCATGACGACATGGGAGTTTGGCATGTTGCCACGAAAATTATCAGCAAATATGTTGGAACGATCGAATTCCTTAGTGCGTCGTAACATTATGTCGACACTCTCACGATGATCGACAAGGAAGACCATGGGAGCCTGTAGAGGGAAAAAGATTTGATATATCGGAGATTCAAGCTTCACAGACTGAGCTGTCATCCAGTCAGCGATAGTCGTAGATGCCGCTCTTGTCTGTCTCGTCATGCTTGGTATACATCCTAGTGGAGTTTTGGCTGCTTTGGGATCGTATGGGATGCCAGATAGGGGTCGTGGGAGTAATCTCAAGTAGATCTTGTATAATAAAGCAAGTCCTATAGTCACCAGTGCTAAGACCGTTGGTGAGAAATTAAACGCAGATGTCATGATGGTCCTGACTGCGAGAAATGAGGCTACGCAGAATGCGGGCTCGTCAATGGACTTTGAAATATAAGACAACGAAGGCGTAAGTTCTGTACAAAGCTTAGAATTTCCCCTTCCGCTACTATGGATAAGTCACGTGATATGTACTTCGATCTCAGAAAAACCTCCAAGGAAACTAGTACAACATGAACTTCTGCTCCGAAGATACTGTTAGATGAGCCAGGATGTCTGGAGTGAACGAGCTGTAAGATTCATTGGGACGCCTTTTCCTAGGGGTTCAGAAATACTAGCCTCTATCTTGTCCACACCCATAACAACCGCGGACTCCCTGGACGTATTCTTTCTCAAATACCCTGCCCTGACCGAAGACCGTATGATTTATCGTCGCTGGGCCAGATTTAATCTGGGATGAGTCTGCCTCGTCCACAAACCCATCGCGGCCACTTGGTCGTTACTTTCTGAGGCGGGCACCACCAGCCACCCAGAAGGCAGAACTTCACAGAGGAGCCAGACCAATGCAAGGGCAGTCATCAACGATGTGAGGACTCGGAGTAAGACGAGAGAGTACCTTCGACGCGCGCTAGTATCATTAGATACCTCTCGAATGGAGACGTAGTCATGTTTGATGAACATCTGGGATTTTGTGTCGGAACATGGAAGGGATATGCTCTTAGTCTCTCGCATCGTCTTGGCGGATACAGACTCGTCGTGCTCGTCCGAAGCTGCGGGTTTGAGTAGAAAGTCCATCAGGATCCTCAGGCATCGAGCGCTTTGGGGCGTGGGATCGGCCATGACACCGTGGCCAACGCCGGGAAAGACTACCCAGCGTACTTTAGGGATGCGCTCGAAGAAGGGTCGTGAAGCGATGTCGTAACTGGTGTCAAACTCGCCGGAATACATCAGGGTCGGCACATTGATCTTGTGGAGTTGGTCTACGATGTTCCAGTCGCGCAGGGAGCCCTCGCTATGGAATTCCGAAGAACCAATCCTAAGGGTTGAGTCATTATGAGATTGATAAATCTAATTTTTCGCCACTTACATTATCTGGCGAACCGGATGCTCGACAATACCAGAATGCAATATGATGTCTTCCAACTCAGGGGCCCATGGCAGGACACGGAGTAGAACGTGTTTGAACCACGCAAGCCTAGCTTGTTTGTAGGATTCACTCTTGTAATCGCCCGTGTCATGAGCACGCTTGGCGGCTCGTTGCACTTCGCATGGCAATTCACTCAAGCGGTGATCTATACTGATCTGATGCAATGCGGTGCTTCCGTAAGGAGCGGCCAGGACCAGTTTCTTCAGACCGCGAGGTCGCGAAGAGGCAAATTCTGCTGCCAGCGTAGCACTCCAGTCCTCGCCGAAAAGATAGAAGCCGTTGCGGAGTTGGAGGATGTCAAGCACATTGTTGAGCTCAGCTATGAACAGCGGCGGTCGCCAGAAGCTCTCATCGTCGTACTTCTCGGGAAGGAGGGTGGATTCACCACATCCAATCTGATCATACATGACGACGGGGAGCCCAAACTCGGTCCAGAAGGGTATTGCTCCTAGTGCGGACTTGAATGTGCCTGCTGGCCCCCCATGGACCACTACGAGCGGGGAAGTTTTGGTGACATCGCCCCAGATCTTGTAGCTAGTGAAGCACGGCTTGTCTAATGTAGCAACCTTAAAAGGGACTTTCCCCTCCTTCGTGGGCCTGGCGAAAGCTGGTGGCATATTGGTAATTGCAAGAGATGGGAGTAATTGGGATACGGCTGGATTGCTAGGAATGTAGCAAGGGGAACGCGGGGGTCGTGATTTCCCCTCAGAATCGAGAGGTGTCCGGGGTATGTGGTGACCCGCCCAGTTCGCACTAGCGACAAATCATGTGCACTTGCTTGCGCAGCAGCAGTATATTCCAAGACAACCATGATAATAGTCAAGGAGACCAACGATATGAAAGAATTACTAGCAACCACTCCCGACCCAACCGCACGCTCTCAATACGCTTCAAACATGATACAACGTACTTACACCACGGGACAGGTTTTGCGCCCTGGCCGGTAGCCAAGCGAGCCGCCGGCCAAGGCGTCCGCCCGACGGAAGCCAGCCCAGCCGCGTTCCGGAGACCCGGTCCCCACTGTCGGTGCTGACATAACCGAAAGGGGAGAGGCACGTAAGCCGGGGGAACGGCACGTAATCAAGCTGAAAACCCTGGCACAAAATTAATGCAACCACCGTTTTCTGAAGCTTCGATCCTTCTTAAACCGCCCTGATTCGCCAGTATCCGCCCGGGCCCACCTACCTTTCTCCGCCATCATTTATTTGTCATGTCGGCTCAGAAATCTAATTTTCATGTGCTCATCGCAGGCGGTGGGATCAGTGGTCTGACACTTGCTGCGTCGCTTGAGTGGGCCGGCATATCATACACGCTGCTCGAAGGCCGCGATCAGATTGCGCCCCAAGTGGGTGCATCGATCGGCATCTTCCCCAATGGGGCCCGCATCCTGGCTCAAATCGGGTGTTTCGACGAGCTCCTAGCTGGAACGTCTCCTGTCGACACCGGCTACAATCGATACGCCGATGGGACGTTGATCAGCCCTCCCAACGATGGCATGCGGCTTTTCAAATCAAGGTAGGCTGCTGTACGATCATGACATCACAGAGACAGGAAACTGATCGTTGTCCAGATTTGGGGCGCCTGTCTGTTTCACGGACAGGCAGGTCTTGCTAGACATCCTCTACAGATCCATCAAGGACAGGTCTTGCATCAAGCTGAATAAAAGATTGGATCGCGTCGATGTTTCTGATAGCAAAGTGACCGTCACATGCCGAGACGGATCGGTCCACCACGGCCATGTCTTGGTTGGCTGCGACGGCGTCAACAGTCAGGTCAGGCATGAGATGTGGCGCTTGGCTGACGAGCAGTCCCCCGGATCGGTACCTGCCTCGGACAGGACCGTCATGACTGCTGAGTACAAATGCATGTACGGTATATCCGGTACGACTAGTGGCTTGTCCGATCCCGGGACCTTCGCTGCATGTTATGGTGAGGACCGCACCGCTCTGTACATTGTCAGCAAGACTGCCAAAGGTGAAAAGGTCTACTGGTTCATGGTGGAAAAGCTCGACCGTGTGTACAAGACGAGTGAGATCCCTCAATATACCAAGGAAGATACGGAGAGATTTGCCAAGGAGGTTGCAGACTGGAAATTGACCCCGATCACCACATTCGGCGACTTGTTCCAAAACGTCGAGTCTCATACGCTTGTGTGCCTCGAAGAAGCTCACTACCAGCAGTGGGCCTATGATCGTCTGGTCTGCTGCGGCGAGTAAGTCATGTACAGAAGCAGCCGTCTTATCTTTCTGACACATTGCCTAGCTCGATGCACAAGGTGACGCCGAACGCTGGCGCTGGAGGTAATGCGGCCATTGAGAGCGCCGCCGCCATTGCAAACGAGCTCAAGCGTCTCGTCGACGGCTTAGTGGGAATTCCATCGGCGGACGAGCTGCAAAAGGCTCTGCAGAAATATCAAGACATCCGCCGTGATCGATCAGTAGCGATTTGCAAGTCGGCCAATGACTTGACTCGCATTCACGCCTTGAAGACTCCCTTGGACAAGCTTATGGCTTACCATGTCGTTCCAAGGGCTGGCGATGTGCTGTTCGACATGATATCAGACATGCAGGTCGGGGCTGTGATGCTCGATTATCTGCCCCCTCCCAAGTGGTCGACACAGGCGTATTGCCCCTTCAACCCCAAAGCTGGCACGGGGATGAGAGAATCAATCATGAAACGACTGCTCTTGGCATTGCCTTTACTCTTCATGAGCATTGTCGCAATCAAGATCATGGATCCGAAACCCATATTGCCTTCACTAATAGCTATGGATCGAACCCGATTGTTCAAGCATGGAGAGTTTTCCTTCCATATCCGCAACTCATTCTGGGGCCTGACAGCGTTCGACAACATCGTGCGACCGTTGACGATTTGTTTCCTTCCTTCTAACTTCGGACTTGATGTAGCCTCCCGTGCGCAAGTCTGGTCTTTTGTATGCGATATCGGGCCACTCTACACAATCATGCTAATAGAGTCAGCGCGGCGTGCCAATACTCTGACGGCGTGGAGTGTGGTCGCTATTCCCGCTATGGCTGCACAAGTGCTGTCAAGCGCGGCTACCATGCCCTTGCTTTTCTATATCGTATATGCAACTTCGCAGATTGACAATTTCAAATCCCTTGATCTGTAAGACGCACGTTGTTCAGAGACGAGGTAGTTTTCAGCTGACATCAAGTCACAGGCGATTGACCGACAGATCCTATACTATGACCATACTCCCGACCATGCTCCTGTGCTATTGGATCCCTGCGTTGGGTCAATTTTTTCATCCCAGCTTGGAGTTCAGACATATGGCGAACTGGGTCTGGCAAGCGTTCCCTCTCACCATTTCCGTCATACAACGTCTACTGGCACGTACTGTGGCGCCAGATACTGTGAATGTGGATCGTCTGACAAATCCTCTGCGAGATTTGCCCGCTATATTCTGGCAGGTGGGCCTTGCTTCAGCTTTCTCTTCAGCTGTATGGATCTTCACCCTCCTAAAACATGGCATGGTCGACACCTTCATCCCCTCGGCTTTGACGATTCCACAGGACTTCATCAATGGTATCTTTCGGCTGTTGCAGTGGGATTGGGTCTTGACGTTCGGCGCTTGCTACGTCTGGCTTGCGTATAGCTTCTGGGATCTCAAGTCCGCAGGTATGGCTGGCTTGTCGTGGGCGGCATTGTGCGCCATCCCATTGGCATGCACAGCTGCGATTGGACCTGGTGCTACTTTTGCCGTCGGATGGAGCTACCGAGAGTATTGCTTGGCTTATCGTAAGCATAAACATGCCGTCGTTGGGAGAGACCAACTCCAGTCAAACACAGAAGCCAACGGCAGCACTGTCAAGGTAACGTGCGAGCAATGACAGCCGCGGCTAAGACAAAGCCATCATGTCAAATCAAGGAACTCGCCATTTAGCGATGCGAGCTTAGTCTTCGATTCGTCAAGAGGTTCGCGAGTGATTTTGAGGATTCGTGGGAGCGCCTGTGGATAGTTGTCAGGTATCGCTGGGTAGACCCAGATGCTGACCTTGAGCGGCGTAAGAGGTAGCTGAGCGCTCATCCTTCGGAACTCTCCACACCAGGTGTTAAGGCGGAGGTATTCGCTGCGCAGGAGGGATTTAGGGGAAGGATGCAGCAAAAACATGCAGACCCGCTCGTCTGCGAACTTGTCGACAATCAAGTCCCAGATTGAGGTCGTACCTGAGCTCGAAGTGTCGTCCTCCAGGTAGAGTGCGTATCTCTCGGAGAATGAAAGTCGATCTTGCAGCCTCAATGGATGTAGTATACGTTTTTCGTAATTCTGGCTGTAAGCGAGGAAAATTCAGGTATCTTGATAGACAAATGCCCTGGCGTCAACGGTTGTTGTGTAGTGTATACAAGGCGGTGATATTGTCGGAGATGCATGACCATCTCCGCCAGAACGCTGCTCAAGGGACAAAGCATTGATTGCAGTACTCTCTTTCCGACTGTGGTCGGTCGACATGTTGCGTCGGGACGCAAGTCTGGAACGACAGCTGTAATAGAAATGATACGTATTGAACGTGACCGACGCCTGCGTGTCCTCCCCAGCGGTGTGTCTTGGCAGGTTGCAGCCTGCTGGTATATCAACAACTTTGCTCACAAGGCTCCGCACCCAAAAATAGAGTCCTGTACTTGCAAGTCACTTGCATTCGTGTCATTCTAGCTCTTCGAAAATTATTACAGTGATTTGGGATTCGCGTGATGCGGATAACACTTGTCAATTATGCGTGCGGTCTTGATAGACTTACAGGTCAAGTATATCAGGCAGGGCTCATAGAGCGTATGTTTGTTGCGATTCCATACCACTCGTCAACACAACTCCAGCATCAAGTACTCGAAACCTTGAACAGAATTTTTCGTGTCCTTCGAACACTCCATCATGCTCTTTTCCAAATTCACCACTGCTATGTTGGCAGGTCTTCTTCTCCAGAGCGAAATCGCAGTTGCCATGCCCTGGCAGAAGCTGAGCAGCGGGCACCAAGCAGGATCAGCAGTTCTTCCCACAGTGAGCGACTCTGGCTACCCCGACACGCATTCCAATGTAAACACCCGCGATATCCCTTTGGCGACCAAAGGACTGGACAGGTCCCGAGCTACAGCGCTAGCGATAGCTCCTAGAGATGCCTCGAATATGACACTGAAAGAGGCCATCATGATAATGTTGGCGAGCAAAGCCTGTTCTGTACTTGTGCGAACCGGAACAAAGGTCATCTGGGCGCACGTATCTGATGTGAGATGATATCACGAAAGCCGATCAGTACTGACAACGATTTCAGACAAATAAAGATAGGATGCATAATGCGTGCGTTCCAGCATCCGAGGCTTGGTACGCTGCGGTCAATACATATCGCAGGAATGTGCTCAAGAAAGACCCGTTGGACGGTCCAGAGATTCAGCGCCGCACGGAAAAGGTTGCACAAGAGATACAAGAGGTCAGCGACGCTACTCTCGGCGCAGTTGGTGGTGTTGTCAGGGTACCGGGATGAATGCACTACGGAGCAACGAACAAACATCATTCGCGCGCCTCGTTGATTGGAATCTGAAGTGGTTTTCAGATTCAGGTCTGATGAATACGTGTGTTCTTGACGACTACATGTTCCAGATTGCGTAGTCAGAGCTCACGACTACTAATGTTAGTTCTCTAGGAAACAATAACACTGCTATCTGGGTCTCGCTTCATAAGTGTGACAGTACCATATTCTTCAACTTCGTAAAAGCCGAAGATCCTATAAAATTCGCAAGCAGCTGGGTTTGCTTCTACCCACATAGGCAGGGAGAGCTGATCCGCTTGATCACAGCCCCACTTCAGCATCATGGATCCTGCTGTTCGTCCCGTTAATGAAGCTTTACTAGGTAGAGGAACATTCATAGTTGTACTTGCCTCCACGATGCTGGAAATCGGGGTCGGTGAAGACATAATTTAGCTCTATAGTCCCCGTCAGTATGAGAACCGCAATACACGGGTCATGGGCAAGAACCCTACGGATATACGGCTGAGTAAGGTATTTGTGCCGCCTCCCACGGATCCTGTTCTCGACTTGCTCCATTAGCTGCGTCTTGTTTCTGTTATGTTGCAAGCATAGAGTGGAGCAGTCTTCGTCCTTCATGTGGTCTGGCAGTCTGTCTGGGTACATTCTGTACTCTGTCGCTGCTATGATTCGGCCTGTTGCCTCGGCGATCTTGATCCAGCATTCGCCTGGATCTCGTTGCATGCCACGTTCGATTGACTCAGCGAGGTCCCGATGGCCTTCTGGCGTGTCTGATCCCATACATGTCTCCTGCCATAGCGGCTTCCTTAGTGTCTTGAACATGACATCGATGATTCCAGCCAAATCGTCGACTGTCGCCCTAGATAGAGAAAATGATGCCATGACGTCTTGACTGTTGCCCAAGTCTTGGGGGATACAACAGTCGAGTGGAGCTCAAAAGACTTCTACCAAATTAGGTGATGAGAGCAAGAACGATTTGGAGACATGTTTGGATGTTCCGCGGAAAGGCATCGATGCCTAAGGCTTTTGATGCTATTCCGCTAGCCCCCACCAACGCTCTCTCGTGAAGTGGGATCATCACGTGATATTCGACGAATTTTTTTGAATAAGATGCAAAAATAAGTTACTTAGGGTTAGGGATACGGCCCCCTGGTCGCTGCTTCTGGTCATCAAGACATCGATTGAACGCCTCAGAAGCCTTGGACATGTGTCACGGCAGAGTTCAGTTGCCATCATACTGATGCGTGTCCATGAAAAAAAATCCAATCACTCCGTGGTCTTGTCAGTCTCCGTCTGGGTCAAGAAAACTCCGATGAGCTTGAAAAAGGCCGAACGGATCTTCTCCCCTTCCAAAATAGCAGCATGACTTGCGTCAGGAATGGTGCACCAACGGACACGAGGTATACGGTCATAGATTGGCTGCACACATATGTCGTGTGATTGATCGAATTCGCCATTGATCAATAGGGTCTTGGCTGTGATCTGGTGCAGTCGCGGTGTAATGTCCCAGCCACGTAGAGATCCTACGGACCCCTCAGTCACAAGTGGAAATGGCCCAAGCCTAGATCAGTAAAGTCAGCGACGAGTAGAACAAGCGACGCAATCATCAGCAGCAAGCTCACATCGTCGAGTTCACTCCTCGCTCCTTCGACGTAAGCCATTTGATGTACCCTTCGAAAACTTGTGGTAGTGGATCTTGACGAATGACACAGTGTTGAATGTAAGCTCTGTATGCATTTTGGAACCGGTCTGTGGTGGTATCTTGAGTGTGAATTCCCTCGTTGATGGCATCCTGGGCCTCTTGAGGGAGTTCACCAATCCTGATGTGCATGCCTTTGATAATGAGACTCATACTTGCGCCAGGACAGACAAGGATAACACGGCGTAGACCTCGAGGCTGAGTGACGGCAAGTTCGGACGCAAGCATGGCACCCCAGCTAGAGCCGAGGAGGTGATAGCCAGGCGAGCTCGGCTCACGTAGTCCAAAGAAGTCCAATACAGTCTCAAGTTCAGTGACAAAGAGGGAGACTTGCCAGAAAGACTTGTCACCACCCTTTTCGTCGTCCAGATTTGTGGATTTGCCACAGCCGATCTGATCGTAAACGACTACAGGGAGGCCATGATCTGGCCAGAGACTACGGAATTCCTGCGACAAACCTGAAGTCGAACCGGGCCCGCCGTGGAGGACGATAACGACGGGTTTCCCGCATGAGAGATCGCCGAAAGTCTTGTACCAAGTGAAGCAGGACGTTTTGACGGAAGGAAGGTTGAGAGCGATGGTACCTTCTAGCGAGGGAATTTCATCCATATTGCCGAGAATTTATGTTACCAAGGGCAAATCCAGCTGAAGAGAGAAGCAATGCAGAGACCGAAGGAATTGTGAGGATGAAAGGCATGCTGGGGGCTAGTCCTATGAGATGTGGGGAATTCGAGTTGTCGATCGTCGTTTGTTTTGAAACTTCAGACTGAATGGGAGTCACTGGGTAGAACTGTCAAATTAGCGACAATCACAACACGTGTGGTGTCGCTGATCAATTTGGTATCCCATGTATTGGTCTTTGAGGGAGAACAAGACGAGATTGGAGCGCTCCAGGCATCACGATGTAGGTAGCGACAATCTTTCTTATTTCGTCTACTTGGCTGTAGCAATCCTCTTCATCTTATGAAACTGCCCATTGACTTCTACATCAGCGAAACCAGACCTCAAATAGAAGGGCTGCGTCTGAAACTTTGAGGTAACCCACATGGGCAGAACCAGTTGATCCGCCAATTTGCAGCCCCATTGTACCATCATGGATCCAACTGTGATTCGATTAGATAAAGCGGCACGGAATACACAGCCCTACTTACCACCCTGACGTTGATGTCCTGGATCAACCATGATCGAATAGAGCTCTGGGAGCAATCAGTACCGAATACTGTATGCTATCAGTGTACGAACCGATATATGGCTGAGTCTGAAGTCTCTTCATGTCTTTGATTGCGTGATCTGCAAACTTTGTAGCCATCTCTAGTTTTTGAGGGTCCGCCTGGAGCCACGAGAATTCCTTGTTGACTTCCAACGAGTGATCTGGCACTACAGTAGGATGAATCCGGAAATTGGTTGCGCCAACAATTCGACCTGATGTGTCTTCCACGACTTTGACCCAATGATCCCCTGGGTTCCTTTGCATGAACTTCAACCATATATTTGCCAAGTTCTGGTGGCCTTCTGGTGTGTCTCGGCCGATGCAAAAGTCGAGTGCCATTTGATCTTGGCCGAACGCCTTGAACACGATCCCGACGATTTCGAGCAGATCTTCATCTTTTGCACGAGCAAGGTGGAATACCGTCATGATGATCGATTGGCAGTATGATATGTAGATGTAGTGGGCATTTCAGTGGCAATGTGGATTGTAAACGCACAAGTGCAAGCGAGAAAGGTTTGTTGCTACGCATCTGCCCAGGGACGACCTAGTCCAAAAGTGGCCTAGAGGCATTTCCTAGCTGTGGGTCATAATTTGTGTCTTTTTGTCCCTGTGGGCAAAAAAATAAAAACACCTTGGGTAGATGCTTATCTTGAATCCCTACAATTTCTATCGAACAAGTGTTCTGAACTTAATTACTCTCATCATTCCTGCCGCGCTGGTCGTGAGACGAGAGAAGAGCGACCACATGTAGAGCAGCGCTGAAAGCACGAGTACGGCCGCAATGGCTTGAGTAGGCCGTCGGTGGCGTGGACAGAAATTGCGGTCAGCGCTTGCTGAGACCGCCATCAACCAGCCCTGCCTATTCACATGGAGCGCCACCCCTTGCAAGCCGTTTGCCCGGTGCTGCCGGGCTGCCCAGCGTCTTCCAAAAGAGGATGCTTCACGGTAGTTGCCGCTTTACTGCAGCGTCTTTGACAAGAGATTGTTCGGATCGGCGAAGTTTTGACGATCTGAATACGACGAAATAACAATTGGGTGCGTCAGGCCGACTTCGCAGCCACGCGGTCGGAGAATTTTGACCGGTTCTGGGACCAATGAAAGGGCGGTGCTCGCCGGGATCTTCCGGTCCGGAGATGGGCGGCCACGCGACGGGCTCCATCGAGTGCCATTTTGGGGTCGAGGGAGCGATATTGCGCACGATCTCACCGCACCTGGACGGTGGAACGCGACGGAGCTGAGCAGGGCGTCATCCAAGTTCCTTTTATCTTCTTGGTGACCCACAAAAAGAAACCCAGAGGATGATAATATTGACTCGGGTGTATGAGCCACGGCTGAGACGTGCCAAGCCTGGCCGAGGGAGGAATCTTCGTTTGTGGGTGGGAGAAGGAGGAGGGGCCGCACCGTTGTGACCGATGACATATGACAACCTGTGTTTCCCCTTCTCCTTCCCTACCGTTCCTTCTTCCTTTCCTTTGCACATTCGAAGTGTTTGCCTTGACCTCGACACGCAGCGAGGATGATTGCAAGGCGTGGGCACAAGATGCCGCTCCTACCCGCCATTGGTCCGGCTGCCCGACCACCAACATGCATGAAAGGTCCCTCTGAATGGTACCGCAACCATTTGGCTTTTGCCCGGCGTGCGGAAGCGGCCTCTCTATGCGGGAGCTCTCACGGGCAACGCGATGTCCAGACACCACACCCCTGCGGGTTTCAGAGCATACGATGACATGGCACGGCTCGAGGCGCGCAGTCTCCGACTGTAACGACATTCAATGGCCTTCATTCGCATGCTGCATGGCGGAACTCGTCCACCAGTCGCAGGAGAGCAGACTTCCGCTACCGACGCCAGCGCGGCCGTGGTGCAATGCAATGGAAATCTCTTCTCCGCTCCAGCCTGCTTGGCGGGACGCCTTACTGCCCTCGGTCTAAGCGATCATGCACATTGGCGGCACGGGCAAGCTTCGGCTGTCCACCTGCCTATTGGAGAGAGGCATTGCCTGAATCTCATCCGTCCGCGGTGGAGTCGACTCGCTTGCACAAACGCTCAACCTCGCCGCCCTCGCCATGCCCGCCGTCCCCGCCGTCCCCGCCGTCCCTGCTGCAGCTCATCCTCACCTTTCTATGAAGCCCATTCTATCGAACTCCACGTGGGACATTAGCGACAAGCGAAAACTCTGCCGACACCTCAGATACACCGCAGCCCCCGAGTGACGCATGGCCGCTCCAGACATAATGACAGCGCCGCAGCCTGTACAATATGTGGGAGAGGGGTATCGTTCTGGTTCGGCACCGCTGTTCCAACAAGAGCTAGGATTGGGACACCAGGAGATGGTTGAGGGAGATCCGAATCCAACGTACACGCGAATCATGCTCGACACTGTATGAAAAAACTTTCCCATGGCGTGGATGACCGCCTGGCATCGCTAATAAATTTGTTATCAGGTGAAGCAGATATGCTGCGGGAGCAAATCGGTGCATCAGCTGTTGCTGCGTGTATTGCTGAGCCTGGTAGCGACCGCTTGGCCTGGCAGCCAAAGCTGTCTGATGACAATGCGCGAGAAAGACAGACTGTTGCAGTACATCGAAACGACCGCGTCCGCAGCCACAACGAGGTCAGAGGTCAATATGAAGAGGATTAATATGGAGAACGCGGTTCGTCGCAACAGTCCTTATCCTGCACATGGGCACCGCTGACGTCGTCAAGCTGCGAGAATGGCTTCGCCCAACGCTCACGAGGAATGGACAGCTACTGCAGCCCCTGCTGGACACCGTGTTGTCTTCTGGGGCGTGGCCGCTCCCTGCGGATGAGGTGGAACCCTCACTCATGCAAGCGCTTCTGCAAATCAAGTCGTTAATTCTACCAGATATTGAGGCTGAAAGGTAAGCTAGTTTCTTTACGAATTGCCATCGATGGCTAAGAAATCATAGCATCTTGACAACCATTTCGGATCCCCACGAATTGCCCCCATTCGAGGAGATCTACCCGCTTCATGTAGACAAGAAGCGCTGCTCTCTGCAAGCTGAGCTGGCCGAAGTAATGAAGTTTTCCGTTGCACGCACCACGCCACCCCGTCTCTCCACTACGCACAACGTTGACGCAGACTTGATTGTCATTCGAAATAGATCTGAGCTTGACAGGCTGTTCAGTGGCCCCGTGCAGTCCATGGTCCATATTCCAGCTCGCAGTGGGACTTTGGAGCTCCCTGCCAGGAATCTGGAGCATTACTTTGACACCATCAATCGACGACTCGACCTCGATTGTTCGATCGTGGATAGCAGGATGCCACGGCTGGCGGAGGCCACTCGAAACGGAACGATTCGCGAACTATGGAACTCCCGACACCAGCCACCGGGGTTTCATGCACTCAATTTCCTTGATCTGCAACACTACGGTCGACAGCTACCACGAGACCTGGTGCTGTCACTCAGCTTGTTTGACATCCTCTGTGCCAACCCCAAAGTACAGCGGTATATCCCACCGAGCTTGTTGAGACCGCCGCCGCAATTCTCGAGCAAGATCGAGTCTGCTGCTCGATCAGGGGCGACTGGATTGAGCTCAATCATCTCTGGTGCGGGCGCCATCTCTCCGGTCCACTTTGATGTCGCCGGCACATGGATCCTGGTAATGATGATCACTGGTTCTAAATACTGGCTTTTTGAGAGAAAACAAGTTTCGACAGAAGCAACGGTCCGGCATGATAGTCCTATGGAAATGGATCTCGACTCCGACGTGCCATCCTCCAAAGTCGTAGCGGACCTGCTAGAGGAAGTGCCGGAACATCTGTGTAGCATCAATCTCACTGCTGGCCACTCCATGTATGTATTCTTTGATTGACGTGCTGGTATAGTTCTAGTGTACTGACGTATCTCTGCAGCTTGCAGCCTCCTGGTATGCGGCACTCTGTCTTGACTCATGAGATGGCCTATGCAGTATGCTTTCAATTCTACCATCCGCATACTATGCATCTCAGCATCGATGCTGTGACTGCTCAAATTCTGTGCAAGCGTCTGGAAAATGAGAGTATCCTGCCAGACCATTTGCATAAGCTGGGAGTGTGTGTCGGTTTCATCCGAACCCTGGAGTTGCCAAGCTCCACCTACTCGAAACTGGACGATGCCGTTGTGCGCATGCTGGAGAGGCTTGACTTGCACAAGGACGACGAAATCAAATACCCACGTCAAGAACATCGAGCAAAACTGAGAAAGTGTACGACCATCGGCGAATTCCCTGGATGGATACAGCATCTGTATGAGGAGTATGGCGATAAAAAGACACTCAATTGCGCATATTGGATATCTCTGTGGCAATTCATCTCTATCGCGTCAGCATACCTCGTCCAAGGTCGCCGCAGCCGATCCAGTCGGCCTGCTTTCCTCCGTTCGGTGTGGATGAAGGCTGGACTACGGCCCGAAGTAACCGTTCAAAGGAAGACTCGCAGTACTGGCAGCTCGGCGTTCACAGACGACTATGTTGATAGCGGCGATGATTTCACGTCTGAAGAGGAGATGGATGAGCAATTCTGAGGCAGGGACAAGATGTGCATCTAGGAACGAGCTAAATCGAGTTCAGGAAGCACGACAATGTATGATGAAGAGCGAACTCTGTGGACCTTTGTGCGATCCGTCGTTCAGTGAAAATAGTTAGTAAGCAGTCACGTGTTTGCGCAAGATTTTCTGGACTCGGAAGCCAGGAAATTTTGCGCAAACACGTGACTTGGAAGGCTCGGCGAACGCCGGGACATGCGCCGCAATTTAGATTGCGACCAAAACCCTATGTTCGCGGGTCCGTGAGCCGACCCCTGACTACAAAGACAGGTACCGCCCGTTTCCCCGGACGGCCCGTTTCTCTTTGTCCCGCCCGCGACCACATCCTGCGACCCCCATGGCCCAGACACGTGCCAAATTGCGGTCACGAATCAAACACGACCATGGACGTTGTGTCGCACACAGGCAGACTCTTGACAGACTGTTAGATCTCGAGCGAGTGAGCTTCTACTCACCCCAGTCTGCATTTCTGCAGCTAACAGCAACTCATAGGACATATTTTGCGCCGCGAGTTCCGCGCATTCAAGTTTAGAGGACGTGCTGCACGCGTTTCTCACCCACTCACGGGTGTTACAGCTTACACAACCATGGAAAAGATCTCAGAGTCCAGGAAGCGGAGCCTCAGGGAAGAGACAGCTGCGCGAGACAAAAGAGTCGACGAGCGCCGGCGACGGCAGCGTCACGGATGATCAGGACGATACCGAATCCGACCTTGGAGACACGGAGAACGAGAAAGACACAAAGAACGAGATTGAATGCGATTACACGGCCAATTGTGACTGCCCGCCGAACTTCGGCTGCTCGTGTGCATTAATCGCCGCTGCCGACATTGTCATTGGAAAAGGCGGCAAAAGCGGCAATGCTAAGACGGCGAAGGGGAGGAGATCAGACACCGAGGAGATCAGACCGAAAGAGGCCCCAGAAATTGATGGAAAAAGCTGTTCGATGAACGTCAAAGGCGCAGACGTGGTCACTGATAATGCGCAGAAAGGTTGCAGCCCAGAAGGTGGGCAAAGCCCAATGGATGCATGCGGAGACGACAAGATCATCGAGCCCTGCAAGTTCGCAGATGATAAATCTGAAGAGGTAGAAATCATGAAGAGCGACAAGACTGAAGTCGTCCAAACCATCGACGACGACATTTCCCGAGGAAAGGACGATGCAGAGAAACGTATGGCAGAGAATGGCATCATAGCCTCTGCTAACAGACGTGATCAACACAATAACGACCACGGACGTGATTCTATCAGCATTGACCAAGGGGCGAAATCAGACACAGACAAGCAACACGAAACGCAACAACAAAAAGGCTTGCATCAGACGGCCCAAGTCAGAAGCATAGCAGAGCAAGAAAGCCAGCAGATTATCGAAGGGTCCAGTCCCGTCGTCGACAAAGCAAACACTGGCCGCTCCCAGGATGCAATGGAAGACGAGATGGAAGATGAGATCATCGTCAACACTTCATCTTCAACGGGTAGCCAAAGCGATGGCGACAGTTTGTGGGGTGAGAAGAATTTTCGTGGCAGGGACGACGCTCAATCTGATGATGAAGCACATTCAACGGAGGATGCGCCCATCAATAGCCTGGGACCAGAATCCCAGTCGCGTATCGGATCAGTCATTCGTCCTGGAGAATCACACCCACAGCCCAATGCCCCCGACTCCTCTGACAAAAATGATGTTGAACAAAGAGTGGGGAGCAACATGGCCGGTGAAGGTACCACAGCGGTCCACAACACAAGGCCACACGTTGCAAAACTTCTCCTCCCTGGGCGTGCCTTTGCGAAAAGCGACCATTCAGCCTTATCAGCAGAAACTCTGGAGTCCATCCGGCGACCCATGGTCTCGAGTAGCAGAAGCGACGCCAGCGTGCATACATCGCACACTCCAACAGATTCACTTGCTACAGCAGTAGAACGAATAGCACTTGGAGCACCTGCAGTCTTGCTTGCTCTGCACCGCTACCTTGAATTAGAAGAAATGGAGACGGAAGCACATGCGGCTAATCCAAGTCTCAGAATTGCGATACCGCAAACTCAGACAGATGTGCCATCCGTACAGTCCTCGTCGCCATCATCCTCAGCTTTCTCACTATCTTCCGACACAAACGCCACCACGCCCGCCGAGGAAGGCTCGCCTGTGCGAGGACGGAGCCCAGCCTGTAAGACACCAAGGGTGGAAACGGCCAATGTCACACTGGAATACCAGCAGAATGCAGAAGTGTCCAACAATGGGAGCGACAGACGTGGTCAGGAAGATACTCCGACGATTTCATTCAAAGGTACGACCAACAGCCAGACCAACTCGCAATCCGTACCAGAACATGGTTTGAATGACTTGTGGCTCCACGATGAGTCTATCTTGGAAACTTCCTCACAGTATGGAAGTCACTGTGTATCGAGTCAAATATCGTCCGTGTTTCCTGCACAGCCGATACCAGCCACAGATCAGTCACTATCAAACCCGCATCTTCCACCATCTATCCCATTTGATCAATTTCATCAGATCGGCGATTTTGCTGCTCAACAGCTGAGTGTTTTCGGCGAAAGCAGTGCGTTTAATACTACCATCCCGTTTGATTCATGGAGTACCGACGTTGTACGAGGTGTGAGTGGCATTCGAGCTCACGAGTCGCTCTATCTCCCGTCCCTACCACTTGATCAACAGGAGCCCTATCATCCGTCCTTCACAAAATCATATGCAGCAGGATGCAACCCTCAAGACATCCAGAACAACGTTCAATCCATGCGACCAGTCCACATGTCAGCTATACAGCCGAATTTCTCTCAGGACTGTGGCGTTCTGGATGACCCAGTAGCCGAGGCCACGTTAGCCGCAATGCTTCCGATATTCAACGACGTGTTCCCGCACTCGGACGATGGTGGAGAACTAGTAGCGGCACCGAGGGTATCAAGTCAAACAACCTCGGGAGATAAGATCGAGCGACCGCACAGGAGATTGACCGGGGTTTTCAAAGACGTCGCATTTGATGCCCCGCTACAAGAGCAGATTGCAGGTGCGCTGGAGGTCCTTAGCAAGTACTCCGAAGATGGACAAGGGCTCGACGTTACAGAGCGAACCTCCATTTTCTCTACTGTGCGGCACCATCTGACACCCGGCACGAGTGCTGCAGAAGATAGCTATGCATGGACAGAGGAGCACTGGATGACGTACATCGCCAAAGCCGACTCGGGAGCCAAAAAAGCTATGCTGGCGCGATCGCTGTGTTACCTTGGCTATCACCAGTCCAATCCTCGAGCAAACGACAAGAAGTTTGGCGTCGACAAACTGGAAGTCTCGAAAGAGAAGAAGACCAAAACGCAGTACAGACTCTCGAGAGCCGATACTTATGGCAAAAAGATCCTAGGTCTCGTCGAAGCCTACGGGTTGGGAATTCTTCTTTCCCCTCATGTTGAGTATGTGTAGCCACGTTGACTCAATGATGCACATGACTGACACACACCAGAGCACTTATCAAGGGACCGAGGACTACTCTGCAAGATTTTGTGGATGACATTGAAAAGGCCAACCCGAGCTTAAAAGTACTCTTACGGCTTCTTGAGACACAAGTTGAAGCAATCCAGTGCGGTAGCAGAGCCAAATACGAAGACTTCTGGGACCAGATCCCAGAAGTATTTGGAGATGAAGTGCACCACCGCCTCCAGCCCTGCTATGCGCCAGAAAATGTAAGTAATGGCAAACAAAAGCTGCACACAACATGCTGAGTGATATCAATAGGTCCTCGTGGTGTCCGAATGGATACTCACAAAGGCTGTGAATGATTTGATTGAGCACTACCGCTCACGATTGGCATCTACCGCGCCCAAGAGCAGAAAGGACGATCCGGATCGTGGGTTTCAACACCACAGGGCAACGTTTGGAACAAACGACCTGGAGCGCCTGCATCCCAATCGGAAGTTTAATAATTTCTTAATGCTGGCCGCCATGAATCTTGCTAGAACAGAGAGCGCAGAGGTTGGCCCCAGCATTGAAATTGGAAACTCGCGTGGGACAGTCAATACGTCATACTTCAAGCATTGGATCTACACTATCGAGACGAATCGAAGGAGACGAGACGATACGCAATGCATACACCTGTGCCCGGTGCTGTATAAAGGTCATTTTCATCTGTTG
Source organism: Dothideomycetidae sp. 11243 (assembly GCA_000836255.1). Lineage (NCBI taxonomy): Eukaryota > Fungi > Ascomycota > Dothideomycetes > Dothideomycetidae sp. 11243. The sequence goes on along the minus strand of DF938594.1, from coordinate 520,058 downwards.
GAAGTCAATGATTGCGATAAGAAGATTTCACTGTACGACTCGACAGGTAAAAATAGATCATCGACCTACGACCCGGTGCTCAAGCGCATAAAGGTAAGTGGGGACAATTTTGAGTGTCGGAGCAGAGGGCTAAAATTGTATGACAGACGGACTTCAAGAACATGATTGATGAAGGCTACACGATCACCAGAGCAGTAAGTCAACCTCACACTTCGCATCCCATGCGATCAATAGTACTGACTTCATTCTCCCAGCCATGTCCACAGCAGATGGACGATACGAGCTGTGGTGCCCTGGCGGTCTCCATGGCGATTCGTCGCATGAACGGACAGCAGCTCGGGGGCTGGGACGACCCTGTCATGCCTACCCGCATCCGACTCGATATTCTCCAGCTTTTCGACCAGTGCAAAGATGTTGCACATGTTGATCTGCCCCTTTGCATCGCCGTCCCTCCCAAAGAAGATCCCTGCGATATTATAGAGGTCAAGCAGGACGTTGTTCTTGGAGTGCCGGCCACTCCCACCTCGCCATTGAAGCGGAAGTTCAGCAATGGAGAATTGAACGCGCGATCGACAAGAATGCGGCCAGGATCATGAATCACGACTCACTTTGGGTGAAAGGGTACTTGCACCTCTTGCTAGACTCCAATAACTTGGCTGCCTTATCACGCTTTTCGATTCTGGACACGATCGAAAGTTTTGTTTATCATGCTTCCACGGTCACCTTGCCTTTCTTGATTAACTTAAGTGTAGCCTTACGACTCATGTCCAGCATGACCCAAGGAGATTATTCATGAAGCGTGAAGACTGATCGTAGCCTACTGGCTTCTGGCAACTAAAAGCTAGAACGGGCCGGTGTGCACGATCTCAATCCCACTCTACTTTCATCCTGTCGCTGAGCAAATAATCACATTGACAGAAGAGCTTCCTAAATCCTACCAATGCTCTCAGAAAAAAAAGGATGGATAGTGCTTCAATGGTGAGGTCCTTGAAAGGCGCCACGGTAGAGAAAAGAATTCTGTATGAAGCTATACTGCAGTCGTACTTCGATCGCAGCTCCTTGCTTAACACTCTCTGTGTACTACATTTCCTTCCGTAGTCGCTGAAAGATTCCGGCCATAGCTCAGTGTTCTATTCAACACTATGCAAAATCAAACTTGTGGGCCAACGAGGCAACTAGACGTTAATCAATGCCCAGGGAAATTGATAAACTTGCGCCGCAAAAACACCGAGGAGGGAATGAATAATACACACCGACGTTGGCAAGGGAAATGGTCAGAAGACTCTCGAGACATTTCTTAGCACGCGTGGTTGCAACATTTATTATTTTTCAGCTCAATGTTCAAACTACGTTAGATGGCGTAGCCTGTAGCAAGAAAATAATGAGTTCACGACCCCTGAAGCCACGGTTTTGATCCGTCAGGACAAAATTTGAATTGCTCGGCATATTGGTCGCTCGAGTTCAAATGGTAAATGGGCTTGAAGCATCCACTGTGAGCCCGCGACCAGGCAGTCATCGCAGTCCAGTCTCGACATATTCTTGTACTTCCTGTCCCGGGCGCTGACTCCCTTGCACTTGCAGCCGCATTGAACGGCTTGACGTAGAGCGGTGTATCGTCTGCGGTGCACATGATCGACATACGAAGAGTATTGAGACAATGGATAACATGATCATACGATCGCTCGTGTTGCGCCTCTGGTACGCTATCATGATATGCGTTGATAGTGTTGCGAATTGTGGCCTGTAATCGATGTTAATCGACTCTCATAAGTCCAAGTGTTCGTCATACACGTACCAGACAGTGAAGGTCGTGAGCACTATTCAGTACGTACATACTTTTGCTGGCGTCCCATGGCCATGTAGCAGCGGAGGGCAAATTCAAGGCAGACACAAGTCCTTGATCAAGAGCGACTAGTTGAGTTGCCCAATCAAGACCATCTTCGCTCCATGCTGCGTCCTGGAGCGTTCGATTTGGGCTCTCGTGGTCTGTGTAGGGTAGAAATTCCGTGGTAACATTGTACGACAGGTGAGCTGCTCATCTGGTCAATATTCTCTCAATCGTTTCCAGGTTGGCGATGACATACCAACTTTGCTCGGAAAACTGTTCATAAGTCCCTGCGAGTGCTCATAGCTGTTATAGAATTGGATGACGTTGACAAGGACCGACGCAGCCAAAAGACCAAGGGAGACGAGTGTCAGAATTGTGAATGCAGATTCTTTGTGTATTATGGGGCCAGCATTGCTGGTAAAATTGTCATTGTCGTCTTCCGCTAGTGCTTTGTAAGCATTTTTCGAAACCATGTCGGGAAGCGTTGATGCGTTTATAGCAGGGCAGGCTCTCGATGCTTTCTGGGTGTATACAGCGCTCGGTAGTCCTGTAAAACTTGCGATAGTATGCCAGCGAACAACAATCTTGAGAGCTGTTTTAGACTTCTTATAAGATGCTCTGGTACCCTAATCGCAAATATCGCTGGTGACCGCGTTGCAAGTCGTCAGCGAGAATTCCAGGCTCTCAGTGCGGGCAAGGTCTCCTAGGGACGCAGGTCCACTCCTCGGAGAAGGACTTCCCTTCCTCCGCACGCGCTTAAATATCCTTAGCATCCCAGTCTTCTGCGCTTCCCTCTATCCATGCTCTAGATCCCAAACAGTACCCCTAGATCACCATCGACTATGTCTATCCAGTCGAAAGCCGGCGTCGAAGCGGTGTGTGGCACTCTGGTCACTCTTTCTTCCATTGCTGTGGCTCTGCGAATTTACTCCCGCAAGAAACAAAAACTGCCACTCAGAGCTGACGATGCCTTTGCATGCCTTGCGCTGGTAGGTCGTACAGGTGTCTCCTTATGGACCATACTGACATCTCTCTAGGTCATGTACATTGTTGCCACAGGTGTCATTTTTCATCGTAAGTTCACTATCTCATTGAGGTACTTGTCGGACATTGTCATGAGCTTATCGAAATTTAGTCATACACATCAAACTCGTTGGTTACAGTTTCAAGGCCTTGACACCAGCCCAATGGAAGTCATTGGCCAAGATCAATGACGAGGTATACTTAATCTATCCTCGAAGATAGTTCCACTGCTAATGCTTCGAAGAACGCTATAACTTGGCAGATTTCCTGCACGCTAACTTACGGTTTCATCAAGCTCAGTGCTTTGTTCTTCTATCGCAGGCTTTTCTGCATCCCAGTTCGTCAATCAATCGATTACTTGACCATCGGCACTATTATCTTGGTTTTCATCTGGATGGCTACCTTTACTATCTTCCCTTTCTTCGAATGCGGCCTCCGCTTCTCGGCGTACTGGAATGGAACTGTGAACAAATACTGTGTCTATCGAACACCATACTTCCTCTCAATGACCTTATCAAACCTCATCCTCGATCTTTGGGTCATTATCCTTCCGATACCTAAGGTAGATCAGACCAATCATGACCGAGATTCGTCACTGACCAGACCCTAGACCTTTCGACTTCGCATTTCGATGAAGAAGAAATTTTCGATCCTGGGGGTTTTTCTACTTGCCTTCGTGTGCGTATCCTCTAACATTTGCATATACATAAACTAATGATGCTTCTCGTAGTGGTATTGGTGCTTCTATTGCTCGAGTTGTTATCTATTATCAGTTCGTGCTTGGTGGTGCTTCATACTCCGTCTATCATGACCTCGGACGTAAGTGATCATAACATGGGCTTTCGTAAAACTTCATACTGATTCATCATCACAGTTGCTGGGACGAGAGCGGCATTCACGACTATGCTGGAGATCGGCATCTGTCTTGTTGCGGTAAACCTTCCGTCGTTGTGGCTGCTGTTCACAACGTCCATTCTCCCGGAACATGCTTTGCGGACTGTCCGCAGCATATTTTCACGCAGTTCTCTCCGTAGTAGCAAGTCAGAGCGAAGCGGCAGCGACCACAACCTGAAGAAGGACGTCGAAAAAATGGAGCAATGCAACACGTGAGCAAGTGGCTCCGAACTTGGTTTAAGATCACGATGAAGCGCTACAATTCCACGAATGAAATATGTCGCAACGGTTGTGAATAGGCGATTCACCGTCACTGCCCCTGCAGCCCGACGTCATTAACCTTTGGCTCACCTTCTCAAACGGAACAAGTACTCTATAGTAGCGAAGTAAACAAATCTGCGTACCGGTCACTCTGACATTGTTTCGAATCGAAAGTAATTGCGGCGTTTTACAAATGTGAGCCCTTCAATCATTTGATGGTAAATGATGTGTCTTCCGCTGCCGAAGCGTCATCTCTTCATGATGCATCCTGAGCTAAGTTGAGAAATGAGAGCATGGTTTGGTGAATGTATAGCACGAAAAACTTCCCGTTGGAGACCAGAATATTCTGCTCATAATAAGGCTTTCCATCGCTGCTTCAGTTTGCTTCGAGTATGGGTATGGGGACAGTGGCACCTTGAAACAGAGTGTTGTCGCAATTCTACACAGATATCGAGAGCATCTGCGGATAACCGACCTCCCTTTTTCATTGGCAGCCCATATGTGATGTTCCGCCACATAAGAGATTGGAGTGACATCGTGGCGCAAAATCCATCGCCAGAAGAGTGTTGGGCGTCGAGATCGAATGTCATGAGTATGCAGGGTCAGTCTAGGGAGCAAATGCGGCACGGGGGGATCATTGACTATAAAAGTCCCGTCCGCCAACCGACAAAGAAAGAGAAACCATCAACTCTCTTCGATCTCTAAGATCCTCCTATACCTGGATCTTGACTCCATACAATTATTCGACAGCAACCTTTGAGATTCAATATCTTCGAACACTACAGCAAACTTCCAGCAATGCAGATTATCGGTATCATCAACCTGACCCTGGTTTTACTTACAGCCTGGGTCAATGCAATGCCGGCCCGAATCCCCATTATGCCTAGTGAGTTTACCTTCCCGAACAGCCCGCTCAAGCCCAGTGAGCTGATCAAGAGATCAGGGGACGTGGCAATCAAGGCCTCTCCCAAGCCAGAGGAAGCAATTGTCGCTCCAGACAGCGTCTCGGTCGTCGCGTTCTAGTTGTGGGAATGGGAGATATGGCAGTGAAAATTGGGGGTGCAAATTGTAGCGGGGGGATTGGAACCAGTCAAGCGCGATGTGTTTTTCTGTATCAGCGAAAGGACGGCAAGATCACAGATTCCCTACACTCATAGGCCCGAATGAAACCCTGATATCCCTACTGTGTCACACGTTCCGAGTAAGTGTGAGTCACTTTAAACACTGTCTTCGGTCTAGCTTTTGTCGATTAATGCAAGTGGACATTTGTCAACAGCATTCCACGAATCTTGATAATTAATAGTAACTGACTTATCTTCCCGGGTTTTGTGCGTAGAGCTCCTCGAAGATCGGTTTACTATGCATTCATGAAGACATTGTTGGTTGATTTATCCCCTGTAAACAGGGCTTTCTACTAACGATGACAATGTAAAAGACTAAGAAATACAAGTAACAAAAATCTAACAAGCTGTTTCAATAAGACGGAATATGTAAAAAGTTTATCAATTCAGAGGTCTACCACTACTTCGCTACGGCTCATCCTTGGTGCGCACTAGCGCTGATTTTGAATGTCCCTCTCACCAAAAGCCGCCCCCACAGCCAACAGAGATCTCACAGCAGTAGTAATTCTGTGCACAGGCCACTTGAACTGGATGCCCTTCACGCCTCTTCCGGCTCTTTTGAACACATATAAGACACTTGCTCGCCATACCTTGCTTTGGCCGTCAGCTTCTCGACTTGTTTCGTGGACGCGATGGTCTCACCTTCTTACTCGTTTGTCCCACTGAAAGAAGCCGATCAGGACGACGATGACTCCTACCCTTTGGCGAAACCCAAGTCACACCAATTCCGCTCTTGTTCTACGCTGTACCTAGTGTTTGGACTTATCTCCGTTGCATTGAATGGTTTCCTACTTATGCGCCGCCCATGGCCGTCTCAGCAACAATTCGATAGCGCGAGCAAATATGGTAATGTCAAAACCAGAACTGGGCTGCACAGACCGCACTAATACTCCCACGTAAGCTGGTCTCTATCGTGATCAAATTACTGAAAGTTTCGCCGATACTGCCCATGCAAGCACGAATCGGACTATTCAAGATGCCGCGTGGGCCATTGAGGACATGCAGCCCTGGCGAGGTGTCATTGCTTTGAGTGCAGATTACATTGCCTCACATGGATTACACGATTCATGGCAATGGCCGTGGGATTCATCGAAGCGCATGTACATGCTCGCAGCTTCTCATGAAATTCATTGCGCTGTAAGTGATCTGCGCTGGACCTTTCTATAGGCGTTCTGTCCTGACAAGTATACTTCCAGGGTGTGCTGAGGGTAGCCCTGAACGAGAACTTTGACGGAATTCCGCAAGAAGCTCAAAGGTGGCAATATGCGCATGTGATGCATTGCCTGAATGTCTTGCGGGATGCAATCATGTGTAATGCAGATGATACTCCTCTGGAGTTCGCACATCTGCATCACGACGGCAGCACTGGACATCTCGCGCCGGGAGCCAATTCAAAGAAGCAATGCCGCGATTGGCATAGACTTATCGTCTGGGCTGATGAACACAGCGCATGCTACCAATCGCCTGACCGTTCCTCTGAAGACCATGGAGAGGCAAAACACTATATGCATTGTCCAGATGGCTCACGACCTTGGTTAATTGATTCGAGGTCAGAACCAACTACATAGAGACGAATCACACCGTTAGACATAGCATTCATGAGTTCCTGATCCTTGTCTCAGAGGCTACTCCTTCAATCGGAGGCGACTGGCTTTTGCACTAAATCGCACACTATTCAGGAGAACCGTGGTCGCTGCCAGTTATGGCGCTGTCGCCTCTCTAAAGTATTGTAAGCTATTGACGAATCAATGAGTATAAAGCGGAATCTGTCAATGATTTCCGCTAGGGAGTACCATTCTTGCCTTGCCCCGTCCCCAATCAACCCGATCGATAAGCTGGAAATACTCACTACAATCTTGAAGAGATTGTTCTGCACCGGTAAGGTGTTGAGTACACCTGCGCCGCAAAGTCTTTTGAAGTGAGGCCTCCGTAGTGAGTTGGATCAAGATCTAGTAGTGCTCTTTCGATGAAGTTTGTACGACGGAATGAGTTTCTCTTCCACAATATGATGTGGGATCCACAACGTCAAAAGCTGAGATACTCTACTATGCGCGATTACTCCATTACTCGTGGGTCAATTTGTATCGCAGGTGTACGATTGTAAGCGACCAGTGTTACCATTTTGTGGATCCTGGATCAAAGCCAAAGGCGTTGATTGGATGGCTTGTGTCCGGCGGGTCTTTACTAAGCTTCTTGGAGATATCGGAGTTATCGAATATTATTGCGGCGGTAGTTGCGCTTTTTGGTCACATGAGCCGCAAAGCCGAGATTGAGTCCGTGCTTCTTCGCTTACTCACATATATAGGTTCTTCCTCTTCCTCTTTTGGGGCGCAAAATTTGTCCACTCAATTCTCCTTCGTCATAACTATGGACCCGCCATTCAAAGAGGGTGACATCCCATTCACAGAAGGCACCATCTCCTTCGAGATCGCCGGTGTTCGCAAGCCTTGCTCAACCTACTACAAAGTATATGGTGATCTCAAATCTAACAAAACGCCTGTCGTTTGCGCCCATGGTGGGCCAGGAGGTAGTTGCGCCTTCACGTCCGACTTCGGAGTGCTCTGGCCACGATATGGTATCCCTGTCATTGTCTATGATCAGATGGGCTGCGGCAAATCGACCAATCTGGATGACGAAAAGGCTGGTGACGAGACGTTCTGGGTGGCATCGCTGTTCGTCGAGGAGCTGGAGAATCTACTGCGCCACTTCCAATTTGGTGAGAATCGGCCCTATAACCTTCTCGGCCTGAGCTGGGGATCCATGCTGCTCGCCGACTTTGCCACCACGCAGCCCAAGGGACTTCAACGACTGGTGCTTGGCTGCCCCTTCGCCAGCATGGATCTCGTGATGGAGGGCATGCGATTGCGAGTGCTTGAACTTCCCATTGATGTCCAGAAGGCCATCAACGAAGGTATCGAGAAAGGACAATGGAACACGGACGCTTTCAGAGCTGCTTTTACGGTCTACTTCCAACATGCTTTGTGTCGTGCGAATCCCATGCCCGAGAGGTTGCGACGCTTCTCCGACTACATGACCATGCGCACCACTGCGAGGGACACAAGTAATCCTACCATGTACGTCTTTATTCTTTATATATCCACACACGCCAGGCTAACGATGCATGATAGGATCGGGACTTGCCCCATCGCTACTTCTAAAACTGTTGGATCCCTCCGTAACTTCAATCTTATCCCGCGTCTGCACCAGATCAATGTCAAGACACTGGCCTTCAATGGTGAATTTGATCAAGCCCATGATGTCGCTGTCCAACCATTCCTCGACCTTGTCCCTAGTATTCGATGGTACACCTTTGCTGGAGCAAGCCACATATTGACGTACGAGAGCGAGGAATTACGGGAGAAGTGCTTCAAACTTGTGGGTGATTTCTTGGATCATAAAGACATAGCAGCATGAGATAAAGACGACATGGTTGCCTTCGATATTCAGATCTTTGAGTAATGTATTGTTACATATGTCCGCAATCTTGGAGATACTAGGCGCTGCCAACAGTCGTCCGCTCCTCTATTGACCTAAGAACTACTCAAAACATCTTTTGCGCTGCCGGTGATGATGATGCCACCGTCCAAGGATCCTCCAGTGCATATTGCCCGAGCAGGAGTACAAAGATGAGGACCACGAACGTGTGCAGCGTATCTGACGAGAGATAATCGAGCTTGGCTCCCTGCTTTCGGCCAAGCTCTCGCAATACAGCGTCTGGTAGACTCCTTCGAGATCGGCCGTCACTACTGGGCCGAGACTGATCGCAGTCAGTGCCTACCGGCCAGAATCTGGGCCAGTCTTTATAGATGGTACGAACGTGCTCTTGCACAAAAAAGATGCCCTCTACGTTGCACCCAAGCAGTGCTTCTGACCAAAGTCGGCCGAATAGCGGCATTGTGCAAGTTTGCATTCCGATCAGGACAGGTAATTGAGTCATTCCTCAGAGGGAGAACAGCTCATTCCCCGAGATCATAGAACTGGGTACCCTTATGAGAACTAATGGAGAGATCGTTTATTGAGCGTTACAAAGTGATAATCTCAGCACTAGGCCTATATGTATTCACTGTAACACTAAAACTTTTCCCGAATGGCTATATCTTCAGCCAGTGCATCTCGTATACTTGCGAAAAGTCCCTAAAGATGACCATGGCTGGCATTCGTCTCTGCAAAGACCATCGACGAGACGGCTCTAGCTGGGTACGACCAGAAAATCATCAGGCCAATCACGACTGCGAGGGGCGTCCTCTGCAAAATCGATCGTGGCCACGTACTTTGCCTAAGTACAGCGTCGTCGCCATTGAGAACGGCTTCTTCGTCGCACGCATGTCGACCCGTCTTTGTGTCTGGAGCCAAGGAGCTCAACTTACGACCCGTGTTGTGGAGCTTGTTGCCCTCTAGCAAGGCTTCTTGCTCCCGCAGGTCGCCGTTGAGCAGAAACGTCTTAATTATTCTGATGAGTCGACAATGCTGGGGTGTCTCGTCCGTCATCACCGCTTGGCCCACGCCAGGAAACACAGCCCATCGCACTTTGGGGATATGCTCGAAAAAGGGCCTCGAGGCGAGGTCGTAAGCGGTGTCGAACTCACCATCCCACATCAAGGTGGGTACATTGATCTTGTGTAGTCGTGAGGTGACGTTCCAGTCGCTCACAGAGCCTTCAATCGGTCTGAGCATCGAAGCTCCGCCCCTGCGCTCGTTATCAGACATAGTCGTGCGCAGATACAGCACACTTACATTATGGCGCGAACAGGATCCTCGAGCCAGCCGGAATTGAAAATGTGGTCCACCCACTCGGGCTTCCAAGGTTTTGTACGAATCACAGCGTGTTGGAAGAAAGCCAGCAGTCCATCCTTGTAGGCTTGGTTCTCATAGTCGCGTGTGGCGTGGGCGTGTGCGATGGCGTCTCGGTCAGGTCGGGGTAATTCCGAAACGCGGATGTCCATGACAGTCTGGAACAGCGCTGTGCTGGCGTACGGACATGCAAGCAACAGCTTTCGAAGGCCCCGAGGTCGGGAAGTGGCATATTCTGCTGCAACTCCGGCTCCCCAGGACTCTCCGAAGAGACAGAAGCCGGTGCCACGTAAGTCGAGGAAGTTGACAAGATTGTCCAATTCGTCCACGAACAGTGGCACCTGCCAGAAGCTTCGGTCGTCGTACTTCTCAGGAAGAAGGGTTGAGCCGCCACATCCGATTTGATCGTATAAAATCGCGGGTATCCCGAATTGTTGCCATAAGAGGATAATGCTGAACTGGTGCGCTATCTTGCCTGCAGGTCCACCGTGCAAGCCGACAATCGGGATTTTCTTAGAGATATCGCCGAAGATCTGATAGTGGGTATAACAAGGTTTGTCGACCGAGGGGATTTTGAACGGGATCCTGCCCTCTTTAGTGGGACGAGGGAGTGGAGTCATGACAACTGCTCAGCGGTCACGACGGGAGGAGAACAATGATCAAGATGGGAAAAATATTCGACAGGCTGACAAGGAAAGCCGGAGAATAGTGGCGGCTGTGCACTTGTTGCCGATCTAGTGGGGCCTGGCCTTGGCCGAAACAAATTCTGACCGTGGCGTATTCTCAGCCTCATGAATCTCTTCAAACAGAAAACAAGTACAAAATGCTCAATTATTCTACCCAACAAAGTCTGCCACGAGGCCCAACACCCGCTCCCGATCTTCAAAGCCGCACGAATGGCTCGCACCGGCAATCGTGACCCATCTGAGACGCGGTATGAGCTCAAACATGGGGACTTGGGCAATGTCGTGCTGTGCGTCATGTTCTCTGTTGAAGATCAAAGTTGGAACGTTGATCTTGTGCAATCTCGGGATGACGGTCCAGTTGGCGGGGGGGCCGCTGTTCACAAAAGGTGTGGGGCCGTGCCTATGGGGATATGTGTCAGGGTATCTACGCATGGTAATTGTATCGCGAGAATACTCACATCGTCTTGTATACTGTAGGATCTTCCTTTTGCGTCTGCATCGACTGGGCAAGCTCATCAGGGAGCACGTCGAGACGAAAGGAAGGACTTGAGAAAGACTCGAGCCACCTCCTTGAACAAGTCAGTTTCGGGGTCTAGTCTGCCTGCTTCGGCATCGAGATAAGCGTGTTGCAGATGCAAAGGGAGCTCTTTGCATCGCAGGCGTAGGCCTTTCTTCTGTAGCTCTCGACTGGCATGTACTCGCAAGAACCAGACTGCGCAGACCTTTTGGCTGCTGAGACGCAAATGTAGAACCCATCATGGCTCCCCAGCTCGAGCCAAGTAAGTGATAGCCCGGCCCATCCCGTAGCTGGAAATAGTCGATCAGATTCTCGAGCTCTGAGATGAAGAGAGACTCTTGCCAGAGCTTTTCATTGCCTAATGTGTCGGGCAAATGAGTAGACTGGCCACAATCTATCTGGTCACAGACGATGACGGGGACGCAACAGCGTTTCCACAGCTCTGCGTATGGGAGCTGTGCAACATGTCCGGATCCTGGCCCGCCATGCAGGAATCCATCCCTGTGAAGTTGGCTGGTGAGGGTCAAAATAGTAGCCATCCACCATCCTGCATGGACAAATTGGTGAGATGCTGTTATACAGGACATGGAAATCATGATGGGAAATTTCGAGCGGGGTCAAAGGCGGAGGGAGTTGACGGGCTGATCCAAATCTGCGGGGGCTTCGAGCGCCTCAACCGGTCTTACGCCATAGGGATCAAGCCAGTCATACAAAGTGATATGTTTGAGATAGATTAAAGCTGCTTTCAAGGCTAGCTATGGTTCTCCTGTCGTCGTAATACGTAATCGTCTCCTTGTCCCTGTCCCTCCTTCGCTACGCTTTCTCAGGGATCTAAGACTACCAGACATCCACCGTCATCTACTGCTCCGGCCCGCAAGCGTATACAAGGGAGGCCCTCTTGGCGTCCTCGCTTTTGACGTGACCCAATGTGTCAGCAGTCAGACTTCTCCTCAAGACGTTGGTATGTCCGTTTCTCCTGGTCAGATCCGATGCTAGACCCGGTACTAGACCGTGTCGTCGACCTCCGTAACCGATCGCGCATCCGCTCGCAGCACCGAATCAAGGGCTCTTCGTAGTCCGAATCGCGACGATTCACGACGCCAGCCGGATGCTCATCTGATAGCTGCTATTTAGCTCCTTACTGAACCAAAGAGTACTGTGCCACTCACCGTAGCATACGGGAAAAGGCATCGCCATCGCCATAGGACTCAGCGAGGACAGAGCCATCAAAATGACATTGAGGGCCGGCATGGTGCGCTGCTGACTGAGATGTGCGATCCTTTGGGAATGCGGCGGATTTGAGGGTCCAAAGGAAAGGTCGAGCGACGGTTGGGGATACGGCCGTGGGAAAGAAGGATGGCGATGCGCGGAAACAGGGGTGATCTTTAGAGGCCCAGAACCCCGCGGGTGTCTTGTTGGCAGGTTTGCCTTAATCACACCCCCGCATCGACGGATTCAGAAGGTGTTAGTTGGTGTGGGGTATACGCTTTGTATCGAAGGCAACCGACATGGTCTGAGCGGAACACTTGGTCTGCCTGACGGCGCGTCGGACATAGATACTGACATGTGATGGACTGCGCCAAATCTCTTCATCAATAATCTATGGGTCTAGTATGAGTCTCACATATTGCTAGGAGGAAAAGTAATTTCTTGCGCCATTTCGCACTCTTCATATGGCCAGCTCGAGCGGCTGAAACGACGACATCTTAACAGCCGAGTCCCCGTGATTGACAAGCACGATACTCCCTTTCTTCTGTCATCACAGGACTCTGTCCTTCTGAATTGGGAGTTCGATAGGAGCAACGTAGCATTTGACCGGAATCCGCGTTGATGCGAGCGCCGCATTATAGCTTGACAACGAGTCGTCAAGCTCGGGGAATTCAAAGTGCCAGATCAAGACGGTAAACATGATTCGCAGCTCGAGATACGCGCTAGCATACTTGGTCAGTATCTCTCAATGCTTCTAGTTTCTCCGCATCACTCACAGCTTTCGACCGAAGCACCCTCGCACACCTGCTCCGAATTGGCTGGTCGGCCCGGCATTTGCATCAAAAACAGTCTTTCCGGCTTCATTACGCTTGAGCCAACGATCAGGCTCAAAAGCACCAATAGTTGCCTGATCCCACTCGGGAACAGCCTTGTCCTTTGCCGCCTGGGATGAAGCGGAACGTTGTTCCTCCTTGAAGCGTCCAACAAACGGGTCTGGCCGCACGAAACCCGGGCCGTTGCACATGAAGCTCACTTCAACGCCCTTCGGGATTGCATACCCCAGCACTTCAGTGTCATGTAAGGCGATGCGCGTCTGACCAGGGATGGTCAGGCCAAGCCGGAGGACTTCCTCAATGGTAGCGTCAAAGTACGGGATATTAGCCCGAGCAATCTCTGCGCCAGAGGGTAGCTGCTCGTCGGGATATACGGTTCGTAGCGTTGAACGCAGCTTCGACTGGACTTCTGGATGGTCGGCGAGGAACTTGACAGCCCATCGAATCGCAGTCGATGTGGTTTCGTGGCCAGCAAGGAGGAAGGTCAGCAATTCGTCCTTAGCTCCAGGCGTGTCATACTGCGGTGTCCTTCCCTCCTTGATTGCGGCCTGATGCTCGCGGAAAACCATGTGGTCCGTGGCACAGTCAACCATGTCCTCCCGGCTCTCCGTATTTAGAAAGCGAGCCTTCGCATCATCGAGTCGATCCTGCAGGAGTCTATCCTTGCTGATCTTGGCACGCTTCCAACGCCGAGTCTGACGGCGCAGCCAGTGTGCAAGACGTGGGAACAAAGTGTGAGCTGCGGCTTCAAGATCGTGAGCCAAGACTGTGATTGCTTCGTAAGCCTCGGGAAGGTCTGGACGAGGAAATTTGACCACAGAGCCTTCTTCATCGGTATCCAGGCTGTAAGACTTGCTCTTCTCGAGGGCCTGACATTGTGCTTGCACGGTGCCAATGTCCGTCCCGAAGGCAACCGCCCAGATGGCATCGAGCGCAGTATGATTGATATCGTCGGTCGCTTCGAAAGGATGCCCGGGTACCAGGCGTGATTTGGCGCGCCAAAGATCCACAAGAAGTAGTGACTGTTTGTACACGTGCCTTGCAGCCACATTGGTCAAGAAGCTGGAAGTCATAATGTCGGCTACCAGCCTCCGCTGCGGCTTGAAGCGAGGATCCTTCGTCGCCATGGTTAAGTGAGAATTGGGCAGGGTTCCGCGAAAGGCATCAGCGAACGATTTTGAGTGGTCAAAGTCCTTTGCACGTCGCAACATGATATCGAGACCTTCACGATGGTCAGAGATGAACACCTGTGGGGGTTTGAACGGCAAGAACATCTGATAGATCGGCGAATCCAGCTCGATAAATTGAGCCGCCATCCATTCGACAGGGGTATCGGACGAGGACTTGGCATGTTTCATCACTGCTGGGCCGTCTCCCAAGATGCTACGGGCTCCATCGTGACGGTATGGAATGCCAGGTAATGGTTTTGGGAGTGCAGCCATGTAGAGCCCATGACATAGCACCAACACCACTGCGATCAGCGCCGTCGTGATCGTTGAGGGGTTGTAGAAAGTGATCTCCATTATAATTATTACAAAGAGAGAGACGCAGCTGTCGCAAGCGGAAAGATGTCTCAGCCTCAATCTTTTCAGCTCCCAGCGTCTGTCAGCGCCGCTAACCAAGATCGGACCTAGCAGTCGATCGGTGGAAGTTAGCACAACCAACACCATCACCAACGAGTACACTAACAAGTACACCAATAAGTATACTAACGACTACATTAACAAGTATATTAACAAATATACTAATGAATACATTAATAAGTACATTAATAAGTATATTGATGAATATATTAATAAGTACATTAATAAGTATACTAATGAATATATTAATAAATATATGGATGAGTATATTAATAAGTATATTAATGAATATATTAATGAATATACTAACAAATACACTAATGAATACATTAACGAGTACACTAATGAGTACATTAACGAGTATACCAACGAGTACATCAGCCAGTACACCAACAAAACCGCAGCTGTGCGATCGCTCCAGTGAGGGAGTAACAATCAACAGCAACACGGACAGCAAACCGTAGAAAGCGCAGCAGCGTACTCCCTCCCATCATTGAATCATCTTCCTATGGTGATTCTGTTGACCTGCAACGATGCGGCCATCGTTTACTTTGGTGCCGAGATGACGGGAGATACATAGCATTGGCAAGGAACGCGAGTCGAGGCGGTGTCTTTCGCTGCATAACTCGATAGTGATTCAGCGAGCTTGGGGAATTCAAAATGCCACATGAGGACCACCAGGACGATGCGAAGCTGCAGATATGCACTATTAAATTACAGTCAGTGGCAAGCAAAGGCTTTGAAGATTCTTCTTGGACTCACAGCTTACGACCATAACATCCACGCGGTCCGGCACCGAACTGACTGGTCGGACCTGCACTGGGATCAAAGACGACGTCGCCATCTTGATTAGATTTCAGCCAGCGATGAGGATTGAGTGTCGCAATATCCTCAGTGTCCCAATCCGGGATCTTTCTGTCTTTTGCTGCCCGCGAGGTTTCGGATCGGTCCTTTTCTTGTATCCGTGCTACGAACGGGTCTGGTTGTACGAAGCCTGGGCCGTTGCAGAGTAAATAATCATCCGTGCCTTTTGGAATGGCGTCGCCCAAAAGCTCGGTATCGCACAGCGTCGTACGTGTCGATCGTAGCATCTAGATATGGTA
This sequence comes from Dothideomycetidae sp. 11243, assembly GCA_000836255.1. Classification (NCBI taxonomy): domain Eukaryota; kingdom Fungi; phylum Ascomycota; class Dothideomycetes; species Dothideomycetidae sp. 11243. The sequence continues at coordinate 504,209 of DF938594.1, read as the reverse complement.
TCGTCGCTTTTGCGATGGCTGCTCCTGACGACGGTCCATCTGGGAATGTCCGACGCAGCGTAGCACGCAGGTCGTCCTGGACGGCTGGATGATCGGCGAGAAGCTTCAATCCCCACTGAATAGTCGTGGAGGAATTGTCATGACCAGCAAGAATGAAACCGAACAAGTCGTCTTTGGCCGCTGGACTGTCATACTGAGCGGGACGATTTTCTTTTAAAGCGGCTTGGTGTTCATGAAACACCACGTAATCAGTCATACTACTGATGATGCCTTCTTGGGCTTCTCCGCTGAGTAGTCGTCTCTTTGCGTCCTTGAAACATTCCGATTATGCGGGATGCCAGGTATTGGCTTCATTAGTGCCGCGCGATAAATTCCATAGTAGGCCAAGAGGACGCACCCAACAATTGCAGCGATGGACGGCGAGAAGACCTGCAGGTAAGCCATGATGATCGTGGTGGTGAGGTCGATCGGTAGACGGAATCTGCCATGGCCATTTTGTGGAGAGGTGGAAGTCAAAACCCCGACAATATTGGAACATGAGCACCTTGCCAATCAGGTGAAGTGTCAAAACTTTGGCTTCAGCCGCAGAGCCTCCAAATCACACCTGAGGAGAGAATATGAACGACATGGAATCAGATGATGCTAGATTAGACGTCTCGGAAACAGCTGGTCAAGTTGCACTCTCAACCACGCACGGTGACACCCGTGTCCCTCCCGGCGGTCAGGAACTCTCCCACAAGCTCGATGACCTTCTCCCTCCGGCCATTATCTTGCAAATGAATCATATGGCTGGCATCTTGGAAGAAGACTTGGCGCATTTTGGGGATGCGATCGACGAAAGGCTGAGCCGCGGACTCGTGACAAACGTCATCCTCGGCATTGTATACTAGTGTCGGCACATTGATACGATGGAGGCGCTGGACGGACGTCCAGCCTACGCACGACCCGTTTCGCTTGAAAGGATGCTTGCTCGTGCCTTGCCTGCTCTGAAATGAGCACAGAATCGTGTCGATATCATATTGTGGCTCACCATGTGACACGTGGCGTCGGATCTGCCTCTATCTCCACCATCGCGTCGAGCATGACTTTCGGCAGTGTAGCCATCCCAGCAATAAATTTCATGGTATAGGCTTGTTCAGCAGCCCTGAAGGCAGGCGACTCGAAGTCTTCTGTGAGTCTCGCCTGTCCTATCGCATCACGATGATTGGCGGGTAGCTTGACTATGTTGTATTCATGGCCGAGTTCGGACAACTCGGTGCTTGCTGAGGCAGAAGGGAGCACAAGTCTGCGTAGCCCTCTTGGTCGAGAAGTCGCAAATGCCGCTGCCAGCATACCTCCCCAGCTGTGACCAAGGAGGTAGAAGCCAGGTCCATCGTGGAGCTTGAGATGATCGAGGAAATTGTTCAACTCGGCGATGTAGGTGGACTCTTGCCAGAAGTCATGGTCGCCCAAGGTCTCTGGAAGTCGGGTCGACCGTCCACATCCGATTTGATCATAAAATACAATAGGGATCTGGTGACGAAGCCACAGCTCTGCGAATGGATACAGATACCCAGATCCGGTGCTGGGACCGCCATGCAGGACCACTAGAGGAAGCTTGCCATTCAAATGGTCGCCGTAGATTGTGTATGCGGGTGGCAAAGCCTGTTGATGGACGGGGCTTGGAAAGGCATGGTACCTTCCACTTTGGGAATTTGAGCAATTTGGTCGTCCATTGTACTTCGACTGCTTGCGAATGTGTTTCACATGGACGAGCGCCTGAGCATGTGATCCTGCAAGGAATGATGTCTCAGATTCTTGCGCGATAGGGACAAAGAGGGTGTGCTTACGTAACGACTGCCACGACCGGGGTTTCACGCCTGTTCTTGTGCTATTCATCGAAATGTATCAATATATGCAACACGCATCACATCAAGTCGAATGTCGTACTACACGGTACATCGCTCATAAACGATACTTAGAAGATAAAGGCCATAGTATTGGACATCTGTGCGAGCTTCTCGCGGCGTAATTCGCGATGTTCGCGTTCACACAAAGCAAAAGCTTGAGACCCCACGCGGTGAGAAGTTCTGGTTGGTCGTAGCGCAAATGAAGGTGTTGCTTGGAACGGAATTCAGCTCATATTTGTCTATGTACTATATGCTCGAATATCACTCCGCGGTACCCTCGGCAATCTTCCTCTCCAGCCTCATTTTGGCATCCTGTCGATGATCCTCCTGGCTGACGTTCCAGATCTTATCCCACCTACCCGTCAGAAGTCCTTTCATTTTCGTCGGCTCGAATTCGAAATACCCAGTGTCCGGGTTCTGGGAGCCTGCATCTGGGTTGAGGCCGCACATGAGTTTACCCATCCTGTCGCTCGACTCGATGACGTGCTGGCATCTATCTATCCTGACTTCGGTAAAGGCCTCGAAGGCAGAGCTGAGATGTAGCTGCGACGGATTTGAGATATTCCAGAGCAGATGGCTCATGATCATAGCATCCTCGATGGATATTGCTGCCCCGGACGCTTGCCAAGGTGTCGTCGCGTGTGCAGCGTCGCCGATGACGCAAAGCCGGCCGTTGTTGTAGGTCGATGTCTTTGGGAAGTGCCAATGATTATAGCCGTAAATCTCGGGCTCGTCGTGGAATAGCGTCTACAGTAAAGGTCAGTATCGCGACATCAAGTGTCCGGGAGGCTTTGCTTACATCCAGCAATGGCGTTAAGTAGGGTCCTTCTGTCCATCCCTTCGACAGCTTTTTGATCATGTCCCTGGTCATCAGCTGCTTACGCTCTTTCCAAGGCTCTTCCTCAACCCCAGCGAGCAGGATACCGACATCCTTGTTATTGCGAGCCGAACTCAAGACCGTGAACGAACCACCAACCCAGGCCCAGGTGGACGGACGGTTGAGATCGTGATTCTCACCAAAGTAGGCATCGACTTTGTCTTGATCGTCAGGGTTGTCCCGTCTGAGTGACTCTCTCAGAGGCTTGTAGAGGGTCTCCTTGGCAACTTCCATCGGCACTACGGTGGTGACGTTCCAGAAACCAGCTCGGGTAGCGGCTTGCTCCTCGGCCTTTTTCTCTCCGAGGACATGCTTACGCACGACGCTGCGATAGCCGTCTGCGCCAATGACTGCATCAAAGTGCTCCGAGCTGCCGTCCGTGAAGGACAAATCGACCCCTGCTTCTTCGGCCCCAACTACCACAGAAGCAAGCTCTTTACCAAAATGCAGCGAGTCTTTGTCGCCAATCTTTTCATACAATTCTTTGAGATCGTTGATAAACTCTTTTCGGTACACGCCAACAGCTCCCACTTTTTTCTTCGTTTCCCCTTCTTTTGCATCTTGTGGTGTTGTCACGGGTGCGGCTATGGTCATGACCTCGGTTCCTGCGTATTTCCCGGATCCCTGAAAAGGTGGTCAGTCTCAAAGGCCACAAGTATTGTGCAACGGCTGTAAGCACTCACTATCATCGTCACCGTTCCGCGGGCGACTGAAGCACTGGTCTCCACGATCTTGTTGAGGACCTCCGGGGCGCAATAGTTTAAGGCTTTTTGAGCATTCCCGGCGAGGCCAATGCCCCATCCTCTTCCCGTGAATCCGGGTTTGGCCTCGTACACATGCACCTCAAACCCAGGGTGGTTTTCGGCGGCATCTGACTTGGGCTTGCGCAAAAGCGCATTGGCAAGCGTCAGGCCAGCGATGCCCGCTCCAACGATGGCAATGCGGATGGGACGTTCTTCCGGCATTGTTAATGATGTAGTGGATTTGGGTATGATAATTGCACAAAAAGATGTCGAGGTGGATGAGGGGCCAAACGTGGGGTATGTGACATGGAGTCATGTTGAGATTGCCTTGTTGCAGCTGAATTTATATATCGTCTCGAAGGATCGCGCTAATACAAATGTGGCTGATCAACAAGCCACACAACAACGCGCTTCTCAAAGACGACCCGAACCTGCATATATCTCGGAAAAGTCACCCCTATGCATGAGAGACTGTGGTCTTTCTTAGTTGCACTAAATTTGGATTATTCATCTTTCTACTGAGCCTTCGATATCTTCTTTTCGAATCGCATTTTTGCGTCCTGCCTGTAGTCTTGCTGATCGATACCCGAAATCACGAGATCCTTGTTCCCATAGGCAGCCGGGAGTTTGACAGGGTCAAAGTCATAGTAGCCAGTGTCGGGATTGACCTCGCCTGCGTCCAGCGATTGACCAGTGTTGAGTCTACCTCTCCCCTCGCTCGCTTCGATCACATGTTGACATCTGTCCTTTCTGACTTCGGTGAAAGTGGCAAATGCAGCACTGATCTGCGAGACGGTCGAGTTCCAAAGTAGGTGGCTGAGAATCATTGCGTCTTCAAATGCCATCCACGCACCTGCAACTCCAAAGGGTACGCTCGAATGAGCGGCGTCGCCCATGATGCAGATACGGTCGTTGTTGTACGTGGAAGTTTTCTTGGAGTGATACTGCCTGTAAATCCACACCTCCTTCTGCTCATAGAATAATGTCTGCGAGTCTGGTCAGCGATGTTGCTGCTTTTCGCTGTGCCTCGAGCGGCTGCTGCAACACTCACATCCAACAACGGCTTCAGGTAAGGTTCTTTCATCCAGGCCTGCATGTTCTGTTCCACTTCATCTCTGGTGTAAGTTTGCTTATGCTTCTCTCCCGACCATTCCTTGGCTCCTGCAAGGATGAAGAAGATTGTTCTCCCGCCGTCGGAACCGCCATAGAGGAAGGCATGTGAATCTCCAATCCAGAACCCTCTCTCGACTAAATCTGGGGTGGCTGGGTCTAGGTCCTCACCATGCTTGGCGTAGAGCAGCTCCTGTAGGGGCTTGAACAAGATTCTCTCAGCAATCTCCCTCGGGACCTGGTTGCGGCAGTCCCAGAACCCGGCTCGGGTGGCGACCTCTTCGGCGGCCTTGTCTCCGAGTACATACGGGCGCACTATACTTCTATAGCCATCAGCGCCAATGACAGCGTCGAACTTCTCCAGCTTGCCATCGTCGAAAGTCAAGATAGTCTCCGGGCTTGTTGATATGGAGACAAGCTTCACGCCGAGATGCATGATCACGGTCTCGCATTGTTGAAGAGCGCTGTAGAGCTCTTTGAGCAAAAAGGTTCTGGTGACATTAGCCCCAAGCGGTCCAACCTGTTGGACCATTGGCTTCTTTTCTTCTGCTTTGGCTTGTTCTCCATCCAGCAACCTCGGGGGCTCAGATCTCCGCCTGAACACCGAGACACTGGTACCTGCGTGCTTTCCTGAGCCCTGACAGTTCCATTAGTTCAGAGTGGTGATCAATGCCAGTCGAAGCTGCAAAAACCTACAATGGCTAGGATTGGCACGCCTGCCCCTGAAAACCCTCCTGCTCTTTCCATCAATGCACCTTCGTCCGGGACGCAGTACTCCAGCGCTTTCCTCGCATCTGGGAAAAGAGCGACATGGCCTCTTCGATCCGAGAAGACAGATTTGGCCTCGTATACATGGACCTCGAAACCAGGATGGCCCTTTGCGGCGTCCTTTGGCCTGCGTCCGAGCGCATTAGCCAGCGCCAGTCCTCCAAGACCCGCGCCAATGATAGCGATGCGTATAGGATCGGTGTGCGACATGATCAGACTTGATATAACGGACTGTTTCAGGAAGTGGATCAACAGCAGTGGCAAAGGCAACACAAATGAGGTGATGATGGAGAGTGCGGCAATTATCGAGTGCGTGAATTCGTGCTTAGCTCCAAACCATGATATGGCGCTATACCCGAATCGGCAACTGGTCGATCACACGCTCATAGAGGACACAGGGGCGAGAGCATCGATCTTTCAAAAAGTATGCAGGTCTAAATTGGTCGATAAGGCTGTCGCTAACGGGCATGTGCCATGCATTTGGCAAATTAATATGGCTCGATAATTAGATTCTGTAGATCTTCAATATTGGCATGGCAGTACGGCTATATTCACTTCATTTTGGTCCTCACCAGAAGCCCCGTCACGGACGATTGATTGACTCGTTCGCTTCAAGGTCGTTCAAGAAGACGACTTGGGTGTCTTTGTCTCCGTCATTCCTTTCGATATCTGCTTTGATCTGTTTTTCGCCTCTACTATCGTCAAATTCACGAGATCGACAGCTGCATAACGAAGCCCTCGAAAGGGTGCTTCGCATGGTATGTACTGCGTGCTTAGTAAAAGATTTGGTGCACAAGAACCAGAGCGTAGGTAAATCCACGGCAACCATGCTGATACCGGCCTCCAGTGACGTCAAAAATATGTATGTGGTGGCGGCGACTAAACACAGTTTAGCAATCTATATGGACGGCTTGTTGCAGAGTACTTACGTCCGAAGTCGACATTCATTGCGTACGGTCCTTCACCATTGATCATCTGCCAATTGATGATGGCCCGTGCAAATGACGCACCCAGGCCGCTGAAGGTGATGATAAGCAGAAGTAAAAGACCGTCCCATGGCGGCCAACTTACACAAATGCTAGGAGGAAGACACCCATGACGGACAGTCGTTTTCGCATCGAGACGCGCAATCGCGCAACGTCGTGTACCAGAAGAAGTAGGATCCACACATCAAGGATGAGATTCGTTATAGGAAGCGACAGATAGAGTGGCCATCTCAGACGACAAGCTGCGCCTGGGACGTCTTTCCAATAAGCGTCTAGATGAGATTTGCATTGGATGAAGGTGAGTACGATGTAGGTTACCAGCCATGAGATGACGAGGGCAACGGTTCCAAGAAGCACTCTGTTCGTCCAATGAGTGACTCCGGGAGTATGGAATACCCTTCGATAAAAGAACAAAGCACTGAGTTTAACGAACGCCACTGTCAGTATTGTTGCAGTCTCATAGGTGAGCTGGACCTGTTGCGTGTCAGAGGCAGTCTCGGCGAGAAGGAGAGAGAATAGTACTTTTGCTCCTACTTCAGAGTCCTGGACGGACTCGGGCACATCCTTGCTACTGTAGCCGACGTATTTGATATGGACCACTACATCCATAAGCAGTCGACTTTGACAACACGCGATTGTTCCCACATCGGAACATGCACGAGCCTGCAAGAAGCCAAGTTATCTGTCTCGGCATCAATTAAAGTAAAAGACGATCTCGGCTTCGAAGAACAACTCACCAGTCCGAGGCAAGCAAAGCCATCGTCAGCTTGAATCGCAAATTTCTGAGCCTTACGAGTATACAAGCGAAGGAAAACCGACGTGGTTGACAACGTCATCAACGAACCGCAAATGGCCCCGAGGCCTGCTTTTGAGTCGGCTGACATGATGAACTGGGGTGAAGCTAAGAACGAATTGTGAGACAAGGTAAAGTAGCATATGGCAGTGTCAAGTTCCAGAATCAGAATACTGTGCTGAAGCATTGACCAACAGATGGAATTTGGAATTTTGTCAGTCACGTGCATGAGGACTGATAAGCACGTGTATTGAATCTCTTCTGAATTGCATGTCTACACATCTCTCGCATATCTTGGGCGTTGCAGCTACTTCAAGAAATCGGCCACGGCTTCCATGAATCTATTCTTGATCTCTGGGCTCTCAAGGATCAGCATGTGGCTGGCACCGCCGAACGTCCGCCAATGAGCGTTTGGAATCAGATTGAAGAAAGGCGACACGGCTATGTCGTGCGAGGTATCCCATTCCCCGTTGGTGATGAAGGTCGGAACATTGATCCGGTGGAGTCGCGGCCTCACGTCCCAGTCACGAACCGAGCCTTCTCCAATCATGGTTATAGCGGGGCCGCTTCTGAATTGAGTGTCAGACAGGATTTTGATCCATTCGAGATACATACTTACATGGTCTGAATGACTCCATTTGCTCTTGTTTTCCGTAGATGGTTCTCGATAAAAGGCGGCAGCGGGTCCATGCGGCAGATGCAGTGCTTAGCAAACACCACTACGGCATCGCGATATTCGTCAGTCTCCCAGTTCCGCGTCTCATTGGCTTTGTTGATAACGTTCTGGACATTCATTGGAAGTTCGCGCCTACGCAGCTCCTGGCCCTGGAGGGAAAGCTGCCTGCTCGCGTTCGCGCTCACGAGCACCAGCTTGCGTAGGCCCGTGGGACGAGTGGTAGCGAAATCTGAAGCAATCATGCCTCCAAAGCTCGCGCCAAGAAGATAATAGCCTGCACCATCTTCCGATCGCAGCTTGAAATGGTCCAACAAGTTGTCGAGTTCCGACATGAAGAGAGGAATCTGCCAAAATTCTTCGTCCCCGGCCGTGTGAGCCAACAGTGTCGACTTTCCACATCCAATCCGTAGAGTATGACTGGGATGGCGTAACGCTCCCATAGCTCGGTGAACGTCAGCATACTCACATGAGTAGCGCCTGGGCCGCCGTGAACACAAATGACTGGCGCCACATCGTGTGAGAGCTTGCCGAAGATCTTGTTGTAATATGTCTCACACGGATCTTCGATTTGTGGGATCTTGAAAGGGACGACTCCTTCCGGATCAGACATCCTAGCAGATCCCCAATTGAGAGTTCAAATGTGTGACGAGGTTAAATATAAAAGATGGATTGTGGACCAGATATTCTCGTGAGTCGACTTCTGTTCCCCGGATCTGCCACACTTGGCTCGGATCGGCGGATCCCACCGCATTAGGAGCTTTTAGCAGCTGCAGACGGTCCGCAGCAACAGCTCTTATTCTTTCCTAATCCGGCAATCCGTACTGTTGTCAGCCGCCAGCCAAATTAGGCATAGTTCAACCAGAATTAGGATCTCAATATCAATTTATTATGTCATGCTTGTTATCAGTTGCTATCTGAAGTTATATACTAGTGTTAAGTCATAAAGTAAAAGTATTATTACTTCATAGATGATGATGAAGAAGAAGATGACTATTATTAACGCACTGTTATGCTTGTAATCGTTATAATCCTACTACTGCTTAATAAGCAGCGTTAGCTTCCTTACTATCATGAGTCTGTTTCTTATAATTTCTTTGAATGGACAATAGATAGCTAGCTAGAAAAGAAGTTTAGCTATCGTACTTGGTAAGTAGTAATAATTAGCTTAAGGTTCTAAATAAAGGTGCTAAGATGACTTAGCTTTAATAAGAGCTAATTTATTAATCTTTTAGATATACTCAACATTAATGGTATTAAGTTTAGTAATCGATTGAAACCTTTATTAGAACTAGTATTAGCAATTACTTTGTATTAATTAAACTATCCTTCTCAATAGTATAGTCTAATAAATGACTTTAATTAAAGCTTTAGTTATTTTTTAATAGTTTTTATAGATATGATATATTACTTTAATTGCTTTTTTTGTGATGTTTTATTAGACTAGTATCTGTGTCTAGATGACTATTAATAATTCGAAACATTTGCTAAAGTAGTAGACATTAAGGGCTAGATTAGAAATATCTAGAGTTTTATCGATAATACCTTCAAAGCATTTAGTCAACTTAATTATCATTAGCAATCATATTACTTTAGTCATTATAAAGCTTATAACTTCAAATACTAAGGAATTGTCATACCTGACAAGCTAATGTCTTTTTTACTTAGACCATATTAAAGGAAAGATAATAATTAAGACATCTTTTAATAGTTTTTTGTACTTTAGAAGCTTAAAGATTTGAATTAGCTTTACTTTGCTTCTAACGCGTTAAAGTTGTATATCTTTGGTAATATTGCTTATTATTTAGAAGAAAGTATTTATGCTCTAGTAATAAGCCGAAGTGGATACCTACTATCTTATAAAGACTATGTCTTTAATAAATATCTATCGAATATCAGAATTGTAGTTAAGAACATCTTTAAAATTATCTTAACTTTATAGAAGTTTATAAGCTTCTTAAAAGGACTCATCTTTAGAGTTTAAAATGTCAGAAGCTTCTATTATATAGTTATCTTTTTTACAAACCTTTATATTTGTATAAATGAAAGCAATATTATCTCATAGTAATTTGACATTTAGCTACTAACATTTTAAGAGTATTTACAGTTTAATAAAATATCTATATAAAAAGTTAGAGAAATTAATAATAAAGTAGAAGGAACAGTAATAAAAGAAGTGATTACGAATGAAGAAGCGCTTTTAGTATCAGATTATTAAACACATCGTAAAGTGAATATCTATAATTATAAAAATATCTTTAATTATAATAACATCTATAATTAACATCTTCATAATATATGAACTGTTATTTAATTATTTGAAATATTTTTTAATATTTGTACTACATCTTTAATAAGCTATCTATATTAGTAAGGTCTATTAGACTGAGAGCTTAGCCTAGGAGTAGGTTTATTATTCTAATTAAAGAAGAGTTAATTAACTAGCTTTTTAGTAGCATTTATTTCATTTCTTAGAATAACTATAGGTCTAAAGACATTGGTAATAACATTAACAATGAAGATAACAAATTCGAAGGCAGTTGTTCTATTAGATGTTCTAATACTGAAGCTATATTGTTTATATTAATATAAACTTCGTCTATCTACGATTTAAGAGATAACAGTTACATATAGTGTGTATTCTTTTTCTCTAAGTCGTACTCGAACTAATGTCCTAATATATTTAAGAACTAACATTAAGAATAAGCATCTTGAAAGCTAAAAGATGAATTATAGCCATGATAACGACCTCAACCTTATAAGGCCAAATGACTATTGTCTGTTTTAGGAAATGTAATAGAAAGCTACAGACCTATTATATGAGCTGATTAAAATAAGTCGATGTCTTTAATGTCTTTAGTAATATCTTTGATGTCATTAGAAATCTTTTCATTTAGTAGTTGTTTATTAAATTGTAAAGGTATAAAAGTAAGTCGTTCATAGAGCTATCGATAGTCTTATTAAGCTTATTAAGAACTCTTTTTACTAACTATAATAGTTGCTTCTCTTTAGGTTCTCTAGTCTTTTAAAAAGGTTTAAATCTCTTTAATAAAGACATTAAGCTTTTATTTAAGTTTAGAATTGTCTTTTATATTGTTCGTATCTTTATAAGGATTAATTAGCTCTTTCTACTGCTTATCTATCATTCTTTTAAAGTATCGATATAAGGTCTTATATTTTTAAAATATTTGTTCTTTCTATTGTAATATTAAGAGATTTTCCTAATCTTTCTATAACATGCTATTAAAAAGCTGTTGGCTAATAGCATGAACAATGTTTATAAGTAGTTGCTTCTGCTCTAGGATCTAGGTAAGTCTATTTCTTAAAGTCATTATCACTGTTGATACTTACGAGAACGATTGCAATATATTAAACGCTAGCTAGCCAGGTGTTTCGTATGTGTTTATGTAGTTTTTCACTAAAGCTTAGCTATCTTATTGGCCTTATAGAAGGTATCAGCTAGTTTAACTAGACGACGAGCCTTTAGCCCTTAGCAGTGGTGTGCAGACTTCTAATAAGAGCAGGATGTTTATAATGATATTTAAGTGAGCTAGCGATGACGATGGCAGCGTCAGTAAAATGTCTAAAGCTAGTAAAAGCATGTTAAAGCTATTAAAGATTAATGCGTCTATGTGTATGAAAAAAAGATAAGGTTCTTAATATCAGTATACTAATTGCTTTTAGAAGGAACAAGAACTATTATATGATTATAAGCTCTTTATAATTGACTGTAAGTCGTCTATAGCAACATAGCTTGTTCTTATTTAATTAGGAAGGAACAAGAGTCACTGCAGGACCCCAACAGCTGCTGCTAAAACCTCCTATTATTTCATCTTTTCTTACACTATGGCATACGCAAATTCGTCTGAATTGTGATGATATAAAACTCACTTCGTACCCAAAAAATTTGCTTATTCAAGTACTTCCCCACAAATCCTGGTCTACTATCTCGGTCTTGGTTTTTCCATCAAAATCTGACGTTCGACGCATCAGCGGAGGAACCCAAGCCCGGGGGAGAGGGAATATCTTCCCAATTTTGTCGATGGCGCCATTCCAGATGTCGAGAATGACTCCGGCAGACATGTCGGATTTCTGGGAAGTCTCAGGCCGGATCGAACGAGATGCACAATTGGAAGATTTCGCCTTCGGTCCGAACACTCCTGAGCAACGAAGCAGACTTGCAGATGTATTCCGAACAACCATGGTCCAAAATCCGCAGCAGTACTGGCTGAAAGTCACGGACAAAGAAACGGGAAACATCATAGCTGGTAGCATGTGGATGATACATCCGACGGTCGTGCCCACTGTTCCAGATGACACTCGTCCACTGCCGTGGCTGGACAGCGCCCCGGATAAGAAGCAAAGAGTAAGGCAGGCGCTTGATCAAGGAACGAGTATCAAGAGGCGACTGTACAGGCAGCCACACGTCGGTATGCCTTCTTCAACTACGCAAGTATGTGGAGGTAGACTAAAGCAAACTCACAGCGCTCCGCATCATGTTCACAGATACAGATTACACTCGCCGCGGTGGTGAGTAATTACGATCCGATTGCCATTGATACGTCTTTGAGCTGATTCCCCTCATAGCTGCATCCATGATGGTCACATGGGGATGCGACCTCGCAGACCAGCTCTTTCTACCAGTATGGGTGGACGCCACCGAAGCTGGAAAGCGCCTTTATGAACGCTTTGGTTTTCAAGTCCACGAATACATCCCTTCAGTTGTTATAATCATGCAGCGCAAAGCAAGGGCCCATTCCATCGAACGTGGCAGAGGGGTTGTGAAGGAACAAAGCTATTGATATGACCAGTCTGGTCCTGAGAGGGCTTCTTCTAGCGTAAGAATACATAATTCGTATCAAAGACATGTGCAGAAGCAAAAACGATAGACTCCTGGGCCGTGTTAAAGAGCATGACAATGGGAAACCGCAGGAATCGTCAAAGAGATGTCGAGTCATAAACTATCGACCCACTCGTCTTCTACTTGGCCGGGTACCCTTTTCATCGTCGCCGGGTTTCCGCTTCCGCTTTGAGAGCGAAGTGATGTTGGCCGCCACAGAGTTTGTGGTCTTTTCCAGCACCTCGAAAGTACCGGGCGACTGGACCCTGGAGGGAAGGGAGACACCTTGCGGGAAGTCGATGTTTGCGACATCCTTGCACTGGTCAAAAAGCTGGAGAATGTCCAGTCGTACGCGGGTGGGCATCACTGGCTCATCCCAGCCGCCAATTTCGAGCCGCCTCATGCGTCGCATTGCCATCCAGACCACCAGTGGGCCACAACTAGAATTATCCGACTGCTGTGGACAAGGCTAAGTAAAGACGCGTCAGTCTCCCACCCATCGTTTTACGAAGACTAACGAGTCTCTTACCGATCTCAAAACTTCGAATCCTTGAGCTACCATGTATCGAAAGTCGTTCTGACGAAGAAATTAGCCCTGAAATGTTCAGTCCCATGGAGTCGCTTGCCTGAACTCGTTTCAGCACCGTGTCGCATTCTGGTCTTTTCCTTCTGCTCGCCGAATCGTAAACTAAGATTTTCTTGCGCGTATCATTCACCTCCAAGAGGCTGAAGTGACCATTGTGAAAGATGGGACAGAGGTGCAATCCAGTTTTGTCGCCTCGCATCGCCCGCGTTACTTCGATCGTGGTGAGCCACCTTTTGAAATAGGATGTGCGGACTTTACCCCGCGATGCCCCTACAGTGATACTCGGGCCAACCTCGATCAGATCCGTCGATGCCAACTGCATGGCGGCCAGGATCAAGAAGTTGCTGAACTTTTCATCATGGTGAAGCTTTTTCAGATCCCCTATGGTGAAATTGGTCGATTTGTAGGAAAATCCAATTTGATCGTCTGGCGCCGTCGATGGTCCAAGCCGGGCTCGATAATGGCTGACAAGTTCCTCCACTGCCTTGGTGAGAAGATGTTCGGTGACACGCAGAGCCTCATCATCGGTCAGCGTTCCATTCATGGTCATAGGTAGCTTGTCAAGGCTGTCATACTATTTCCGGTGCAAATTTGGCCCGAAGACCGTATCTAACTTCAGTCCCAAATTCTGATGACATAAGGTTCCAGAAGTCTTCGTATTGAGCTCTACTATCGCATTGAATCGCTTCCACTTGCGGATCAAGGAGTCGTAGCAGAGTCTTGAGTCTCGGATCTGCAGCTTCGATATCGTCAATGAAGTGTTGAACGAGGACTTTAGATCCTTTGACGAGCTCCCTTTGCAATGGTCAGCATCATAGGCTGACCACAAAACGCCTATGTTTTACCGGACATAAGGAGACAGCATGATACCCAGACCAAATCTTTCGACCAATCTCAAAAGTCTCTCACCTTGCGCATCGGTCTTCGACAATCGGTACTGAACTTTTCTCCTTTCATCTGCCGACAAGTAAAGTGATTCAGTGCCGAACTTATCGTCATTCACCCTCGGCTTGGATTGATGATAGCCAAGGATGCACAAGAGACGAGCTACCGTGGCTTTTCTCTCTCCCGAGCCGGATCTCGAAAGATATGCTGCCCAGGTATCCGCAGACCAAGCGTCTGAATGGCCCACAGCGCCAGCAGAATCGAGCCCGTCCCGTACAGATACAAGAATTGACTTCCGCTCCGCATTTGTCAATCCATGTCCGTCCTCGGAACATTTGAGGAGAATTTGCAACGCGGCGGCGAGTCGATCTGCGAGTGGCGCCGCAAAAGGGACCTTCTTGAATAAGCCCGGCGGTCTCTTTGGTCCACCCTTTGACTCCGACTGCTCCAAGAATGGTACTACTGATGTGCTCGTTGCTGTATACGATTCTGTATCACCGCTTTCGGCAAAAGATATTCTGGTCATGTCGGAAGGGAGCTGCACCCCGTCTGTACCTGTCGAGTAGGCACACGACAGATCTTGGGGTACTATCGGCTGTGTGGCAGACATGTGAAATTGTCGAACATCCTCAATATCTGCGATGGGAACTTCCATATTTGGACTAACAAGTGGACTCTGAGCCATCAAAGACGCGTCGTGTTGCAAATAGTGTTGTTGTGTCAAAGGGTAATCCACATATGTCTCGACAGGGTTCTTCGATAGGCCCACGTCGTTCGCAAAATACGCTGGGTCTGTAGTCGGATTGACTGATGCGTTGACCTGCATATCGTGGTTGACCTGTCGGAATTGACCGAGGTCTGGAGTTGGTATGGAACCAGAACTTAACATAGACTGGGCCACATATGACATGGCGAGACGAGGATCGGTGGATGATGACAGCATCACTTCGGAGGCTACTTTAACCGTCACATTTGGATACTGCTGGTGTCCCATCTGTACTGAGGTCCAATTCCAGATATCTCGAGGAGTCGATTCCTGGGAGTAATCTTGCCGGAAATTCTCGATGGCACCATCTGTCATGATACTCGAAGACGATTCCAGTAATGCTTCACGGCCACAATCAACGAGAGGAAAAGACGCGTCATTCTTCATTCCATCAAAACCGAGGTCGACTTCGCTCTGTTCGCTTGGGCTTGTAATGGCGCAGTTGTCCTGCGACGAGGGGATGACGGGCAATGAGCCACCATTACCTAGTGACCTTGACGACGGCGACGACGATGAAGTTGATGGACCCACGGGTGAAGGTGTCAGTGTTGGGCACGATGCGCTAGCGATTGCGGGCTTAGGGACACTGAGTGCAAGCCTGTGTCCCATCCTCAAGCGCTTGAACGTGTATTTGCGATTGAACGAGGTCACGGCACTGATGACAGCAACTGAATCCTCCTCAGCCGTGGTCGTAGAACCAGCTGGACCGATGTCGGTATGCTCGTCATTCGGGTTGCACACTTTTGTGTCTTTAACTTGCCCTGTCTCCGCCGGTGTTGAGCTAGACTCGTGCAAGAGTGTCGTCTTAGGTTTTGCACGGCTTTCTTGAGCGCCAGATATTGGATCAAGTGAGTTGGATTTGTTGCTGGCCGCATGCTGCGTGCCGGTCCGATCGACCGTCTCATCGGATTCTTGGTGATAATTCATTGTATCTGATTCCACATGTTCTTTGACAGTTCTTGCAGCATCTTGTCTAGTACCGCTTGAGGATCCGTCAGAGCCATTGTATGGAGGTGTGTCGTCTTTTTGGACTCGTCTCCCTTTCCCTTCGTTATTCGTTTGCTGGGTGGTACAGCTTTCGCTCTCTTCCAGGCTTCTGCGAGGAAGCTTGTGGTACTGGGCATCGGATTCATCGTCCGACTCTAGCTCTTCTCCTGCACCACTGGTATCATTTTTTTCAAAGTCTTCGAGCATGTCTCCGAGGGAACACTCGCATCCATCTTGTTCGCAGCCGCAAAGGTCGCCAAGTTCGTCACACTCTTTTTCGCTAGACTCATCTTCTGAGAGGTTGCTAAGATCACTCTCGGCGTTATTTCCTTCTGCGAGCTCGGGGTTTTGACGCCCACTACTGGTCTCCACATACTCCAGTGCCTGGTTCTTGTGCTCGTGCGTGCTCTGATGAGATTCGATGGTCCATGAAATTTCCGGATGTTTGAAGAAGGAACGCGCGAGCTCCGCAAGATCTGACTCGCGAGAGTATAGAGAGCAAAAGATATCCTATGCGGACCCTGTCAGTTCAGGTGATCTCACAAGGATAGCAATCTCTCTCACCTCTCCAAGTTGCAGCGCGAGGACGAGACGATTGATGGTGTCTATGCACTTCCCATGATCGTGCCCCGATCGTGACATAATAGGTACACGAACTTGAGGCATGATCTCTGAACGGGCCGGGACAGGTGCGGCCCTGGACAAGAGGGAGGATAGGAACCGTCTGGGGCGGACGGTCACCTGTGGCCCCGTCTTGTACTCCAGGAAAGACCATGTCGCAGGGACCATGTCAAATTTGCTCTAGTTCGATGATCAACACGGGCCCGCCCGACAATGCTCCATATCACGTGACTTGGGCAGCAGGTTTTTTTGATGTAACGTCACCTACCATCGTAGTCACCAGCACTGCTGATCGATAAGTTTTGAAGCTGTGTGCACTAGACATGCATTATTGTTGGGTGAATATGGGTCCGGCTTGGAGGTTCCGTTGATACAATAATATCAGGTCGCCGAGAAATGACCGTTGGCGTCTGTAACAAGACTCATTTGGCACCTCATAGCCGCTGCAATACCCAGGAAAGCCGAAAAACAGGGGTGAATGGAAATCGAGTATGGACTGATCGAAATTGGTCGTCACTTGAGTGACTCTGAAGCCGAGACTCGCACGTGGTAATTCGTCAAATCTGAGCCTTTTTGGAAGCACTACCATCACCATCTCGCTCATTAGATCCCTTCCGAACGAACCATAATGAGCGCAATCGTCAGCGCACCCTCGCGTTCCTGCAATTACTTGGTGCTTCGAGACGGGTCGACGGAAGGCATTTCGGCGATGACGACACTCGCCGTATCCTCACTTTTCCCGCGATTAACCCCCGAATTGCGCATTCGTATCTGGCACGAAATACTCCCCTATCTAAACCTTATCCTTATTCTATGCCAGAAAAGCTGCTGGCAGCCTCGAGGAGTCGCTCCGGTTCAAATCTAACGACAATGGAGACCTAGAGGGAGACAACTAGGTGACGGTGATATACGACTTCGAGGTCTACAATCTGGGCGGATTGCGGATTGGCATACCTTCGGCATTCGTGAATCGAGAGGCGCACAGCATCGCAAAAGGCTGGATCACTCGACAGCGGTGCCGCTAAGACCCCCGCCATTCAACATACGTCGTCCCACCAAATACAGAATGCGATGCCTTATACATTCCAAACGGACTGGCGGAAATTCTGAATCCGCTTTTTGATCCGGACTCACTGAGTGTCGTACACACAGATTCCGAGCTGTGGTGGCAGATGCACACCTTGGACATCTCCCAGGACGATTTGATCCGAAATGATTTTTGGATTCACGGCGTCTATTAAATGTGCGACCGCGACACGATCCGGGTCCTGCTCCTTGTCCTGGATGCAACCCCTGAGCTTGAAATGGAGGAGGGAGACTTCCAACCTGAACGGTGGGGATTCGAGCCTACTTGTGGTGGTTCGTTCTATTGGAGCCGGGAGAAGGACCGATACGAGCTCAGAGAGGGCATAGACGAGCGCTACGCGACAAATTACAAGCTTCTGGAGGAGGCTATCCTGCCACAACCCTGCATAGGTGCTCGGGTTGGGCTGATCGGCGAAGGACCTGAACTACGCCCTGTCGTGGCCATCAAGAGATCATGATAGAGTAAGACAGCTTAGAGATTCCCCTTAACCAGCTCCTAGCCCGTCAGCGACAAGAAACCCTGCACTTGCCTGCACATTCGGACTATAAACGGCGCAGAAACTGTTTGGATCGTCGTCTGCGAACGGCAGCTCGGTTGCAAGGTTGCTCAATTTCTCGCCAGAGATCCACGTGACCGACCAGCACGCGTCTCGACCTGCGTCGCAGTTGTACTGTGTGCAGAACATCATGCTCAAATATCTACAGCCGAACGCTCTTATTCCCGCGGAGTCTCTCCCAGTCTGTGCTATGCCAAGCGAAATCTAGGATGGATCGTCCTCGGCCACAGCTTCATCGTATCCATTGCGACGAGAATCGGCTGACCCTCCTTGTCATCTGCCGACAGTGCTCCACATGCGAGTGAAGGGAGGTAGTGTATGAGCCAAGTGATGACCAAGCTGAACGCGCCAAACGCTACGATGGCGCGCATGATCCTCGTGGCAGAGCGAGAGTCTCTTGTCTTCGCCGGACCATCGTAGAGAGCCACAAGGCTTTCATCATGTTCCAGCAAGTGAGCCTTCTCGTCCGCGTACAGCTCCACTTTATTGTACGGAGAAGCGTGTTGTCTCTGCTTATCCTCCTTCTCCTCATCTTGCGCCGGTGATATATAAGACGCCGAAAGAAACTCCTCCAAGATCTTGACAGCTCGTTCGTGGCGTTTCCCGTGGCCAATCACGGCCTGCCCTTCGTCAGGAATGACGACCCAGCGCACGCGCGGGATACGCTCGAAGAAAGGACGAGACGCGCGCTCGTAAGAGGCGTCGAACTCGCCATTGAACATCAGAGTCGGGACCTCGATGCGGTGCAGCCGCGGGATGACGCTCCACTCGCGGAGAGAACTCTCGATTGGTCTCATGGGAGAGCGTCCGCCCCTGTTTGGTATTGATCAGCTAAACGTAGATAAGCTCAAGAGAAGGGTATTCAGATTCTCACAGCATGACGCGGACCGGATCCTCGAGCCAGCCAGACTCGAACACCAGGTACAGCCACTTGGGATCCCAGTGTTTCTCGCGCAGCCAAGTATGTTGGAAGAAGGCAAACAAGGCATGCTTGTACGCCTTGCTGTCGTATTCGCGTGTCTCATCAGCGTGTGCGATCGCCTTTTGTGTCTTCTCGGGCAGTTCGGCGATACGCTCATCGATGGCGGCTTGGAAGAGCTCGATGCTGGCATACGGCGAGAAGAGCATCAGTTTCTTCAATCCTCGAGGCCGAGAAGTTGCGTAGTCGACAGCGACTGCAGCGCCCCAAGAGACACCAGAGAGTGTAAACCCATCGCGCAGCTGCAGAGAATCGACGAGGCTATCGAGTTGCGATATGAAGAGTGGCATCTGCCAGAAGCTCTTGTCGTCGTGCTTCTCGGGGACAAGTGAGGATTCGCCGCAGCCGATCTGGTCGTACAAGACCACCGGCAGGCCCAACCTCTGCCAGATGGGGACTACCTCGAACTCGCCTGCCAGCGAACCAGCGGGCCCAGCATGGACACAGATGAGGGGTGTGCCTTTAGACAAATCGCCATACACCTGGTAGCGAGTAAAACAAGGCGTGTCTATGGAGGGCACTTTGAAAGGAACTTTGCCCTCCTTGGTCGGTTTGATAGTATCCATAGTCATGATGGGGGCGACTGCGACAAGACTGGTACAAGGCGGAGTGAGCCGTTTGTGGAACGACGTGGGGAGGGAGGAAAGGAAGGAGCGGCCCGGCGGAACGTCAATTGCGATGTTTGCGCAAGGGCCATGTCTCCCCTGCCGTAAGGCGTCCAAGTGTGGGGGCACTTTGCCTGGATTTGGGCTCGATTTGGCAGGAGCTCGGCGTCGCTTAGCACAGACTTTGATCACGCCAAAGCCATGGCCAGTAGGATCGACAGGCATACCAACAGCCAACAAAGGTGGCCCGATGTCACCCGAAGCCATATATTTCTGCACTACCATCTCTGCTACTCAAGGTGGGGAGCAATTACATGCGCAAATAGCGCCTCATACAGCCTCTTTGGAGGTTTTGTAGGTCAAAAAGTCTCCAACTAGTCTCAAGGTCTGCTCTGGCTTCTCGTAGATACACGAGTGACTTGCACCTGCTATTGTGACCCACCGCACCCTCGGTATGTGCTCGAAGAAAGGAATCTGCGCCACGTCGTGCGAGGTGTCAAACTCTCCGTTGAATACTAGAGTTGGAACATCAATGCGATGCAGTCGCGGGACGACGGTCCAGTCGGCAAGGGAGCCCACCGACAGAAACACAGAGGGCCCCATCCTGTGAAGTGTTGTCAGCGACAGTACGCACGAGGAGGGATAAAGGCTTACATGGTCTTGTAGACTGTATCGTCCTGCTGCATACCCATGAGCGACTGCACCATGGGCTCGGGTAGCGTAGGCATTTTGCATGCGCAAACCGAGACGAAACGCACAAAAGCTTCCTTGTATGCCTTGCTGTCAAAGTCCTTGGTCTTGATCGCCTCGTCGATGGCTGCCTGTATGTCCTCCGGCACGTGCTCCCGCAGCAGATGCAAGCCTTTGGTCGAGAGCTCCCGGCTTGCCAGCCCACTTGCGAGGATCAAGCGACGCAGTCCGGGCGGGCGCTGAGCTGCGAATGCCGACCCAAGCATGCCACCCCATGACCACCCAAGAAGATGATACCCGGAGCCTTGGGCATTATCGCGGCCGAAATGACGCAATAGGTTCTCTAGCTCGTCGATGAACAGTGACTCTTGCCAGAACCCTTCATCACCAGCCTTTTCTTGCAAATGGGTCGACTGGCCGCAGCCAATTTGATCATACAGGATGAGAGGCAATTCATAGCGCGGCCAGAGCTCTGCATAGCCTAGCATGTGGTTGTGGGCGAACCCGGGGCCGCCATGAAGACCAATCACAGGGGGGACTCCCGGCTGCAGGTCCCCAAGAATCTTGTACGCCGTGAAGCAGGGCTTTTCGATTGAAGAAATCTTGAAAGGGATCGTGCCTTCTTTGGTAGGCTGAGGAAGAGCAGATACCATGGTTCCGAGGACGGCGAACAATGCGCACAGGACAGGCAAGGAATGGAGAGGAACAAGGCAGAAGATGGGCAAAAGTATCGCAAATTGGTGTGTTTTCTGACCTGCCTGATTTGATCCAAAGTTGGGAGTCTGTGCGAGGCTTCCTGGAAGCCCCAACACGACAAGCCTCGAGGCAAACCCCACCTCGCACGGGGACGGGAAGGATCAGCCGGACCTGGCAATATAAAAGCGGACTGAGTCCATCAACTTCAATCCATCGCGACCTGTCACGGTCACAAATTTTCGTTCTGTGTTCCCGCACGCTCTTCGCACTGAGGGCATCCCAACTTCGACGTAATGGCTGCCACTCCAGCTGAGTCTACACCACTACTCCAAGAACAGTATATCACAGACTCTCGAGCTGAGGAGGACGGAATCCAGGACTTCTCCGAGTCATGGACAAAACCCCGGGTCAACAGCGTCATCCTTGTCTATGTCATGATAGCCCTTCTCGTCTTGGCCACTGCCTTATCCGCTGCGGCCTCGGCGCGTCTCTACGAGAACGGTCTTTGCCGCGAATACTGCCTCCAGCACGATGCCTCCTGGGTCAATCCGGACGGCAGCGTACCCGAGCGTCTGTGCAAAGTACCAGGTGTGCAAGCGGGCTTATCGAAAATAATGACACGCGTCGCTATTGGGGAACAGGTGCTCGGTTCGTGGAGGGTAAAGGTACTGTCATACCTCTGGCTGATCACTCAATTTAGGATGCATCCTTGTCCTGCCATATGGAGCGCTGGCCGAGCGACGTGGGTCGCGGCTAGTCCTCATACTTAGCCTTTCTGGGTTTGTCTTGTCAACCTTGTACACT
This sequence comes from Dothideomycetidae sp. 11243, assembly GCA_000836255.1. NCBI lineage: Eukaryota > Fungi > Ascomycota > Dothideomycetes > Dothideomycetidae sp. 11243. The sequence goes on along the minus strand of DF938594.1, from coordinate 482,268 downwards.
CTGGTCGTCGGTAAGCTTTCACCCGTCCGCCGACGATGAATATAAGGTGCGGTTGCTGACCGCCCTCACAGGGTATTTCTGGAACGTATTTCCTATCGCAGCCGTGGCATTCAGTCCTCTATTCAAACTAGTGGGCGGCGGCTACCCTCTTTCAGGCGCCGTGGGTCTGGCCCTGGTCGCTGCCATCGTACCGCGGCCACATAGGTATGTCAGTATGTATACGTTGACGGAAACGGAACTGACTCTCGACGCGCCAGATTGGTCGCCTACTTCTTCATGGGTGCATTAGAACACTCAATGGCGATGATTTCCGCTCCGATCAGCGTTGCTCTCTTGTCCAAGGACATGGTTTACAGCACGATGCTGTTCAGTAGCATACTTTTAGCCGTCGGGATGCTCCTGCTCTATATGGTTCCCATTGACACTCCGAGACTGCAGCAGAAGCCAGTTTGGGATGAACCAGTCCAACCGTCGGAGACCGAGTCCAGCTCCGCTATCAGCTTATCTAAAAGATCCATCGGCTTCTGCCGGGGATTGATCCCCACGGTGGGCATTCTGAACACTAGGATTGCGCAGCCGCTTTTTGCCATGATTGCTTTCAAAATTGGAAGGCAGCTAGTGGAGATGCTTGGACTGATATCCCACTACCCATTGATCAGACTCGGATGGAGCGCAGAACAGGTTTGCAGCACAAGTCACGCGCTCTTGCACTTCCACTGACCTATATCAGGCTGGCCGTCTGACTTTTGTACGAGGCCTCGTCGATGCCTTAGTCCTGCTCCTCATTGTTCTCCCGCTGCTATATTTTGTTCTATCTCGTATTCTGCATCGTGATTACACCAAGGTCGACTTCTTCTTTGCACTATTTAGTGCTTTAGCCCTAGCAGTCGGCTCATTCATCATGGGACTAAGCCATACCGCGCCATTTTTCATACTCGGTAAGTTAGCGCATAGTGATCGGATCTCACCGTGACTAATGCACAGCGCCTAGGATGTGTCATCTTCGCTCTCGGAAGCGGCGGTCAAATGTCGCTCTATTCGTTTGCGAATGGTCTTGTGGACAATATCTACGTCACTGCAATTTATACATATGGCGCTCTTGCAGACGGTGTGGGAATGCTGGCGGGTACTGCCGTGGTCAGCAGTGTCTTGAGAGAAGGGCTTGCGACGGGGGAGATCAGGCCTGGGCTACCTTTCTGCTTGGTGGCAGGAGCGTACCTAATTTGCTTCATCCTCATCTTGCTGGCCTCTCGGAAATGAGATGCGCACCGGAGAAGAAGTAATTGTCTGTCAACAATTGATAGAGGATGGTCAAGCAGTGCTCGGGATGTTCAATTTCTAGAGTAGGCTACTGAAAGCATTTGTTGAATAGCTCCCCTGAGACCGTTCGCAAAAGTGATTTGGTGTCGAGGGTGTTTATTCGCAAATTGACACTCTGACCCGCACATCGCCGAAGCTGGCGTCTTCCAAGAGCGCGATGCCAGCGAGATGCTGGCTGGTTAAGGCCACCCGAGAAGGATCAGCTGCGCCTCGGGGCTAAAAACCGCACATGCCCCGCGTTTGAAATTCTTCGTGTCTTCTCCTCTCTTCGTCTCTGCTCAGACTGGTGTCAGCAACACCAATGACATAGCACTCAATGGCCTCCACAGAAGAGACCGTAGCGCTGCTGGATCGGCCCACCACTCCAGAGCCACACACGAACTCATCCTTCAAGCACAACGCAGACGAAAAGTGGTCCAAAGCTCATCGAACCTCGCTCATCCTCTTCGTCCCCATCATTTTCTGTCTCTCTGCCGCGATCACATTCACGTCGACTCCTCTCCCACGCCTCTACAAAACCGGGTTGTGTCACGACTACTATCGCCAGCGTGACCCGAATGGAATTTTCGAACCTAGCAAATGCGATATTGATCCCATCCAGGAGGATCTGTCGCGGCTGCAGAGCAGATTGAGCATGATTGAGGGACTGCTCGGTAGGCGCTCACTTGGTCTCGGACAAGGTCAAATCCAACACTGACGCCACTCTAGCTCCCGTTTTCGTGCTGCCGTACGCGGTGCTCGCGGAGCAAAAAGGACTACGCCTCGTCTTCATGCTCAACACCTTTGGCCAAATTCTGTCTCTTTTCGTGACAATGGGAGTCGGTACGTCAGGTGCTTCTTTTCCTCTCGGGCGTTTTGACTGACTGAGTCGACAGCGTATTTCTGGCGCAACTTCACCATCGAGACCGTCGTAGTAGCGTCTCTTCTAAAAGTCGTTGTTGGAGGCGGATACGGCGTCATGATCACCTCTGGTTTGGCACTCATCTCCAATGTCAGCACAAGCTCACAAAGGTATTGACAACATTCCTATTGCGGGCATGCGTCAGCTGACGATTGATTGTTCAGGTTGACCGTCTTCTTCCTTGTGACTGCGCTCGAGCAGGCGACTGCGATTGTGCTTCCACATCCCGTCGCAGCTCTGATGTCGTGGGATCGCCTCTATACCACGATATTGCTTGGTTGTGGTTTCCTGGTTCTTATAATAATACTGGTCTACCTCGTCCCTGTCGATACGCCAAGGGTGTACCCGAAGCCCAACTCGGACGACGAGATCGAGTACTCGGACGGCAGTGGTGATTTCCTAATCACCTGGCGACGGAAGGCGAGACAGTTTGTTGATCTACTAGCGCCTTCCGGGTACCTGTCCGATGGAGTCGCGATGAAGTTGGTATTTGTGTTTGCCATGTTCAAAATCGGCGCGCAGCTACTCCAACATCTTGATCTTCCCACACATTACATGACTGATAGATTCGGCTGGCGGATCGAAAAGGTAGTATTCGCTTCTAGCTCGTTTTGTAGTTGTCACTGACTTTTGCCAGGCGAGTGGCGTTTCGACAGCCGTGACCCTGGCTTCAATGATATTTTCATTCTCCCTGCCGCTGGTCAAGTATATGATTCAGCGCGGGGTCGGGTTGAAAGCTGTCCAAGCCGACTGGATTATAGCGACCGTTAGCTCGGTGTTGCTAGTGGTGGGGTCACTTATCCTGGGACTGGGCTATACCGTGCCCGTCTTCGTGATTGGTAAGTCAAATTTCGCCCGGTATCATCATCCTCGTATCATTACTGACACTTGTTAAACAGGACTGGTGATATTCGTTCTTGGCGGTGGAGCACACATGGCACTGACCTCGTCTATGGCCTGGTTGGCGGATCGCAAGTCGTGTGTCGCGCTATATGCATACATCGCGCTGGGAGATAGCATCGGCTTGATCATGGGCGAGGCTCTGGTCAAGGGTGTCTTGCAAGGAGAGATCGACGATGCAAGCGGCTGGCTGGGTCTGCCATATTTCGTCGTGGCTGCGGCTTTCTTGAGCTGCCTGACAATCGCTGTTCTTCCGGCTCGGAAGTGAACTGCTCGTTAAGTGGCAAAGGAAGCCAAATGAGAGAGAAAGTATGTATGTCACAGACTGCTACACAAGGTGGGCTCCGAATCTGTCCCCGAGCAACAAATGGGTTTGTTGCTCTTCGTATATTTCACTTCCCAGGGGACCTATCTTATAGGACTATGTGCGGTCCAACCGTAGGTATCTGCGATGCACAGATCGTTGTAGACGCCGAGTTAAGGATTGCTTCTCGTACCTTCGCGGTGTTCGGTTCCAACAACATTCTTCGCAGCACTGCCACTTGCCAAATGATCCAATTGGTCCTGGTCTTCGGCTCCTCTATGGCATCGCGTCAAGCATAGTCTCTGTTTTGTCTAGTGCTCCATCTTTTCTCTGGAGTGGCTATTACCGATTTCCCAAATCGCGTAAAGCTATCCACTGACCCCGGCAGCAGCCCCGGCTCCAGTCTGAAGCACCTCAAGAGCATTTTCGGCGAGATGTCCACCGCTCTCCAGATCGTGGCCGGATTGTTCTTGATCATGGAAGCTCATGTGGAGCCTTTGTCGCGCACCCATGTACAGCTTTACAGCGCATTTCTTCATGTCTTCTTTCTGTGCGCTGGGAATCTTCTCGTTCCAGACCCATTTGCCGAAACGCTCGACTACTAGACCCGTCCCACATGCCGAACCTATATACGTTGCAACATGTGTAAAGTCGGTCCTTGCCACCAGACGCGGTGAGTGATTCCCCACCTCAACAGTGTATGTGGTTGTTGCACGGGCCACCACTCTGTCATTGGTGGACTCGTGAATTGCGGTGGGAACGGCAACAGCAATATTTCCTTGAGATAGGAGCATCGCAGAGATTGCCGTGAGAGCCTTTGTGAGTTGCATGCTGAGTGACAACTAACGAGGTCGTCAGAAGCTTTTGTTATTGCGTGGACGACTAGTGATGCGGTTAAGGAGGCGTGGGACAGGCGGTCGTAAATACGCGATTATATCTTGACGAGTGAAACGATCGATCGGTCTTCAATTGCGACCTCACTGACAAAGAAGAGCTTCAAGAATACATCTCCCACAAGTGTTACTCACGCCTAGCTTTATACGCTGAAATGAAACAGGACAGATAATTCGAAGCAAGATCGACCAACGTGTCGCTTGCTTCAGTGACATGAGTACCTCTGCGGCGTCAAAAGTTGAGTTTGCAGCCAAGGTCTTATAATAGAAACGACGTGCGGCAGGCTGAAACCCTCGAGCTAGCCGATTGAGATACGACAATTCAGGCAATGACATCCACTGGAGGAGGCCAACGCCAAGGCTTGGCCCCGCGTCGCCCACTCGTGGCCTTCGTTCAGCTTTCTCCTCTGTTCGTTACACATCACTGCCGCATCGTCAAACAGCCTCTTGCGCGCAAATCATCACGCGCAATCTAAAATTCTTGTTGCGTAGATCCGCGTAGATTGCAACCATGTTGCCTCAGGCTACGGTGCCCCTGCCGTCCGGCGTCTGCGACAGGACGGACTCGGTGGAAGGAGACCGACAAAAGAAGGAGGAACCCAACCCGACCAAAAAACCTCCAAAGATCAATGCAACCGTCTCGGAGCCAGCTATCCACTACACAAGCACGATTGATGCAGTAGCTACGATCAATGCGGATACCGTTGTGTTCCTCGCCTACGATAAGACGTGGGAGAAACGACTTCTACACGTTTTTCGAATCGAGGATGGCCTGTCTTTGTATGAGAAGAGACCGACCCGTCTCGACGACAATCCGGACATGAAGTGCACGAGTTCGGTCTACGATCTACTCGTTAAGAAATTCGGCGATGCGCCGGCCAGCATCCATGTGCTGATTCCGCGCCAGTGCGTTGCCAAAAATTGGGTGGGGACACAAGTGATTCGGTCACCGGAAATGATAAGCTTCATCAACGATGATTTCCATAAAATGAGCTCTAAATTACCGGCCGTTCCCTTCAATATCTCTGATCGCGTCATCCCTCCCTTGCCATCGGATGCGCCGCCGGGACCTAGAATGCTCATGCTGAGGAGCAAGAGGCTTGATCCGACGGCCCCGTCACCCCTCGTTCTCGACTATCGGTATCAATTAATCAACAAGCATGATGCTATCTGATGACACTATGGCAACACAAGGGACTCAGAGATTGGTATTCCATGGTCAGACGTCACTTTGATCGAAAAGATGCGACGGCTACAACAACATCAAAACGATATCGAGATATGCGCAGCGGCATACATTGCGATCAAATAGTGGCAATTTGCTTCAGGAACTCTCCCACAAGCTTTTCTGCAGCTGGCGTCTCCATCATGACTCCATGGCTCGCGTTGGCATATGTAATCCATCGCACGCGCGGTATCAAGTCAAAGAACGGGCTGACCGCTCTCTCCCAAGCCGTGTCAAACTCGCCATTGATGACCAGTGTAGTAGCAGTGATGCGATGTAGCCGTGGAACGACATTCCAATCTCGGAACGATCCCAGACCGAGCGTCGTCGGGCCCGGTCCAGCTCTGATAGAGCATTAGCTGGAAAATGTAGGACATATTACATATATGGATGCAGACTTACATGACCTGGAATACCGGATTCTTGTAGCACTCGTCAAACAGCTCGTCCCACCCTGCTGGCCAGGGATCAAGTCGACACATGGTGTTCTTGTGATATGCCAACAATGCTTTCCTGTACTCGGCACTCTGCGAGTCACCAGTCTCGTCCCCTCTAGTGAGTGCCTCTTGAGCACCGAGCGGTAGCTCCTTCCTTCGCAGCCGATGGCCATCGTCCAACAGCTTCCGACTCGCGAACGGGGAACACAGGACAAGACCTCGTAAGCCCCGTGGTCGCGTCGTGGCATAGTCTGCGGCGATCATGGCTCCATAGCTAGTTCCAACAAGATGAAAACCAGGCCCGTCCCGGAGGCGCAGGTGGTCGATGAGATTGTCCAACTCCGATAAGAACAAGCTCATCTGCCAGAACGATTCGTCCTTGTGCTTCTCGGGTAGGCGCGTCGACTCGCCACAACCGATTTGGTCATAGAGTATGACCGGGATGTTGTCCTGGGGCCAGAAGACGCTCATTTCTGGAAATATGCCGGCCGCGGGTCCGCCATGAAGACCAATCATGACTGGTCCGTTGCCGAGCTCGCCGTATAGCTGGTAGCGGGTGAAACATTGCCTGCCTACTGAGGGAATGTTGAAAGGGATGAACCCCTCTTTCGAGGGCGGGACATATGCTGGGCGTGTCATAGCAACAGCAGAGACGGCAGCCTCCGGTCGTGAATGATGCTGCGTAAGTGCTATGCCGATGTATGGTAGATCTAAAGATTACACATACGATTGCGATTAACGTCGGTAAAGAATAGACCCTGAGATGTGTTCAGTATGAGGTAGTCTTCAATGCCAGGAATTGCAGCCGAGGCAGGCACGGACGGTGATACGGCAGAGGGGCCTGAAGGAACGATCCTCTGTCTGTTTTCCACAAATCGAGTCCGATCGACAAACCGAAATGAAGCGTTCTCAAGTCATTCACTATGATTGGCACAATGCGAAAGCTGATTTTCGCACTAACGAAAGCAGGTGCAAGCGAGAGTGGCAGGCCTGATGTTCTGTGCGCCCACACGCAAACGGAAGGTGGTATTTGCAGTGGTCGGGCTTCGGCCCTCACGCGGTCCGACTCGCCCCGCTTTCCGTGCATTCGTAACATGTGACTGTCACACAGCATTCTGAACACGGTTCACAGTCAGCTTCTCTGGTTGTGAAACGTCAGTGTCAGGAATGCAATTGTGGCTGTCATCAACCAAAGCAAACATGACGATGCTAGAGCCGTCCAGCGAGGGTCATTTGCCCTTCAAGATCCCATCGATCGACAAGCCCTGCTCGACGTACTACAAGATCTTCGGCGATCTGTCACAAGGCATTCCCGTCATCGTCATGCATGGAGGGCCTGGAGCGGGTCATGACTATCTCCTACCCTTCGCCGAGCTCTGGCCTCGCTTCGGCCTTCCAGTCGTCTTCTACGACCAGATAGGATGTGGTCAGTCCACACACCTACCGGAAACCAAGGGCGACAAGTCATTCTGGCAAGAATCACTCTTCGTCGCCGAGTTGGGAAATCTCATCGACGGCCTGAACTTACGTCTTGGCTTCCATCTCTTTGGCCACAGCTTTGGCGGCATGATTGGTCCAGCATTTGCAGCCAGTCAGCCACCCGGCCTGCACCGATTAGTGATTGGCAGCGGCATACCCAGCAAAGACTTGAACAATCGAAGCTTCGACGAAGTCAAATCCCTGCTGCCAGAAAAGCATCAACAGGCTATTTCTGACGCGGTCCAGAGCCAGAGCTTCGACGCTGCAGAGTACAAGGAAGCTATAGGATATATGATGAAGACATTCATGTGTCGCGCGGCGCCGCCTCCGGTGCTGTTGGCATCGAACAAGAATATGGCAGACGACAATACTGTGCGCTCTACAATGTAAGTTTACTTCAATACAGCGCGACTTCTCCGTGTCTGACCATTACCAGGGCTGGACCGTCTCCTTGGATGATCACGGGCTCGATGCAAGGATGGACCTGCATTCCTCGACTTCACCGTATCACAGTACCGACTTTGACGTACAATGCCGAACACGATACTTCGTCGCGCGATTTGACGCAAGTTCCATTCTTTGAACTAATTCCTAGAGTAAGGCAGTACAGATTCAACAATGCGGGACACATGCTACATCTGGAGAGCGACGAGCTGAAGGACAGGGTGTTGAAGCTTGTCGGGGACTTTCTCTGTCAGCGAGATGAGGACAGCGCAGCATAGTCACTCGTACATACAACGTCACTGAATACACCTCCTCACATGAATGAGACAGCAATAGCTGCTGATTGTCGTTAGTCCCGCATAAAGCCATGTCCATTCAGCTTGTTGTCTATTTACCGCTACCATTGTACGCAAACAGGCCTTTTCCATTCGGCAATGTCGCTTCGTCGACGAGAGCATGCTTGAGCAGAAACTTCTTTGTCGCAAAAGCATCATCGAGGGTTGCACCTGGCAAACCCTTGAAGTAGAGCACTATACCAGTGACATATCCCGCCGCCAGAGAAGTGCCCGACTTTTCCGCAGTGGCCTTATCACTGCCAATCCAAGTCGACATGATCCTCGACCCAGGAGCGAATAGATGTACATGCTCTTTTCCCCAGTTCGCCCATTTCGCCTTCACGCGATAGTCGTCGGTAGCAGATACCGTGATGGCAGTATCCGCCGAGCCAGGGGACATAGCCACCTCCTTCCCCTCGTCGCCGGCACAAGTGACGGTAGTGACGCCCTTGGCAGAAGCCACATTGAGCATCTTGTTGAACGTCTTGGACGGCGCCCCGTAGATCGACACATTGATCGCGCCGTTCTTCGTGCGGCCTCGCTTTCGTAAATCGTTTACCGCCCATTGATAGCCATCTAAGATCTGGGACAGCTTCCCCCTCGTGCGATTGAGTACCTTGACGGCGATCAAGTGGCTCTTCTTCGCGACACCGAAGCGCTCGCTGCCGATCAGACCGGCGACTATGGTGCCGTGGCCGAACTCGTCGGTGAAATGCTTCGAGTCCGGCACCAAGGCGTTGAATCCAAGCGTGGCACGGCCTTGGAAGTCCGCGTGGTTGATGTTGATGCCCGTCCCGACCACGTAAGCGTAGGTGTTCTCGCCCGCGGACTCGTCGTAGAGGTACTGGTTGTAGCCCAGCGCGGAGATCTGGGCGTGCGAGATGATGCCCAGACCGTAACCTGATTTGGCCTGCACGATCGGTTTTGTCATCGGGACCTTGGGAGCGGGTTTGTATGGACCGGGCCAGGCGGCGGCGACAAAGGCTTGTGTATCGCTGTCGAGTGCGGGTGTTGAGTCATATACCGGACCAGTCGTCCAGATTGCGTCCTCTTCGACGTGATCGACGTCCGACCTTACGCGGAGTTGCTCCACGACGTCCGTAGGCAGATGGGCGGCGTATGCTTGGAAACTTTCGATACGATATTGATGGGTCACGCCCTCCCAGTCTGGTGTCTGACGGCGGGTAAGAAGGAATGCGTTATGGAAGTTTTGCACAAACGTGATGTGGCTGGATAAATCTGCATGAGGCTTGAGTGTTACGATGTAGCGATCAGTCGTGTTCAAGTGGTCCAATTCGTCAGTCACACTTTCCGAGAGAGAATGGCTAGCATTCACAAGCACGCTAAGGCATGCGGCGAACGATATCGAGAGCCGCATGGTCAAGAGCAGCAATCAAACTATTTTGGACGTGGCATGAGCAAAAAATGGTACGGGAAGAAAAGACTGTCTGCTTTGATTTTTATACGGAATGGTAAGGTTCGAAATCCTAGCCATCATTTCCGTAGGAATATACCACCTCATGTGGTCTCAAGGACTATTGAAAGATTGAAGGGACAAAGATTGCGCAACGCTCACTGTGCTTAATTGTCGTTTCACTTCATCACCCCCAATCTATGGGGTTGTGTGAAGGGGATGTGGAAGGACCGCAGAGGCGCCGTGTCAGTGTCGGCAACACCATGCCTTTTTGGCCCTTTAATATCCTTTCGCCTGCCACTACTTGGGCAAGAATATATCGCTGTCGTATCCTCGCGATGGTTGCCATCCAGCCCACGAGGAAGAGAGGATGGCGAATAGCCAGTCAAAAAACCATGGTCTTTGGACTACTCGGATTCGCAGAGTGTCGAATGAAGACGTCGGCCAAGAACGAGGTAGGCTGATGCAACCAGTCTATCATCACAGTACTGCACAATACTCTTTACCTCATCCAAAATGCACTCGGCACGTCAATGTTATAGAATGTGACACGAAAACTAATCGTCCAGAATGCAATATCCAAGCATTGCGCGTCATCTGGGTTGCGAGGGTGACAGAGCCAAATTGGACGTTGACAGATTCGAACCTAACGGACGTCGTGCGATTTGCAGGCCAGCTTGTGGGCTGACGGGGCGCGAATTTCCAACGGCCGTTTGGCACAATCTCCATCCGTAGTTGTGTCTAACGGCAGCATGACAGGCGGTAACGGTGTCGAGTTTTATCTTAAAGCGAGCGCCCAATTCTGAAAAAGAACCCATCTTCGTCGACTCGATCGCGGGCTGTTGCCATTACGTAATGAGACTCGCAGTAGTGCTCGCAGGCTTGTTGGCGGCGGCCACAGCCACGAGCTCCCACAAGAAGTTGAAGGCAGTACACGACACATCTGGTGAGCCCGAGCCGCCTGGTTGTCTTTGTTTGCACGTTGCTGATACATCCTCACGCAAAGACTGTACCTCAGCTCGGCCTGATATGCATCAACTTGAGCTTCACGTCACCAGCCCTGACTACTTTTGCCAGTACTACATGGGGTCGTAAGTGGTTCCTTGCCTCATGTGCCGGCGACCATTGCTTAACAGATCTACTCAGACCCCGTACCACGGTAGCTCTGCCTGGTATGACTGTCGCACAGCTGATCCGAGCTTGCGGGTGCATCTTGACCCGAGACGACTTCAGAATCCCGTCGGCCAATAGCATTGCTCCCAGTCCCCTGCCAGCTGATTCGGCCATCAAGTGCAATCCAAAGTACCAGGCGATGTTGCATCAGGCATTCGACTACGTGCCGACCTTCTGCCGCTACATGAAGACGACGTGAGAGAAAGTCGTTCCGAGGGAGACCGGGAGGTATGCTGACGTCCATAACAGCAAGGCCTCGAAATCGCCAATCTCTGGCATGACAGTACTGCAAATCCTTGATGGCTGTGAATGCGAATTACCTTCGACTCCTTCAACAACGACTACGACTACGACGACCACAAAGTCGTCTTCTACACGCACGAGTGCAAAGACAGCGACGACGTCAGCCAGATCATCGACCACAAAGACGGCTGCAGCCACGACCACGAAGGTAACTTCGATAATGAGCTCGCCGACGGCGTCTACCATCTCCTCTACATCTCCGAGTACTACAACTTCCTCATCAACATCGACAACCTCAGTCATTCCTTCCACGACTACGACCACGACTACGACTTCAACGACCACGACTACAAGGACAACTACTACAACTTCACCAACAACAACTACCACCACCACCACTACTCCCACTACCACTACTACTACACCTACTACAACCACTACTACCACTACTACCACTACTACCACTACTACCACTACTACCACTACTACCACTACTTCTACAACAACGACAACACCGAGTCCGACCACCACCACCGTCAACTGCCCATCCCTGTCGACATACTTCACTACCACCAGCGTCGTCAACCCGGGCGGAACGACATACAATGCCACCTTCACCCAGACCGCCGTCGCATCAGCCGCATCGCTGAACACGGCCGTAGGGAATTTCTTGACACAGACATATTTTTACCCCCTTTCTCGTTCCACCATGGGGTCCGCTGCACTTGGCTCTTGCGCCAGCTACGCGGCGGGGATTCAGACCACGGCCAATGTCGACTTCAACGTCTACTTCCAGCCCAGCTACTACGGCTCGCCAGTGTGGCAGTGTTTCGTATGGAGCGACGAGTACGGCAACCAGACCGAAGCGTTCAAGGCCGCATCGAACATCGGCTGCTCCTACGTCTACCACGAAGTCGAGTTTGAGGAGTACTTTGCGTGTCCGAAGTACAACAAGAGTACCACTACAATTGTCACCACCGGAAGTAGTACGGTCACTGCTACTTTCACCCAGGCCACGCTCACGTCAGGTGTATCGGTCAGCCCTACGGCTCTGGTGGCGGAGACATACTGGTACGGGTGGGGATGGACAATGTCCGACAGCGCGTATTCCACTTGCGCCGGTCTCGCTGCCGCTCATCAGACCGCCAAAGCCATGGATTTCAACGTGTATTTCAATGACAACCAGATGGGCACGACGGTGTGGTACTGCGACATTTGGGCAGACAACACTACTCTAAGTTATGTCGAGGTAGACTCTATCGTGTGTGGCTACGTGTGGAAGGGCGTACCTCCCAACGTGAGTGTCTAGATGTTATGTTTGAAGATCTGGGCTGGAACACTAACGATTCTTGCAATAGGTGACATCCACGACTACCACCACTACTACTACAACAACGACGACCACTACTACCACCTCCACTACCACGACTTCCACTACCACGACGACAACGACAACGACAACAACAACAACCATAGCTTCCCCGACCATATGCGCATCCGACGCCTCGACAGTAGTAGGCGTATACGAGTCGCATCCCACAAACTACATCCAATCCGGGATAAAAACCGGCTCGACGATCGCGCAGAGCCCCATCTTCGGGAGCATCCAGATCTTCAGCGCGTCTGACGACTACCGAGACGCGGCGTCTGCGTGCGCCACCCAGGTCGCCGACTGGGTCGCCGGCGACAACGCCGACTTCAATCTTTTCTGGAACGCCACGTACTGGGGCTGCGTCGGGTGGGCGGGCCAGCAGGACGGTGAGGTCGAGGGGTATGTGGAGGCTGCGACGTCTATCGGGTGCTCATATCATTTCTACGACCACATGGAGGATTAAGCCACTACTGACCAGTGCACATTACACGTCGTCATTTTTTGGCATGTCTTCGCGGCGGTCTTCTTGTCGCTATCCATTGCCGAGAGATTTCAGATACAGAGCTTGCCTCGTTCTTGAGATAGTTCCTGCATCATCACGACCACCATTGTCCGGTCCTCGTGTGAAATCACGATCCTTGCCATCCATCCAATCCCTCGTGTTCATCTTGATCGTAAGCTTTCCTCCCTCGACACCATACCACTCTCGAAATTCCATCTCAACTACCCACAAACATCCCGGAATCAACCTTGACCACCTCCCCGGTCATCCCCGTATTCCTAGCCAACATGACAAAAACATCCGCCACCTCTTCGGGTGTAGTCAACTTCTTCAACACCGCCATATCCTTATGCCCCTCCCTCCTCTCCTCGCCCAATCCCTTCGCCCGTTCCGTATCCACCAACCCAGGACAGACCGCATTGACCCTGACCTTCGGCCCCAGCGTCTTCGCCAGTCCTTTGGCAAGATGATTCTCCGCCGCCCGTGTCACAGAGTACGCCATACTCGAGCCAGCGGCCACCAACCCTGCGCTGCTGGACATGAGCAGCAACACCCCGCCGTCCTGGTTGGACTGGAACGTGGACAGCGCCGCCTGCGCCATGAACACATTCGCTTTCACGAACAGCGCGTACGCGTGGTCCCAGTCTGCCTCGCTCAGGGCGTGGATGTCGTCATATGCCGCGATCTTGGTGTTCCCCGCGTTGGAGACGATGATGTCCAGCCCTCCCAGGGCGGAGATGGTCTCGTGTATTAAGCGCTTGGCGTCCGAGGCGAGGGCCATGTCGGCTTGGATTGTCACGGCTTTTATTCCATGAGAGGCCTGGAGCGAGGTTGCGAGGGAAGCGGCCACGTCGCCAGAGGAGAGGTAGTTGATCGCTATGTTGGAGCCTTCGGCCGCGAAGCGTCGGACTATGGCTTCGCCTATGCCTCGCGTGCCGCCGGTGACGAGCACGTTGCGGCCTTTGAGGGTGTAGGTCATATCTGGAGACTTGTATGATACTTTCCGTCTGATCCGGTCGGGGAGTTGACTCCTTTAAGCACACACTAATACTGCCTGAGTCATCTTCCTTCCGCGGAGATAATTTTCGGACTTATAGCAGTCACAACCCAGGCGTTCATCTTAAGTCCGGGGATACAGCGGTAATTCCGCGCCCAGTCGAAGATGTGCATGACTATGATCAATAAAACCTTGTCAATGCTACCGGATGGACTGTCGTGTAAGACAGAAAACTCATGAATTGCTCCGGCTACCACTAGAGTACAATGCATCGAGATGATATAGCCATATACATCAGACACAAACAACACTGCCATCAAGGATGTACGAACGTATTGCCTTCCGGCAGCCCCTCATCCAATATCCAATACCCTCCACACTCGTCAAACATCTTCTCATACCCCGGCACAATCTCGTCCAGCGGCCGTATCTCTACACCTTCCATTTTGAGGCACCACGCTGGCTTGAGATCGTCAGGCCGGTTCGGCAGCCAATTATTGCCCTCGAACCAGAATTGGATAACCTCGTTGTGCTGGTGCTGTTCGTCCCACTTGCTCCGCTGATACATCTGGTTGACGCCGCCCGCCTGGGTCCGGAAGTACGTCAACAGCGGCTCGGAGTAAGTCTTGAGGAAACCGCCGTGCATAAACGCCACACGGCCGTCTGGGTGGTGCTGCGCAAAGCTGTGGCCACAGTAGTCATCGCCGTGTAGCGTGCCCACGCTCGTCAGCCACTTCGGCGGGAATCCATACCGCGTCTTGAGCGCGTGCCACGCGAATCGGAACATGTCCTTGTCGCCCAGCAGGATTCCAGTGTAGTAAGAGCCGTACACATTGCTCCACCACGCCGCCAGCTGCAGATGATAAAAGAATCGCCGCTTGTCGACGAGGAGCTGTCCGCTTTCCTGCTCAAACTCGTTCTCACGACATCCAGTGTTCGTGATGGCCCAGGCAGGATTGTTGGGCCGAGTCCGGATGATGTCCGGCCAGAATAGGGTGCCATACTTTTTGTAAGTCTCCGACTCGAACAGCTCCTCCGGGTCAATGACGGGAAGGTTATCCGAGTCTAGCAGCAGGTTCTCGGCGAACCGCGAGTTGAACAGTGCCGCTGTCTTGTATTGGTAGTTGGCCGATTGCAACCACTTGGCGAGGAAGACATTCTCCTTGCTCGCAAGATCGTTGAAGTACAGGTTCGGGTAAAGCTTGACGATCTTGTCCTTGGCTATTTGATCCATCTCGTCGCCGTAGTAATGTATTTCCACGGGTAGCTTCGATCCCAGCTTCAGAAGCGCTTTGAGTACCGTCCGAGTGCGAGTCAAGGTGTACTCGTTACCTGCCACGATCACGATACCCCTGCCCTTGAATCGATCCCTGTTGGGACCATATGGAATCATGCCACTATTAATAAATTGCTGCCACCGTCCTCGGTGCAGCACGATATCAGCCTCGGGCGGATTGAGTTTCACCCACTCATGGTTTCCCGCCAGTTGGAAATTGTACT
This sequence comes from Dothideomycetidae sp. 11243, assembly GCA_000836255.1. Classification (NCBI taxonomy): domain Eukaryota; kingdom Fungi; phylum Ascomycota; class Dothideomycetes; species Dothideomycetidae sp. 11243. Next base: position 466,829 of record DF938594.1, on the reverse strand, counting down.
TTTCGGACTCCTTCGTGTCCCAATGGCACGACGAGTTTGCTTCGACCGTGGTCAAATTCTGCATGTTCACCACCGCTCGAAAGTGAGAGAGAAACTCATCCGCATCCTGAAAGGCATGTGCGTTGGGTTCTATTCGGTCCGCGGCCGTGCTGCTGCCGAGCGAGATGAGGTCGTCCGGCGCATCGTTGATCCTCGGTGGCCTGCCACGGAAGTTGTGCAATGGCTCCGGCATGTAGTAGCGCCGGTAGACGACGGTGGCGAGCAGGATGGTGGACACGATCACGATGTTGAGCTGCCACCGCGACAAGCGCGGGTACGCCATCGAGAGACGCATCGCGCAAGTGCAGCCTGGCTGCTTGCTCGCGTGATGGGATGTGATTCCGGCACTAGCAGGTGCTGGGCGGGTGCGATAGACTCCAGGCCGGTCGTCGCAAGGACAGCTGGTCAGGAGAATCGAGGGGTGGCAGAGATTGGCCGGGCGTCGTGTGCCCCTCCTTCGTCTTGGCGCGTCGCATCCTTGGCGCAATTTCGCAGTCACCTTGGCGTGTCTCAGCCGCGGCGGCCGAGGCGTGGCTTGGCTCTGTCGATCTCCCGGATCTTGCGATTAATCAATTTTCTCTTCTTGATTGGTCCCTTTCTCCCTCACATGTCTTTGACGCGAATGACAGTGCCAGTCTTCAAGTCGGATTATCTCGTGGCACAATTCGACCAGAGGCCATAGATGAGGATAGAGGTTGACCACACATGAAAGCAGAATACCCATGCGAATCCTAGTGCACGAAGGAGGACTGATGGTCGCTCTTGCTCAGGATAAGAGCGAGCGGCCGCCCCCTTCTTCGGCTTCGCCAGTTTGTGGGTAGGTTTCGATCTAAGCATCGAGCGCACTCGCTTGTATGCTTCGATGACGACGTCTTCAAGCGCTATGATCACTATGACAGTCGCATAGTAGCGGAATTGAGGCCAGGCAGCGCACCGCTCCAAGCCTGGCATACAGAGGGTGTGCATCACCGCTGAGAAGCCGAAAGATATGACGAGCACCAGAGAGCGGGTAACTTGGCCGCGAGGAGGTAGTCTGAAAACCTTTGTGCAGACTGCCATGGCGTGTGCAGTGAATGCGCGACGTACTAGATAGTGCCAGAATATGCTATACCTATTAGCACGGGACTTCGGACATTTGAGCATTGGCCGACTCACCCAAACCAGCGACGGACGGTGTATGCCTCAGAAATGCTTCCAAACAAAGGCGGCCAATCCTTTGGGTCTTGACCGCAGAGCATGGCTATGCAAGTGGCCAGACTATGGAAGAATCGGAGTGGAAAGTACTGGAGTGCATATCCGGCGACAGTGCTATAGATACGGATGAATAGCTCCCGATCCGATACTTCACCCCCGACCATTCGTATAAGGAAGCCATTGGGCACAGAAAGGTAGTCGACTGGCAGCGTGTCCAAAGGCTTGGTGTGAAAGAACCAGACAATGACACCGGTCCAGACGACATCCCACAGTCTTTGAAAGAACAAGCGCCTTCTCGTTGGGACATAAGCAGAGTCGCCGCTTTGAAAAGCGGGCAGACGGGTTTCAGCGTAACGGCTGGAGAAGAGCTGATTGAATGCCCAAGTCTTGGAGCCAGACTTTGGAACCGACAGATTGTCCAAGCAGAGGATGAGGCTTGTGTAAAGGATGAACGCGATGATGTACTCGCTGCCGACACCGCCGGGGATGGCAGCTACAAAGGTGCTGCTGGCTGACACGAGACAGAGATATCCAACCACTAGGGTGAGTAGAAGACGAGTGATGGTCGACGATGGCGAGACATAGACCAAAGCGCAACCGACCAGGATTTTGGAGAGGAAGAAAGGGACGACGCTGTCGATCATATTGGCGGTGGTGGTAGCGGTGTCAGGGTGGGTGATGGATGAGGCGAAGTGAAAGGAAGTGCTTTTTGACTGTAGAGTAGAGCCGCATACTCGCAGAGAGGCAGTGCATGACAAGTGGCACGGCTAGCTGACTTGAAGCTAAGACGTATGTTGTGAGTAATGAGCAAGGCCGGGGGCTGATGCTGGCATCATAAGGCAGACTCGAGGCTGGGCGGAATTTTACCCGGCTAGTCTCGGCCCGGCCCGACTCGTCTGCGCGCGGGACGCGAAGATGTGGCGAGTCAGGCCGAACAGCGCACCGTGCCTTTTCGATTGCCCGCGTTTGTCGACGTCCCAGCCTTGACCATCGCTATTCTTAGATCATTGCAAGGTTGGCGTCCAACAGCCAGGCTGCACTTGGTCGCAGAGGGTAGAGGCTGACTGCAGACAACGCTTCTCCTGCTCCAAGGACTTGGTCTCCCAACAGGGCTGGGCGCCCGCCAGCTGTCCCTTGTGCTACGTTTGACCCCACTGAACACTCGGGGCGCGTTGGAAAAGCTCGATAGACGACGAACGAGCAAGGAACATCTCATTTGCAGAGTCTGGTGATGAGCTACATAATGGACAAGAGAATCTGTAACCAGACCACCACAGCTCTCCAGGACCGACTCCTCCCCCATCCCATACTTTGTGCAACCCACTCCATCGAAGGCTTCACGTCTCCAATTGGATGGACTCCCTCTAGCGAGGAGGAGTGACAACGACAGACCCAGCGGTAACGGTAACTTCGCGCAGTGCAGCATCCGACCCGGGCACCAGCGCCGTTGCCTTTGCAAGGTTTGCCTTGTCTATATCCTGCAATTTTGTCTGGGCGGCTATGACTCGTGCGTTATATGCTTGCAAGTCAGCGGCAGTCTTCTGCACCTGCTGCTCGGGAGTGAGTGGCGCTGGGGGTGGTGGTGGTGGCGGCGGTGGGCCTCCGGGCGGTGGACCTCCAGGAGACGGGGGTGGAGGTGGCGGATCGTCTCGCCGCGTGAGGCCTTGTCTTTCACGCTGTGCGTCTTGCAGCGCATCACTTCCTGTCGCTGTGGGAAAGGCGGTGACTGTCGCTAGAAGCGCGGCAAGACAAAGCGTAAGTGGAGTCTTCATGATGTACGAAGCGACTGGACCGGGCTATCGTGGTTCTGCATCTCTGACGCGATTCGCGAATGGGCATTCTAGCCCTTAAGTGGGCGAAGCGACTGCAGGAGATGTTGTCGTTCTGCGTCTAAGCTACGGGTCCTTTTCTGCGATGTTGGTGGCCGAATACGTGGCGTCGAACAGCCTTGTGGGAGGACAGCTCCAAAGTCTCGGGTGGACAGGTGGAGGGTCCGGTGGCCATGGACGGCCCTATCCACACCACGAATGCCGAGCGGTTGCATAATTCAGCAAGCGGTTGTGCTTCGAGCCTCTGATGACACCTTGACCCGCCAAACCTCCACATGTCCCTTCAGCGAATCCTTTCGCCCTCGTGGAACCGTCCACGGGTTCTGTACATGCACCTCCCGGCCAATCACCCGCTAGAGCTGCGCCTCACAGCTTTTGACACACACCTACAGTTGGCTGACGTGTCCGCTTCCACTCCTGACTACCAGGTTTGGACATCCTGTTTGCTGCATCCGTGTCATGTTGTCCTACTTCAGCCCATGCCAAGGAAGTCAGTGCGCCGTATTGGACCTGCAGGTACCACTGTCGCTTCCTGGCGGATCTCCTTGCGACATGTCCTCTTCTATGATCCCGGTAAGTGCTTCACTACATAAACACCAGACTGTGCCGCAATGTCTCGGCTTCCTATCACAACACTCGTCCGCATCTCTTCTATCCTTTTGCTTCGATCTGTTCCTTTTCAAGCTCTTTTCTTCTCGTAGTCATCATGAAAGCCTCGCTAGTAGCTGGTCTAGTAGCGTGCCTGGCCGCAACGGTCAGTGCCGGAGGCGGCGGTGGCGGAGGCGGCAACATCAACCAAGGCACAGCCGGCCCCGGTGGCGCAGGCGGTAACGGAGCCACAGGCGGTGCAGGTGCCACAGGCGGCTCAGGCACATCCGGTGCGGCGACTTCAGGGCCAGGCGGCAACGGCGCCGCAGTGGGCGGCGTGACGTCGAGCACGGGCAACGCCAACAACCAGGCCAACGGCAATGGAGCGGGTGCAATCACCATCACGGGACCGCAGCAGAACATCGGCAGTTTGGTCAACAACCAGAACGGCGTCAATGTCGCGCAGACCGGTGGAAATACGGGCGGCAACACTAATAACAACAACAACAGCGGCGCCAATACTAGTGGTGGTGGTTCCACTGCGACTTCTGGTGGTGCCAATGGCGGTGCCGGCGGTGCTGGCGGCGCTGGTGGCAATGGTGCTGCCGGAGGTGCATCGGGTAATACCATGAGCAACAGTAAAGCCGGGGACGGTGGTAAGGGTGGCGACTCGACCGTCTCCATTCCAGCGCCGTCGATCCCGGGGATGCCACCGACCAAGCGAGACCTGTTATCTCTCTCCCCTGGCTTGGCCAAGCTGTATGTCCGCGCTAACCGCTTGGACAACTGGGTGCAGCTGGGGAATGTGCTCAAGGCACGCTCGATACCGGCTCCACCAGCCAAGCGCGATCCCATCTTCGGTATCAAAGGAGGCCAAGGCGGCTCTGCCGGAGGCGGTGCCGGCGGCGGTGCGACTGTGACCGGCACCGACAAGAATGGTCAGACGACTACTTTCGCAGGTGGTAAAGGCGGGAAAGCTGGCGAGGGAGCCACTGGCGGCGACATGACGAAGACGGACAAGGACGGCCAGACTACTACCATCTCAGGTGGCGATGGCAGCAGTCCTGGCGGATCCCTGCCTGATGGCAGCGATCAGACTATTAGCAATACCGACAGCAAGACTACCGACAGCAAGACTACCGACGGCAAGACTACTGATGGCAAAACGACCGATGGCAAGACCGACGGCAAGACTGACGACAAGAAACCCTCCGGCGGCGCAGGCGGCACCAGCGGCACAGCTGGAAGCCCCGGTAGCCCCGGCACCGCAGGCAACAAAGCGACCTCGAACAGCAACGGCAGTCCCGGCAAAGACGGCTCCTCGACGCAGACCAAGCGCGGCATCGCCGACACCCACCCCTCAGGCTCCAACTGGGGCGACCAATTCATCAACAACCCTGGTGGCCTGATGAATCTAGGCGGCAAATCCGGCCCCAGCCTTCCTCTGAACATTCCCGTCCTGCCCGCAGTGAAGCGTGACGCTCCTCCTCCCTCCAGCCCCAACGTCAACGACCAGAACCGTGAGTCTCCGGTACCCTCCTCCCCCCTTCTCCTCCCTTTCCAACCCATACTGACTTTTCCCCCAACAGAGATCGTAAAGCAAGTCTTCATCGACGCGATCTCGAAAGGCAGCCCGCTGCCGCAGAAGTGCATCGACGCGTTCAAGTCCGAGGGGGCAAAGTCGCTGTACAACAAGTACAATGTGCCGGAATTGAAGGCCGACGGTAGCAGCGCCATCAATGATCACGGATGTGAATCTGCTGCTGGTCTGATGACGGACGAGAAATGTCCTCAGGACATCAAGGATCTCATGAAGGAGAAGTGGGGTCTTAAGGATGGTGGTGCTGCTGCGCCTAAGGTTTAGAGATCATGGGAGGTGGTATTGGGTTTGAAACACGGGAGAAAGGGATAGATCTCAGGGTACAGAATGAGGGATGAATCGCTGCTTCTGTCACGATCGCGAAAGACTTACGAAAGCTGGCCTTTATGAGCAACGGCGCCATGGACAAGGCGGACATCAACAGTGCGAGAGACCGTATGCTGTAGGCTAAAGAAAATGCATTTTAGCGCGGCGTTTCTCCCGGTTCATTTGCCGCGTGACGAGCTAGCTTTACAATCTCAAAAATAGCCTCTCGAAGCAGCTCACGCGCCCTTCAACTGATGCTAGTAGGTTCGCTCATACAAGATTGGTAATGCAAGTACGAAAACCTAGTCTTTATCCATACTAGCCCAGAAACTGTTTTTACCACAAGACATGTTGTCATCTCTACGCGATATCCGACCCTTACCGAGCAATTTGATACTGATGCCATAGATACCCATACTGCGTCGAGCCGCCGCCGAAACGATTCAAGTTGCCGGTTGAGCTGTAGAACTGATCGTCATCGTCCTCGTCTTCGGACTCGACATCTGCTCCGTCTCCGTGCCCTCCTGCATCCCTGTCAATGTCGTCCTCCAAAACCCCACCAGCTGCTTCGAGCCTGTCCAGAAAGTCGTCCATATTTTCGTCGGGAAGTGAGTCGTCCACCTCTTCTCCTTCGTCTTCCTCTGCCTCGTCATTATCCGCCGTAGCAGCATCATGGTCATCATTCGTTCCCGAGTATCCCTCCTGCAATGGCATAGGTCTGTGTCTTGGCTCCCGGACCTGCTGGTGAAGGGAACCAGGATACTCTGAAGCTTGATCGGACATGCCGTCCTGGCTGTCTGGCATGGCCGCATTGTGTTCCTCGACTGCAGTGACAGGAGTTGTTTCTCGTACCATGGACGGCCTTCCTTCTCGCTCCCATAAACGCATCCTGCTGGCCGCTTCTTCCGCAGGCATCGCATCCGTCACACCAGCTTCCTTCAGCTGATCAGCGGGTAAAGCAGGGCGAAACATGCAGCGTCGACTATGCAAGCCCCGAGGGACTCTCAGAACGGTCGGAGCGGTGAACTCGCGCTTCAATTCAGTTACAGCCTCTCTGTCCTCGATGCGGAAAGTGATGGTCGCGATGCGATAATCCAACTGTCCCGGTCGCTCCTCATCTCGGATCCAGCGTTCGTCATTCAGAGTCGACTGCCCTGTCCATGTGCTGACTCTGATATCCTCTGGGCAAGACACAAGCCGGCGGCCGTCCTTGCGGGTGAAGAACCATCCACGCGCTGCATCGTCTGCAAGATAGTCCACGGAAAGTGCCTTCCGCTCCAAGCTCTCCAAATCGACTTTAAGCTCGACCAGGCTGTTGGGGAACCTGCATCGACGGACCCACGACGAATCGATGTGCAGGTGGTCGTCATTCTCCCAGTTCCAAAAGTCGGTGTGTCTCACCGTGACGGTCATTCGTCTCGGTAGGAAATGTTCTATATTGAGCAGATCTTGCAACGCGTCTCCTGGTTCCAGTAGGTACAGTTGTGAAAAGACGTGGACGTGACTAATCGAGACTTCGCCGTGAGATTCAAGAAGGGTTTTTAATTGTGCCTCCAGGGCGAACGGGTTCAATGCATCATCTGGTCTACGATCCGGGGCCACGAGATAGATGTTGAGCTCTTTGTTTGCCCACGGCATGAACCACGCCTCCTGGTAGCACTGTTTACAGGTGCGCAGAATGTCGGTGTGAGTGACGTGCGGTGCATAGTGGCCAGGTCGGTTCCAGAGGCTGTGCTTGCCATAGCGTTTCGAGATGTTCTCATCGTCGCTGAGGCAAAAGTTGAAAATTCTGGACCGAATTTCAGGAGGGAGAAGAGCGAAAACCGGCGACGCCGACTGATCGACGACATCACGAAAGGCGAACTCGAGCGGCTTGAAGTTCTGTGACATGTCGGAGCGAGCAGGATGAGCAGTTGTATGCGTGAGAAGAGGTTACGAGGTCCGGTGGGTAAACACGAGCGAGAAGACAAGGCAGCAGCCGGCCGCAGGCGTCCCGCGGGAGATGAGTGCAAGCCTGCCACAGCCGCACCTCTCACCCAAGAAAGAGGCCCGAACGCTGCCTGGAGCTGCTTACGTAATGGTCGATCCAGCCGATTCATGCCATTTGAGCCCCACTTAGCTCGATGCATTCTATTTTGGGAGTGACAGAAGCGCAGTCACAATGTGGTCAAGCAGCAGTGACTGTGACGAAGAATGAAATGCCGTGAAAATATATTACATTTATTCGTCACCGTCGAGATCTGGTAATGCACCTCGTCTCACAGAGTCACGACAATCTTCGTAGCTGAAACCCCCTTTTGGCTCTTATCCATGGCCCCCTGAATGGCCTCAAGTCCATGACCCACCACCTCTGGGCTTGGCGTGGGAACAAATGACCCTCTGGCGAGCGCTTCCGGCAAAAAGTCGCGGAAGATGGCAGCGCCGACACCGTTAGCGACGAGATCGCTTCCGTTGATGAACTTGCCCTTGACACCATTAACCATACATTTTATCTTGGAAGACACCATTGACGACCCGGCACCTATCATGAAACCCGGAAAGTCCAGAGCGCCCTTGGGGAAAGGCGGTACGTCGATGGTGGCCTGGGCGATGAACTTGTTGCCCTTGACACTGCCGAGGACGCTGATGCACGCCGAGTACGATCCGGCGCCGATGCTGATGGCCCCGGCACAGGTGCGGTCCTTCATGGCGGCGATGATGTCCTGTACCACGGTCGGACTGCGGTAGTCAAACACCTGAGCAGCGCCTAGCTGGCGGAGCATTTCGTGATTGCGTGGCGATGCGGTGGAAATCACCTCGTATCCGGCGGCGACTGCGAGTTGGATGGCGTTGCAGCCGACACTGGTCGAGCCGCCCCAGATCAGCAGAGTCTGATTTTTGGCGACGGGGTTGAGCGAGGGATACGGCAGACCGAGATTCTCCTCCATAAAGAGCGCGCAGGCTGCCGTTGATAGACCGAGAGGCATGACAACTGCGCTTTCGTAGCTTATGCCCGCTGGGATAGGCGACGTCAAGTCCGGGCGTAGCACGACGTATTCCTGGAAGCCGCATTCGGCCTGGCGGTTGATCCGCTTGTCGAGACCGATGGCGTAGCCGACGACACGGTCGCCGAGCTTGAAGCGAGAGACACTGCTGCCGGTAGCAACCACTTCGCCCGCGACGTCTGCGCCGATAATGAAGGGGAACTTCATCCACGGAATGATCATCGAATGTCCGGTTGGGATCAGGTAATCCAGGGGGTTGATGGCCACGGCTGCGACCTTGATGATGAGGTCATTGTTGCCGACAGTGGGATAGTCGGCTGGCTTGACTTCAAGTAGAGCATTCTTCTTGACTAGGAATGCGGCTCTGTTGGACGGCATTGTGGATGATAATTTGACGCGCTGATGGGGATAGCAATAAATGAGGAACGCTGAATCGAGTCGCTGAAATGAGAAGAAGTGTACAAAGCCATGTTGGCGAAACTGGAAACATTTATACTTGGGTGTCGTGACGTGTTCATCGTAGAAGCGGACAGTTTGTGTGCCGGCGTTGTTGGTATTCAGCCGGGATGTCGGCCGGATGATGGAGTCGACTCCGCTGGGGAAGGCTTACGGCCGAGACGCAGTTAGGGCTAAGTTTGGTGATGACAGCGATGGACGTTGAATGAATCATGAGATCCGGGGTCTATGACTCGAGACACTTCTGACATAAGCAGGGACGGAATCATCCACCGCTGGCTCTTCTTTGCTTCTTTTCTTCTTTTCTTCAAATCGAGACTTCTGAGTGTCGTCGACGATGGTTTCCGCTGGCCGACTCAAGCCGTTCCGAGCCAATCCTGCCGCGCTGACTCTAGAGAACACGTAAGCCACGCCAGGTGGAGCTCCAGATTTTGACCGCACTCGTCCATTACAGAGACATCCAAGCCATTCTGCTCTGATACACACATTGTGAGAACGGTGAGGATGCAAGCAACAGCAGCCAGTCTCTCTCTCTCCTCCGTCTTGCCGCGCAGCAAAGAAGACCGGAGCGGTGTATGGGCGTTGAGGCTGTGCTGAACTCCCCACACTTTGAGCGGCCTAAAGCAAAAAAAATATCCCTCATCGGCTCCACATACCAGGTAATTTCATGTGAGGCATTTTATGGCCCGACCCTAGACACGGTGAGAATTTTCAACCAGGGGGAAGGCCTGGCCTGACCAACGTCAAATTCCCTTCTTAAGAATTGACTGTTGTCCTTTTCTATCGCTTTTGTTTCTTTTTCCTCACCACACCACCGCTGTTCAATGGCTGATCCGTCGATGAAAGACCAACGTCCACTCTTAGTGAAATACATGGTACAAATCTTTCCCCCTTTGACAAAATGGCAACCGCCGTCAACTGACCCCTGCTCCACAGGCCATCTGGGACTGGCTCAGCTCAGATGTCTGCAATACTCCAAGCCCTGCGCAGGCCCGGCGCGACCCGGGATGTCATCGCCGCCGCGCCGACGCTCTCCTGCAAGCCTGAATTCAACGGCGACGCCGAAGTGCCAGGCTACGAGGTCAAAGCCAAGTCCGGTCTCCTGGACCGCGCGCTTGACCGCGTAGTCCGCGCCTCGGGCTCTGCACCTGTCTTCGTCTTCATCCAATCGCTCCTAGTCGCCTGGGCCTTTCTGGGTATTCCGTTCTACAACACTACGATCTGGCCTGTCGTCATCTCCGATGCGCAGGCTATCTTCAGCTATGGTTTCGACTCGCTGCTCATGCGCCAGCAACTCAACGGGTACAACGAGAACCTGGTCGTCGTGGCCGAGATACGCTCTCGAGCCCGCAGCACACGACGCATGCTAGCCGCCATCCAAGCCCGACTCGGCACCGCTGACTTCCAACGCATCGCCGCCTCTGTCGCCTCTCAGCCGATGCAGGAAGTCTCGCTACCCAAAGAGAATCTCTTCACGCGCTGCATCACCTGGACTGCCAACGCCCTTGGACACATCTACTTTGTCGTCTTTTTCTGGGCGTGCATGATCGTATGGCTCGCTCTGGGCCCCATGAATGAATGGAGCAACCAATACCAGCTAGACATCAACTCTGCAACCTCCGTCCGTCCCCCTCCTCTCCTCCCCTACCTCCCCATCCACTAACCTCCCCAGGCTCTAATGGTATTCATATTCTCCTTCCTCGCCATCCTCCGCGAGCGTCACGCAGACCACCTCCGTCTCTGCCTAACCTCAGTCTACCACCTCGACGGCGCTCTCGAACTGCGCCTCCGCGCTCTGACCTCCGACACCATCCCGCACTCCCCGACCGTAATCCCACCACTAAAACTCAACCCCCTCCAACGCGCAATAACCTACTACGCCGACGTCGTGGGGACCCTAGTCGGCATCGCCCTCCTCCTCGCCGTCCTGATAATCTGGGCCTGCATCGGCCCCGCCCTCCACTTCAACGCAAACTGGTGGCTTCTGATCGGGACCTACGCCGGCTTAGTCGGACTAAACGACGGCTTCGTCCTGCGGCACATGCAGGCCCTTCACCGACGGCACGAAGACCCGGCCTTCGCCGCGCTGGCGGGCGACGATCGCGTCACCCTCAGCGAACTAGGTCTGCCGTGCTCGACGCAGAGTTCGGACGACGAGGCGTGCGCGACGAAGAGCCTCAGCGCGAGGGTGAGCGAACGCGTCAACGCCGTCTGCGCGCACGAAGCCACCGTGCTATCGGGCGTGCTGCTCATCGTCGCTCTGCTGGTCGTCGCGAGCGTCATGCATTGGAGCGAGACGGGCCAGTTGGTGTGTAATATCCCGCCTAGTATTGTGGAGAGCTTCTTCATGGTCATTCTCATCACTGGGCATAATGCCTCTGATCGACTGCGGAGGGCGAATCTGAGGGATATGCTGGAGCGGAGGAGGGTGTTGCTTGCTTTTGTTGATGCTGTTGCGGAGACTGCTGGAAGCGGGTCGGAGAAGAGCTCTGCTGTTGAGGAGGTGGAGAGGGAGTGAAAAGGGGTGACTAGGACGAGTCTGGGAGGCGATAAGATGTCATGGTCTGGTGTGCAGAGACAAAGGACTTTTAGATTCTGTAGACAGAGCTATCCTACCAATCAGACGCGTTCAACATCCAATCTTGATCACTAAAATATCACTAATAGCAGTACTCAACTCTGATGTCTGAGCTGATCCCAACCTAGTTCATCGAGCTAGTGACAGGATTGATCCCCTGCGAGTGGACCATATCCATCCAGGTAAGACAATCATCCCTCAATCCATCCCAACTCTGCTGAATCTCCTGAACATCGTCCTGAGTCAGCGCAATCTCCTTCCACATAGTCACGTCGTCATTGATGTTCTGCAGTCCAATCGCCATGTCGTTCACCGTAGCGGTGACTCCATTCACGCCCTTGACGACGGTCTTGAAGAACGGCTGCACAGACTTGAGTTGGTCGACCGACTTCTGCAGGTTGTCCTTGCTGGTCTTCAATCCGGCGATGAGCTTGACGAGGTCGTCGATGCTCAGCGAGTCGAGGACCAGCTTGGTGCTGGCCGCGATGACGGCAGCAGTGGCGGCCAATTTGGCGCCAAGGCCCATGACTGCGGCTGTGGCGGGTCCAATGACTCCGATAGAGATCATCAATGCGCCGGTGGCAAAAGCAATGGCCACAACATCGGCAATCTCGTTGATGACCTTGTCGCGCAGCTGCTTGTTAGCCGCGTCGATCTGCGTATCCAATGCGTTGATGCGCTTCTCCAATTCGTCAATATTGCTCTGGATCAGTGCAACGGTCTTGTTGAACTCGGCCGAGTTGTTGGCGAACTGGGTGTTGGCGTTCTGCACGGTCCTCAGAGCTGCCTTCATCGAGTTCAGAGTGCTGTTGACAAAGACAGTCATGGGCAACTTCTTCTGCTGCACGTTGCGAGCGCGGAAGCCCTGCAGGATCGACAAGCTGTAAAGCTGCTGGATCGCATCGTACTGCATACTGATGACGCTGACATACTCGCGCTTCAGATTCTTGGTCACGTCGAGCAGAGTCGCCTTTTCAGTCTTCTCATCGTTCCAATACCCGACAATGTCCGACATGTATGGCAAACCCAGGAGTACATCGAGCTGGTCGAATGCGGCCTTGCAATCCTTGACTTGCGACGACAGCTGGGGACCAAGCTTCGATCCAGAAGAGAGAGCGCTGACCAATTGGGTGCTATCGGGGGTGGTAGTCGTCCCTGAACCAAGCGATGAAAGCCTCAATGACTGCAGCCCGCGCGTAGCATGCCTGTTCAGTGCCATCAACGAATTTGCCGGACTTTGAACCCCGAGAATTGCGAGGACGTTCCTCGAATTCTGCGCCAGCTGGTCCCATTCCATGGAGATGAACTGCTTGTAGAGGTTGGGATCCTCCATCAGTTGACCTTGCACGTTGGTGAGGACCTCATACACAGAGAACAAGTTCTTGCTGACTTGCTGGACCATGGTCTGCCAAGTCAGGCTGCTACCGTTGAAGCTCTGTCCACTCTGCTCCAATTTCTGGAGATCTTGTATGCTCGCATTCAATGCATTCACCTTGTTGTTGAGGTCATTTCTGATATCGTTCTGTTGGCTGAGAATCCAAGCAGCAGCTCCAATGCCACCGCCCAGATACACGTACCACGGCGGAGAAAGATTGTTCATCGCGGCATTGGCCGAGGCTCTGGCAGTGTTGATGTCGTTATTCTTTGATCCAATTTGTTGCTCAAGACCTTGCTGGAAAGCTTGAGCGTCGTGGTTGAAGTCGTTGAAGGCATTATTGGCGGCAGCAGCACTGTTCTGTGCATCTTGGCAGATGTTGACGGCATTGGTCTGGTAGTCCTCGGCCTGCTGCATGTTCGATGCATCCGGTAGAGTCGGATATTTGTCAGCCCAAGCCTTTGCAGTCTCGGCCAATTGCAGCGTGTGCTGAACCATCTGCACAATTTGCGGACGCACATCGTCAAGACGACCACCGATGGTGTCCGCCTGTTTCGTGACATTCTCGGCCAGCGACAACGCAAATTGGCCCGAGATACCCATTCCCTTGTTATAGCCATTCCAGATTGACCCGGCATTGTTGAGTGCCGGAGCATCGAACCACAGCCCGGTAGCTACACCAGAAAGCTGTTGCGCAGACACACTCTGATCGTTGACAGTCGCAGCCAAGTCCATCAGCTTAACATACTGATGCGTGTTACCCTTGATCAAGTGCTGGTTCGCCTGGTCGATTGTGTGCTGGAACTTGTTGTTGAGCGTATGCGACTTCAGACCAAGGGCCACAGAGGGATGCACGTCGTCAGTTCGAAGACTAGCAAGAGTGTTATTGGTAGGGAGGTTGATGCCCTGCTTGCTCAAAGTATCGAGGTAAGTGCTGCATGCAGCAACCATCTCGTCCGTCATCGAAGCGGCAGCATCGATGGAGGATGGATCGGCCAGAACGTCAGATCCCAATTGGTCCGCAGTGGCATCATCCATGTCTTGCAGAGCACTCGCGTCGAGGGTCATGCGACCAAAGAACATGTTGAGTGTTCCATACAAATCGCTCAGACTCGAAAAACTATCCACCACGGTTGTGAGTTCGCTTATTGCCGTGGTGGTGGTGTCGATTTGATTCTGCGTCGAAGCTACAGCAGCAGCAGCTTCGGACACTTTCTTCCCGAAGACAATCGCGCAGGTCAACCCAGCAACGAAGAGCGCACCCGCTGCGACAATGATGTAAGGGTTGGCGAGGGCCACACCGACGATGGCGACGACGACGGCTGTGATGGTCAGTGTGTATATTGGAGAGAGTGAAAGCTGAACTTACACAACAGAAGCGCGGCGATTGAGCCCCAGAAGGCAGCCTGCAGATGGTCCAGATACTCCTTCTGGCTCTGCAATTGGGTCTGCAGCGTCTTCAAGCGGTCATTCAGCATGTTAAGCTGGACTCTGAGCTGCTTCTCGACGTCTGTCAACTGGTTGGTCATGATGTTGATTGGCTGCTGGGCATTGCTGGCCGCCACGCCAAGGATCTTGGCCCACGTCTTCGCATGCACAACAAACGACTTGCCATTCTTGATGGCCAAAGTCTGCTTGTCGTCCGTGTCGGCATTGTTCCAGTCGTCTGAAGCCTTCTTGAGATTCTTCAGGAAGAAGGCGTGGGTGGTACCGTAGGCACGCATCTTGTTCATTAGTGGCGCGATGGCGGTCTGGGTTTCGATGTACCTGGACCGCAGTGTGCTAGTAAGCAGACGGAGATCCAACATGACACCTGGGGAAGCGACACCAAGGTGAGTGACGCCATTCTGCTTGATCCAAGAACTCCACGCGTAACTGCCGTCATCCTGACCGTCTTTGGGAGGGTTGAGGATGCGCTTCCACAATGTCCCATCAGCCCTGACACCAACAGGCCCCTGCTCCGTGGCAGTCAGCTCTGTGATAGCCTGGGGCACCTTGTACTGTGAGTCGATGGTGTATGTGCCGCTGGTCCAATTGGGGGTCATGTCCCAGAAGTTCTGGCTGTCATCGAGGCCTACGATGCGGTTGTTCCAGTAGGCCATGGACGTCCACTTCGGCGGAGTGTTGTTGTTGTTTGAAGCACTAAAGTTGAGCTGCGCCCATTTGTTGTTCGAACCCTGTAGCACATCGGCATCCAAGTACTGCAAGGTGCCATCGCTGTTGAGGAGAGCGAGGTGAAAGGCGATCTGAGAGCGGTCCGCGGAAAAGACAGAGAAGGGGACAATGTTCTTGATATCGGCGGCAGGGAGTGCGGTGTCACCAATGTACTGCCAAGTCTCGTTGTATAAGGAAGGCCAATTGTCGACTGCCTTTTGTAGCGCCGCATCTGGCTGACTTCCAGCCGGAGTGGCAGGCAGGTGAGCCTTCATCCAAACCTTCTGGCCAATGGACATGTAGAAATCGGCGTTGAATGGGAAGAAGTGCACATTATCGTCGGGACCGACGGTCACGCCAGAGGGAAGTTGACTGAAGACCGCCCAGGCATCGACGGGGGGAGCGAGCGGGTTCTTGTTGAGGGTGGTGCCGAGGTACATGATAGTCTGGTCCTTGAGGCCAACCACGGGGACTGTGTTGAGAGAGGCGTTGAACTGGTCGAGATAAGGCTTGGTAAGAACAGAGTCAAAGTTTGTGATGATGGGTTCCACGTTCTTGGCCATCTGCTGCAGGGTAGGGACGGTGCTGGCCATGGTGGGCTTCTGAGTGGTGCCTGCGTTCGCGGACATGGTGTTGATGATGCTGGCGACGGGGGAGTCACCGGCGTCCCTCAAGCCGAGGCCCATGGTCTTGACGGCACGCCTGTTGATTGGCCTTTTCAGCAGAGGCTTGTTGGTGATGCCCAGCTGGGCATGTTGTGGCTTGTTGCAGCGAGAGACGACCTTTGCGTCCAATTTGCTGAGAGCAGACTGAACCAAAGACATGCTACTCTCCAAATGATGCATGGCCTGGCTGGTTTTCAGCAACGGTGGTCTGTAGTGATTGTGTCACGGCTACTCACCTTGGCCTTGGCAACGCGGGCCTCATGAGCCTCAGCATCAGTCCTGACTTTGCTGTCGGACTTGAGGCCCTTGCGGACGACGGCATGAGCCGCATCAGCGGCAGCAATGGCGTGACTGATGGAGTACATGTCGACGGATGTGTATTAAGTAGTGTGGTAAGTGTTCAAGGCTCTCGAAAAGTTCGTGAGTCTCTGACCAAGCAGCAGGCGAGGCACAGCGGGTGCCATTGAGCCCTATTTGTACTTCTTCCTCCTGTCGTATTGAAGTGGGTGGACGACAGGTGTTGCGATGGACAAAGGGTCCATCAAACAGTCAGGGTGCAGACACCACTGGTGCTTGGTGGCGTATGGTCTAGAGCAGCTGAACGGGTAGATGAGACGAATGCCAGAAGGGTTGTGTTGCTGCAGGGAACCACTAGCCTGACGTTTGCTGCTAGTGGGGTGAGCGGCGTGCTGAACAGGTGGGCAGGGTCAAGCTGAACCGTATTGATGAGCTTGAGCTAAGTTCGTGTTCTCACGCCACAGCGCACACCTTCGCCATGACCGTCTGCAGGGCTGGCCTGCAACGATTAGGGGCTGAGGCGGGCATCATTCCCGCTCTGTCAATGCGTTCTCATGATTGTAACCAGGTCCGACGGCCGAGTTGAAGCGTCGCTGCACTGGTCAGGGTAGACAGGCCGGAATGTCCATCGCTCGCAAATGATATCGTGTTCTGGCACAACGTGCCTGTCATAGCTCCTTGCAGCGGTAAATGAGCTCTGTCGAGCTGCAGCGGCGGGGTCATCGTCATTGCAGTCGCGGCGAGGCGGGGCAGCTCTTCTGCTAGCTCGCTACGGTTGTAACGGCAATTGGTGCTCATCAGGGTGCCGGAGATGAGTCCGTGAGTTCTGGGTCGGTGTGGTTGCAAGGGTTCAAGAAAGGGTCGTGCATGAGGTCGCTGCTCCAAACGTTGCGGCAGATGGCCATCCCTGGCGAGTGCACAGCTCGCCTTGGCCCAATCCGTCGCAGCAGCTCTTGCTTTTGGCAACGGTTCGGGCGGGATCACCGCTAGGCCAAGCCGCACGCCTCGTAGTTCGTGCTAGCTCGCTTCATGGTGTCAATATGAGGCTGCAGAAACGGGGGGCGGTGCTGCAGATGTGGCTGGCTGCGTCGATGCGCGTGTGCGGGGCAGAGGAGGGACACATCAACTGCCGCAAATTTTTGATGTCGCGGTTCGGGTGGCCTGAAAACAGGCACACCGCGCGGCTACACCGGCCGACGGCTGGGGACGAGCTATGCTTGGACTCTCAGAGACCGAGACGGGACGGAACGTGCCTCCCGCGTCGTGCATGCTGCAATGTCCATCATACCTGCCCACAGAGGTACGGATCCACAGGGCAAACCTGTCCAGACAGGCCCCCAGACACTTGCACCAAGTCTCGCCGCATACTTGCGCAGGGGATGGGCCGCAGATCTGCTCCGCTCCATGTCCTCCCTACTGCTTCTTGTCATGCCTGCATGCCATGCACTTAGGGTTTGACCTCAAATCGTTGCGACTCCACCTCTCCTACGTTGTGCATTTGCGCTTGTAAATGCAGCTGCGACTGTACCTGCGGCCGTGCGATCATCACTGAATTTGATTTTGGACTTACTTTTTGGATGACAAAAACTCTGAAGCATATCCGTTTGAGACGGACCGTGCTGCTTCATGTGACTACTGCAAGACGCGGCCATTACTCATCACTAGAGCTGTCTGGTAAGGATGCCTGGCTTCGTCAACGGAAGTGTGGGAACGGAGATGGTAGGGCGTATATATAGGTAGATATCCTGTCGATCTGACTGCTTCCACACTTTTCGTCGAGCTCTCATCTGCACTTACATCCTAAACGCGTCAATTTTTACAATCATGGTGACTGTCAAGATCAACGGCAATCCAGTGGACCTCAATCCCGTGAATCTTCGTTCTACCCTTTCGGCCAGTCGGTCCAGTACTTCGACATCGGACTATGTGCTGATCCAGGCACACGACGATTTGAGCAAAGACGAACAATCCCAGCTCGAAGGTCTGGGAGTCCAGATCCAAGAATATGTCGGATCCCATGTCTATCTCTGTCGATGTGCGACCAACCACACCAGTAGTTCGCATCCTTCGAGCGACTACTCGGAGGGGAATTCAGAGGATCACCCAGGGACCCACGCCAGCATCTCAAACCTCCCCTTCGTGACACACGTACGCGTGTATCATCCAGCACTGAAAGCCCACGCGACTCTGAAATCCAAATTCAATCAATCCACCAGCGCAAATGAGACTGTCTGCATTGTCCTGCATCAAGACAAAGACGTCACAGCAGAGCAAGTAGCCGACCGAATCGCCGACGAAGCAAACATCTCCCGTGATTCGATCCACATCGACGGGAATAAGATCAAGTGCAGGATCCAGTCCAATCACCTGTCAGCTGTATCCGCCATCGACAGCGTCAGAACTATTGAGATCTCGTCGAAACGCGTGTTGCACAACAACATTGCGAGTCAGATCATGAACGCCGATATCAATATGAGCAACGTCGCATACAGGGGTGCAGGACAGACGGTGGCAATTGCCGATACAGGGCTCGATACTGGGAATGTCGACACCATTCACCCTGCGTTTCACGATCGCATCGCAGCTCTCATCCCCATCGGCAGGGATACAGCTACCGATGACACCGAAGGCCATGGCACCCACGTGAGCGGGTCTGCGGTGGGCGGACTGGTTCCCGGCGATGATCAACTAGTCAAAGGCATCGCGTCCGAGGCCAAAATCGTCATGCAATCCCTGACCAACGACCAAGGCGGGCTCTTCCCCGCCACCGGATACCCGCTATACCAGCTTTTCACCGAGCCGTACCAGAAGTACCAAGCGTACGTGCACAGCAACTCATGGGGCGCCGACTGGGCCGGAGTACAGCAACCCTACGACGACGACGCGCGAGAGATCGACCAAGCCATGTGGGACAACCCCGAGCTGCTGATCTGCTTCGCGTCCGGCAACGACGGCGACAAGTCCGAGGGCGCGACCGTCGGCTCGCAGGCCGCGGCCAAGAACTGCCTGACGGTCGGCGCGAGCGAGTCCCTGCGCCCAAGCTCGCAGGGCGTGTTCAGCCCGCTCAAGAAGAGCGACAACGACGCCACCGAGATCTCGTGGTACAGCAACCGCGGCCCCACGGTGGAGGGTCGTATCAAGCCCGACGTCGTGGCGCCGGGCACGCCGATCCTCTCGGTAAAGTCCAGCGCGGCGCCGTTCAGCACCGCGTTCGGGGTATCCCCGAGCAAGACGTTCATGTTCATGAGCGGGACGAGCATGGCGACGCCGCTCGTGGCCGGCTGTGCGGCAGTCCTGCGGGGATATCTGATCGGCAATGGCGTGGACAGGCCCAGCGCGGCGCTCATCAAAGCGCTGCTGATCAACGGCGCTTTTTCCATGCACCACGCGCACAGCTGCAGGGAGGGGTTCGGCAGGGTGGACCTGCGCAATTCGATCATCTCCCCGCACGACGGCGGCAGCAGTGGGCTGGTGGGGTTCAAGCACGGCGACCCCCTGGCCGATCGCGGGCAGCAGCACGTGTACAAGGTGATGATCCCCAAGGGCGACGTTGCGACGCGTCCAGGCACGAACGGAATCAATGGTGCGGGGAACGGACACGAAGACGTTCCACGGCAGCAGCAACAGCCGACGCTGAAAGCTACCCTGGTCTACACGGACGCTCCGGGGGCGGCGTTGCAGAATAATTTGAACCTGTCGGTGACGACGGCCGACGGGGCGAGCCGTCACGGCAACATGGGCAGTTCGTCCGCATTCGACGCGGTGAACAATGTGGAGCAGGTGGTGTGGAGGCAGATCCCCGCAGGCGAGGCCAGGTTGACGGTGCGCGCGGCGAGAATAACAACGTCGCGTAGTCAGGATTATGCACTCGTCTGGAGCGTAGTCTAGGGTTCCAAATCTGACATGCTCGGGTATTTTGTCCCGTTCTTTGGTAGCGATGCCGTGCAACCTTGTGTTCGATGGGTGGGCATGCACAGCACGGGAGGCACGCTCCGGTCCGTCTCGGCTTGTAGCACCTCAATAGTCTAATGCTTGTCAAACGGCTGTGCATGGATGGCATGTGCTCTCTTCAACTAATGTCAATAATGCCACGTCACATGCAGACACCCTATGTCGAGCAGGTGATTTGAAATGTCTCGGAAGTTGAACCAGCCGCTGCATCCGTGGCGTGGGTGCAAGCTGAAGGATGTCCGTTTGTCGTGCTTGGTCAGAGCTTCAGCTAGCCTCTAACAGCCCTCGCATGGTGGCCCTAGCATGACTGGGTGTGATTAGCACTAGACCCTAGGACCCCTACAGCTACAAGATGGACTGATAATGACATCGGACGTCCCTCTAGGGTAGCCTCTCTTTGGAATTGACCTCCCAACCTTCTCAAATCAAGCGTTCACGCTTCTTTTGGAAAGCATCCAGATTGTGCCCGACCATGTCTTCCCTTCACTCGACCATGGAAGAGCTCGTGCAGAAGTTCGTGGAGGACTACGAGAGAGAAATCGATTTCTACCAGACGGTGGCCCAGCTGGCCATGAAACGTTGCGAGACGATCCTGTTCAAGAATGGCATTCGTGCAATTGTCAGCGCAAGGGCAAAGAGTGCGGATCGCCTGGGAGCCAAGATCCTCCAACGAGCACCAGAGAAGCAATACAAGACTGAAGATGACATCCGTCGCGACCTCATCGACCTTGCCGGAGTCCGGATAGCGCTGTACTTTCCCAGTGATGAGGACCAGGTTCAGACACTGATCTCCAAGCATTTTGACGTCCTGGTCATCAAACACCTTGATGGTGCCGAGGCAACAGCCACACCAGAGTACAAACCACAGTTCAATGGATACCGCGCCACGCACTTTCGTGCCAAGCTGGGAAAGTCGGTTGACACCGATGAAATTCGCCGTTACCAGTCGACCGTGATCGAAATACAGGTTGCAACACTTCTGATGCACGCGTGGTCTGAAGTCAACCACGACCTCCAGTACAAGACACTGAGTGGTGCACTCTCCGAGGACGAGCTTCGCATGCTGGACGGCATCAACGGGCTGGTGCGGACTGGTGAGCTGATGCTGACGCAGCTGAAGAAAGCAAATCAGGCCAGGATCGCGTCTCAGAAGGCCACATTCGGCAACATCTACGAATTGGGTGCTTTTGTGCAGCGATACGCACCGTATATCTCGGACCCGGCTCGTAAATATCGCATGGGTAATCTGGCTCTGCTATTACGGACAATCCAGCTGTTGGATCTGGACCGACCTCAGGTGCTCGCTCCGCTCCTCAACAAATGGCTGGCTGCTGTACCAGAGCAGTCCAGATATCCAGTCGCGTTCTCCATCACTTGGTTCATCCTTGATGGCGTCAAGCACAGCGCTAGCAACAAAACCTTTGACGCACCTTTTTACACCAAAGGAGATAACGCCACGTTCAAAGCACTCAAGGCAGCCGAGCAGTATACTGTCAGAGTCCGTATTCTGAAACAAGCAGTCGCCGATTACAAGATGCCTCGGCGCGAGGGGGATGTGCCCCTTTTGGCAGATGGAAGCGTTGCCAGTCTTCCCACACTGCCGCCAGCTGCAGACCAGTTTGCTCAGGCATTTCAGGGCGACCATGACAACGTTGAGCTCCCTTCTGAGCTTCACAATGCTGTTCGAGAGCTGTGGAAATGGTTCGATGAGAGCTCATCCAGTGTGGTCGAGGTGGCCTTTGGCTTGGCACGACTGAAGGAGGGGCGCATGGGCGACAAATAGTCATACTCAAGGCTGGCACGATCTTTTCCTTCATGGAACATTAGGTAGTATCGTCCGCCGGACGAAATGAATATCAGGGCGAGGCATTTGGTGGCTGTTGTGCCGAAAACGGAGAGCAAGCAGCGTTTTGTGGGTGATGTCGAATATCACTGTCAGTCGAACCGTCCCGGCGTGGCAGGTCCGTCTTTTGTCATTGAGTCTCAGGTGAGGATCAGATGGTACGCCACCCAGGGCAGTGATGTTGTTGTTTTTATTGTTGTTTATCTGAAAATAATATCATGTCTCCAGGATCGAATGACGTGCGGTCGATGGACGAGCCAAAGCGTTGCGGACCGTACCGCCTCGATCCGTGGGGCTCGAAATCGGGCTTCACTCCTGTAGATCGGTGGGCCGTCTTGCTGTTCGCTGTGCTGACTCCGCCCCAGGCGCCCCTTTCTGTTTTGCCATCAGCCCTTTCCCATTGCCATACTCCGGGGCCTTGCGGCCGCAACTCGCTGCCCTTGTTCAGACGCCCTGCCGCCCAGCTGCGCTTCGCCTGCCAACAGAGTTCTGTGCCCAGCCGCGTTGCTTGGTTTATCGACCTCGTTCCTCTCAATACTGCCTGTCGCCGCCGGCCGCATCGCTTAAGCTGAGGACTTCGCCTTTGTCCTGGCCTTTGTGTCGACGATTCTCAGCACTTTCGCTGTCCGTCCGTCCTTGGCCGCGCTTTCCGGCGATAGC
The DNA here is from genome assembly GCA_000836255.1 of Dothideomycetidae sp. 11243. Taxonomy (NCBI): domain Eukaryota; kingdom Fungi; phylum Ascomycota; class Dothideomycetes; species Dothideomycetidae sp. 11243. The sequence goes on along the minus strand of DF938594.1, from coordinate 444,310 downwards.
AGATCATAATTCCCAGGCCTGGTCAGCATGGTCGACGGTTTCAATGCCGCGCCGCTCTCGTTGACATTGTAAAACTTTGAGAGACGGAGAAAGAGCAGGAAATACTTCAGGAAACACGGCCAGATCAAGACTCAAGAGCTAGGGTTACAGGACACCTCACTTCCATGCCCGCCGTCGCCTCGCCCTCGACATTCGGCGGCGGCAGCCACGGCTTCGAAGATGGCCTCCCTCGTCGCATACAGCCGCATTGGAATTCTAGTCTGGTAGTCGCCTCCATTGCCGTCTCCTTCCTCGGCGCCTTCACCTCGACCCAGCTGATGGTACAGGCCAAGACCTCACGCTACCTGTCCGCAGTGATTGTCTGGTCCATCCTTGCCAGCCTGACCTTTGGCTTCTGCTCGATATGGTGTCTGCACTTCATTGCCATGCTGGCCTGCGAGCTGGACCTGCCCATTCGCCTCAACGCCACGTTGACAGTCATGAGTGCTGCTCTTGCTGTTGGCTTCACTTGGGTCGCCCTTGCCTCGGACATCCTATGGGACAGGTACCGGAAAGCCCGGCGCAGACAAGCAGCCGCTCTGCGTAGGGATCCAAAGCGGAACGCCAATGTCCGGCCCAGCATGTCTACTGCCACCTCGACAAACAGCATTCGACCGGGACAATTTTCGGATCGGGCCAAGCCTGCCAAAACCAGTCACTCAGGCCCATATTCCTCTTCAGCCCCTAGCATCCCGCAATTTGACTCTCGTGAACCGCGGCCCATGCCCTTCACCGATCAGCCCGATGTCCAGTTCCATCTGACGCATGATCCACTTCTCGCCACCTCGTTCGATACTGCTGCGGTGCCCCTGCTCCAGCGCTCGCCGAGTCTAGACAACACCGACGAGGCCACCAACAGCGAGGTTGACTGGACCGAGACTACCTCTCGGAGCTCCTATAGCGGCTACAGAAGCTCCAGACGGTCTTCCGGTTTCACCTCCTCCGATCCTAGCATTGGTCTTGGTCGCTTTGCTAGTGTCCGCAATGTCAAACAATCGGCCTTCGGTGACAAGAACCCCTTCGTTGCAATCGGTCTTGCTTTGTATGCTGGATTGACCTTGCGAAACATTCTCAAGGGCTTCGTATGGTCTCTGGCCATCACAGGAATGCACTATTCCGGAATCAAAGCTCTTCAGATTCCCAACGGCTGGTGTTCTTTGGACCCGATATTCGTCATCTTGTCCGCCATCATCAGTTGGACGGTATGTGTGGTCGGTTGCGTGCTTCTATCATCCATGGAAACGCGGCTCGGACAACAATTGCTGTTCTCCATGATCGCGACTGCCGGCGTCGCCGCAATGCACTTCACCGGAATGCGCGCCGCCGACTTCTGGTCCATCGAGGCGCCTTCGGAAGAGAGGGGATACCCACCCGGCTTGGTCATAGCCATTGTCAGCATTGCAATCACCACTTGTTTGGCTGCCAACGGTCTCCTGGCTCATTCGGCCACAATTGCGCGGAACAAGCTGGTGGAGATTGTGCATACCCGCAAGAATTTGTGGGCAGCCATAGCACAGAAAGAGAATGCTGAAGCTGCGGCTCTGGCTAGGAGCGAGTTCATAGCCTCGGCCTCACACGAGATCCGGTCGCCGATCCACCAGCTTCAAGGATACAGCGATCTCCTGGCGAGATCAAATCTTGATGGTGAGAGTCGTCTTCTACTCCACGCTATGCAAGATGCAATCCGAAGCCTGAGCCTCATCACCACTACCGTCCTCGATTGGTCCCGCCTCGAAAAGGGTGAGGCGATATGCAGACCTACCGCTGTCAATGTTCGTAGGGTCTGTGAGTCCGTTCTGAACATACTCCCCAGTAAGGATGAGGACTGCGACGTGGAGCTCCTGATTGCTGTGGCCCCGGATGTTCCCGACTCGCTCTTCATCGACGAGACGTATTTGCATCGCATCATCATGAACCTTCTCTCCAATTCCCTCAAGTTTACCTCTTCCGGCTACGTCATGCTCCAGGTCAAGCTCGAAGACCAGAGCATGGTTGTCACGGTCGCGGACACGGGTAATGGCATCCCCGAGTCGTTTTTGCCGGACCTCTTTGAGCCATTCAAACAGGCACAGTCCCGCGGCCCTCAGCGAGGCACGGGTCTCGGATTGAGCATTGTGAAACAGCTGCTCCAAAAGATGAGCGGCACGATCGGTACGGAAAGCAAAGACAAGAACTTCTTTCCCGATGATTCTGGGACCACGTTCACCGCGACTTTCCCCGTGCAACCGGCGGGTGAGGCTCGTGCTGTGGCCCCGGATCTTAGTGGAAGGATAGCCATCTATGGAAACCTTGGCAGCCGGTCACTGGATGGAGTCCGGCTCTGCTGGGAGATGCACGGTCTGGAAGCAGTCCGATTGAGCGCGGCAACACCGCTTCCACCTGATATACATCTCGTATGGGCTAGCATGGAGTATCTGAGGAGCAACCCCTCTCTTCTACGTTGGCTGCGGGATGACCAAGAGAAGTTGGTGCTCATTCCATTTGACGAGGACAAACCTCTACTGGAGCTTCTTGGCAGTTCACCACCTAGGCATATCCTCCCTCTCCGACGACCTCTTACGTTCCATAAGATTGCGCAAGCCGCGGCGGACCCAAGTAGGAAGGCATCGCGGCCAGATACTCTGAGCAGAACTGTTCGATTTGCATCTGTAGTGGATTTGGTCGACGATCCGGACGATGGCGAAGGACCTGGACCCATGGAGCGGTCGACGACAGAATCGACGGCTTCATCATCGGGGCCCGCAACGCCGCCTGCAAAGGTGGTGATGCTGGTAGAAGATAACAAGATCAACCAAAGGCTCGGAGTGAAGATGCTCAAGACTCTAGGCTACGATGTGATCATCGCCGATGATGGACAGGACGCGATAGACTCGCTTCTGGAGCATGCGCCCGGTGTGGATGCTATCCTAATGGATCAGAGTATGCCGCGCAAAGATGGCCTGACGGCGACGCGGGAGATCAGGGAGATGGAGGCAAACGGAACTCTTCCTCTACGGGCCGGCAGACCAATACCCATTATTGCGGTGACGGCGGTGGTCGGCGCACATGCCGAGGCCATGTGCCGACAGGCTGGCACGGACGATTTCCTGCCCAAGCCGCTGAGCCTGAGTAAGCTCCGAAAGACTCTGGAGACGTTTTTGATAGACTTTAGCGCGGACTGAAGGGACAGCTGGTATGTAATTTGGACACCGCAGACAGCTATTGTATAGCCAGCTAGTCCGCCAAATGTATCATGAAATTTTTCTTTGTCGTAGCCCCGACTCCCCCACCTCGTCGGATTGGAGTAATCGATTGTTCTAATTGGAGATGTTCTGTACGTCACTAGCGAGCATCATACGTCTGAGGAGTGGAAGCAAGGCAGAAGCGGCCGTGCAGTCGGGGCGTCCGTCCGCGGTGTGACATCTTCCGCGGCCGCCGATGTCGCGTCTTCGGCGCCGAGCCAAGCAATTTGCACGCCCGACGTCCACTGCCCACTTCCTCCTTCTAGGCCCTGCTAGATGGAAGAGAAGGTATCACACGCACACGCACAACAACTCCGGAACGTCCGACTCAGTGATGGCTGCTACTACCTTCCACTTCCAGGCACGACAATCTGCGGTCTGGGGGACGGCGGTGGAGTACCGTTTTCCCCCGCATAGAATGGATATTAGACTGGGAGGCCTGATGCCAAGATGAGATTAAATACCGCCGAGGAAGTAAGTCGGAGGTCAGCAGTCACGCGACGACTATTGCGGTCTGGAGGAAACACCCCGTCGCCGGGTAGGTCGCAGTGTTTCTACTCGTTTCGCGCCGTGAGCTATTCCAGTCCGACGCACGCCAGAAGTCCGTCTTTCGGAGCCAGGTGTCGCAAAGGCACGATGATGCTTGATAGATCTCACGTGTCTTGGTGAAGGTAAGCATAGCCAAGGTTTAGCCTTTCTCGCCGCCATTCTTGTTTTTCAAGCTTATCTCCTCCGAACCGGTTTATGCAATACCTTGGATCCGGTGCGGTGCAACCCTGCTCGTGTCACCCCACCCACCAGCTGCACTGCCACTTCCATCCCGCCGGCGATGCATGACTGGCTAGGAAGTGTTCCGGCCGGAGGGCTTCTAGGCCAGGGGCCTGGCGTTTGACAGGTCATGCGAGACGCACTCTGTGTGCCTGGAGCACAGGCACCTGCCCTGCTTGGAGCTTGGGACTTGACTACACGATGTCTTGGCCCTATACGCTAAATTAAGAGTCCACACAACCTCCTCCTCCATTTCTATGCCGCATCGATGTCTCTTATCGATCTCCGCTTTGCACCGGCCACACCGGCCAGGCACTTCGCCGGTTCGGGAAGGTTCCATCGAGGACGTCAGGCACACGGGGGCGAACGGGGATATCCATTATGCGCTATTACTTCACGACGGACTCGAGAGGCGGCCGCGTGCCGTCTCTGTGCGCAGATCCGGCTTCACTGATCCAGAGACGATGGCAGGGTGGCATATTGCGAGGCAAGGACGGGGCTGGGAGGGTATAAAGTCGAGGATGTTGTCCGTCTCTGGGAGCATATCTCGAGCACAACAGCCTTTGCACCAGACATCTCTCGAACTCATTGAGTCTCTTTCGTCATGTCTCTTTCCAAGTCCGCCGCCGTGCTGGCTGCCATTTCTGGCCTTTCGCTTGCCAAACCCGTCGCCATCTCAGGCCAGAAGGAGTTCACCATCGAGCAGGTCGCCGTGCCCAAGAAGGCGCACCTCACACCGGCGCAGGCGCTGCTCAAGACCTACGCCAAGTACGGCAAACTCGCCAATGCCCCGGCGCACGTGGTCGATGCGGCCAACAACTCCCCCACCGGCGAGGTACCTGCCAACCCCGAGACCAATGACCAGGCCTACCTGTGCCCGGTCAATGTCGGCGGCACGACGCTGAACCTGGACTTTGACACCGGCTCTTCGGACCTCTGGGTGTACTCGACCTTGCAAGCGTCCTCGCAGACCTCGGGCCACAACGTCTACAGCCCCAGCCGCAGCTCGCAGCTGCTCAACGGCTACTCCTGGGCGATCACCTACGCCGACGGCTCCGGAGCCTCGGGCGAAGTGTACGCGGACAAGGTCGCCGTGGGCGCCGTGACCGCCACCCGCCAGGCCGTCGAAGCGGCAACTTCTGTGTCCGCGCAATTCGCACAAGACACGAATAACGACGGCCTCCTCGGACTTGCGTTCTCAAACATCAACACCGTCACGCCGCAGAAGCAACTCACCTTCTTCGACAGCGTCAAGTCGCACCTCTCCGCTCCGCTCTTCACGGCTCGTCTGCGCCACGGCCAAGCGGGAACCTACGACTTCGGCTACATCGACCAGTCCAAGTACAGCGGGAGCATCACTTACGTCCCCGTCGACAACAGCCAAGGTTTCTGGGGCTTCTCGGCCGGCGGATATGCCGTGGGCAACGTCCAGGGCAACGCCATCGGCCCCGCGATCGCCGACACGGGGACTACACTGCTGCTCGTGCCCGACCAGGTCGTGTCGGACTACTACTCCCAGACGCAGTCGGGCCAGAGCAATTCCGGCGCGGGCGGGTACACGGTCGATTGTAACGAGAGTCTGCCGGACTTTGTGGTGCAGATTGGGAATGGACAGTTTACTGTTCCCGGGAGTTATATCAACTACGCCCCGGCTGGGGATGGGACTTGCTTTGGTGGGATCCAGTCCAACTCTGGTGTTGGGCTGAGTATCTTTGGGGATATCTTCCTCAAGGCGCAGTTTGTGGTCTTTGACGAGAGCCAGGGTAGCCCGAGATTGGGTTTCGCTACTGGTGCTTGAGTAGAGGACAGATGAAGCCGGAGGTGTGGCCGTCTGCCTATCTGATCGGCCTGGTATAGCTGACTATCGCCGAACCATGAAGAGGGTATGTGGTTAGCGGCAATACAGAGGGAGAACAAAATGCTTGCAGTCTGTCGATAGCTCCATACTTTCTTTCAATGTCTATGCTTGGGTTCGATCGCTGCTTCCGCATATTCATTCACTGGACCGTGTTACAACCACTTTCGCCAAACCAGAGATGACACTTGTACGTGACGGCTAGCACCGAGTTCGACGGCGGAATCCAGATTTGTATGGCCAGCGACATATGTATATATCCATATGTATATGCATGCGAGTATGGAGACAGAATTTAATGCTTGATTGTCACTCCCGGTATTTATGAGACAGCAGAGACAACATGGGACTTGTATCATGGTCCGCTAATCTGCGACCTTGATACACTCGCCGTCTCATCCAAATCCATATTGCAATTCGGGGCACTGGACGTCAACAGTAGTGCGACCGTTGAGAACAATGCATGCTACGACGAGGAGACAAGCCGACATCCAGGAATGTTGCCCGTACGGAAGTCAGAAGCGGCAACATTCGGCTCTGATTGCAGCTGCACCAAATGGAAGGCGTAAGCAGCCACATCGCGGTCGTCGCGCCCCGGGACTTGCCCAAGTGCCGCATCTAGACATCGACGATACACGTCCGCAGACCACCACATCGGTATGACACAGAATTTCTTCGACCATGGGGTTCGGCGAAAAGAGGCCCAGCGCGCAGCACGACGACGACGGCGCCCACCATAAGCGACCGCGGCAGGTGCGATCCTGCATCCCGTGTCGCGACCGTAAGGTGGGCTGCGACAAGACCCAGCCGTGCACCAGCTGTCGCCGCTACAAGCAGCCTCAGAATTGTGTCTATCTCGCCGATGACGGCAATGCTGTCGCTTCCCCGGCTGCGACCACTCAAGGTCACCCTGCGATCGATCTAGAACCTCACCTGCCGCCTGATCGTTCGCGATGGTTCGCAAGCGGCTCGTCCTCTTCGAGTGTACATGCGAATGGCGCAGACGCCGCGAAACCAAGCAATGTGTTCGCACGAGGCCGTCTGGCCGCCAAACCGACAAAGGTCATGTACTACATCGGACCCACTGCATGGTCCGTCCCAGCACCGTTCGTAAGTCATCCCACGGACATGTTTGTGCCGACACAGCGACGCTGACCGATCAATGCAGGACGTCTTCCATGACCAGGCCGTGTTCCGCGCAATCGACCCTCGCTGGAAGCGCATCCTTGGCCTGTCGTCTGCGTACGGATCGAAGCCATACGATCTCATCCTCGACCCTAACCCGCAGGCCTCGGACAACGGACCGCCACTGGAGTCTCTATTGCCCGGCGATGCGGAATGTCGACTCTCGGTCGAGGCCTTTTTCGACAGCATGAACCAGATCTTCACCGTACTTGACCGTCCGAGGTTCGCCGCTGCATTGCAAAAGTTCTTCGACGACAGGACTTCACAGACCCCGGCGTGGGTCGGTTTGCTGACTGCGGTGGTGGCGGCGGGGACGGCGTTTCGATCATTCACTGTCGCCGAAGGTCCGCTTTCGGCTTTGACGAGACAAAGCCACGATCTGGAGACTCTGGTTCATACCAGAGCGCTTGCTTTTGCAACTATCACCTACAGGGCTCCGCTGGAGACTTTTCAAACTGTGCTTGTTCTGATCCTGCTGAAGAAGATCCGGTTTGGCTGGACGGACGGTAGTAATGGCACCAGTGGGCTCCTAGGACTGGCCAATCGTCTAGTATTTAGTTTGGGTCTGCATCGAGATCCAAGCCATGCGCTCAGTCCTATCCCGCCAGAGGAAGCCTCCTTGCGGCGAAAGGTATGTCAAGAGCTCGTCAGATTCATAAAAGTCTTACTCACGTTTGACAGCTCTTCTACGTCTACCTCTACCTGGACTACGAGCACAGCCTCCAATGCGGTATGCCCTTCCTCCTACGCCCCTCAGACTTCGACGTCACCTTCACCGATTCGCGCCCACCGAACGAAGCCTCCCCCGGCAAACCCTTCGTCGACCTCTTCCCCATCCTCTCGCAAAGTCTGCAACTCACCCACTCCCTCAGCTCGACCCATTCCCCCACCGAGATCTGCAAACTCCTCGAAGCCCTCCAGCGGCGCGCGCAGGACATAGTCCCCATAAGCGAGTCCCCAGTCACAAACGCGCGCGACCTAATCCGCAACATCCGCACAAGCATGCTCAGCATCCTCCTCTACCGAACTCAAGTCGGCCTCTACTCGCGCACACTAGACTACCCCGAAACCCGCTCAGCACTGCACCTCTCCTCCACCCTCCTCAGCCCAGCAGTCTCCCTAATGGAGACCTTCACCACCCTGATCCAGCAATCCTCCACCCTCACCCCCTCCAGGTCATGGACGCTCTTCATCCCCTCCCTCTTCCGACACAGCGTCTACAACTCCATCGGGCATACTTTACATTTCCTCCACCGCTCCCTCTCCGACTCCAGCTTACACTCAGAGCTGGACTCAACCCAGCTCTTCCGACTGATCCACACTTCCCTCAATTCAATGCGCGTGACGCTCGAAGTCAGTTTCCAGTGCGCAAGGGAACAGACCAGCCATGCGATTTATCTCCGGTATGTAGAAGAGCGCTACGCACGGTTTATAAATCAGGGCGTGCGGAGTTTTGAGCCGGATACGGAAGATGGGAGGGCGGTCGTGGGGGGCATGTGTGAGGCTATTGACGATGTGCTGAGGCGCGCGGAACGTGCACTTGGGATACAGTCTGTGGACACGGAAGGAAGGGGAGAGGTGGATGGGCAGACGGCGGTGGGGATGGGGATGCCAGCGACGATAGAGGGGGCGGATGCGATGAATGGCTTTTTGCCAGAGGGGTTTGAGCTACCCGTCGATTGGGAATGGCCCTGGGACGACGTGGCGGACATGTCGGCGCTAGACTGGCTGCATCCTATCGGCGCTGGGAGGTCGGGACAAGGCAACGGAGCGATGTTTTGATACTGACGGGGAGAAAGCTGGGGACAGTTCATCTTCACTTTTTGTTAGATATATAATGTACATGAAGTATATCGCATCTCATCTCGACTCGATTCGTACCAGACACAGACCGACTTAGACGGGGCTCTTGCCGCTGACAAACGACCGCGGCGACGACAGCGAGTCGTTGTCCTCGTCGTTGAATCTCCCGCCGTCATCAGATACACACACATAAACATCCTTGCGCAGCTCAATCTCGTCCGAAGCGCCGAGGTGCACGTGGTCGTGAACTCCAGCGACGACGGTGGACCTCCCCCCGACGGGCAGTCTAGAGGCCAGCTCCGTACCCGCGCCGATGGAACCCCTGCTCTTGCCCGTCATGGTGGTGGTGTCGTCGCTCGAGGTCCAGCTCGAGAACCACGACTTGGCCTTCTTGCTGCTCGCCTGGGACCGCGTGGCGTCGGAGTTGGACAGGGGCAGACGCGAGGAGCTGGACTTGCGGCCCATGATGCGGGACCACAGCGAGGATGGGGTGCCGGATAGTGATGGGGCGGCGGTGACGAGGGCGGCTTTGACGGCGGGGAGACATACGATGATAAGGGCGAGGTGGTTCTCGACTGTGCACCAGATGAGGAGCATGCCTTGGTAGTCTGTGTATGATGGTCAGTGAGGATTAAGACCGATTGGTTGAGGGACAACTTACAGAGGCTGTAGAGCGGTGCAGCAAACAGGTTGTGGATGGCAATCATGCGCATGACGCTGGCGATGACGACACTGTGGAACGTTAGCAGGACGAAAGGCCTATCAGCAACATTGTGCACTTACACAAAGCCCAGAGCAAACAGGACGTTCATGGCGGCGGCCTTTGCTTTGGACAGCTGCACTCTCCGCACGATGAGGATCGGCAGGATGTACAAGATGATGTCGTTGAAGATCATGAAGCTACCGTTGGCATAGTAGAAAGCCTCAAGGTTGATGCAGTGACCCGGGATGGACGGGTGCCAGAGCTTGGGAAGCGGGACGCAGGACAGCAGGGCGGTCAGCATGCTGCCGAGACCAAAGATGATGGCGGTGACGGCCATGATCCATAGGATCCAAAGATGCTTGTCGTCCGGGGACAACTTGCGGTAGAAGGCCAGCAGTGAGAGCTTGACGAACATGTTGCAGGCGAAGTAAGAGACGAAGAAGGAAACATAGAGCTTTCGATTCGTCAGCGTCGATCAGCAATAACGGTGCAACAGCTTCCGCTCACCTTCAGGAAGGTCTCGATAGTGGAGCTTGACATCTCAAAGTCCCGGACGATCAGGTCCCTTGGCTGCATGCGGACATTCAGGCCAAGGCCGTACTTTGTGGCGACGCACTGGATAATGGCTTCGGTAAGGCCACACACCAGAGCACAGAAGAGCATGATGTCGTGTATCTGAAACGACTTGGCCTTGATGACTGTGCGGTGCAAGCGGGTCGAGGCAGTGGCGAGACTGACCAGGCAGAAGCCGGCATTGACGCCAATGATCCAAGCCTGAGTGGAGTTCATTGTGCTTGTGGAAGTGAAGCAGTAGAACAGAGAGAAGAGGTCGCGACACTACGGTCTGGAGATGAGGCTCGAAGACGTTTTCTGTCGAAGAGGAAAGGTGAGGCGGGGGTGCAGTTTCAGGAGGGACGATATATGTATGTGTTTCGAGAGCGCAACGGCGGCGGGATGCTGCTGCTGCTGCTGCTGCCGCCGCTGCACGTCCATGTGCTCCGCGAGAGGGGTGAGGCCTTTGCGGCGAGTGTGACAGGCCATCTGGCGCTTGTCAGGGAGGCCCTTGTCGGTGCGGCGCAGATCAGCAGTCGCTGCACCGCAAGAGACATGGTGCCAGGGGTGTCCAGGACGACGGTCGGTGCCTGGGCGGAGTAGTGGTGGGTGGCGAGCAGCAAGGGCTATCAGGGCAGGGTCAATGCCAAGCAGGATGGCGAAGGTGGAGGACGAGGGAGTAGGCGCGCGCGGTGTGCCACGTCCGAGGCCGGGGAGGTGGAGAGGACATTGGCCAGCGGAGAGCGACTAGGTCCGGAAGTGCGATCCGCGAGCCTTAAGCGGCGCGCCGAGTAGCTACAGAGGAGTGGACGGAGCGAGCAAGTGGCAGACCTAGGCGCAGAAACAGGTGCAGAAGTGTGGCCTGCGATGTGGACATGGAGACGTAGAGAGGTGGAAAGGTGGAGTGAGCTGCAGGGGGGTCCTGGCCGAGAGTTGCGTAAGGCGCTAGTGGCCCATCGTGGCTTGCGACGGCAGCACGGATTCTTGCTTTTTGACAGCCGATGCAGCGAAGCGCCTCGCTGTGGATGGGAGCAGGAAAAGGGGAGTACCCAGCTACAAAGATAAGGTGCTACGGAACCAGACGATCGGCGGCGGGAACGAGATCCCGCAAGGCCACAAGGGTGACGACGAGCACGAAGGATGCAAGTGGGGACGATGTCGATGGAAGTGGTGGTGGTGGTCGTCTGGAGTGGTGGATGGCGGATGTATCGCGAAGAAAAAAGGCCGCGGGTCGGAGAATAAACTCCTGTCAACCACCGCAGCGCTATGGGCGACGATGGGCACGTAGGCCACGCATGGGAGGCCGAGGGCACAACCCCATGCCCACAGGCCCCGAAACCCTTGTCCACCTCCGCACCCAACGCCTCCATCATTGGCCGACTGCGGGAAATACGGCAGCAAAAGACAAGGATCACATCGAAAGATCCCCCCATCGCTGCCCTTGCTTTTGCTGACATACGCCAGCGCTGGATCCCTGCTCTGTCTCGCCTGTCCACTGCTGTCTAGACCGTAACCTCCAGCTGTCCTCGCTCAGTGACATGGCATGTGCTTCTCGGTTGGGATCGCTTCAAGCTGTTTTCTATCTGCCCCTTGCCATGCCCTCCACTTCACCCACTCGCCAAGCAGCGATCCCCCCTCTGTTCGGCGTGTGGCTGGCATGGTTCGTGCAGCTCTGGCCCCTAGCGATCCGCCATTCACGGCAGGTGCACACGCAACAGAGAAGAAATGATTGGTCTATTCGTGCAATATCCTACATGCTCGACGGCTTCTTCTTCCACGTCAAAAACGCCGGCGGCGGCGCTGCCTGGGTGCAATCGGGGCAGTCCGGGTCCGCCATCTGCCTGTACCGCTGATATCCCGGGCGCTCGACGCACCTGCGGATAAAAGCCAGGATGTGCTTGTACTCGCCGAGATCGATTGGCACAAACGCGCGGAAGGTGGTCAGTGTGAACATGGGCATGATGTCTGCAGCGGTGAACTCGTCGCCGACCATCCAGGTATTGGTCGCCAGATGCTCGTCCAAGTGGCGCAGATAGCTCTGCAGGCGGCGATTGGCGAACTTGAAGCTGTCCGTGTCCTCGTCGACTTTTGCCGCTTTCATCGTCATAACACGCGACATGCCCGGCTGCAGAGACCCGTTGGCGAAGTGGTACCAGTACAGGAAGGTCGCGTAGTCCTTGTGCGATGGCGGCAGGAACAGCCGTCCCTTACCATGCTTCTGCACAATGTACTCGACGCACGCGTTGGACTCTGCCAGCGTCACCGGCCCATCTTGGATGATGGGGGCGGCGCCCAGGGGATGCAGCTCGTACATCTCCGGTGGCGAGAAGAGCGGGCTGCGTCGGTGCAGCTTGATGTCGTAGTCGATGCCCAGCTCTTCGCAGAGCCAAGGGATACGCTCCGACTGCGATGCCTGGAGATGGTGAACGGTGAGCATTGTTGCGGTGTTTGATCGTGTTCTAATGGAAATCTCTGCAATGCGCCAAAAACACTGACGGAGTAGTGGACGGAGAATTGAGGACGACGGTGATGCTGCTGAACCGCTCCGAAGCGGGCCCGGAACCCCGACGCTCCGCCCGAGGCTGTTCACCACTGTAAAGCAAATCAAATCTCGTGTCTCCATTTCGTTCATAAGCTACAGTACACTTCTACAATACACTCTTCGTCTTCCTGGTCTTCCTCCGTTCTTGTAGTCATTTCTCCCCGAGTGGTCCTCCGCTCTGCGTCCTGATCTCCGCGCCCTCAACCTCCTTTAACCACTTCGAGCGCTGCTTGACAAACTGCTCGATGCGGGGTTTGAACTTTGTCTCCATGAGCTCAAAGTCGTCAATAGTCCCAATTCGCGTGATGCTCATGCCCGGATAGCCAGAGCTAACACGATACATGAGCGTGCCACAGTTTCCGCAAAAGTAATTCGTCATCGTATTGCCGGACGCGATGGTCTTCGACTGCGCGAACGTCTTGAGCTTCTCCTGCCCGCGGACGTGCTTGAGGTACTTGTCGTCGACGATGAAGTTGGATGCGAACATTGACGCAGTGATCTTGTGGCAGTCGCTGCAGTGGCAGACGAATGAGTCTACCAGTCCCGGCGCCGCGGTCGGGAACTCGAGCTGCACTTCGCCGCAGAAACATGATGCCGTGGCTAGGTCTTCGGTCGAGCGGCCGTCGTGGGTAAGGTTTGCGAGGGGGAATTTGCGATCGACTTTGTCGGAGGACGCCATTGCTGCTGATTGGATTTGACTGATGATTCTGTGATCTGTGTGTACGACAATTGAGTGTAATTGTTCCAATGATGGGATCTGCACTTCTTGATCGAGCAGTCTGCATCTACTTATACCCCTCCTCATGCCTCTGCGTCGAGTGTCTGGCCGTCTATGTCCGGTGAGCTGCCCCGCTCTTTGTCATCTCTCAAGGCTCGCTCAAGATTCCCGGATTTAGGCGGGGTTTGCCGTCGCGATTGTGACAAATTCATGACTACGAGAAGAGCTCCACGATCGGCCATCATATTGTGAAGCTCAGTAGGTGATGATAAATGCAGACAGCTATCAAAGTAAGAAGCGCCTATTGCGACGCGTAATTGGCCAGAGTGCAGCGCTGAACAAACCGCAATTGGGCTGGTTGCTGTGCTGCAGCCCCGGGTCCCAATCGGGCAGTCTGTTGTGGTTCGGCCCTGTTCCCGCGCATGATCGGCGCAGCGACCAGCCACCAGCCAACCACCGCGACATCATCGCCTGGCAGCACCCAGCCACGCCTGTGACACGGCGAGACGACAAGAAAATCGCAGTTCGCCTGCTCGCTTCGCTATACCATCTCTACACAACCGTTTCCATCGTTTGCACACCGCTCTGTATCTCCCACCTATCCACTGCATCTCCAACGCCGCCATACCAACGTTCCCCCACACACTCAACGTCGACTGCGCAGGTCCATCAAGGCTTCGGCCGTCGCCAGCATGGCACCACAACTTCCCTCCACCGACTCCGTCCTGGCCGTCCGCGCCGCCGTCCCCTCCAAGACCCCCTGGCAAGCATGCAAAGGCTGCGTCTCGCCGAGCTCAATCAACAATCAAGCCTACTTCGCGCTCTTTGCCCTTCTCGGCGTAGCCATGGTCCTAGGCGGGATATGGTTCTTCGCCTTCGCGCGCAACGGCGGCTTCGTGTACCGCGAAGGCGACTGGGACGAGTACAAGACCGCGGTCCTCCGCCGAAAAGACGCCGACGGCCGCACGATATACTCTTCGCGCGGAGGGACCACGCGGGCAGGAGGCACCACTCGCGCGGGCGGAACCCAAGCCGGCTTCACGCCGCGCCAGCAGCGCAACCGATTCGCAGCAAAGACGGTCGTCGGGCGGGACGAAAAGGGTCGCATGGGGATATTGGCGCAGCGCGGCTGGGGCGGGACGCACAGCTGCACGTACGCGGACAACTTCACGTCCTACGACGGGCGCACGCTCGCCGATCCGATGGAGAAGCACGCGTTCCTCCACCCGGACCGCGAACCGTTCGACGTCGATGTCGAAGCCGCGCGGGGCCATCATCATAGTAAGCGGTACAAGGACCGGGATGTGGCGAGCTATGCGAGGGAGAAACCGGCGCGTGTCGGGGGCATGAATCGCAGCGCGGACGGGTCGCACTTTTCGCATGAGGGGAGTGAGATCAGCTCTGCGTCCGAGGGGAGGTCGCATCGTGGTGGACAGAGGGCGGAGAGGGAGAAGCGCGTCTTGTCTGATGCCGAGGCTATGGAGCGGCGCTGGAGGAGAGAGGCCAGGCGTGCGGCGAGGGAGGCCGAGGGCCAGGGCGGCAGGGAGCAGCAGAGGTCGTCGCAGCAGAGACGCGCTGCTGCGGCTGGGAATTATACGTTCTCGCGCCCGGAGGGGAGGGCGGCGGAGACGCAGAGGCCGAGTTATATGGATGCGTATAGGCCGAGGAAGTGAGATGCTATTGGAAGAGCATGGCGTGGACGAAGCAGACTGACACTTTCGCAGGCGTCTGGTGGAAGCACATGGAGTAGATAGCACATTGACATGATGAATGAAATGCACACACACCGGCGGATTTATGAAACAAATGTTCTCGTCATGATTAGATTACCCTATCCTTCCTTTTCATCAGTCGTGTGTCCTGGCAAGCGACCTACACTTCGCTCTACATGACTTCATATAACTCGTAACATCGTACCGCGATCCAGAGCGGAGAGATAGAAACTCTACCCACCCAAGTCCAAAACATTAAACAAAACTCATCGTGGATAGCCCCAGTGGTCCTCCCTCGACCCCTCAATTATTGGACTTTTGATGCTCATCCGCCTTCGTCCGCGCCCCTCGTCGACCCTTTGGTCGCTCGACGCCCTGCTGCGTCCGCTTTTTCCGCTACCTGTGAACCAGCTCCATCGGGACGAGATGCTCGGCGCCCTCTCGTACCGTGTTTCTTCCGTTCGGGACACCCCGTCCTCGTCTACCACAAGATGAATCGGTCCATTATCTTTCGGTCCTGGTATCAAGAAAGTCTGCACTTCGTCTCGACCGTTGGTGTACTGCACCTTGACGAGAGGTTCCGAGTCGCGCCGAGAGGAACGGCTGTAGTTATCGCCATCATGCCTCCCGTGGCTGTAACGGCTTCGGCTGCTGGTGCCTGAAGTGACCGACTGCTGCTTGTGTCCGATCAAGCCCGGCCGCTTCCCTGACATGCTGTACGACCGGCGCATTGTCGTCGCCAAGTCGTCCTCGATTGGTCCGCCTCGAGCGGAGTCCATGTATCGGTCGGCTTCAAACATCCTATCTTTTACAGGAGGCTCGGCCTGCGACGAGTCACGTCTCATGCGCCTCTCCGGCCCTGGTTGGACATAGTAACTTCGAGATCGACTTGAGCTAGGTTCATGCGGGGCTCGGGAACGTCCTGGGCTGACGGAGCTTCTTGACGACGACTTCCTGCGCCGCGAGTGCTCCTTGTATTGAGATGGGTGCATCTCTTGCGATGCAAGAGATGAGCGGCGGCTGTTCCTCTCGTACTCGTGACGAGCGGACGAGCTGTCACGACGACGTGATTTCTCCCGTGGGGGAAAGTACGATCCCTGATGGGACTCGTATTCTGGTGAGACCGGCGGCCAGCGGCCGTACTCTTCGGGCTTCGATACGCGATATTTGGTGACCACTGGCCTAGAACCCGAAAGCATAGGCGGCTCTTGTCCATACGGAGTGTGACCCCTGCTACGTTCGTGTTGACTCCAGAAATATTGCGAAGGATGGTCAACCGCGGTCGAGTCTAGAAACTGGCGGTGAAGGTCATGAGGGTCTGCGACAGAATAGCGATTGCTACGTGTATCGGTCTTTGCATGACGGAGCCGCGGTCGCTCGGGGTCAGCTTCGAAGTACGACTGGCGATGCGAGTATGGATCATACGCTGGTGGTACGGACGGACCACCTGGATCTGGCGGCATCCGGCCGTAGAAGGGGTCTGATCGGCTGTCTGAATACGTGATCGCTCTGGACATACCCTCGTGGTACGAATCAGGCCGCCTTGTTCTTCGCAAAACTCGTTCTGGTGGATACGCATATCCTGGACTTGGCTGCGGCGGAGCATACCCATGGTAATAAGGCTCTGCTGGCGGCGGCGGCGCATATCGCGGGTCCGTGTAGGCATACGGGCCGGGCGGTGGTGGTGGCCACGGCATCGTTGCTGGAAAGGCTGTAGGAGGATACGGTTGCGGTTTGTAGTGTCTGTCTGGACAATTCGGGTCTGAACAAGGGTATGTCGGATATCGAGAATCTCCATACGGCGTCCGTGAACTCCGCGACGGCTTTGAGCTCTTGGAAGACGATCGCACATGCTTCTTGATTGGACTTGGAGCCCTGCGTCTCGGCGTCTCGTTGTCATCTGTCATGGCCGGTTGAGCTAGAATGGGTGTCGCCTGAGGATCGACGTTTGCTGGTGGGGAAGGGGCGGCGGGCTGTCCAACAGGAGGCACTAAAGCTGGCTCAATGCCGGCCAGAGTGCCACGGTTGTAATTGGAAGCATATCCAGAGTCGCTTCGGCTGTCCCTGGTAGAGTGTCTAGATGCGTTCGGAGGAGAGGGACATCGCGCCATGGTAGCGGACTTTTTCGTACCAGACACGACCTCTCCATCATCGCCGACGTCCTCGCAGCTAGCTATCTGGGCGTCGCGCGAAGCGCGGAAACCATGAGAAGACATGTGGGCAATCGATCAGCGAATTGATGGCGTCTCAGCTCTTCGAAGCTGGCCCGCGTCGATTTGTGCGCCGCTGGGAGTTGCAGGAAGCCGAATGATCGATCTGGACGCGGATGATCGCCGGATTGTTTGCGACGGGCGAAGCGCTGCTGCTGCTGAGAGGTGTGTCCCAGGTGTGGTCAGCGGCATACATCATCGATGATGTCCATAAAGCGAGGCACGCGAGCTCGTCGAAAAGTTGGGCGGATGGCGACAATCAAAACAGTGAAAGCGCAGACAAGAGGACAGGAGGGACGGGAGCTCGCGAACGGGGTCTGGTTCGTCGGGACAGCTGGCGGCGGAATGCGTTGTGATTTTATTTGCATCGGGAAACGGAAGCGAGAGCGAAGCGCTGAAAGGGGTTTGGCCTGGGTGTTCGCGCTATGTCGCATCAGGCTAGCCCGCCAATTCTATTGCAGCCTGACCTGATCACCAGCCATGGGTGAAACGAAGGGCCGAGCGACAGCGGCGGTGGCAGCGGCGATGGTGCGATGGGCCGGAGGACAGGACGTGGCCAGGAACTAGCTGCACAGTGGCCTCAAGCCGAAGGACGACCAGCAAGTGGACGAGAGATGGAGAGCGGAGGACGGAGCGGGTTACAGATCGAAAGGCCAAAGGGCGATGATTGGCAACAAAGCTGTCAGGCTGCCGCCCAGCCGTCCAAAAGTGGAAACACAGGGATAAATGAAAACGCAGCGAAGAAGGGCATGGAATGAAAACAGAAGGGAAAGGGAATGGGGTGAGGCGCTCGACGAGAATGGAACAGCGCAAACGTGTCCCAGCAGAAAACTAAATCATGTTGACGGCCGTCGGTGACAGGGTCGTGCATCTTTATAATCCAGCGCTGACTTGACGGCATCCCGTGCTTGCGAGATGCGGTGCCTGTGCCCCGCTGGCAGAACCCCTCCGCTCGCGAGCTCCTGTGGATTTGATATTGAGTGGCCCTGTGTTCCGCCCTACCTATCGATCCTGCTGCCTCCGGCGCTCGCTGGCGTGCAGCAACTTTATTTCGCCCATTCCCCGATCTGCAGTACCATACTGGACACCCTCTCCCGGCCAGTCGGTCTACGACTTTATTGTTTGCCGCGCATTTCAGTTTAGATCTGCAACTCTCACAAAAGGTATACGCAGCCATCACGCCTGTGCTGGCGTCAAAGTCGGTGTCGGTGTCGGCGTCGGCGTCGGCGAGCGCGCGTCGCGTGCGTCGTGGCCAGCAGTAGTGTGCTCCGCTTTTGCCTTAATGTTTCTTTCTGTTCTGCCATGGAAACGTGTCACACAAAACTCAATCACTTCAAAGATTTGGGATCTCGCTTGCGGCGTCGAAGAGCGAGTGGTGAACTGTGTTAAAGCGCCCCACCCTGTGTACTCAACGATGGACGCCGGGAGGGCCGAGAACAAGGTCCAACCCGGATCTCAGATCACGACTGCAGTACACATGTCAGGCTACTGGTGTCGGATCGACGTTGCAGGAGGACCGCTAACACTGGTCGCGTCGTCACGAGCATTGTGGGTGTGCTGTACGGTGGTGGTATATATCGCGTTCATAGAGTGGCAAGGCTTCACCGCCATTCCTCCTCCACCACTAACAATTCCCCTCCCATCGTCGCGTCACGCCACGACACGTCGCATGCAGATAGTGTAAATAACGTGACCAATTGCTGCTTTGGACCAAGAGTTCCAAGCGATGGCCGAAAATGTGGCGAGACATGTCAATTCGCTAAGATCGGTTCTATATGCCGTCCAGTGATGCACGCGCTGCTGTTCCTTACTGTCCCCGCGCAAATGTGCTGTATCGCTTACCAAAACTTTTGCAACTCTACCAAATCCGCCATCTTCCATAAAAGGTCGTCGACCATTTGTCTGGCCAAGGTCATTGTGGAGTATCCACTTTACATGCTGCTACGGTGTCAGTTCCTGCTATCGGGCAGTGCAATTTCACCCTTGATAACTTACCGATCCACAGGAGACAGGCCCAGCACCTTCATGCCGTTGTGCAGTACCTGCCTGGCGCACTCGTACAACGCCGCACGTGCCATCTTGACTTCGCCCTCGGCCCTGACCACACTGAGAACCTCGTAGCTCGAGCTCAGCTGGTGTGTCATTTTGAAAAGATACGTGAGCACCGTGACTGGCTCCTGGGTCTTGAGCGTATTGTTGAAGACGTCCGGCCACTGTGACAGACTGCGCACCATGTCCACGGCGTGCTTCTCGGTCAGCAACGACCAATCAGCTCCTGCGAGCTCCTCCGCTGTGAGGCCGGCCCTTCGTGCAATGCTGCACAGTCGTGCGTGGGCATATTGTAGGTATGGTCCCGTGTCGCCCTCAAAGCTCGTCATGCGGTTCAGATCAAACTCGTAGTTGTTGATCCGCTTGCCCGACATATCTTGCACCATGACGGCCGATATGCCCAATGTATCTGCAACTTGGTCCGGGTTCTCCACTTGTGCATACTTGTCGTCGTTACTGCGCATAACTTCGTGCATCTTCTCGCCGACGTCGCGCAAGATATCGTCAAGGAATTTGGCGGTGCCTTTACGTGTTGACATACCCAGTACCATGCCAAAGTTGATATGCTGGCAACGACTCGATACTTCTTTGTAATCGCCGCCCATGATCTCAAGGATCTTGAAAAGCTGTGCGAGATGCAGATCTTGTTGTGATGCTACCACGTAGATCATCTTGTCGAAATGATAGTGCTCGTATCGCTCGCGTGCTGCCCCAATATCACGGGTGAGGTACAAGCTGGTGCCATCCTTCTTGCGCACCAGTGCTTTGCCTAGCTTCTTCGCGTGTTTCGTCAAATCGACCACAATTGCTCCCTGACTCTCTTCGCTGACTTTTTGCTCCGCCATCGTCTTAGCCGCCGCCTCCATGCTCTCCTCCTTGACTTGTGACTCGCCCGAGTAATCATCAAAGGCAATGTTTAGCCGACCATAGGTCTGCTTGTACTTGACAATGGACAGATCACGGAACCTTTTCCACGTTCCTACAGCTTCTTCGTCGCCGTCGACCATGCGCTTGAAGTACCGACGAGCCTGCTCGTCGACGCTCTCACCCTGGAGCTTTTCTAGTTGTGTTTGTTTCTCGGTCACCGCTTCGCCCTTACTCTGCAGATCCTCGATTTCTTTCTGTAAAGCCTTGATCTCTTCAGCCTGCGCCGCGCTGATGACATTGATTTTGACGTATACGTCGTATAGATGTCCAATTGGGTTCTCCTTTAGCTTCTCTTCACTCCCAAATTGCTTGAAACCAATCCCAAGTACACCGTATTGTTTACCCCAGTCGCCCAGGTAGTTTATCCTTGTCACGTCCCAGCCTGCATTCTCATAGATGTTGCTCAGAAATCCACCAATGATCGTGGATCGCAAATGGCCGGCATGAAAAGGTTTGGCAATGTTTGGAGACGAGAATTCAACGACCATCTTCTTTTTCTCTGAACCGGGATTGCTGGGATCCTTCAATCCAAGATTTGGATTGAATCCATACACGTCCTTTGACCGCAGGATGGTAGGGAGCACAAGCCTGATTAAGGCTTCGTGTTTGAAGAAAAAGCGAACGAATGACTTTTCGGCTTGGGGAGGCTTCACGAGGGGAGATTGAGGAAACTAGAAGCGAATGTCAGTGGTGTCTTGAATTTGTGTACACTCTCAGGCGAGAATAATACCTTTGCTTGGATTTCTGCAGCAATCTCGTCCGGCTTCTTACCCTTGAGTCGGAGAGCCGGGACAGGTAGCGTAAGATCGCCGTGATCGAGCACGGCAGTCCATTGCAGCGCGCCCAGAATGGTCTTTGCCGGAGCGCCTGTGATCGGCTCTAACAGCTCTGCGATATGAGCGCGGTAGATATCGACCTGGTTATATACCGGGAACGTAGCCGCCTCGGAGACCTGTGGAACCTCGCTCACACCAAGTTCCCGGAGCGCAGAGGCGAGGTTCTCCATGCTGTGTTCGGGAGCCTGCATATGGGTCGCCATTGTCGAAGCAGATCGGGAGACTACACGGGACGGGCAACGTAGACTTTGGCGTGCAAAGTAGTGATAGGGAACGACAGCGGGGTGAGACGACCGGCGAGATGGGTAGCAGTGAACACTGGACGGTGAGAGCGATTGTGAGTAAGCGCTTGGTATTCTTGTAAATAGTAGTCGCATTCAATTGGCAGAACCGTCGATTGCGCTAGCAGCGCAGCAGTTTTAAAGATTTATCGACATCAAATCAGTCACTGGTCGAGTCATTCCGCAAAAAAGTCACAGGGTTTGCGGAGTTGAAGCTTGGCGAAGCCCTCTCCTCAGCTGCGGCGGAGCTATATGGCGATGTGGAAAGGCAAAACACGAACAACATGAGGATAATAATTGTACGCATCGATCCCTGCAAGTGCTGTGCTGGACGTGCTGTTAAAAAAAGCTACAGTATTGACATCATATTGCAACTGCGTGGAGCGGCTCGTAGTGCCAAATGAAGTCGCTTCCAAGGTTCTTGGTTACGTTGGAGTACCACGGAGCATCTACATCGACCTTTGCTTATGGCATATTTATCGAAATTCTGCCTGTAGTATTGCAACAAACGGTATAAACTAAACTTCGGTCGCTGCTCCTCTGTGTGTCATCACCTTGTCTCAGACGAGCTGCACTTCGAGATATATGGCGCTGCACCACGGGACTTCGGTGGTGCCTGGTGCACAGCCAGGAAGGAAACAACGGGGGGAGGAGAGTGGCTGTGCCGTCGACGTACGCACCTGCTGCTCCCACTTATCCGCTGCCTTAAAAGGACCACCGAGGAACATACGGCCAGCACGGTTTGGACCGAGGCGCAGTGCAAGATGGTGGTGTACATTGGTAGCTGAGAAGATAGTCACAGCCGAGAGCAAGGTCAAGCACTATACGTGGTTTAACAATGCAATGCCGTCAGAGGCTACTTGTGCAATACCAAGTCGAGCAAACGTCTACCCGCTGTGCGCCTAACCTCGTGATGGCGGGCGTGTCACGACCGACCGCGCCTCAGCCCCCGACGACAAACCTCTCAGGGTCAAGCGCTGGAGCTGCTATGCCTTCCTGATCTTAATCTACTTATTCCTTTGCCGCACGCTGGCCTCTCTCTTCATCCGTCCTCTCCTCCAATTTGGCGTCGTCTCTCTGCCTCCATCGTCGCATCACATCGCCAATTGTTCTCGCGTGGTCGCATCCCATCTTTTTCCAGTGTATCCCCGTTCCGCAAACGGCACCTCAGCTTCGCCGGCCCCATCAACCTGAAACGAGCTTGCACAATCCCGCTTCGTCATTCTCTGTCCTCTCCAGATTATCGAACAACTCGTTCAAGTTTCAAGAAGAGTGTCTTGCACTGCACTGCGCCGCGCGCGGCCATTCCTACCCCGAGCGACTTTGTCAACCAACCAAGCAGAGGCAGGCCTCCTGATAGCTCCAGAACACTGCAATCATGGCGTACAACCGCCTGGGTACGTTTGCTCCTGGCCTGGATCCTTTCATTCTTCCCGAATTGGCATTCTGCCGAGACTATAATTGCCAGACCGGACCAGGATGTACTGACAGCTTCCCTTACAGGAACACCAGGTCATTACGACCAAGAAGAAGACGACCACTACCACGCTCAACCCCAGAACCCCTTCAGAGACCACATGGATCCGTACGCCTCGCATGGGAGAACGCCATCACCTGGTCATCCTCTCCAGACCTTCTCTGACAATCAGGGATCCTATCATCACGAGCCCTTAGACATGCCAGTGGGTCCGGGGTTCGGTCAAGGAGACAGACTACAAGCGCAGCCTACTGTGAGAGAGCGCCACTTTGAGCTTTGCAACGTACAGGGTTACTGATATGAGCCAGTACTCTGTCGAGAATGTCCCCGGCACGTTTGGGCACAATGAAGATTTTGAAACGCGGCATGGATATGCTCCTAGCCAACAAGGGCACGGCGGCTACGTATTGAATCCCGAGCAGCATCACGACGCATATTACAACCAACCATATCAGCCATCGCCTGGCGACGAGTATCCCCCAGGACAGCAACCTACACACTATTGGCAAGATGAAGCAGATAATAAGCCAATGCTCATGGAAAATTCCGCCTACGGACCAGACCCACACCAGACTGCTGACGATATGGAAGCTGGTCCCCATGTCCCTCCACAGCCAACGAACCCGCCTATCAGAAGGTGGAAGACCGTCAAAGAAGTCCAGCTTTTTAATGGCAACTTGGTCCTCGATTGCCCAGTCCCTCCCAGACTGCTCAACCAAGTCCAGCATGCACAGCCCCCGGAACGAGATGAGTTCACACACATGCGCTACTCGGCCGCAACGTGCGACCCCGAGCACTTTTACGATGATCGCTTCACGCTGCGCCAACGCCTTTTCGCAAAGCCAAGACATACCGAGCTATTCATTGTCATCACAATGTACAACGAGGAGGACGAGCTATTTGCGAGGACCATGATGGGCGTAATCAAGAACATTGAATTCATGAATTCGAGGACAAGCAGCAAGACCTGGGGTAAAGAGGCATGGAAGAAAATTGTCGTCTGTGTCGTCAGCGATGGTCGCGCCAAAATCAACCCTCGCACACGAGCAGTGCTGGCGGCGATGGGAGTTTACCAGGACGGCATCGCCAAGCAGCAAGTCAACGGACGCGATGTCACCGCCCATCTCTACGAATACACCACTCAGATGACGCTGGATATCAAGAACCACGTTGTGCAAGTCAAGAAGGGCAATACTCCAGTACAAATGCTCTTCTGCTTGAAGGAAAAGAATCAGAAGAAGATCAATTCGCATCGCTGGTTCTTTCAAGCCTTTGGCCGAGTCCTTGATCCGAATATCTGCGTCCTTATCGACGCTGGTACCAAGCCCGGTCGCGACTCTATCTACAAGCTTTGGAAGGTCTTCGACGTGGAGCCCATGTGCGGAGGTGCCTGTGGCGAGATCAAAGCAATGTTGGAAGGCGGAAAGAATCTTCTCAATCCCCTGGTTGCTGCTCAGAATTTTGAGTACAAGATGAGCAACATCTTGGACAAGCCTCTGGAGTCATCATTTGGTTTCATCACCGTGCTTCCTGGCGCATTCTCTGCGTACAGATACGTCGCGCTTCAAAACGACAAGACTGGTCAAGGTCCGCTAGAAAAGTACTTCGCGGGGGAGAAGATGCATGGTGCCAATGCTGGCATCTTCACAGCCAATATGTATTTGGCCGAGGATCGTATCCTGTGCTTCGAGCTGGTCT
Source organism: Dothideomycetidae sp. 11243 (assembly GCA_000836255.1). NCBI lineage: Eukaryota > Fungi > Ascomycota > Dothideomycetes > Dothideomycetidae sp. 11243. Next base: position 419,734 of record DF938594.1, on the reverse strand, counting down.
CTAAGCGCAATTGCTCCTGGATCCTGCAGTATGTCAAGTCAGCCACTGGAGAGACTGATGTTCCAACTGAAATGGCCGACTTCATCTTGCAAAGAAGGCGATGGCTAAACGGTTCCTTCTTCGCAGCGGTCTATGCTCTCGCCCACTTCTACCAGATCTTCCGAAGCAAACACTCGTTTTTGCGAAACATCATGTTTCTTATAGAATTCTTCTATCAGTTCCTCAGCATGCTATTTGCTTGGTTTGCAATTGTGAGTCTCATCATCGCCACCATTATGCAATGCGACTAACATTTGCAGGGCAACTTCTTCCTTGTATTTCGCATCTTGACGACATCCCTTGGTGACTCTGAGCTCGGCTTTGCTCCTGGCGCCGTGCTCGCTGCCGTTTTCGAAATTGCATATCTCGCTGTACTGGTTACCTGCTTCGTGCTGGCGCTCGGAAATCGACCACAAGGCTCAAGTAGACTCTATCTGTCGCAGGTATATTTCTGGGCCATCATCATGGCATATCTCATGTTCGCCACGGTCTTTATCACGGTCAAATCAGTCCAAGCACAAGTTAAAGAGGGAGGGTTCACGTTCTCAACGCTCTTTACAAATGCGCTCTTCAGGACCCTCATCCTCTCCATGGTATCGACATATGTGCTTTATCTGGTTGCCTCGATCTTGTTCTTCGATCCCTGGCACATGATCACTTCTTTCATCCAATACCTGCTCCTGACGCCGACTTATATCAATATCCTCAACGTTTATGCTTTCTGCAATACACACGATATCACGTGGGGCACTAAAGGAGACGATAAACCCGAGAAACTCGGATCCGCAACCACGAAACCTGGCGGCAAAGTGGATGTTTCGATTCCAACGGATGATCACGATCTCAATTCCCAGTACGAGAATGAGCTGAGAACCTTTGCCGTCAAGTGGGCACCGCCTAAGAAGGTGCCATCCGAGGAAGAGAAGCATGAGGATTTCTACAAAGGTTTCCGCTCCATAGTCGTCTTGAGCTGGATGTTCTGCAACCTTGCACTGGCTGGAGTGGTGCTCAATGCTGGCGGTCTACAGAACATCAAGCTTGGAAACCAGGAGTCAGAGCAACGGAGCACCATTTACATGGCCGTGGTTCTGTACAGTGTCGTCTTTTTGAGCGCGATCAGGTGGATTGGATGCATCTGGTTCTTGGTGGTAAGAGTTTTCAGAGGTGTTTAGACAGTGTGAGCGATGCAGAAAATCAGACGCACTCCTATTTTATAGCTTGACGAAAGCACTAGGTATCAAAAACGACGTTCATGAGCAGAGCTGGACGTGTTTGATGAACAAAGCTGGGTGGCACCGCTGAGAGCACCACCTTGACCGCGGTTTTGGAAGTGAGTACTAGGCAAAAAGCCACTTGTTACACAGAATCCACTACCACTGCACTTCCTACGCGTGCAAATCGAATACTTGTCTCATTTTCGTTGCCGTGGGTGCTCACATCTTGATTTGCACTTACGTCCAAGCGCCTTGCCCTTTACATCACCACGCGTGCACGCGTGACTCTTCTGCTTTTCTCTTTTGCAGCTCTCGCGCCAGCTTCCCCTTCCGTCACTCATCTCTCGAGGAGCACTCTCTACTATCAGTCATCGTCGACAAGCTTCCTGCGTTGCTCATCACTGTTGACATTCTTCTCTCATCGCTTGTCGTCCTCGACGAGCTTGCTTCGTCCCTCATCGTCTTTTGACACCTTCTCATCGCGCGTTGTCTTCGGCAAATTCTCTATCTCGACGTCGTTCGTCATTTTTCATCAGAGTCTACGTTGTGTGTCAGCTTTTGACAAGCTCTCTGCCCTCAATAGTCGTCGCTCTTCGACTTGTCAAGCTCCTTCATCGACGCGTGCGTCTCCTCCTTCACCAGGTCAATCACGCGTCCTGACGTATCAGCAATGGGTGAGTGCCGATAGGCTAGATTCAACTCACTCACTCATGACTGACCATCTCGTAGCCGACGGTGGTTGGGATTCCCATGCGGGTCCTGTCGATAGTTTCGACAACGGCGGCTTCGATTCGAAGCACCAAGACGGTTGCTTCAACTGTGGCCAGTCCGGGTATGCACAATCTCCTGTCACTTCACACGAACATCGCTGACCTGGACTAGCCACAACAAGGCCGAATGTCCAGAACCTTCCAAGGGTTCTGGTGACTGTTACAATTGTGGACAACCCGGGTCAGCATTCACTCATTTCACTTCACCTCAAAAACAGCACTGACACACACAATAGTCACAACAAGGCTGACTGCACTGAGCCGCGCCAGAATTCTGGCGAATGCTACAATTGTGGCGAAACCGGGTAAGATAGCATTATTCCAGCTAGAAGGATCTCCCTGACGCGCGTCTAGCCACAACAAGTCCGACTGCCCCAACGAGCGCGTCGAACGCCTTTTCACTGGATCTTGCCGTCTCTGTGGTACTGAGGGCCACCGTGCTGCTGAGTGCCCAGAGGCTCCGGCCAAGATCTGCAAAGCATGCGGCAAAGAAGGTTCGTGGTGATCGACAAGATATCTCGCTCTCATAATTGACTCTTCTAGGGCACAACGCCGCTGACTGCACCAACGCGCGTGTCATATACGATGACGCCACTCCTATTCTACCTCCCGAGCAGGGTTGGGAGATGTTGGTCGCTGCCGATCAGGCCAAGGAAGTTGTTATGATCAAGCAGGTTCGTACACGTGAAAGCACAATGCATATTCGGCATTTAGACTGATTGCTGTCCAGGCTTTGAATGTCTACACACGCGCGATGCCCGAGCTGACCTTCGTTGACATGGAGCGTGAGCTTCGCGACGCTGGCATGAACACTCACCTGATTGCCAAAGAGCAGCCAGTCAGCGATACCATGACTATCGTCAATTTGCAGGGCAAGGTGGACTGCAAATACGTCGTCAGCTTCCAATACTCCTACAAACCGACGCGTCCCAAATTCGCTACTGGGTGGCCCTCTTCCCCCGAAGACAACATGACACGCCTTGCCGACGCTGGCTATGTCAAGGATCGAATGGTTCCTAAGTGTCACAACTGTGACGAATTGGGCCATGTCGCCAAAAACTGTCCCCAGGAAAAGGTCGAGCGCGAGAAGCTTGAAATCAAGTGCAACAATTGCAAGGAAGTTGGGCACTACATTCGCGACTGGTGAGCTACTTCATCCGCGCAGCCGCATTTCCGACCAACTGACTTCGTCCAGCCCCCAGCCTCGTCAAGATCGCAACGCATGTCGCAACTGTGGGCAAAGCGGTCATAAGGCTTCCGATTGCAGCGAACCCAGATCTATGGAGAATGTTGAATGCCGCAATTGCAACGAGAGTGAGTCAAGGCTTATCCTCTCTGACATACGAGAGCTAATTATGCCTGTCCAGAAGGTCATATGTCTCGCGACTGTCCGACACGTGAGCCACGCGATCCATTCACTTGCCGCAACTGTGGCGAAGAGGGACATAAAGCAGTCGACTGCACTCAGGAGCGCAAGCCGCGCGAGCCTCTCATGTGTCGCAAGTGAGAAACCTCCTCCCCACTGATTGTCGTTTGATACTGATTCCACCAGCTGTAATGAAGAGGGCCACATGTCCAGAGACTGTCCCAATCCTTCGGTGCAGGTTTGCCGCAAGTAAGTGAACATCCCCCAGTTTTCTGCAATCTTGACTGACACTTGCCAGCTGCAATGGCGAAGGCCATATGCGCCGTGACTGTCCTGAGCCTCCCAACCCTGCTATGATGAAGTGTCGTAACTGCGACGAGAGTAAGTTGACTTTCCCCGAATGTCGACAAGCAGAAGCTGACAAGATTTCAGTGGGGCATAGCTCTCGTGAGTGCCCCAAGCCGCGTGACTATTCACGTGTGCAGTGCCGTAACTGCCAGGAGTGTAAGTCAAGACTGCGGCTTGAGTGACCGATGTCACAATGCTAACACTGATTGACAGTTGGGCATACTCGCGTGCGCTGCACCAAGCCAGTCGCGGAGGAGGCTGAGCCTGATGTCGATAATTCGACCGCTGCCGCTACCAAGCCTAGTTGGGAGAACGATAGCCCGGCTGTCGAAAATGCTGCCACATCGGGCTGGGACTCTGGAGCTGCTGGAGGCTCCAACTGGTGAGGCTATCCTTGCACCCAGAAGACCGGTAGTCTCGCAATATCACAGTAGCTACGAAAGTCTTTTCTATAGTGGCTGTGTGGAGGCGGCACCACAAGCCGGGACGAGGATGTTGAGTTTCTTTTCATGAAGGTTGCAGAGCAATCACAAGCTTAGTTAGCACAGTCAATCAACACAGAAAATGGATTCCATGATCCACCATGAAGTGCGACAGTGAAAAAGGGTTGTCTGTGTCTCGAAACGATCAATAGTCTTGCGGTGAGGCCGGTCTGACAACGCAGCCATCTATCTACACTATCCGCCCATTAAAACGCGATGATCCGCCTAAACATACATCAATGCGCCCACCGCACAACGTTCCCCCAGCTTGGCCGAACCGAAGGCCAGTCGGAGGGCAGTGGCATGGGGGCTATGTCGGTGTCATATCGGTATTGCATTATTGATTGCATTGGAGGCATCGGCCGGAGTAGCCAGCATCCTTGAATCGGAAAGTCAGCAAAGTTCGGGGGTCTTCATGCGGGGCTTCTTGGAAGACAAGCTCTCACTTTTTGCCCGTTTCAGTCGCGCAGCAGCCGCAGAATAGGGATGCGGGCCAGCAAACAATCTGAAAATCGTGAGCAAGATCGTCATTGCCAGACCTGCTATTTGTTGCTTACGGCCAGGACAATCGCGGTGCAAAAGCCGAGAGTAGGTCCGACAATCTGGTGGGTATCAGTACTGGAACAATGATAAGAAGGCGAGAAGAGCTGGCTGACTTTGCAATGGCACGGGTTCTGGTCGGTGCCGCATTGTATACAAATTGGAGGTAAGGGCAACGACATTTTGTCAATGCGATCGAGGAGCTGCTGGCCAAAGACAAAGGCGTAATTGATGCTGAGGACTGTTGATTACTGTAGGATGGGAGATACGAGCGGGGTTGAAGCTATCACACTGCTCTTGAGAGAGAGGACTACATGGCTACCTAAATACGGCACGGATGGTCGACTGGCCTGCCAGGTTCTAGACAGGTTGGGAAAGGACAACCCGCCGTTATTGTGTCTGCAATCACCGATTTGGCATATGTACGAACATGGTCAAGATGACGTATCCGCGCAGCAATCAGCTTGGGATGGAGCTGCGGCCCGAGGAGATATGTGGAGTGGAGTGTGCCATCTGTCTGATGCGCGAGAAGCGATAGAGAGTCAACGTGGGGCCGGAGAGCCGCAGCATTACCTCAGCGGGAGGGGCATGTCACGAAATAGTGACTGCGGTCAAGGAAATGCACAAATTACATAACCCTGGGGGGCGATTCCATGTAATGTACTGAGCAAATGCGCTTTTCCCCCAAGAACTTGCAGTTCAGATTGACTCCCAATTTATTGCAATTTAAAATCTTTCCAATCTCCAGTCTGTGGTATCCGTCCAAAAGGAGCGACAAGCACTGGCTCGTGCAGCCGGACTTGGCGATCTCCCGTCTGAACAAAGAAACTCGCCTGCAAACCGGGTTTGAGTTTGGGTACGGGTTCGGATCCAGGTTCACAGCGACGTCCACAACCTGTAAGTCGAGATTCCACTCCACACCACCACACGCCGCATACTCGATCCAATTCTCCATCAATACCGCGCACTGCTCCAGTGCCGTCAGAAAGACACTAGTTGCTCGTCAAAAATACGCAGAGGTGTCTAGTCCCCGGCTATCCGCGCCCCTAAGATCCTTCCCATCCGGCAGTCATAACAACAACCGAGCAACCTGCAAACTCGTGGGTATTTCACACCATGACCCGCCAATAACAACGCGACCTTGCGCAACAGGCGGCGTCACATAGCCTGTGCTTGAGGCAGGCTCCGTTGCAATGGCTGACCTAGTTCAATGGGCTTCGGCTTCACGCCATCACATCACCGACGAGGACACAGTCTCGCCGAGGACCGTCACTCCAAAGTCTTCGGCAGGCCAGCTCAGGTCGGTCCGCTCTGTAGCGTCACGCGGCTCTCTCAGATACTCTCCGTCTCGCAAGGATGCATTCACAGAAGATTATGAACGTCGGCCTTCTCCCCTTCGATCCGAATTCCGTGTCAATGGCGAGCTTGAACAGCCAGCCGCTCCCACTTCTGCTGTCGCTGCCGACCCGATCACTGAGATGCGCTCACAGACGAGCACTCCTCCGAGTCCCTTTCGACTGCAGGATGCGCCAAAGACAAGGAAAAAGTCGAGTGGATACTTTGCTCTGCAGAGGAGCCAGACACATTCTACCCAAGGAAGCTATGATATCGTCTTGAGCGGCACGCCGCCTGGGGAGCCCCCAGCAGCGGAACTGAGACGAGTCCGCACAAACCTTTCAGTACGCAGCCAGCTGTCCGACAATACCTCCCCTTTGGGCCGACCGAGTATTCAATTCGCCCGCGTCCGTGATATCGATGAGAGTCCGGATTTTCCACGCTCAGGCCGACCTGATGTCGAGAGCTCGGGCGGTCGACAAGCTTCCTTCTTTCAGAAATTGAAGGCACTCGCTTCGCCGACTTCGACTTCCTTCCACAATCGTCAACAAAGCAGCGGTGACGCTTCTCTCGGAACCGCGTTCATGACCCCAGGATCCGATGGGGCAGAGCCTCGGTTTTTGTCAAACGTCAATTATGGCAGTGAAGCAGATGCCGAGAGCTCGGGTGGCGAAGAAGGAGGACGAAGCACTAGCAAGGCGAAAAAGAGGAGGAGACGCTGGCTCGAGGTCGCTGGAGGCGCCGCTACTGCTCCTTCCACGCCCCTCAATATACGCTTCCCTCCATTTTCGCTTTCACGTGAGGAGTCGGCGACTCCCACTACAGGCAGCGATCAGCGACCTAATGCGAATGTTCGACGCGCTACGATGACCGACATCCCCGAGGACTCGAGGGCGGGAGTGTCCGAAGACGAGGGCCGAGATCGCATTGCTCGGCGATGGCGGAGAGGATTAGAAGGCGCGAGGGGTCTGAGCTATAACAACGCTTCACGGCGCCGTGATCGTTCGGGTTCTCCAAGCGAAAGACGTCCCACCGCTTTCCGTCGCTTCACTGGCTTCGCTGCCTTTGACGGGCCGACATCGCCTTTCCGTGCCAGGTCGGAAAGAGTCAACAGCACCAGCGCTCAAAGGTGGCGACAGGTCAAAGCCGGCTTGAAGTTGATCGGTCAAAGAAAGAAAGACACTCGTGTCAAAGTCGACTACGAGAAATCGGCAGAGTTGATGGCTGAATTACTGGCTGGTGCCCCGGCTGCTCTTTTCCTCGCTAGCATGTATCAGCGCGACGAGCATGGACGCAAGAAGATTCCTGCGCTGCTGGAGCAGCTAAAGGTCGCTGTGCCCAGTAGTGCGACCCGGGAGGACAAGTCTGGCGACCGCCACATGGTCTTCACTATTAACCTGGAGTACGGAAATGGCCCTTCGCGGATGAAATGGACCATACATCGATCTCTTCGAGACTTCGCAAACCTACACCTCAAATATAAGCTACAAAGCCAGACCGAGAGATATATTCAGCTCAAGGGCGAAGATCGGCACAGGGCGAAGATTCCTCGCTTCCCGCGGTCTGCGTTCCCATACCTCAGGGGTTTTCGTGGTCTCGCCGACGAAGACTTTGAGGATGAAGAAGCTGCGAATGATCAGGAAGGCGAGCAAAGTGGCGCAGAGCCCCAAAGCGCAAAGAAGCGGCGTCAGTCCTCCAATCCTCTCTCTAGGAAACCTTCCTTCCATAGAAGGAAACCAAGTTCGTTGTTCAACGCAGACGGAACCCAGAACCCGGACCAGGCCGGTGACGGAGCAACGTCCTATATTGATCGTCAGCGCAAAAAGCTTGAGGTATACCTCCAGAAGATGATCAGATGGCTCATCTTTCGCCCCGATAGCACTCGTCTTTGCAAGTTTCTGGAACTCTCCGCGCTAGCTATGCGCCTCTCTGTCGAAGGAGGCTATCACGGTAAAGAGGGACTGCTCACTATAACCTCCAAAAGGGCAATTGAGCGTTCTGGTCTACGCGCTTTCAAGGCCATGCCCAATCGAATTATGACCATGCCCGATCGACACAAGCCAAAGTGGTTCATGGTCAGAGACAGTTACATTGTGGCTGTCGATTCGCCCGAGTCCTTGATTCCATTCGAAGTATTCCTAATAGATTCCGACTTCTCCACCGACAAGCGGAAAAAACGCCTGCGCGACCAGTCGGCACACGAAATTGCGCACACGGCAAAAGCGTCCGCTCAGCCCCAGCATCACATTCTTAAGCTCTACAATGCTGAGCGCAAATTGAGACTTCTCGCTAGGAACGAGCGCCAATTGGCCCAGTTCAAGGAGTCGATCATATATATGAAGGACAAATCCATCTGGTCGAAGCGACAACGTTTCGATAGCTTTGCTCCGGTTCGAAAGAATGTCTTCGCCAGATGGCTCGTCGATGGCAGAGATCACATGTGGCAAGTCTCGAGAGCCATCGATAATGCCAGAAGCTTCGTCTATATTCACGACTGGTGGCTTAGCCCAGAATTGTACTTGCGAAGACCGGCGGCCATTAGCCAGAAATGGCGCTTGGACCGCCTGCTACTCGAAAAAGCTCAACAGGGTGTCAAGATCTTTGTCATCGTCTATCGCAACATTGAATCTGCAATCCCCATTGATTCTGAGCATACTAAAGCACATCTCCTAGAGTTGCACCCCAACATCTGCGTTCAGAGGTCGCCCAATCAGTTCCGACAGAATCAGTTCTTCTGGGCTCATCACGAGAAGCTTGTCGTTGTCGACAATGCCATGGCCTTTGTTGGCGGTGTTGATCTGTGCTTTGGTCGCTGGGATGATCCCCACCATGTGCTGACAGATGATAAGCTCACCGGCTTCGAGTCTGACTTTCCTGGACCCAGAAACTCGCAAACCTGCCAACTCTGGCCGGGAAAGGACTATTCTAACCCCCGTGTGCAGGACTTTTACGCTTTGGATCAGCCGTACGAGGAAATGTACGACAGAACAAAGGTACCTCGTATGCCGTGGCACGATATCTCTATGTGCATAGTTGGTCAACCTGCGAGGGATGTCGCTCGACACTTTGTCCAACGATGGAACTACATTCTTAGACAGCGGACACCTTCAAGGCCGACCCCTGTGCTTCTGCCCCCTCCAGAATTCGAGCAAGAAGAGCTTGATAAGATGGGTATGACTGGGACATGTCAGATCCAGATCCTTCGATCATGTAGCTCCTGGTCGATTGGAACACCGAACAAGACGGAATGCAGCATCATGAATGCCTACGAGCATCTGATCAAGAATTCGGATCATTTTGTATACATCGAGAATCAGTTTTTCATCTCAAGCTGTGTGGTCGAGGGAACCAAGATACACAACAAGATTGGCGATGCTCTCGTTGAACGTATCGAGCTTGCTGAAGAACGAGGGGACAAATGGAGAGCCTGTATAATCATCCCACTTATGCCTGGTTTCCAGAATAGCGTTGACTCGCAAGATGGCACCAGTGTACGTCTGATCATGCAATGTCAGTATCGGAGTATCTGTCGCGGAGAGTCATCAATTTTCGGCCGCCTGAGGGCCAAGGGCATCGATCCCACACGATACATCGAATTCTACGCCTTGCGACAGTGGGGCAAGATTGGACCCAATCATAGTCTGACCACCGAGCAGCTCTACATCCACGCGAAATGCATGGTCGTGGATGATCGTGCGGCCATTATCGGGTCAGCCAATATCAACGAGCGCTCCTTGTTAGGAAGCAGGGATTCTGAAGTTGCTGCACTGGTTATTGACCAAGAAACACTTCCCTCGTACATGGATGGCAAACCATATGCTGTTGGAGTTTTTCCCCACACATTGCGAATGCGACTCATGAGAGAGCATCTCGGCATTGATGTCGATGAGCTCTATCGCGAGGAGGAAGATGACGACGCTGCCGATGGCGCCTCGGTCATGCAACCCTTGAATCCTCAGAAAGTCTTACATACATCTCGACCAACTACCCCCAGAGCGCTTACGGAGCAAAACCTGGCCGCTGAACAGAGCAAACAAGCACACGACGAGGCGCGTTTGTCGGTCGACTCTTTACGCGCCTGGATCAGTAAGACTGGAAACGACCTCTCCGGTCAGTCCACTAATACTGAGTCTGAGCAGAAGGAGATCAAGGACATGGGCAAAGGAAAGAGTTATGGTGAGAAGCTAGATCTTGACGTGCAAGGATTCGGCTTCGACAATTACAACAAGCTGGAGCATGATGGCGTGACTAGTGGGCGTGAGACATTTATTAACACTCATGGCCATGAGGTGCTCTCAGGGCCTGCTGATGCATACGAGCCCCAGAGCCAGCCAACGGCACACAAAGTTCACCTTGATGTCGACCCTGAGCCCCATATGAGTCCCGTTCCGCCCTGGAAGTTCCCGCGCCTGAGTACTGCCGAGATGGGCTTGACACAGCTCTCGCAACTACCAGCACTGCCATCAACTGATGACACTGATATCGGAGGACCACCCATCACTCGATCAATGTCTGCAGCCTCGGCCGGCGTGATCAAGCCGCTACTAAATTCGATCCGTCGCCCGATGGTCGAGGACAGCTGCATGCAAGATCCTTTGGCGGATTCTTTCATCAATGATATCTGGCACAAAGTGGCCGAGAACAATACCAAGATCTATCGACAGGTCTTCAGATGTATGCCTGATTCTGAAGTGCAATCTTGGAAGGAGTACCGCGAATACAACACCTACTACGACAAGTTCATGCAGTCACAAGGTCTATCGCAGAACAAGCCAAAGCCTGCGCGGGAAGCGCCCGCTACTTCTGGGCCTCCTGGCTCTGTAGGGACAGACACTGCTGCTGCCGCAACCGAGAAAGTCATGAAGGGGGCGGCAAAATCTGGAAATCGACTAAGCGGTTTTGCAAACAAGGTCTTGCGTCCTGGGAGCAGGGGTTCGGAACTCGGCAAGAATACGACAGCGTCTGAGAAGGACGGCAACGATGTAGCCTCGCCGCACGTGCCACCGCCATCAGTGGAGCAGACTCTGGATCAGCAGGATGAGGGCGACATTGACGAAAAAGCCGACTTGCGCACCGAACCGACGCCTGTGATTCGATTCCCCTCGCCCGAGCTGGGTAAGTCGACGCAGTCCCCTGACCCCGAAAAGTCTGGGCATCAGCAGCCAACACGACGGTCGCGGGCGATAACGTTCAGTGGTGTGCCCGAGGAGGCGCACGACGGTGTCGAAGGCGATGCAGCGGCCAAGAAGCGGCGGCGGGCAGCGACCAGAAGTAGCATGAGGTTCACGAGTATACCTGACGAAGTGCTGGTCAAGGAAGACGCAGAGGAATTGCTGAAGCTTGTGCAAGGCCACCTTGTGCTGTGGCCGTACGATTGGTTAGTACACTCCGACACGTTCAGGGAACTCGAGCGGCTAGTGGCACTGTTGATATTGGACGCGTTCGATCTTGCGGTCTTGTTACTGCTTCTCGACGTGTACACTTGACGGCCACAGTCCCGAGTTGTTCCTAAGATCCTTATCATTGCTTTTGATTTTTGCGTTTGCTTGATATCCGTTCACCTGTGCTTGCTTGCACTCGCGTCCATATCGAAACATTGCTGACGTCAGATTTGCAGGCTCGAGAAAGAGGAGAAGGGCGGCAATTGGCTGTACAACATCGACCAGATTGCACCGCTGGAAATCTAGTGAGTGGCACCTTCCTCGAAATGCTCGAGCGAACACTACTGACATTGCATTTCTAGCGATTAATCCATGACAGACCCAATCACCTCTTGACGGCACGTGTGTGATTATGCAGGCGGGCGGGGCTCGGAGGAAGGGCATACAAGATATGGATATCAACACCGAAATACGCGCGACCAAAAGCGATGGCACGATGCAGGCGCAGGCCTTGTACATAGAAAGCGTGCATATATTACCCGCTGGACCGGCGTGTGCTTCTTGGCCATGCGCCCATTTGATTGCAGCCTCGACCGGCTTTTGCTTTTGCCTTTCCATCTCGTGCAGCAAGCGTGCCACGCAGGGCTGATGGCGGTGAATATTAAAGAGGGACAGTACGCCGGTGTGATTGGTTGCATTTGGCAGCCTGCATACCGGCAAAGGACGGCAATGTGCAACAGCGGATCTCGCTTTTGATGGCGGCTTGCAGCGGAACGAGACCATGTGATGCTGGAGCTGTACTCTGTGCGAGTGTGAAAGAGACAGCGCATTGTGTAAGCGCGCAGCAGGCTCAACTGCGAGGCTGCGACACCTTCTGCTCCTCCTGCTTAACGACATATGGCGATGGATGCTGTGCGATTGAGAGTTATACTCCGGTCCCGGAGCGGGCAAGAGGGCAATGGATTGGACTTTCACGCGCCACATGCTGCAGGCCATGCGAGGTAAAAGCCTCGTCGACAGGCAACAAAGCAGCAGGAGGCCGCACGCGCAAGGCGGTGGCGTTGCTGGTGGCCGGCCATCCATCCTTTCCTTCCCTTTCCCTTCTCCTGCCGCCCGTTGCCATGTCGGTCCGTCATCTCTCTCTTGCTGTCTCGGTCTGACCAGCGGCGCCTGACAGCATCCGGCTAGATTTATTCACGCAGCACACGGCGCTGGCAGCTCGCGTGTTGATTCTGGCCGGGAACACCTATTTCAATTATTCCTCGATCGCATCTTTCGTGCTCCTGACGATCACACTGCCTTTTCTCTCGAAAATAACTGTCGATCAGCTTGATATCAGAAACATCCTGAAGTCCCTCATCGTCTGAATCTCGTCCACGAAAATCAACAGGAGTTGGCTCGAGTCGAAACTACACAGTACCTCATACCGACGTCCACATTCCATGAGCTTGCAGAAATCGGATGAACCTATCCAACACCTAGATCATAAGCAGCATGGCCTCCAGCCAAACCACAACGTCTCGCACGACAAGCCGTCCCGCCCGGAATTCGTTTCTAGAAGAAGCACCGGCAAGACAAGGACTCTCTCCGTGGTGGGTCTCATCTGCCACAGCTCCTCTTTCTATTCGATACTGACAGATTATAGATCGAGAGTAACCATAGGAAGAACACGGAAGGTGCTAGGTATGCCCCGGCGAGGCGATTCAGCAATGGTAAGAAGCCAACAGTGCCTATCGCTTGCAATGGCTGACCTCTTCAGACATCGACAGACGTAAGACCGTCGAATTCGAGGTCTATGTCGACGAGACATATGCCGCCTTGATCCAGCGTGAAGACACCGATCATAATATCCAGATTACTGTTGAAGACAAGGGACCTAAAGTAAGTCATGTAAGGCCACAGCCCCTGTGGACTGTCCAATTGACGTTATCAGTGGATCAATTTGGGAACACTCGCATCCGAGGGCTTCTTCAAACGTGATATTCGCACCACTTATCATCTCTCCAACCTATTGCAGGAGCTCTACCTCGCCAAAGAAAAGGGGCTCCGTCGGATCGTCCTCTCTGAGGCTCGTATCAATGAGAACCCGGTCAATCGCCTTACGCGTATCATCAAAGAAGACTTCTGGATCAATCTGACGCGCCGCATTGACGGCTCCAATGTTGCAGTGGTTGGCAGAGACCCGAAGGACTGGACCGCCCACCCTAGGCCTCGAATCTACATTCCAGTCGGCGCCCCAGAGCAGTATGAATACTACAAACGCATCGCTCGCGAACATCCACAGGTCGACCTTGATGTGCAATGGCTAGCCATAGATCCGAGCAACGAAGAATACGTCAGAGACTTGAATGAAGCGCCAGGCTTGCTCGCTCTGGAGATGGAGAGAATTGCTGACACCCGCGGCGGAGAGCCAGACTTCCGAGGAATGCCTTTTGTTGTCCCTGGCGGTCGCTTCAACGAGTTGTACGGTTGGGATAGCTACATGGAGTCACTTGGTTTGATCATCCACGGTAAGACTCACTTGGCGAAGAACATGGTCAAGCACTTCTGCTTCTGCATCAAGCACTACGGCAAGATCCTCAACGCGAACAGGACCTACTATCTGTGCAGGACCCAGCCGCCCTTCCTCACTGATATGGCTATTCGCGTTCACGAAAGGATCAAGCATGAACCTGATGCCAAAGACTTTTTGCGCTTGGCAATGCTTGCAGCTATCAAAGAGTACTACAACGTCTGGATGTCTGCTCCACGCTTCGATCCGAAATCTGGCCTTTCGCGCTACAGAGCACAAGGCCTGGGAGTTCCACCCGAGACCGAGGCAACCCATTTCAAACATATCCTAACACCCTACGCTAAGAAGCACAGCTTGACCTACGATGAGTTCATCAGAGCTTACAACTATGGCAAAATCCACGAGCCAGAGTTGGATACTTTCTTCTTGCACGATCGAGCTGTCCGTGAGTCGGGCCATGATACGTCTTATCGACTTGAGAATGTGGCGGCCGACCTTGCTGTGGTCGATCTCAACTCGTGCTTGTACAAGTACGAGACTGACATCGCTTACATTATCGAGACAGAGTTCGGCGGCCAGCTTGTAGTACCGGCTGAGTTCTGCGCCAAAGGGCATTCGCCTGGATATGTAGAAACACCCGCAGCATGGATCGCCCGCGCCGCACACCGCAAGGTACTGATGAACAAGCTCATGTGGGACGAAACCAAAGGCATGTTCTTCGACTACCATTGTGTCGAAAAGCGCCAGACTGGATACGAGTCTGCGACCACTTTCTGGGCTCTGTGGGCAGGTATTGCCTCGCTCGAGCAAGCAGCAGCCATGGTCAAGCACGCTCTCCCGCGCTTCGAAGTCGGCGGCGGTCTTGTATCAGGCACAGAAGCATCGCGCGGAGAGATCAGTTTGTCCCGTCCCAATCGTCAATGGGATTACCCCTTTGGCTGGGCGCCGCAGCAGATCCTCGCCTGGCACGGCTTGCAACGATACGGGTTCGTTGCCGAAGCACAGCGTCTGGCTTATCGCTGGCTGTTCATGGTAACCAAGGCATTTGTCGACTTCAATGGTGTAGTGGTGGAGAAGTACAATGTGACAGACCCCAGAAGACCGCACATAGTAGCTGCCGAGTACGGAAACCAGGGCAGTGATTTCAAAGGCGCGCCGAAGGAAGGGTGAGTCAGCTTCCTTCTTTACCTTCAACGAAGTACTGACGATCACAGATTCGGCTGGGTGAACGCCTCGTACGTCGTCGGCCTGGACATTCTCGACGAGCCGATGCGTCGCCGTCTAGGCGCCCTGGCGACCTGGGACGAGTACAAGCTCAAGAAGACACCCAGACATCGCGCTAGCTCGAGTCTCGTCCCTCCTGAAGCTCCATCTGTAGCCGTGGTTGCAGGACACACTTCTGATGGCCATGGTCAAACTATTCATGAAGCGCCGCATGCGTCTGTCTCCGGCTCGATGTTCAAGCACGTCGACGGGGCGGCGGATTGGCGCGATAATGGCGTGTTTTAGAGCGAAGACAGAGTCTAGACTAGTCAGCTTGGTTAGGCTATCTAGCCAAGGTCCTGCGACGGGACCGGTCGAAGGCGGGGGCTAGTCATCGTTGAGTGGCTGGAGAGGAGGAGGAGTATACCTATGAGGGTGGAGGGAGTACCTACTTTGGATCAGCTTATATTGAAATGGGCCGTTTATCCCTGTAAGGTTTCAGCAGTCTGTGCTGGCGTTGGCCGTGTGATCGTGCAAGCGTCCAGGTATGCCAGTCACCTTGCAGGAAGTGGCTGTTTGTTTCCTCCTGAAGAGCGAATGTCATTGCAAAGGGGGAACGGTAGTGTCAAAATGCTGCTCTTGATCCGCTGGAAGGCGATTACGATATTTTGGCCACAACCGCACGACCTCAAAGTTCGAGGATCAATGCGGGACTCCATGCGTCGTGCGAGGTATATAGTAGAAGTACATTTCGATCTACATACCTGACGCGGTCTCCATGTATAACAGCTGGTACACATACACCCTGCCCACTTCTCTCTCCTTCCCTCGTCCACAACCACCAGTCCCTCTCCCTCTTCCAATGCTCCAGCCTCTCTCCATCTTCCCCATTACGACCCTTCCCTCACCGCCGAACAGGTACCCTCGCCTCTCCAGCGGCAGCAGCAGGCAGCGGCGCCCTGACGCCGGGCAGAATCTCGTCCTCGAGCAAGGCCTGCCTCGCGGCATCGATCGCCCTCTCGCCCGAGAGCAGTCCTCCCGGTCTGGCTCTATTCCTTTCCTCCCTCTCCCTCGCCTCCCGTCTGGACTTTTCCAGCGCCAATCTGCGGTCTTCCGTCAGCGCCCATTCCCTCGGGAAGGTGTGGACCGGCGGCTTGCGCGCGTGCCGGAAGTCGAAGGGTATGTCTTCCATTTTGTCATCTGCGTTTTTCGCTTCGGAGAGGAGCGAGGCGAATTGTTCGCCTAGATGGCGTTTGTTCTGCGCTTGAGAGGGGAAGGATTCGCTTGACATTTTCACTTCGCGCTTGTGAGGGTCGTACCGGGGGCCGGCGAGTTTGATCAGTTTGGATTGTTGCCATGGGTTTAGACCGAGGTGGTCTGGGGAGAAGGTCAGGACGACTTTGTGCGCGGCTGGGTGAGGGGTGCCGAGGTAGGTCGTGTAGCGCCATTTCAGAGGGGTGCTGGCTTTCGGTTTGCGGAAGGGCTGGACGAGCTCTGGGATGTGTTAGGAGGAGAGTGGTGGTGAGGGGAATGGGCTAAACGTACTGCTCAGTAAAGGCATTTCCCATGCTGCTAGTCGGCTGTATTCACGCATCTCGCGGTGCACGTCGAGTTGTGCGTGAGCGAGACTGCTCAGATCGTCGTCTTTGAATTCTTCATCCGGGGCGATGTCGAGGTCTGGATCCTCCATGGTGGAAAAGTCCTCTGGTGGACGCTGTGGTCGCTCCGGCTTCATGTAGAACTCTGGGCCAAGCTCTTCCTTGAGATCGCGCCTTTCTCGCTCGACCAGCGCTTCCATGTCGCGCCCCTTGTCTGACTCTGGTCCTAGCTCTTCATACATGGCCGAGTGCAGTTCCTCGAGTTCCCGACGCTCCCATGGTGCAGCTTGGAGGTACGAGTCTTTCGCATTGGAGTAGAGCGAGGTGTAAAACTCCTCATTAAAATATGGTGTATTGTCTGCATCGCTCTTTGCTTCACTCTCTGTCGCTTGTGCATCCGTCGACTTTGCGTTTGATGCACCTTTCGAGCCTTTCTCTTCTCGTCTGCTAGTCGTGCTGGACAAGCTCCGGACTGCCTGCGCAGGCTGAGAAGTCGTCTGCCATTGCCGATACGACAGCCACTGTGTGCGATGTGACAGCCGTAGCGCCTGACGGCAGACGCCCAGTGCGGGAGCTGCCATGTTGTGGTGAGGCTGTTTGTGTAGACAGCAATAGTTGTCGATTCCGATCTAGAAATCGAGTGTCAAAAAGCTTCGGCGGTCGGACAGGAGCACCGCATTCAGACTTTCGCTTGCACTTCGGGCCGCGCCGCGCCATCTCGTAGCTCCAGATCCCGCATCTCCCATCGACACCCGAGTTCTCGTCTTCGATACTACGATAATATCAACCACTTGCAGACAAAATGGCAGCGGATATTCGAAACGCCCCAAAAAGGGGCTTAGTCTCATCTCATCCACGAAAGACGTGCTTCGTCACAATTGGCGCCACGACCGGATTCCAAGACCTGATCAACGCCGTAATGGCGGCTGACTTTATATCCATACTCGAAGCACAGTCCTACACGCACCTGATAGTACAGCACGGTGTCGACGGAGCGAAGCACTTCGCCGCATTGAATTCCGCCTTGAGTAAGCCCGGCATCAGCATAGCAGGCTTCGGCGTCGATCCCGCAGGTCTAGACGACTACATGCTCCTCGCAAAGGGCGCGGGTGGGACGGCGGACGTCGAGGGTGTCGTGATTTCGCATGCCGGTAGGGCCACTCTTTCGTTACTTTTCTCTCTTCTCTTGCTTGCTATCAGAGATGTGGAAAGCCATGCTGATCCATCAAGGCTCCGGCACCGTCCTCAACGCTATGCGTCTCGCGCTGCCGCTCATCGTCGTGCCGAATGAGAAACTGCTCGATAACCACCAGGTCGAACTCGCGGAGGTGCTGGCGAAGCAGGGATACGTCGTGCGTGGGCATGTTCAGTAAGTTTCTCTTTCCATCTACCTCTATCTTCATGTCTTTTTGGAGGGTGAGACTGATCTAGCTCTGAAGCAAACTTGCTGCTGCGATTGTCGAGGCGGAGACGCTGCGGAAGCGTTTACATGGTTGGCCGCCGGTCAATAGCGGTGCTGCACCTGTGGGCGGAGGTGGGATTCAGGCGGTCATGGACGAGGAGATGGGGTTCTTGGATTGAGTGTGGTTTTATCTGTCTACCATGTCTTGAATTTGGAGGGCTTTCCTGGCCGTGATGGCACTTGTTGGATACAGGAGCTGGACACCGCTATGGAATTGGATGTACCACAGCAGGGCCACCTTGGACTTTCGCCTTTCATTGCTGGTCCTGGCACAAGCAAATCAGGATATTCACTCGACCCTCGTAAGCCGATGAGAACGTTCTCATTCGCTACCGAGTCTACGCAGACGACCCAGCAAGGCCTCCAATCCACTCAACCCACACGCCCAGATCCCAGCCGACAGCCCTTAATCCACGAGCGAGCCGCTCCGCGCTTCTGACGCCAGGAGTATCGACCTCCATCCCGCTTTCGCCGTCAGCGCCAGACGCGGCCGACACGCCCCTTCCAGAAACATCGATATCGCCGCCAGGCAAAACGCGCAGTGTGACGGCCCCTAGAGCAGCGCTGCCTGCAGCCCCAGTGCCGGGAAAGAACAGCGTCAAGCTCGGATGTTGCAGACCCGTGAGCTGTGTCGGGTTCTGCAGCGCGACGAGAGAAGCAGCAGTGCCTGTGCAGAGAGTAATGTCCACCGGTAGAACCGAGGGGTCTACCTTGCTCGCCTTCTGTACATCCTCCATAGGCGAAGACTCGCTTGAGGGAAAAAAGTCCTCCAGCGCAATCTTCTTGTTCCCATTCCGCTTCACAGCGACCGGCACAGGCCGTGGACTCGTCTTGCCTCTCCCCTGCACCCCCTTCATAGTCGAAACTTCATATACGTCCCCCTCCTCAGGCATGAATGCAGTCCGCAGAATCTGTCCCAAGCAAGCCCACTGCCGCAGCACGGGCAATATCTCCACAATCTGCCTCGGATGCGCGAATGGGATCTCCGTCAGCGTGAAGGCAAGTTCCTGCTTCGGCACATGCAGCGTAGTCCGTTGCGTGACGTCCCGCTCCACGTCCGGGCGCGGCACGAAGATCTGTCGCGTCCGCGTCGCCATCAGCGCGTCCGTCGGCGTGACTGTTGCGTTCTGCTTGTCGGATCGTTTGTCGAGGCCTAAGAGCGTGGCTTCGTACGAGGAGGCGTGTTCTACCGTCGGCGCGCCGGGGAGGCCTGTCGATTGCAGGATCTGTGTCGCGACGGCGTAGGGCATGACGATCGGTGGTCGTAGGCGTGCTACGAAACGGACTTCCGGAAGGGTGTTGGTTGATGCAGTATTGTTGTCGGTGGCCATGGCGTCGATTTCTTTTGATATGGTTTGTGGTGGCTCGAGCCAGTCTAGGTTCGAAGTATCGAGCATCATACTGGTCGGATCGCTGGTCGCATCTGCGGATTTGACAACGTCCTTGCCGATCCACTCTTTTGATATGCGGATGGGCGGAAAGGCAGCAGATACGTTGCTCTCAACCGTGAACTCTAGTGAATAGACGTCGTCGCTGTCATGCTCTTTCTCCCCGTCATCGCTAGATGGGGCATTGGTGATGCCTAGACCGGTCTCGGTGTTTGCTGGTCTGGCCGATGTCACCTTTGTCGCCGCCTGTCCCCGCCAGTAGTCCAAACTGAGACCGACTCTGCCATGGACATGCATGCCAGGTCTCCCGCTCTTTCTGCATATCACCTCGTCCATGATTTTCCGTTTCCTGTCCTTCGAGTCTTGCCCAACGAGGGCTTCGGCCGCCTTCTTCTCATTGTCGTACAGGCGCTTGAGGCTGGAATAGACGCCAGTGACCGCTTCGACGCAATTAACGCTCGCCGTACTAAGCTTATCGAGACTGCCAAGTGCTTCTAGGTTGGAGGCAAAGCGGTCGAGTCTCGTATTGATCATCGATATCCCTTTTGGGATTGTCAGGTCTTCCTTCAGTACCTTGGCTGCTCCAGATTGATGTGCAGAAACCTCCTCGTCCTCGCTCGTGAATGTGACCTCGACCTTGCTTACGACATTGTCGTTGAACGCAAGATCGATGAGAACCGCATTACGTCCAGCTATGACGATCGGTCTCCGCCCCTCCCAGTCCTTCCCCTGGTATTTGTTCTCGATCTCGACATCGAACCCAGCCCAACGACCCACGCGCCGGACGCCCTCGTCACTTATCCTACCAATTCCACTCCCAGCTCTTGACGTCCTATCCTTCCCAGCCAGTTTCCCAAGAATGCCCACGACTTTCCGTCTCCGCTCCTCAGCCTCATCTCTCTTGCCAGCCGCCAAGTCCGGCATACCCATCCCCATCCCCATCCCAGAAGTACCCATGACGATCCCCTCAAGCGCAGCCATAGCGTTCGGCGACGCGAAATTCAACAGCCCAGTCGACGTCCCAATGCTGCTCACGCTGCCGACACCCAAGTGTGCTGGGCTGACGCCCTCGTTCTTAATCGCGCTGCCTAATATGCCCAGGCCGCGTCCGCTGCCGCCGGATGCGGCGCTCGTCTGTGATAGCGACGGTACCATGGGCGTGCCGCCTTTCGTCGCGCTGGACGGCTGGGGCGTCCGCACCGAGTAGCCAGCTGGGTGCGCGCGATTGAGTGCTGGTGAAGGGACGGATCGCGGCGTGACCGCTGTCTGTGAAGGGGTTGGGTGTTTGGCGGCGCTGGCCGCTGCGCTCGGGGTGGACATGGCGCAATGCGGAGGGGATGCGGTAGCGCTATTTAGCGGAGGTTATCATGGGTTGGTGCAGAAGAGAGGTCGGTGATCTCGACGTGTTGTCGTAGGGTGCCCGCTGGCCTGCTCCAAGATGTAAATCGTGCAGCGCGCAATGCGCAGCTTGTGACGCTGCGCAGGTATCACTGAAGCATTCTCTAGTCGTAAAGGCTGCGAGTCCCTGAATCCGCGGAAGAATGTCTTCTGCAGAAGCGAAACAAAATGTTGTGGAGGTCTAGAGACAAGGTCCGATCGCCGCGAAGTCAATCGGCCTTCTTGGCTTGAGGATCATCACAGCATTCAACATCCACCACAATGAGAGGTCGCTTTTTAGGTGTGAAGTGCTTCTTTTACAGCAAAATGGTCACGATAGTATCAATCACGATAGTATTACCGGCACACTTCTTCCCACGCACCGCCGATCTGCACAGTGAAAGCTTATCTGAAGAAAAAGAAGCAAATTATCATTCGAGGGCGATCTAAAGATCTTCTGTCTCAGAAGCTGTCGCCAGTCGAGAGAACCCATGTAAAACGCTAGAAACCCCATTGGAATGCAAAGTCATGATCCATATCTACGGCTTCGACTGGACAACAGGCATGTCCAACTCCACAGGCTCAACCTCGAGAACCTTCGCCGCAAGATCGACACCTTCGATCTTTCCGCAGAGCTTTGGATGCAGTCAGTAAATGAGGCCTCCAAACTTCGAACTCGTGAAATACTCACAGTCTCGACAATCATGCCGGTGATCTGGTACGGGTCACCGTTGGAAGCCGGGCGACGATCCTCGAAGTAGCCCTTGCCTTCCTCGGCACATGACCTGTTAACGCGCACGGACGAGCCGCGGTTGGCAACACCCCATGTGAACTTGTCGAACGATGCAGTCTCGTGCCTGCCGGTCATGCGAGCCTCGTTGCCCTCGCCATAAACCTTCATGTGGATCTCGTGGCGCTCAGCCAACTTGGGCATGGCGGCCTCGATAGCCTTCATGCCGCCCTCCTCACGCATGGCTTTGGTGGACACATTGGTGTGGAGACCAGCTCCGTTCCAGTCACCGGGGATGGGCTTGGGGTTGAAGGTGACCTTGACGCCGAACTCTTCGGCAACGCGGTGGAGCAAGAAACGGGACATCCAGAGATGATCACCCATATCGATACCCTCACAAGGACCGATCTGGTACTCCCACTGGGCGGGCATGACCTCGGCGTTGGTTCCGGAAATGTTGATCTCGGCGTACAGGCAGGCCTTGTAGTGAGCTTCTACAATGTCGCGGCAGAAGACTTTGCCGGTACCGACACCGCAGTAGTAAGGACCTTGAGGGGCGGGGAACCCATTCTTGGGCCAGCCGTATGGCCAGCCGGTAGAGTCGAGAAGGGTGTACTCCTGCTCGAGACCAAACCAGAATTCTTCCTTCTTGTTCGCCTCCATGAGTAAGTTGGAGTCATGGCGGAAGTTGTAGGCATTGGGCTTGCCGTCCGACATCCAAGTCTCGCACATGACAAGGATGTTGTCGCCGAGACGGAAGGGATCGGGGAAGATGGCAACGGGGCGCAGGTACACATCCGAGTTGTGACCCGGGGCCTGGCCGGTGGACGAGCCATCAAAGTTCCATTCCGGAAGCTCTTTGACTGACTTGGGAGCTTCCTTCAGCGTCTATGCGGGAATAGTCAGCACTGAATGCAAAAAAACAAGAAACATGTCGGCGACGTCATAGGATACACGCGCGTGTCTCAAGGGCGACTGGTAAATTGGCTGCGACGACAACGACCAGGGTCCGGCGACTAATCCGTTGTCCACATGCTAAGGCGCATGCCATGGTGCATCAGACGAGCCTAAGCGGACCGAGGAGCGGCCCAATGGCGAGTCTTGGCGGCGACTTTCGGCCAGAGACGGTTCCCCAGGTTGTCGCAGTTCCCGGATTTGGGTGGGTTTCGGTTTCCACCACCTCACCGAAAAACGTAACAGATTCCACGGGTTGTTGTTGGGAACGCGCCGCTGTATCTGTGCAACGCGCTGTATTGCGAACTGCGCCGCGGGCTTCAACCCGCGCCCGGATTCGGATCCTTCAGCCCTGTCGGGACCTGTCGGTGGGCGCAAGCGTAGACGCAGGGACGCCGCCGCCGGAGCCGCAGTCGTAGAGGCAGTCGCAGTCGTAATCGTAGCCGCAGTCGTGTTGAGATGACGAAATGACCAAGAGCAGGAAATGAGCGATAAGCTTACCCTTGATTTTGAGCGCGGCTGATTCGAGGCATCGATCCAGACATATTCTGCGATGATCGAGCCCTTCTGAGGAAGAGAGAGGTATTTCTGGAGCTGTTGCGAAACATCAGCGGATTGCGGAAGACAAATGTTGCTGTAGAGAGACAAACGTTGGCAGTGTTGGAGATGATCGTGGAATCGGCCTGAGCATGCGAGTTAGCCAATGCGCACTGAGAGAGAGCCGGCCGCCGCGGGCGCGAGGGGAGCGTCGCGTGCGTGCGGCCGGCGGGGGCGCCTTTCCCGTACCATGACGAAAGTGTGAGCGATGTCGGAGCTATGCAGCCGGGAGGTGTTTTTGAGTGCAGAGGCGACAATTGCGGTCTCAGCGGTGAGAGGAGGGATGAGAGATGGTTCAGAGAGGTGAGAGAAGCTTTATAGAGGGAGAGATAGTAGTGTGACGAGGTGTGAGAGGGATGAGATTGCTGAAAGATAACGAAAGACCGGGATTCACGAGGTATTTGAATCTCGAAACCGTAGGGGACCCGGAAGGCAGCTCGACAGCCACACAGCTCACAAGCTCACAGAAAAAGCCCCGGCGCACTGACGCAACGTCGGGCGGTTCAGGTGGGACCGGCCGGGCTGCGGCTTGACTTGACGACTGATCACAGCGGGTGGGCGCTGGGGCAGCGAGGGCCCCCGAAGGCCCCCGAGCTGAGGGCTTCCTACTGCTGCCTTGCCCCAAACTCTGCCGCTACAGGCCCTGAATGCCTCACCAAAAATACCCGGCTCACCCATCCGATGTGGCGGTGGCCCGCTCTGACGCGGCAACCGCTGTGGCTCATGACAGAAACACCCGCTCTTTGGCCACCATCCCCGCTGATTGTGAACAAAAACAAATGGTCATAGTTTGAGGTTTGTAGATTGCTAGATCAGTGCCATGCATCGTGTCGGTCCACCTGCAGCGTCCATGGTATTTGTTGCCGACAATTGACTGCCCTTCGATTGGTGCCCGCACCCGGATTGCAGTCGGTGTTTGACCCATTTTCCTCTGGTCACTTTCCGCTGGGCAAGAGACGTTCTCGTGCTGATCCAGGCCGCGTCTCAAGCTGAGGTCGATTAAGCAGGCCATGCCCGTGCGTATCACGCCGTATCCGTGTATTCTGTATAGCGCGGAGACGGAATAATCCCTCACGCGACACCACGAAACCGCATGCGCTTACATATGGCAAGCATTTTACTGTCGTACAAGGAATCATCCTCCGATCAATCTCACATCCTGCATCTCTGAGATGACTCGTCTGCCCTGCAACACCGAGATTCTGATTTGCACATGCCGAGATATTGGGCGCATTGGCGGGGTCCATGTCGGCGCGACTATACAGAAGTGCAGCCCCCGACGTCACCCTAAAGAGCACACCGTCCTCTGTAATAACCAAGCGAGAGCCAGAGATAGGTCAGATCTTCCCCGCGCGACATGTGCATTTGACTGGCGGCTTGAAGTCCGACATCGCCCGCACAGAGGGGCGTGCCTCGGCCGCGTCTCCAATTTAGAACGGTCCGTATCAGTACCAGACTTGTTCTCACTCAAACGCGGTGGCGGCTCAAAGATTCTACGAACTGAAGAAAACACGGATGACATGTCAGATACATATCTAGTCGCGCGAGTGGAGGCGAGACGTTATCGTCCTGTCCATGGCGATACCGTAGAACTCTTTCGCTTCTGATCAGAGAGAGGACGCATGACTGTGCTTTTGGAGTCAGGCGGAGTGTGGCCGTTCCGGTTCCGGTAGTGGAAGAGTCCAAGCGTTGCCGCGCCTGCGCCAAAAACAGCTTCTTATCTCTAACCAATCAGCGCCGCGGCTATGCGAGATCCTTCGTGTGACACCGGGGGAGACTTGTGGCGGTGCGCATCCCATCGGCGACAGCGTTGAGTGCGGCATCGGCGTTTGGTCTGGTACTGCTCTGCTGCTGTCACGAACCCCGTTGCCCGTTTGCCCGGTGTCTTGTCTGGGGGCGCAACACTTGTCTCTTGGTTGCGGTCGCTACGACAGCCTGACTGCCGCGGCTGAGTCCCGCGGAGAGCGCCAGCGGCATTCATCTATGGATCGTGGAGTTGCGGTTCTCGATCCAGCTGTCGGGTAAGGCCTTCAAGGAGATGGGGAAAGCCCTATAGTAGGCACCCTGACATGGTAAGACAAGGCTCGGTCGCCTCTATTATCTACGTGAATAGCACGGTGGCCAGAGTAGAAGTGTGCACGTGCTCAATTCCGCCATATGGCAATCGCTTAACTGCCTTTTGAGCTATTCCGAGCTACGGTCCTCGATAGCAGCGGCCCGCCTCCACTCGATGTTTGCCCCGCTGCATATTCTGACAATCTGGCCGCCGCGGAGCTGGCCAATATTCAGCAAGACCGGAACTCCTTCGGTTGTGTGTATTCGCGGAGTCCGTCTAGAGGGCCGGGCCTTAGCTGATGTTATTAGGCTTGGTTCTTTCAAGCACGCCAGCCTCACAGGCCAGCGATGCTGATTTCCGTGGGCCCAGCTGGACTCAAAATCCCAGCTCGATTTCCCTGACATGCTTGGATGAGAGGTTCAATCAGGATTCTCTTCCGATTGATCCACCTCGTTAGGCACGTGTGGCTCCGTGTTGATTCAACAACGTGTCTGCGACGGCATCAGCATATTGCGCTTGTCTTTGGATGTAGGAACGACAAGACATTAAGCTTGGCGACCAAGCCCGACCTGTAATGCGCTTGGGAATGATCACTGCCGGCAAGGATTGCCTGGATTCGCAGGGAATCCGACCGTACGGAAGCTATTGAAGTGCGGAAGCCGGCTCCGACTATGAAAACATTGAACAGAGATCGAGGGGCAGCACCTTGTAAGGACGAGAAAGGACCAACCTATGAGAAGAGAGCGTGGAGCATGGAGCATTACAATGGCTAGTTACGCTGGTATACACTCGTCGTGAGACGAGCGCAGCGTTTTATTCACGGCAACGTAAATTAATATACCTTGCTGGTGCCAATCCCCATCAACCACAGAGATCGCGGGGTAAGAATTTGGGGGAATTGACCAGCGATTGATGCAAAGATACAAGTGATGATAGGTTGCTTAAGCGAGGTGGGAGGGACGAGGGACAAGTCCGGAGTGAAGGCCGCAGCGCATGGAAACGGAAGCAGCCAGACACAGGCAATGCAGCAGCTCAGCAGCTGACTACACTCGCCCCCAGCCGTGGCCCTGACGGCCATAGCCTGAACCTGTAGTCGCCACTGTTTCTCTCCAGCCTCAAATTTGCATGCACGCACATCTCAGAATCTCAGATCAGGCGTCTCGTTGCCTCGATGGCGCGTACGCATTGGATGGTCGCAGTGACTGCGTCGTGTATCGCCCTGGTGGCCACCATCAGTCTGCTGCGCTTCTTCAGTTGGACTACTTCGACCTATCTAATATCGCACGACCGGCCGCAAATCGTCCTGTCCAACGGCCCGAACAAAGATGCGGGTCCAAGTCTGATTGATGGACAGTCGTATCTGCTTGGTGTGGGCAAGGCCGACATTACTGGACCTGTGGCGGAGATCGAGTTTATGGGTTATGCCGAGCCGGACCAGCTCGGCACTGGCGTGAGGCAGCGGCTGTATACCAGGGCGTTTATCATCGGCGACCTCGAGCGAACGGCAGATAGATTTGTTTACTTGACCCTCGATACCCAGTCTGGCGATACAGCTGTCAGAGATGGCATTCTCAACAGACTCAAAGAGCTTGGCCCAAAATATGCTCTGTATGGCCAACAAAATATCGCTGTCACGGGCACACATTCCCATTCCGGACCTGGCGCGTGGTTGAATTACTTACTACCGCAGATCCCTTCAAAAGGATTCAATAAGCAGAGCTATGAAGCTATCGTGGAGGGCTCGGTCAGAGCAATACAATTGGCACACGAGAGCCTGCAGGCGGGCACACTTCAGATTGGAAGTATCACAGTGCCAGATGCGAACATCAATCGCAGTCCCTTTTCATACCTCGCAAACCCACAGGAAGAACGAAACCAATATGAAGATATGACGGAGACAGACCTCACCATGTTGAAGTTGCGCGCGGCTTCGGATGGCAAGGATATTGGGATATTGACGTGGTACGCCACTCATGGGACGTCCATGCACGCCAACAACTCGTTGGTCACTGGTGATAACAAGGGCGTTGCCGCCGCTTTGTTCGAGAATTATGCCCGCTCATCTTCAACTGCCTCTCCAGGGTTTGTGGCCGGCTTCTCGCAGTCGAGCGTCGGTGACACCTCTCCGAACACGCTCGGGGCTTTCTGCGAGACAGGTCCTCAACAAGGCCAATTGTGCGATTACAAGACTAGTCTTTGTGCTGGGAAAGCACTACCGTGCCATGCCCGCGGCCACCACTGGGGACTGAATGACGCCGGTACAGCCTCTACGTACGAGAATGGGCGCAGGCAATATGCCTCGGCACGCAAGCTATACGAGACCATGGTCAATAAACCAAACCAATTTGAGTACATCTCCTCTGGGCAGGACGCTCTGGTCAAGTCAATGCATGTCTTCGTCGACTTCGCCAACCGCACTTTCCCCTCGGCGAACGGCACAATGGTCAGAACGTGCCCTGCTGCTTTAGGCTATTCGTTTGCAGCTGGAACGAGCGACGGTCCAGGGAACAGAGACTTCAAACAGCACAATCATGGCGACGCAGACGCCAATCCGTTGTGGAAGGTTGTGCGAAATAGCATACACAAACCTGGCCAGGACCAGATCACCTGTCAAGGAGTGAAGCCTATCTTGCTCGACGTCGGGTCCACGCTAAAACCATATCTTTGGACCCCGAACATTGTCGATCTGCAATTCTTTCGAGTCGGAAATCTGTTCATCATTGTCAGTCCAGGCGAAGCCACCACCATGGCTGGTAGACGATGGAAGGCACTGGTGCAGTCGACAGCTGAGGCGACAGTCATGGACTCGGCTTCGCAGAGTGGAAACTCACCACATGTCGTCCTAGGTGGTCCGGCTAACAGCTACACCCACTACATCTCCACACCAGAGGAATACGCCATCCAGCGATACGAGGGAGCGTCGACACTCTATGGCGAGCACACTTTAGAAGGCTACCTGGAGCTGACCAAGAAATTTATACCATACCTCTCGCATCTCTCGGCCACCCAAGCCAACGCAACCACTCCACCAATTCACCCAGATCTTCCCTTACTCGGCCCTGGCCCCTTCCCACCGATCAACACAAACGCCTCCTACTCTTTCATCTCCCCCGTCATCCGCGACAGCCCGGGCTTCTTCAAGTCTTACGGCACGATCTTATCCGACGTCCTCCCGACATACTCACTCTCCGACCCCTCACCACCAGTGATAGAAGCCTCCTTCATCGGTGCCAACCCGCGCAACAACCTCCGGCTAGGCGCCACTTTCGCACTAGTAGAGCGCTACGACTCCCGCCGAAGCACATGGCTCCCCTTCCGCTCCGACGCAGACTGGAGCCTGGTCTTCTCCTGGGAGCGCACGAGCACCGCTCTAGCGACGAGCACCGCGTCTATCCGCTGGGAACTCGGCTGGGAAATCGGCGTCTGGGGCCGCGATGCACCCTCCCCTTCTCCGTCCGCTGCTGATAGGAAGAAGAAGCAGCAGGACAAACCTGGACAGACGGGCGAGAAGACGGAGTTGTTGTCCCATCGGCCGAGGAGGAAGAAGAGAGCTAGGGACCCGCTGAGTGTGGAGGGGAGTAAGATCTTGGGCTTTGAAGACGACTATCTTGATAGAGATGAGTTGAGGGGCACGTATCGCCTACGGTATTTCGGCGACGCGAAGAGTCTCAGTGGGAGAATTGAGGCTTTTGAAGGTGTCAGTGGGGAGTTTAGACTTGTTTAGTCAGGGACGGGGATGGTGTTGGCGGATATATATGTGTGGAGATGAGTGAATGCAAATACAGGAATTGAAACAGAAAAGGAAATAGAAAACAACAGTCGATCGCCATATGTCCTGCACGGCGTGACAGATCATGCCCATTTCCACTGGCAACGCAAGTAACGGGATACAGCACCGATATCACGTCACGATCACGGGTATATAGTCGATGTCCAAAGAACAAGCACGCATTAGATTACAATATAGACGATAAGTCTAGCTACCAAATCCGACTGAAAAAAAGGACGACGAAGAAAAGCTACAGAACGAAGAAACGGGGGGAGAGTGTGTGCAAAATGGTATAAGACTAGACGTGAGGAGCCGGGGAAAGGGACGGATATATATCTCTTCTCCACACGATTGGCAATAGGCGAGAACACGAAAAGCCTCCCCAGTTGGGAGATGGACAGATGTCCAATCAGACTCGCCTGTGCAGCAAAAAAAAGTCCTCCAAAAGGCAGGAAGATCTCCTCTAGTCCCGATGACAAAGCTTTTTCCCGTCTACGACCGGAGCTTCTCCTTAATTCTGCCAAAGAAACTCTTGCGCTTGCTCTTCTTCGAGTCGGCAGGGCTGCCCGTGTCTGATGCCGCAGTTCGATCTGGAGTGTTCTTGACCGAGTCCAGGGGGCCGGACTTCTTAGGGGTGGATGGGGCGGCGCTGACGGCAGGAGTGGTCGACATTGCGCTGTCTCCCTCTGCGCGGGTCATGGGAGATACATCCCGCGAATCGTCTTGTGGCGGGGTCTGCAAGGTCGAACGGCCGGGAGTATTGGCGCTGCCCGTGGGGACCGCAGGCGTGCTATCGGTGGTACTGCTGGCAGCTGGAGCCGTAGACGAAAGGGCAGCGCTCTCAGTGGGGACAGGAACACCTGCTTCCTCGACAGGCGAGACCTTCCGCTCCAACTCCTTCTCAACTGCGGCTTTCTCCCTCACAGCTGTCGGGTTGGCAGAAGCCTCCGGTGCAAAATGGGCCTGTTGCTGAGATTCTGTGACCAGCTCAGGAACGCCATTGACCTGACCTGTTGATTGCTGGGGCTGGCTGGTAATCTTGCTATCGGTGTCCTGGACCGACACTGGAAGGATATTACCAGAGTGCTGTCCGGTGGCTCCAACGGCCTTGTCCCGAGCTGCGTACGCAGCACCTGCAATCGTTGCACCAACAGCAGCTACACCACCGGCGGCGGCACCAACGACACCTCTCTCGCTAGTACCCATAAGTCCAGACTCAGTGGTTGCAGGTGCCTTTGGGACTTTCTCCTTCAACTCTTCCTCAACCAAGCTCTTATCTTGCACAGCTTGAGTAGATCCGGCCGCTTCTGGTGACGCATGTGCGGTCTGTTGGCTTTCGGTGACGACCTCAGGGACGCCCCTCTCGCCACTAGTGCTCGTAATTCCGGACTCGGCGGTGGCTGGTGCCTCGGGGACCTTTTCCTTCAACTCTTCCTCGACCAAGCTCTTGTCTTTCACGGCTTGTGTAGAACCAGCCGCTTCTGGTGATGTATGAGCGGATTGTTGGCTCTCGGAGACAACCTCGGGAACGCCTCTCTCTTCGAGTGGCTGCTTACCAGCGAGGTCGGCAGTGGTGCTTTGAGGAGCAGCGGACGAAATGGTTGGATCGGATAGCTCTCCAGTAGCTTCGGCGAGCTTGTCACGAGCGGCATAGGCAGCCCCGGTGATGGTGGCACCAAGAGCAGCGAGCCCTCCCACAGCAAAGGAGCTGAGACCGCCCTCACTCTTGCCGAAAAGACCGGACTCTGACGTCGCTGGCGCCTCCGGCACGCTGTCTTTAAGTTCATCCTCCACTGCACTCTTGTCTTGGACCGCTTGTCTTGAAGATGCAGCCTCAGCCGGGGCCATCGCCTCTTGCTGGCTGTCTGTAACAACGGCCGGGACACCCCTAGGCTCGATGGGCTGTTGGCCTGCGAGCTCAGCGGTAGTGCTTTGGGGTGCAACGGAAGAGACTGTGTGGCTCATATCGCCGAAGCTCCTGGTATCATTTCCCATGGGCAAGCTAGATTCCGGGATCATGGTGCCGCCAATAGCAGGCAGCCCAAATATGGAAGCGCCCTCTGCTTCTCTCTGCTCCTGGCTGTCAAGAACAGGCGGCAATTGAGGAACGGTGCTCCCGCTCTTCTCGTACGACTCTTGATCCAGCTTGATGTTGCTGCCAAGTGTGCCCGTGGTGTATGAGCTGGGCGCAGGGACTTTCTCGCCTGGCGCAAGATGTACTGGGTTCCCAGCTCCTGCAGTCGCCGGTATAGGGTTGACGGAAAAGGTCTGCTCGCTGGGCAGAGAGCTTGCTCCGGCACCACCTCTTTCGTACGACTCCTGATCCAATTTGACATTGCTGTCGAGGGTATGGGCAGTATATGAGCTAGGATGCGGTACTTTTTCGCCTGGAGCAAGAGAGACTGGGTTGCCGGCTCCTGAGGAGGCGGGAATGGGATTGACAGAGAAGGATTGGGGCTCATTCGCAGGGGTCTCGGGAAATTGTCCTGGGAGTTCGCTCGAAGGACCTCTTTGGCTTTCGTGGGGAACTTGGCCAGCCAGCGCGGCGGTTCTGGCAGAGAGTTAGAAATAAGAATGTCTGAAAGCAGTGCAATGGGCTCGGACTTACGTTGAAGCTGGCGCAACAGAAGAGATCGTAGGGTGGTGTTCGCTCAGCTGGTGCCGCAGGAGGATGTTGTTCACGATGCCGGATCCATCAGTCTCTGAAGGGGCAAGGTGGTCTGTTGTCCACGTGCCGTCAACTACGAACTTGACACGCTGTCAGTCGCGTGCCCTGCAGAATGCGCATCTTGTAAAGCGAGATTGCTCTCTGCGCATACCTTGTACAGGATCTTATCGTCGACCCTCGAAAGGTGAATCGTCTTCTCAAAGCCTTCGCCGACCCTGTCCAGCTTTTCCGATTTGGCCCAGTTGTCGAAGGTGCCCGTCACATACACCTCGCTCGCAGGGTGCGGCCTGTAGATGTGTCAGCAATTTGCTGGGTACACGGGCGCATCTGGCGACCCACCATTTGAAAGTGTAGCTCGACATGTCCGTATCGGATGCTTTGTTGCGATGTTCTGCGATACTGTGCCAACGAGCGCAAATGGAGATCCTCAATCGATAGACAGCTGACAGCTCGGAGAGATGGACTCGTCAAGCGGAGCTTTGACTTTAAACGGTCAGTGGGTAGGAGGGTTCAGCGTTGGAGGGAGGATTGGAGACGTTGTGATATTTGGCGGGAGAAGTGGTGAGGAGGCTGGCGAGCTAACAGCCCCGACTGTGGGCGGAGACGCCGTGACGGTGACGGCAGAACAAGGCAGCCAGACAAGCGACAAGCCACAGAGAGACGCTGGGAGAGAGAAACAGAAAGGCGCGCGGCAGCGGCTGGGCAACGCAGAGCCACAGTGAGTCGCGACCGTGCGGGCGACGGGCTACGAGCCAAGGGCTACGGGCTCTGGGCGGGGCCTCAATGCCGTAAAAGCACCTGGCTAGGAGCCCCAGGCGGCCCGGCACTCGGGCAATAAATAAGACACACGCTCCGGTACACGGTCGCCGCGTTGCTCGGCAGCCGGAGAGGTGGATGGTCTGCGCTGCAAGCACTTTCATTTTACCTGCAAACAATTCTCCGACCCTCGATGTCTCATCAACACCATTGCAGCAGGCCAGTAGGAGCCACTCACTCAGCAGGATCGAGTTGCCCATGAGCCATCTGGTAGGGCAGCAGTCAGCCGCGTGACAGGCGGACGAGGTGCGGGCCGAGCGAGCAGGCGCTGGTTCAACGGGTGCCAGCCAGTCCGTCTGAGCAGCAGACGCGCGCGGGAGGAATTGCGAGTGAGTCACGTATTTGCACCCCTCCAGTTTGCCCTCGGAGGATGCTGTCCGCGCGAAGACCGTCGAGCATGTCGACATGCGACAAAGCTGCGGCGGCGGTGGCACAACAATCCTGCTCCGAACGAGTTCCCGGAGATGATGGCGGGGCCAAGGCGAAGATGAACCCCACACAGAATCACGCCGTAGCTGAGCTCCCTTGTCTGCTTGCTTGTGCCGCGTCTACTCCTGCTATGACTGCTCCTCCGCTGGTGCTGCCCCGCTGTCAGGCTTTCTCTTGCCACTCGTTCCAGCTCCTCGTACTGCTCTTCGTCTTGCTTGGTCTCCGCTCCCGTACGCGCGCATCAATCAAAACCGTCAACCCCAATCGTCCCAATGGTTCCGGTGGGTTTGGCCTGTCGCCTCGACAGCGGTCATGTTCTGGAATCGTTCTCGAACGCTTCTGGAAAACCGACCCCGGCCTCTTCGAGCTCCTGACGTGTAGGGAGCTGGCCAGCAGGCTCGCGGTCGCACACCCTTTTGACGCCGTTGGTGATGCTGTTGCCGTGCACCGAGAAACCGCTAGCAATGCGGCTTGGATAGGCAAAGGCAGCGGGACAAAGTTCAGCTAGGCGGCCTGTCTGGCTGCCCTCCCCGTCTCCTTTAGCTGTTGCTGGCGTTGGCTTCCGCGTCCCTCCCGCGAACCGCGTTGGAGCTACTGCTGATGCTGGTGCTGTTGTTGCTCTCCTGATGCTGCTTCGCTTCTGACTGTGCTATGCTGCGCTGTGCGGCGGTTGGTTTTGGCTCGGTTTGCTGCTCTCCAGCTGCCGCTTACAGTTGCTGTCACTGTTGCTGTTGCCCTCGCTGTGCTATCGCTATCGTCGTCGCCGTGGCTGTCGCTGTGGCGCGCGTGTCCTTGCCATCCCCTGTCTGTCCCTGAGCTCGTCCACCCTCCACCCTATCCCTGGCCATCTGCTGCTCAACTACTGCCTCGCCCTGCATCACCGCACTGGCTCTTTTTCGCCTCCTGATGCCCATTTGAGCGCGCCTCTTCATCTCTTTTCTGCAGTGCCGCCGCAACCCAGGGCAAGTCGAATCTGTCCAAGACTGCCTCCCTGCCGCAGCAGTTTTCGGAACAGCTGTCTCGTTGCCAAAAGACAGGCTGCTCCTGAGCCGCGCTGGCAACAGTCCCGACCTATCTCACGCTTCTGTGCCACACGAAATCCTTCCTCCTGCATTCTCACTCACGCTCCCTCGCACGCACGCACGCGATTTGCTTTGCCTGTCGCTGCCTCGCACAGCTATAGCCGCAGCAGCAGCATTAGCATCAGCGTCCGCATCAGAATCAGCATCAGCATCATCAGCACACGCCCCGGGCCCGCCTCGGCTGATCGTCGCGCGCCTTTCTCTCTCTCTTTCTCTGCTCAGCGCCTATTGCATCGACCGCTTTCCCCTCCCCGCTCCCCTCGCTGTCCGCGCCTGCGTCTGCGTCTGCACTCTGCGCCCCAGGTCCCCGTCCCAGGCGCATAAGCGAATCAGGTATTCCCTGTGCTTCTAGCTCCTGCGCAGAGGCGTCGAAGTGCGGGTGCGACGCCGAGACGAAGGGTAATTGGCCACCCTCCGCTGACCGACCAAGACACTCTCTCTCAGGCCCACCTCCACTCCATATCCCGCTCCCCCAGCTCGCCCATCTCCATCCCAGATGTCTCTCCCTTCCTCCTACTCCAACGAGATTGCTTCTCTCGAGCGCGAGCTCATCAAAAATCAGCCACAAGACGTACTGCAATTCTGCGCCGAATTCTTCCAGCGCCGTCTCGCCAGTCAACGCGCCGAATTCCTCCTGAGCCAGCAGCACTCTGGCAAAGCGGGCACCGGCATGGCTGAGCACAGCTTCCCGGGGAGCAACCCCTTCAACAACCCCGCCAGCAGCAATGGCAACATGTCCCGTCTCGAAGAGGAGGATGAAGACCACGATATGTTCGCTTCTCCTACCTCGACCAACTTCCCGCCCAGCGCCCGCGACACCTCCAACCTTGCGCCCGACACCGCCCCTCCCCCATCGAGCTCACCCTTTGGCAGCTTTGGGAATTTTGGTTTCAACCCTTCGTCGAGCTCTGGATCCAGGACCAACCCTCCACCATCGGCGACATCGGGGGCCATGGACCCGCCCCAGTCCTTCCCTACAAACTACAACCTGAATCGCCGCACGTCCGTGTCGGCGGAGTCGCTTGCTCCCTCTACTGGCGACGAGAGCAACTGGAAGCCACCTAGCTATCCCAAGACCTTAGAACAAGAGAACCGCCTCCGTCAAGCTGTGTCGCGCAACTTTTTGTTTGCCCACCTCGACGACGAGCAGAGTACCCAGGTCTTGGGTGCCCTTCAGGAAAGGAAAATCCCGGCCAAGGACGTCTCGGTCATCACACAGGGCGATGTGGGCGACTACTTCTACGTGGTCGAGAGCGGTATCTTCGACATCTACGTTTCTGCGACCGGCAAGAGAGAGCCAGGTCCGGATGGCCTGGGCAAGAAGGTGGGCAGCTCGCCCGCTGGCAGTTCCTTCGGTGAGCTTGCGTTGATGTACAATGCTCCCCGCGCTGCCAGTGTCGTCAGCACTGGGCCTTCGATACTCTGGCAGCTCGATCGTGTGACTTTCCGTCGGATTCTGATGGATTCTGCATTTCAGCGCCGCCGAATGTACGAGTCCTTCCTGGACAGCGTACCGCTGCTGTCCTCGCTCACGTCGTATGAGCGCAGCAAGATCGCCGATGCCCTGGAGACGCAAAAGTACCCCTCCAACACGACGATCATCAGGGAAGGTGACGTTGGTGCCCATTTCTACATCCTCGAAAGCGGCAGAGCGGCCGTGTACAAGCGAGGCAACGACAGCAAGGTCAAGGAATACAATGCAGGAGACTATTTCGGTGAGTTGGCATTGCTCGATGACAAGCCACGTGCCGCCAGCATCATCTCCGAGACGGACGTCAAGGTCGCCATGCTTGGCAAGGATGGATTCCAAAGGCTGCTCGGTCCCGTCGAAGGCATCATGCGGCGCAACGATCCCAGCAAGAGGGCTGGCGTGGACATGGGCCCCCACTCGACGAATTAAAGACGTCTCAGCTTGAAGAGGAGAAGCTGCAGCACGATGAGGGAATGTTTACAAATTGCGAAACGGCATATGAGCACGGCAGCAATCGACGACCGGCCGCGTCTGGTCAGTGCTTTGCTTTGGACATGCGATGCGATGCGATGCGATGTCGGTATCGACTTCGGAGATTTCATTTTGAGGCGAGGAGCATCGGAGGCCGACAGCCCGTGAGGTGGAGGTCGGAAATTCCGAGGCGGCCAGTATAGAGAAGTTTGAAGGTGAGGGTCAGGAAGTGTCACGGAGTGTGCGAGGGACGGAGTCTCGTAGTGCGTCATGAACCTAACATTGATCTGCTTCACTTTTCGCTATACTTTTCTTCTGTTGTGGCCTGAATGTGACGGCGGAATGTGCGGAATTGCGACTATGATGTAAGTAGTGGCTCCAAACACGACTGTGAGAGTTGCGGCGGGGCAGTGCATGCTTGTCTCTTTGGCTATACTGCAGCATTTGTATGGGAAGGTTCGGGCTTGGGCGGGGCGCTTAGCGGGCCAATCAACCACTTCACCCACATCCATTGCCTTGTCATCCCGATCGTCCTTCCGTCTATTGTACTAGTAGTTCTATATCCGTCTCACTCGCCCGCCTTTGATCCTTCGACCGCGTCTATCGTTGCGGACTCCAGGTAGGATCTCATGTCATAGCGGTAGTAGCTTGCTTGTATAAGAGCTGTAGCCCATGTTCTCTTCATTTACTGTTCCTCGTATCCCATAAGATCATTTCCATCGTCTCTGTCTCAAAATGTCGTCTAATCAGCAATACTACCCCCGTAAGCATGTCTTTCGACTACAACGTCGACCGCTCAACTGACATGCCCAGCTCCACCAGGTGCACCTCACCAGGCATACTATCCTCCTCCCCCAGGCGCACCCGAGCACAACGGACAGCACCAGCAATACTACCCCCCGCCACCACAGAGCGATGCAAGTCACGACCGCAAGTCCTGGGGCCGCCCACCCTCACAATCCGAGCAGCCACCGGTATACGCCTCCCCAGCGCGTCCGCAATCCGAGATCCCCGCGCCATCACACGACATGTCCCGGCTCTCACTCGCTTCCTCGACCGGCGGCCCAGGAGCAGACGACGTCGGCACCTTCAACGGGGGCTCATACCGCATCTCGCACCGCTCAACCAACACCCTCCTGACCATCCAACTCGCAATAAACTGCCCCCTGCACGCCAAACCCGGCACCATGCTAGGAATGTCACCCAGCATCACCCTCTCCGGCGCGCTCAAGTTCAGTCTGAAGAAATTCGTCGCGGGCGGCGCGCTGACGAGCACGAACCTCACAGGACCAGGCGAGGTGCTCCTCGCGCCCAGCATGCCGGGCGACATTGTCGTCTTACAGCTCGACGGGGCCAGCACCTGGCGCGTAGGCAAGGACAACTGGCTCGCTGCGACCGCGGGGGTGAACAAGGACGTCAAGGCGCAGACGATCGGCAAAGCGATCTTCTCTGGTGAAGGGCTGTATACGTACACCCTCACGGGCAACGGCCTCGCGTGGGTTGCGTCGTTTGGCGCGATTATTCGGAAAGACGTACGTCCCCTCCTCTTCCCCATCACTAACTCTCTCTCTCCTCTCCCATCCTTCGTCCTTGCTGATGTGATATAGTTGACGCAAGGCGAGCACTACATAATCGACAACTACCACCTCGTCGCCTGGAACTGCAAGTACAACCTCGAGCGCGTGGCGTCCGGCGGTATCATCTCTGAATTGTCCTCCGCCGAAGGGCTGGTGTGTCGATTCGTCGGCCCCGGGACGGTGTATTTCCAGACGCGCAGTCCGGTCGCGTTTGCGGCTTGGGCTGCTGCTCATGGGGGCGGGAAGTAGATATTTCTAAAAAAAAATCTGTCTATGCTTGAGTAAGGTAGGAAACTTGGGCTGAGAAGTTGGTGACGGAGGGGCCGAAGTCTAGTAGTACGGGCATTTACGTACGAAGATACGTTCACGAAGCCAAAGTCTATCTGTCAAAGATGGAACGTAATTCGTCTGCGTAAGGGGTATCTGTGACTAAAAAGATGCTCTTCCCCGAAACCTGTGCCTGACCCGCTCCGTCCCGCCAGGCGATGGTCTCTATGCTGTGGAAAGTGAAGAAATGTGTCGTGATCGCGTTATCTCTATAAATACATTACCGGCCATCCCTCACCAAGCAGATCCATGCAGTGCATCACTGCCGTCCCACCGACGGGTCCGGGTAGTGAAACTGCTGCGGCTGCTGGTGCTGTCTCTCACCACTCACCCTAGCTTGCTGCTGACCGACCGCACCCACCACCTGCCCATTCTGCACCGTCGTCGCCGCCGCAGCAGCAACAGCAACGGTATTATGAAATACCGGCCTGTACCCAATCTCCCTCTCCGCATGCCGTCTATCTTCTTCCTGTTTCTTCTTCTGCACCAGCGTCCCCTTCACTCCAGTGAGGTACTTGCGCGCTTCTTTGACCAAATGTCCCGCTTCAGGCGATTGCTTCAGGGCCGCGAGCATGGCTCTGACCTGTGTTTCGGAATTGATGTGCGGGCATATACGCGCGTGTCCGAAGTGCGCTGTGCCGCAGAGGTTGCAGTATTCGACGCCTGCTTTCTTCAATGGGCAGTTGCCCTGTACGTGCATCTGTCGGCACGCGATGCATGAGACTAGGAAATCTGGTCCAGAGTTGAAAGGTTGGCCGTACTGACTTGCGGGGTTGAAGTCGGCGGCAGGAGGTGTAGGCAGACCGTGGTATCCTGTGTTCCGCGATGAAAATCGCACATTGACCCGCTGGAAAGTGGCTGGAGCGAATGATCAGTGAAAAGTTGTTTGAAAAAGAAAAGAGTGCAAGGAAACAGCCGGAAAAGCAAGCGATTGTGATGAAGGTTTTGCAGGACGTCCTTGAGAGCACTGACACCAAGCATGCTAGTCGTCAAGAACGATAGCACTGTCTGGTGAAAGTCCCATGCCATCTTGTTTGTAGTTGGTCGACTTGGGAGAGGCGGAACATGGGTCGTTCTTCTCTCCTTTCGTCTGACTGACTGTGGGTATCATAACTTTCTTCTTCCGAGACACCTTCGGGACGTCCGCCGCCATTTTCTTAACATCCTTTTGCTTGGATGCAATGGCCGGTTTTTTAGGTGTCTCCAGCTTGACGAGCTTGTTGAAAGCTTCTGTACGCCGAACCTTCAACTTGACAATCTTTGAACACTCACCGTTCTTCTTCGGGGTATTCCTTTCGCTAATAATTGCGCCGGAGTCGCTATCACGATCTTCGTCCTTGCTTTCGGCGTCGCTATCGGCTTGGAAGTCAGTGTCGTTGTCGTCATCTTCTTTGGCCATCCGTGGGGCTGGCAAAGGCGCACCACTCGCGTCTTGCACCTCTTGACTCGCACCATAGTCGACGACCTGTCATGAGTCAGCACGCTCCAACTCAGTGATCGCATAATAGACACTGACCTGTTTATGACGACGCCCTCGACCGAATGCCTCTCGGGCGGCCGCTGCCTCTGCTGCCGCCACCCTTTCGCGCTCCTTCAGGATCTTGTCCCAAAGTCCGGGGTCGGGCGCCTCTGTCTGGGCTTCTGCTGCTGGCAAAGAGTCCTCCAGATTGTTATTTGCCCAGATCCTAGCAAAGGAAAATTGGCTCTCGGCGGACTGGTCCTCTCCAGCCTTGGTATTCTCAATTTGACTTCTGTCCAAGAGCTTGTCGATCTCTGCTGGATCATATTTTGTCTCTTTGTCACCCTCGTCTTCAAAGAGTTCGGCTGCTCCATAAGTAAGGATTGAGGTAAGATCCTTCTCAGACGCATCTTCAGCATCCATCTGTTCAATCAATATGTGGTCCAGAGCGATTTTCGTACGCCCCATCTGGACGATCTTCTCTTCTGCACTAGAGCGTGTCACTATTTGAAAGCAGAGAACTTTGTTCTTTTGTCCGATACGGTGAGCTCGACTCAGCGCCTGGATGTCTTGATGCGGATTGAAATCTGGGTCCATAATGATGACGGTGTCAGCCGTAGCAAGGTTGATGCCTACACCACCAGCACGAGTCGACAGGAGGAAGGCAAATACTTCCGAGTTGGGAGCATTGAAGCGATCGATGCGTTTTTGCTTCTGCAGACTGCCCATACTGCCATCGAGGCGTTCGTACTGCATTCCAAGCCCATCCAGGAAATCCTCGATCATTGTGAGCATGTCGAGAAATTGACTGAAGATGAGGACTCGGTGTCCGCGCTCTCTCAGTTTCGGCAACAGCTGCTCAAGAAGTTGAAGTTTGCCGCTGGCCTCTACAAGATTTCGATGGCTTGCTGAATGCGACACCTCTCGCTCCTCAATACTCTTACTGTAGACGAATGGGTGGCAAAGGCACTTGCGCAGCTGCATCAGAATGTTGTTCAGGCTGCCGCGTTCCGATGCCCGCAAATCTCTTTTCTCTTTGAACAAAGCCCGAAGCAGATCTGGGTTTTTGGCCAAAATCGATCGGTAGAGCTTCTTCTGCACCAAAGACATCGAGACCGGCAAGATAATTTGTGCCATTGGGGGCAAAAAGGTCAGGACTTGCGCTTTTGTACGGCGCAGAAAAAAAGGTCGTATCAGTTCATGCAGCCGGGCGACTTTCTCGTTGTCAAGGTCCTTGTATTCCGCTTCCATGCTTGCGGCATCGTATCCTTCATCAAGAAACTGCAGTAGATTGTACAACTCGCGCTGGTTGTTTTGAAGCGGGGTCCCAGTGAGCAATATTCTGAAGGGGATTTTGAGGTCCATCAGCGCAGCGTAAAGAAGGGTCTTGTCGCTTTTCAGTCTTTGACCTTCGTCAACGATGAGTGCCTGCCAGGCCACACTCTTGAAAAACCGGCGATTGCCAGGGTCGGCTGCAGCTTCATATGAAGTGACGACAATATGGCAACGTGGGTCTTTGCTTTGTCGGGGAAAGAGCTCGTAGCGATACGCCAATTCTCGAGCTGCCTGGGACCCGAAGTATGCCACGACTCTCAGTCCTGGAGCCCAGTGCTTGATTTCTCGACGCCAGTTGGCGCATGTCGCGTTCGGTACGACTATCAGGAATGGGAAACAGTTCCACTCTGAGACTAGAGTGCCAAGAAATCCAATGATCTGAATCGTCTTTCCAAGACCCATTTCGTCAGCAAGGATCGCGTTGCTCTGGGTGTACCATTTGTAATACAGCCAATTCAAGCCTTCGAGCTGGTACTTCATGAGTTCGCCACCAATTAGATTCTCGGGCTGCTTCTTCTTCTCCAGCTTTGACGCAAAGTCAAGCCCTCGAGCTTTCTCCAGACGAGCTTTGAGTGGGACTGCTTTCGGAATGTGCACGTATTTTCCCCCTACCCAGTCGTAGTAAGCCGTAACGAAGTCAGTCCACCTGTCGCCATCTTCAGGCACTGGAGGTGTTTCCCAGACAGCATCCTCGTAGCCAAGGCCCTTGTACTTGATAAGAGCCTTTTTTACCTCTTTAATGCGGGCCTTGTCGATGTCTTCCCCATCGAATTGAACTATGCTGGTGTAACTCACATCTAGGACGATGTCGACACGGAGGTATTCCTCTGGGATGGCGTCTTCAGTGCGCATCTTTGGTTTGATCGCATCGTCTCGCTTCAGGAAAGATTTGAGCATGGGTCCTGCAGCGATACCCCACACCCAAGCTCCTGGCATCCAGATTGCTCTGAAGTATGACAAGTTCTCCCAGCGGACTAGGTATACCTTGTCATCTTCATTGATCTCATCCACCGCCTTGGCAGGGTTGTAGGTGTCCTCGTCGAGCGGTTTCCATGCGACGAGTCCACGG
Source organism: Dothideomycetidae sp. 11243 (assembly GCA_000836255.1). Classification (NCBI taxonomy): domain Eukaryota; kingdom Fungi; phylum Ascomycota; class Dothideomycetes; species Dothideomycetidae sp. 11243. Next base: position 377,909 of record DF938594.1, on the reverse strand, counting down.
ATCTTGGCAGGAGCTTCTGCACAATCCTTGCATTTCCAGTCTTGAGCGTATTCCGCAAATCTCATTGCCGCAGCGTGACTGTTGTCGAGTTCCACTACATCTGATCTTGGAGGTAGGTGCTCGTAGTGGAATCCACGCGAGCAGGAGACACAACGGAACAGGACATTTGAGGGATTGTTGACCAGGCTGGGCGGAACTGGATAGATAGGATCCTCACCACCATTCGACTCGCGATCTTTCTGCTCCTGAGCCGGGGTTTTGCGTGCGCGAAAGGGTTGGCAGCTGAGACCCTGAGTTCTGCAATCGTGACACTTGCTCTGATCGGGTGCCGATGTGTCCTTTTTCTGGGCGAATCGAATGCAGCGACGACACTGAAGAATGAAATCGCCAGAAGCAATCTTAGTGACGAGATGCTCCCTCGTCGACCGATTTCCCAGACAATTTTTGTGGTATGCGAAGGCGCAACCTTGGCAATATACTAAGGGGGCGGTATTGGTCCCTTGACCGCACGAATCGCACTGTTGAAGATGTCGATTGCGGAACTCGTCTGTACGAGGTAGGGTCTTGAACACTTCTATGACGTTCACGACCTTTGGCAAAGCTGGAGAGCGGGTTTCGGGGGAGTCTGCACGATGAATCTGATCCTCGCCAACTTCCAGCATTGCACCTTGATGGCGCGTAGATCTACCCGAGTGTCGAGTGCTCTGATTTGCACGAGGTGCTCGGTCGAATATCGTTCCGTCCTCGGAAACATATGATGGTCGGCCAGCGGTGGCGCGAGCGCGACTTTTACGTTGTGGTCCAACGTCCGAGACGAGGTAAGAAAGCTCGTCCGCGCTCGAATCTACGTCAGCGGATGTTTCTGCTTCCGAGGTAGACGTGTCTCGAGAGACATCGATCTTGCTTGGTAGAGAGCGGCGAGTACTACGGCGTACGGACTCACGAGTCCGGCCCTTGCCGTCTCGTCGCGGGCCACGCAATCGGAGCCGTGGTTTCTTGATTGTGGAATATTCGGCGCTGCTCCCACTGTCTTCAATAGGGTCGCTCAAAGTGTTGAAATCGGTATAGTCTGGTTCGCGTTTACGCTTTGAGAGGGGCCGCGTTGAAGACATTTCTCTCCTCTGAGCAGCCGATGGGCCTGACTTTCTCAACGGAATGAGCTTGAATGCTTGATAGGCCTTGCTGCCACCAACGCGGTCGAGCAAATGAGTGAGAGAGAGCTATTTGGGGGTCAGAATTTCGTAGGCGAGCGGAAGTGATGAAGATGGTTGAGGGAGAGAGCGTATGACTGTGAGTGAGAACTTGAGATGTGACCAGAGGCAAGCCTTCAAGATATGACAGGCTCAATATGTTGCGCGGGACGCTGTAGGATGTAACACTGAAGGGCTGCAACGTACCAATTCAGAAGATCCATCCGCCAATTCAGCGGTGAAAAAGTATGTCCCCTCCTCTTTGAAGCTTGCAGAGACGCGCAAGACAAACGGCCCAGTGAAGTCCTCGTAACTCGAAAGATCTTCTCCTGTCCACGGCGGTATTATGACTTGAACATCGTCGGCGTCAACGCGCATAGAAGCTCGGGTGTCGAGATTACTGTCATGGGACGCAACCTTTCGCTTGGACAATTGCGGCCGCTTGCTTGCTCTACCGTCTGCATCTACCTCGCTCACTGCCTCGTCACTCTGCTCATCGAAGCTTGGCTCATCGTCGCCCGAAGAAATGTCGACAGGTTCACCTGGACGCTCGCCTTTGCCTTGCGACTTTCTGGAAGTCCACGCGGTCACGTCTGCAGTCGAATTGTCGTCCGAGTCGGATTGTGCACCTGCTCGTCGACGCGATCGCGAAAAGAAGGAGCTCATTGTGGTCAAGTTAGCATTGTCCGACAGCCTCGTACGTTGCTGTTGCTTCCTATGGAGAGTTAGGGAGCTCGCAAGCAATTGTGACTGGTGGAGTTACCAAATGACCAAGAACAAGAAAACTTGACGCAATTCGTCTTCTTCACCAGCGACTTCACCTCACTCCCGTCGTGGGACGTGACATTTTATTGGTGTAAAGTGCAGCTCGCGGTGACACGTCGGAGACGCGCCCCGCACAAACGCCGACATGCCGATCTTGAAGCTTTAGAGCGAGCGGACAATAAAAAATTCCATGCTTTCTACAATCGCGTCTATGAATGCGCCTCGACAGAGGACTTACTTTCGAGGTGGCGCAGAGCTTGCTACTATCGTTTGAAGGCCGGAAGATGCTATGGCTACAGCCAGGGCCATCCCAAGGTCACATCTGTCGCCAATGTGCGCTCATCCTGAACCTGCAGATTCGCCAGGCTTCACAGCTATCCGTGATCAAGAGAGCCCTCGCTCGCGAGAAAATCAATGACACGCCCCAGTCTCATCTTTCGCGAAGACAAGCCGTGGAACCCGAGTCGCGAAGAATATCCTACCGACCACTTGCACCGCGGACGGCGAGCTCGCCGAACGACACCATCGGAAATGCTAGCGATGCCTTCGAAAGGGCGGGCTTTCCGCAAAAGAGTAGTAGACTTTCAGACCGAGAGAACTTCCTCGCAGAGCGAAGAACAGACAAGTCGCCCGACAAACCTTCGCGAGACCCTAGTCTGTGCACTCTCCCGACAGATAAGAGGCGGCGTTTGACGGAAAACGAGAAAGCAATACTTTCCATGCAAGGCCCGGACGCATCGCCGCGGATGATTATCTCAGACCTTCACCAACGGGCAAGGAAGCTCTCTGCGCTCTTCGAGAAAGAGTTACCTGGAATGCTGGAGCCAAATGATTTACCGGAGAACGACAAGACTCTCTTGAGAAGGAACATCGAGGAGTACTGGATGGAGTTCTTTAGGAGAAGACCTGGCCGTATGGGGGCGATTGTGGCACTCTACGCAAAGAATCTCGATGACCTGAAGGCACGTTTGAGGGCGGAACCTATATGGTCCAGTAGGGACAAATGGGTCACATCGAAGAAAATGTCTTACCTGGGCAAGCAGAGCGAGGATGGGGTCTTCCCTGTCAGGAGGAAGATCATGAGGCTGCTCGTCAACACTTCAGTTCAACGTTCCATGTCAGCAAGATATCTGAAGCACTCGATATGGAACGGGAAGGCCCTCACAATCGAGCAATACCAAGAAACGTGGGATTTGAAGCTGCAAAAGTACCGTGCTGGCGGCGATAGGACAAGCGATGAGGTACTGCGTATTGCGGCTGAAATGAGTGTCGGCATGGGAGACCGCACCAAGATTCCATGCACTAACGAAGATGTCGTACGGTTCTTGGACACTGCACAAGGCGAGTGCAAGACTATGGAGAGGCTCTTACGGGCAAGACCATGGCTGTATGAGACTGATACGGAAATCGGCGACAAAAATGTGGCGATTGAGGTGAAGTCAAAAAGGACATCCCCTGTTATCGAGAAACCATTGACTCCAGGTGGCACTCTGCCGCTCACCAATGCAGCATCCTCTTTCCTGTACGGCAAGTCTGCGGCTATGACCTGTCTCCTTTCAGCACATCGCAAGGTGTATCGAGCATACCTGACCGAGCAATTCTTCGAGGACCGGTCTGATGGATCTTTAAGGGCATCGTTAGACGAGCGGAAGATCCCCGTCGGATTGATGGACACGCCGGAACGCAAAGAAGCAATGCATATTGCTTGTCGTGGGCGACCCCATCAAGGGGTGGTACTTGACGTTAGCCCGCTTCCCTTCCCACCAGTGAAAGCAATGCGGGCCCCGTTACTTAAAGGGAAAGCAGCGCTACAATACCTAGTCGAAGAACAACGAGAAGAAGAGAAAGAAATCAATGAGCGCGGGCGGCGGTTTCATGATCCGAAACACTGGGGATGGCGCAAACCTTTGGTCCTATTGCTGGATGGCATCAAAGACGAGGGAAATATGGGCAACATCATTCGTACCGCACATTTCTACCAAGCAGATGCCGTGGCGATTTGCGTCAACACTTGCGCCCCCATCACATCCTCGGTCGTCGCCAAAGCCGCATCTGGAGCGCTCGAAGTGGTACCACTGCTTTGCATCAAGAAGCCCACCGAGTTCCTGCGCCTCAGCCAGTCCTTTGGATGGAAAGTCTGGGCGTCAGTACCACCAGGGAAAGACTCTAATGACTCAACCCGCATGTTCTCAACGGTCACGAGAAAGGAAACTGAGACTCTCGGCACCAGCAACATGGACTCTCCGCTCGCCGATGCGCCAGGTATACTCATGCTCGGCTCAGAAGGAGAAGGACTCCGCGAGATTATGTTGGCACGCGCGGATGGTCGCGTAAGCATCGATGCGCCTGGTGGTGAAGCTGGCAGACTTAGCCTCGTGATTGACAGCATGAATGTGGCAAGTGCAGCAGCAGTGCTGTTGGAAGCATTCATGCGGAAACCTGCCGGGCTCATCTACAAGGAACCAGGCCCGCCTGCTCGCGGCTGGTGAGCGAGAGGACAGATGTACATGTATATAGAGATACCCGTCTTGCAGCTTTTGTTGGTCACGATCTGTACAATAATGATGGAAATTAGAGGGGATGATCATATTATTATCATGTATAAATAAAGATTATCCACTCCACGGCACGAGCAAAGGAACGAGGAAGAAGAAGTGGTCGTGTGTGTGCCAAGGCTGGTCCGAGATGGCGCGTGCATTGTGAAGTCACTGCGCGGCGCCTCTGCTGCCGCCGCCATCGCCGTTTGCTTGCCCCAAACTTGAGCTCGAAAAGATTCTACTCGATACATCGATCGATTGGAAACAACACCCTGCGCAATTCGCCTCTTGCTTCTACATCGCTCCCTCACACCTGCACTTGGCCTCATTTTGCATCCCCTCCTGCTGCGTGTTCATTCTCCTCACTGATTGCTGCCGCCGCCATGTCCGAGAGCTTGGCCTCTGGCGCAACCCGGCCGACCGTGGTTGACGCTTCGTCTGTCGCAAATTCCACATCTTCCCTCTGGGACCGGATATCGACGTGGGCCTCGGAGAACAAGGCTGCCGTCTACACCATCGCGGGTGTGACCCTAGTGGTGACTGGCGCCGGCGCCGTCTACTATTTCTCTGGCTCGTCCTCTCCCTCGGAAGAAGTTGCTGCCGGAAAGAAGAAAGCACGGAAGGACAAGAAGAAGGCCAAGAAAGACTTGGAGAAAGGCGACGCTGAGGAGAAGTCGGCCTCAGAGCGTATGTGATTATGGTTTCACCGACTACCCACAAGCAGCTAAAGAATTTCTCAGCCAAAGTCCCACGACCTACAGTCGAAGCTGAGGAGGAGCTCCCTCAACTGACAGAAGAGAGTGTGGCCGCGCTGTCAGAGCAGGAGCGAAAAGACACAGCTGCGAGACTCAAGGCGGCAGGCAACAAAGCTTATGGATCCAAGGACTACAATCGCGCCATTGACCTCTACGGCCAGGCGCTTCTGTGCAAAGCTGACCCTGTGTTCTACTCGAACCGGGCCGCCTGCTGGAACGCCATGTCGAATTGGGACAAAGTGATCGAAGACACGACCGCCGCTTTGAGTCTAGACGCCGAATATGTCAAGGCTCTCAACCGTCGGGCTAATGCATACGAGCAGGTGGGCAAGTTCAGCGAGGCTCTCTTGGACTACACCGCTAGCTGCATCATTGACGCTTTCCGAAATGACGCAAGCGCACAGGCGGTCGAGAGACTCCTGAAAAAGGTCGCCGAAGCGAAAGCCACTTCCATTCTTGCTTCGAAACCCAAGAAGCTTCCGAGTCCCACGTTCGTCTCCAACTACCTGCAAAGCTTCCGCGCCAAGCCACTGCCAGCCGATCTCGAAGAGGCGACAGAGCTTGACGAGAACACTGGAAAGGGTCAACTAAAGAAGGGCCTGTTGGCTGTGCAGAGGAGAACGGGCGAGGGTTATACCGAGGCTGCTGAGGCTTTCGAGAAATCGATCGAGCTCGGTGGTCTTGAGCAACACGAGGCGCTGGCTTACAACATGAGGGGAACGTTCAAATACCTGAGGGGCGAGGAAGGCGCTTTGGATGATCTAAACAAGAGCATTGAGCTTGACAAGACGCTGATCCAGAGCTACGTCAAGCGCGCCAGCATGCACCTCGAGTCCAACAACCGTCAAGAGGCGAAGGAGGATTTTGATACCGCTATCGAACAAGACGCGCGTGATCCAGACATCTACTACCATCGTGCACAGCTCAACTTCATCCTTGCCGAGTACGGCGAAGCAGCCAAGGACTATCAAAAATCCATCGACCTCGACTCCAAGTTTATTTTTTCACACATTCAGCTCGGCGTAACGCAGTACAAGATGGGCAGTATCGCATCGTCCATGGCTACTTTTAGGAGGTGTATGAAGAACTTTGACAAGGTCCCGGATGTGTACAACTACTACGGCGAGCTACTGTTAGACCAGCAAAAATACTCGGAAGCCATCGAGAAGTTCGAGACGGCGGTGGAGCTGGAGAAGAAGGAGCACGTGACGGGCATGAACGTGCTGCCGCTTATCAACAAGGCGCTCGCGCTCTTCCAATGGAAGCAAGACTTTAAAGCAGCAGAGGACCTGTGCCAAAAGGCGCTGATCAGTAAGCTCTTCCCTCGTCCTTCCCTATCCTTCTATCCAGGACTAACAAGATCTCCACAGTCGACCCAGAATGCGACATCGCAGTAGCGACAATGGCCCAGCTCCTGCTGCAACAAGGCAAAGTCACAGACGCACTGACGTATTTCGAGCGCGCGGCCGAGCTCTCGCGCACAGAGGGAGAAATCGTCAACGCCCTCTCGTACGCAGAGGCCACGCGCACACAGCTCGAGGTCCAGGAGAAATACCCCCAGCTCGCGTCGAGACTGCAGGGGATGGGTATGGGTGGTGCGGCGCCGCCGGCGGGGGCGATGCGGTAGAGAGCTTAGGACGGTGTACGGGATAGTCGATGGGTGTATTCTACTCCTCCCTCTTTCTTGCTCTCTGTTGACTTCGTTTGTCTCGCTTGTGATAAGGCACTCGGCCATAGGGGAGACACGAGACGGGGCCTTCTCAATGGCCGAGGCGGGTCGCATATACACGCTTGTGCTCCTTTTGGGTAATAATAGATTGTATCGAGAACATTTCACCTCTTCAACGGTATACCCTTCGCATGGTCAATGGCTCGGAGCTTTTCGACCGTCTTGAGAGACTTGGCTACGAGCCAGCACAGCAAAGAGTCTAAGTGATACATTTTACGCTACCCGAATGTGCTAGCAACTCTCGCCATCCCAGCGAATCATTTCCGTTCCCATAAGAGCCGGGCTACCACTACAGCCCGTGCTGCCTAAATAAACGCCCTCGATTCCCATCAAAGCACGACACGATATCCCAGTCAAATATCATGCCTCATTTCTTGCCCTTCTTGCCTTTGGCGCCTTTCGGCGTACCGGCTACACTGCCGTTGCTGACCACGCTGCCTGCCCTGCTGTTCCTCGACGAGCCGGTCTTGCTGTTGCCTTTGCTGCCTTTCACCGACTCGAGGTTCTTATTCTGTGACACGGGTCAGATAGGTTGCATTTCATATAAGCACGTTGAAAATATTGGCTTACCTTGAGTGCGGCAGCGGCGCCTTTTTTCTTCTTCCCACCCGCATCTTCCTCGCTCTCGCTCTCATCGACTTTTCTCTTGCCGTTGGTCGCACCGTCGGTGCCCTCCATCTCCCGCTGGACTGTGGTCAGAAGCGTGGTGCAGCGACGCCCAATCTCCTGAGGTGTGCGGGACAAGAAGAACCAGTCGAATCGGAACAGGGCAGACTCGCGAATCTCATCCCGGATGAGGTCGTACAAGGTCTCGTTGTCCAAGCCGTATTTGTCAAGCATTACCAGCAGGAAGCGATCCTCTTCTTCCGTGTACACTTTCTTGTTGGTCGTGCTGACGGTGTAGTTGATCTTCAATTGCTGCAGCGGCACACGGTACATGCCAATCTTTTTCTTCAGCAACTTCGCTTGTTTGACTGTCTTTGCTGTTCGCTCTTCACCCTCTTCGATTGACTGAATGTGCTTCTCCCAACTGGCAATTTCCTTGTACCTCTTCCAGAAGACCTTGGCGTATATGGCGATCTCGTCTGGCTCCTTGGAGTCGACTTCCAGTGCAATGTCTTTGTAATTGGTACGTCCATATCGAGCAGAACCATTGATGAACTGCTGAAAGTCACGCTTGTTCCAGTCTCCAAAGCCTTCTGCCTGTAGTGTCTCCTTGTCATCTTGCTCTTCCTCGGTCAAAGGCTCGGCGTTATCGATCGCCTGCTGCTCGATTTCTTGCTCCTCCTGCCTTTGCTCGAGATCAGACTCGGAGCCATCCGCAAGAGGGGCTTTGATGTTGTTCTCTTTGCGGAACCAAGCAGTCTCTTTCTCCTGCAAATCAGCCAGACGAGGATTGAAAAACTGGTAGTCATGCATCGCCTGCTGCTTAGGTGCACGCGGGATCTTTGGTTTCATATCCGCTGTACGCCCACCTGTCTGAAGGGCTTGCCGGTAGTATTTGTCCATGGAGTATGACTGTTCCTTACGCTCACGTTTGGCAGGATTTATCCAGTTCAGTCCAATGTCTTTCTTCTTGGCCTCAAAATTCTCGCCATTCCAGAGATAGGCAGAATCAGATGTGAAGTTGTTCAACTCATCCATACCCAACTGTGCGTATTTGGCATTGAGCTGCGCCGTGCGATTCTCACCCTGTTGCAAGATGGCTTCGAGATCGTCGTCTGTGAACTCTGCCTTGCCACCAAATGCTGATTCTGCATGTTGCTCAAACACTTTCTCGGCGCCATGTTGGATCATCCCTAGAAGCTCATCCTTCGAAGTTTGATTCTTTGTAGGTTGTTGAGCGCGTCCTTGCTGGATGACCAATTGGTCCAAACGAAGCTTCTGCGCGGCACGCTCCAACACCTTTTCTTCAATTGCGTTGTCCGTCACGAATCGATATACCACGACTTGTTTGGTCTGACCAATACGATGAGCGCGGTCCATGGCTTGCAAATCGGCTTGAGGATTCCAGTCACTGTCAAAGAGTACAACAATGTCTGCGCTTGTGAGATTGATACCCAGGCCACCAGCGCGGGTTGTAAGAAGGAAAAGGAACTTCTCCGAGCCAGGCTTGTTGTAGTCATCAATAGCTGCTATACGATCTTCATGCGCGGTAGATCCGTCGATCCTGCAATATGGAAAGCCTCGCATGACTGAATAGTCCTCAAGAATATCAAGCACTCTGCTCATTTGAGAGAATATCAACACACGGCTGCCCTGAGCTTGCAGCCGTTTCAACAGCTTGTCCAGCATGACCATCTTGGCGGCATTCTGGACGAGATGCTCGTCAGTCGTGTAGGGAGGACCAGGTTCTGCGCCATCGAACAGATAAGGATGGTTGCAACACTTGCGCAGCTGCATGACAATGTTGAGGAGCCTCGTCTTTGACTCTTTCTTCCCGGCAGCATTGTTGACGGCATCAATGTCCTTTTCCAAGATCTTCCTGTACCAATTGACTTGCATGTCAGACATGCCGACATACAAATTTAGTTCCTTCTTGGGTAGCAAGCTCTTTTCCACATCGGCTTTGACGCGGCGGAGTAAGAAGGGCCGCAACACCTTATGCAGCTGTTGTACGACGGTGTCTGAATCAGCATCCTGATCGCTGAACCAGTTGTCGAAGGCGGCAGAATCTCCAAAGACATCTGGCAAAAGGAAGTTTAGTAGAGCCCAAAGCTCGTGGAGATTGTTTTGAAGAGGGGTGCCAGTGATGAGGAGACGACCTCGCGAGTTGAACAAGCGAATGATTTGCGCCAGTGACGATTCCTCGTTCTTGATGCGGTGAGCCTCGTCAACAATAATGTACTCCCAAGCAAATTTCTTGAGGTGAGACTTTTCCCTGAGAATCATCTCGTAACTGGTAATGCACACGTCGAACTTCTCGTCGACCAGTCGGTCGTTGATGAGCTCGTGTCGCTCGTCCTTGGCACCCTGGAGCACAAGCACATCGATGTCGGGGATCCATCTGTGGAACTCGCGCTTCCAATTGTCCAATGTCGACTTGGGGACCACTACAAGATGTGGTCCTGTGATATCGTTGACAAAGCGCAGATAGCCGATGAAGGAGATTGTCTGCAGCGTCTTTCCTAGGCCCATTTCGTCGGCGAGAATGCCTGAAATACCGTTCTCATGCAGCGATATCAGCCAGTTTAGTCCAGCAACCTGGTAGTCTCGCATTTGTCCATGGATATACGATGGTGACTCCCTAAAAACGGTATTACCATTGTCGCTATGCTTGCCCTCCCTAAGCAGCTCAGCATCTTCCTCTTTTTCAGTCCGCCGTCTGCGCTCGCCAGCCGCACCGCCTTTTCTCGCATGTCCCTTTGAGGCCTTGGCGGCATCTTCTTGATCTCTGCGATCGATTTCTGTGACGATCTCTTTGATGCGAGGGTTCGGATTGCTGTCGATGAAATGACGGAAAAGGTCCGTCAGCCCAAGAAGATATCTGAAGCGCCTGATCGAGTCGTCCTCTTTGGACTCGCCCAGACGATCATGCTTCTTTCCAAGGACACTCTTCCTCAAAGCGTTGCTCTCCCACCTTTTCTTCCGCCCATCAGGAGGTATTGCATCGCCAGCGACACTGCTTTCCGTGGTGTTCGGGTTCGTGTCGGAGTCGGTGTAGTCTGGGGTGTCGAGGACATCGACCATTGTCGTGTCGCCATCCCTATGGCCGTTCATGTCGGCGAAGCCTTCCCCAAGGCTCCTCTTGTGGCAGGACGATGCTCAGTGTTGATTTTCGATACCTTCAAAGCTTCTCCGATTTGTTTCCGATGATTGGTTATCCTAGATGGCTGCCTGTCTGTTGGCACACAGCACTCCGCTTGGGTATCGTTGTGAGGAAACAATTTCGAGGAGGTGATCACCAAAAGTTCCGGCGCGATTCACTTTAGCTTCGCGACGCGCCGCCCGCCGCCCGCCGCGACAGACTTGAACCGAAGAATGCCCGAAGCACATGCATACTGAACAACACGCTGGACTCCATCCTAGCTGAGCTGACGATGAGGAATCCGAATCTCATGCAGTACGTCAATGCGAATGTCACTGCATACCACGACAGCTTGCACATGAGGTCGAACGAAGTCCATGAGAACAGCTTAGTAAACATGTGGTATTGATTTCACCGACAAGAGGTACATGAGTTCCAGCCGTGCTAAGCATTTACTAATGCGTGCCAAACTTGCTTAAACTGTTTGCCAAAGTTCCCGCCCTTAGGCTCTCGTTTTCTTTTCAAAAAGGAATTCCCAAACGCCAACGCTTGAAAGCCCAGAGTCGAGAAAGTTCATAGATAGTACAGCTTCTCATCATTCTTCGTGCGCGCCGCTAGGAGAAGAAGAGGTCATCATAGCAGAGGTAGAGTTACCAGCGAACATAAGCTCCCGATCTCGTCTCATCCCATCGAGAACGCCGACGAGACCTCCTTGTCGAAGACGTTCCAACACAACTTTCATGCCCTCTTTCGCCTTTGGCTGAGCGCCTTCCGCTCTCCGTAGTCCGATCATCTCGATAGAACGTTGTATTGATCCAGTTGTCCAAGTCTTGAAGAATCCCATTTTCTCCTTGCCGTCGTCTGCGGCCTGCGCAGCTGACTCTGCCATCCGAGCTCGACGGCGCCGTAGGTTCTCACCAATGTGTGATCGAAGAGCCACCGTGATTGTAACATCAGTGCTTTCGCGAGCAGACTTGATAGAGTCGAAGGACACCGCAGAGTCCCATGCAGAAGCGCCAGTCCTGCGGAAGTTTTGGCTTTCAATAACAGACAGGACACCGGTCCACTCCAGATTCCTGCTCTCGGTATGCATCCATCCTTCTTTAATATCGACGACGCTTCGCTCGAGGATGTATGCTTGACTGTCACCAGTATCGTTGCCTCCCATCAAGCTCCGCGGCAACAGCTTCAGAACGGCAGTGGGAAGCTTGCTTTTCTTCAGATGGAGGCGGACAGTAGTCAGACGCTGGGTCGCGCTGTCGAATGACCGTTCGATCACATCTGTTGACAGAACGTGCGTGCTGTAGGGATTTGGATAGCGTAGAAAGTATGCAAGGGAGACGGCGGGAAATGAGTAGTCGTAGCTATAAGAAGTCGAGTAGAATTTGACCATTTTCAATGCATAATCGGTATGCCTGCTGAGTGCCCGGTGAATACCCAGTGAAGGGACTGACGGCTATTGCAGTCTTTGGGGAATTGGGTAAGTGCTAGGCGAAGGTCGCGAAGAGCAATGGGTGCGTCGAGGAGTGCAACGAGGCCGACGAGGAGGTCGAGGAGGAGGGGGGCGACCGACCGTGCGATGAGGCGGCCGGCGAATGGACCAACGAGGGAGACGACGATGAGGCCGATGAGGACAACGAAGAGGAGGATGATGAGGAGGGCGACGAGGTGGAAGATGACGAGGTAGAGGAGGATGACAATGAGAACGAGGTTCAGAGAGCTTCTCGAGGCGGGTCTACTTTTTCAGCGGCGGCGGGCGGAGGCAGCAAGCACACGAGCGACCGAGCGGCCTAGAAATGCGGAGGCGAATCGCATCGAACCGCGCCGTGTCGCCACGCAATTTGATTAGTTGTCGGAGCTTGCGGAGTTTTTACCCGCAGCCGTCCGACATGCACCTCGCGCTCTACAACATTTTGCACGTGACTCATCCACATCTCGACTTCTTTTGTAAGTGAGCCATATCCCCAATTTCACTTCACCTCAATTCACCATGGCGACTGAAGACAGCACACTAAATACCGCCGACGCGGTTGGTGCTGCCGCGCCAGCGGCTACTGAGCAAAGAATTGACCCTTTTAATGTGCAGGGAGCTCGTGATGCTGAGGGTAACGTCAAAGCTCTTGACTACGAGGCCCTCCGTCAGCGCTTCAACACGCCAGCCTTGACCGATGAACATCTCAAACGATTCGAGCAAGTCACGGGAAAGCCTCCTCACAGGCTCCTACGGAGAAAATTGTTCTTCTCTCACCGGGACTTCGACAAGATCCTCGATTACTATGAGAAATATGGGTTTTTCATGCTCTATACTGGACGTGGGCCGTCCTCCGGATCTATGCACCTTGGTCATGCTGTGCCATTCCTTTTCACCAAGGAATTACAGGAGATTTTTGATGTCCCACTGGTGATCATGTTGACGGATGACGAGAAGTTTCTGTACACTCGCAACAAGAACGAGGGCAATCCCACTCCTGGTGCGGCTCTTCGCGATTTCATCAGATTCGCACACGAAAACTGTAAAGACATCATAGCACTCGGATTCGACCCCAAAAAGACCTTCATTTACTCGGATTACGAATACATCGGTGGGCACTTTTACCAGAATATCAGCGAATTCGAGGCGCTCCTCACCAACAATCAAATCCGTGGTGCTATGGGCTTTGATGGAGACACCAACATCGGGTTGAACGCTTTTGCCGCAAAGCAGTGTGTGGCGGCATTCGCTTCGTCTTATCCTGCTATTTTCGGCTGTGGAGACTTCCGTGCTCCGGATTACGCAGAGGAGAGGCCGCGAAAGAACATTGCAGCAATTCCTACTCTCATACCTTGTGCAATTGATCAAGAGCCGTACTTCCGGCTTCTTCGAGCAAATTGCGGGCGTATGGAATCTCCCTCACCAAAAACGGCTTTGGTATTATCTAAGTTCTTGACTGCCCTACAAGGACCGGGTGGCAAGATGTCTGCTTCAGATCCGAATAGCGCTATCTATATGAGCGACACTCCCAAGCAGATCGAGAAGAAGATTAAGAGCTTTGCCTTCTCAGGTGGCGGAGCCACAAAGGAGGATCACGAGAAGTATGGAGGGAATCCGGACATTGATGTGGCGTATACATACTTGTCCTACTTTCTAGAAAGCGATGAAGAGCTTGCCGAAATTGAGCAAAGTTACAGAAATGGCTCTCTCAGTACTGGGGATCTGAAGAAGAGGTGTATAGCTGAGCTGCAGAAATTCGTGGGCGCCTTTCAAGAGAGAAGGGCAGAAGTGACGGATGAAGTACGGCGGCAGTTCACGACCCCCCGCAAGCTGGAATTCAAGGGGCACCCAAATCCAACGGTCCCTGGTGGTATCGAAGCCTTTGGCGCTGAGGATACGAAGAAGAAACAAGCTACTGAGAATAGCGAAGGAAAGCAGGTCCTCAGTGGTAGGGGCACCACGAAGAAGGAAAGAAAGGAAGCGAAAAACGCGGAAAAAAAGGCGGAGAAGTTGGCGCTCAGGGAAAAGAAGGGCACTGAGTCTGCCGCAGAGCCCGCCGAAGTGCCCGGGGAGAAGTCTGCCGCCGGCCCTGGTGATACTACGGCCACGTGAGAGTTTAGTCGTCGATTGCTAGATCTAAACACAGATGCATTTACTTGCCCACATTCCCGGATCTACTCAATTCCTCTGTCTGCTACTCTCAAAGACCTGACAACATTCTCGTATTCGACGACATCGATGTCTCCAGCACTCCATCCCATGAGCGCCTGGACGTAAGGCGCCTTATTTCTTGTCTTGGTCTCATTGCGATTGGCGGGTCGCTCAACGGACGGAGCATCTGCGTTCTCGGCGATGTAGCCCACTATGTTCATCCACGACCCAATATCCAACGCTGCTGAAGGAACAGTGCCCAATACTGCTTCCAAATTCACAATTGCCACCGATGGTTTTCGAGCTGATTCAGACTTGCAGCTGAACGTGGCAATGTCGGAGCCAATCTGAAAGTTCTCAATGCTCGAAGTAGATCTCAGTCACATGTACAAAGCACAATTGGGGCTTTGCAATACCATCCTAGAAATCTCACTTTGGTGCCCGGCTCCAGTGCTTTGAGTTCGCGGAGTAGGACGAGTCGACTGGGCCGACCTCTGTCTGTGACTCTGACATCTTGGAGTCTGCCAGAGTGACTCATTTCGGCGTACGAGCTCTCATGGCGAAGGAGATTAGGTCACTCGTCAATCGTGCGAATAGAGTTGAGGTAGTATGGACGATAGTATGGACGATGGACGATGGACGATGGACGATGGACGATGGACGATGGACGATGGATTGAGGTTAGTTAGGGTTAGGGAAGATCATGCGCTGTGGTCGGCTGAATGTCGGCAGACGATTGGCAGCCGTTTGCGGGCGGAACCGATGTCATAAGTCATACGGCGGCGGGACTCGAACACATGCAATCGTCCTCACTCCGACTGATCACGTCCCGGCCACCGCGTTGCGACGTCCCTTCACCTGCTATCCTCAGCAACCAACGCTCTGGTCTCTCTGTAATTCCGACAACACGGTCAAACTCTACCATACGACAGCGCGATCTGCCTCATCAGAATCTCCTAATCACCCCACCGCCAGGCAGCCAGGCAGCCAGGTAACAACTATCCAAACAATACAAAGACCTTGCCGTTCGACTTGAGCGCGGTTCGTTCAGTGAGCATACCTACCAAGAGCGAGAGAGCACTTCAGGATGGCATCAGGCTGGGGGATGGGATGGTTCGGCGGTGGTGCACAGAAGAAGAAAGATGCCCCCAAAAATGCCATCCTTCAGCTCCGGTCGACACTGGAGATGCTCACGAAGAGAGAGAAGCACTTGCAGAATCAGATAGATGAGGAACAAGGAAAGGCTGTAAAGTTCGCCAATACAAACAAGACTGGTAAGTCGACCATGGATCTCGGCCGTGTGTTTGGCGGCTCGAAGACCGCGACGTCACAGATCAGCGAAGCTGACTGGTACACTTCTATGTAGCTGCCAAGGCCGCATTGCGCAAGAGGAAGCAGCTCGAAGGGACACTTGATCAGACGTCGGCACAGATCATGAACTTGGAAGGCCAGATCGCGTCAATCGAGACGGCCAACATCAACAAGGAGACGCTCGATGCGCTCAAGAACGCGTCGTCAGCACTCAAGGGCATCCACGGCGGTCTCACAATCGACAAGGTCGACGCAACAATGTATGTCATCGTCCAAACGTCCTAGCAACCAGCAGATAGACTGACGATGTAAACAGGGAGGATCTGGAAGAGCAACACGCCATCTCGAATGAGATCGCATCAGCGCTGACACAAGGAGCCGGCGCCAACGCCGTGGACGAGGAAGATCTCGACGAGGAGCTCGCGGCGTTGCAACAGAAAGAGCTGGACAGCAACATGCTCAAGACCGGTTCAGTGCCTGTTTCCGATCAAGTACACCGGTTACCAAGCGCAGCTACAGGAGAGCGTAAGTTAACATGCCAGACTCTATCATGCCAGTCACTAATAGTATCTTTAGTACGGGGACACAGACAACAACAGCAAGAGGAAGACGACGAGGAGGAAGAGCTCAAGCGATTGCAGGCGGAAATGGCCATGTGATGAGAGATTGTTTCAAGTCTGCAGCGATACCACGTCTATACAACCTCCACCTCCGCTTCCGCTTCACGATGTGCGGCGACCGCAACCTGCGACGTCAACGGCAGCAAGCCTATCCACACAAATCGCCATTCCGACGCCTTTCCCCAGGCAATATCCAGGCGCCTTATGTACCACATTCGATCTTTGATTCTCCATACAGCATCCACGGGATCTGTCAATCTGCAGCAACAAGGGACAGCAGCAGCGGTCGAATTGACGCGTGTATTTCCCCCCTCCGTCCTTCCGCGCCGGCGTTTTTCATCCTTCTACCCATCTAGCTAGTCGCCTGTGGTCCTTGACGGGCTTTCCGATAGAATAGCAGGACAGATTCAAATTTGACTCGAATCGAGGGAATAACATCAAATCACTTCTGAGATACTAGATTTTTTGAGCCACGTTCTGCGTCATGTCTTAGGCTAAAGCGGGATCGAGCCCCCTTGGGACTGCTATTATGCCTACGTGACTGCTCCATGACCTCCCACTTGACTGCCTCATCAGCCCAAAGCCGAATGAATCAAGACCTTTCGACTGTCCAGCGCGATTCTATGCTTCCTCGTCTCTCCTCTCACCGACCGCCATTAACGCCCATCTTGCGGCTGATAAGCACCTTGAACCCATTCTTCAGCGCGCGCATATCCGGGTATGCATTCTTCTGCAACTCAAACGCGTTGGGAATGACTCTCACCGGCCAGGACGAGAGCGGCGCGTCCAAGCCCGCTTTGAAGCACAGGAAGAAATAACCCGGATACTTGGGGTTGATGCAGAAGGCGTACATGCTGCGCTTTGGGTTGGCTTCGGTGTATGTGGTGAGCCATTGCTCTGTGAATGCAATTATTAGTATAGTACGGAATGGGTGGATGGAATGTGATACGTACCGGTCTGGGCTTTACTTCCGTTCTGGAACCGCTCGTCGCCCATCATTTCCTCTACCTTTTTCGACATGGCCTTGACGTGCAGGACAATCAGCTCGTCCAGATCGGTGTAGGTGTATTTGCCCGATACTTTCAGTGTTCGGCCGACGCTGAACTCGTTCTCCTTGTCCAGCTCGAGGACGTCGAGGTGTTGGTAGATGTTGTCTGCCACCTTCCACGTCACTGCCAGATGGTCGAGTCCTTTGCTGCTCGGCCGGATGACAACATCGCCCCTGCCTTGCGCGCCGAGGAACTCTTGTGCTTGGGCCGAGTTGAAGGGCTGGTACAGAGGGTGCTTGATGACTCTCTGTGCACGGCCAGTCTTGCCTTGTCGACCCCGTTCTTGCTCCTTGCGATCTTGCGCTTCTTGTTGCTCGTCCCACATACCAGGCTCGTGGTCAAACTCTCGTCGATAAGGCCGGCTCATTTCGCTGTCGCGTAAACTCAATGATGCAGAAAACTTTTTGCGATCGAGCGATAGCAGTTTAGCTTGTATCGTTTGTTGAGGCTGCCAGACAGATCGTGGCTCGGCACCATGAGGACCGACGCCATCTGGGAAGTCGGGCTCGAGGATGGTCCCCTCAATGCCGCAGTCAAGCCGGACATCAAGATGGTCAGAAAAGGTACGACGCACAGACACAGGTACGATCATCTCTGCCACAAGACTTTCCGGTGTCTCTCCTGTAAGCATGGTGAATGTCTCGTCTGTCGAGATGAAGTAGAACGGCTGCCGAAGCTCCTCGTAGGGTTGTTGTAGATCGTTACGGATCAGCTCCAAAGTGGCCTTCTTCTTTAGACCAAATTTGCGGAAGATCTCGTCGGCGTAGTCATCGAGCAGTAGGTCGTTTAATCGTTCCTGAGCATCGTCTTTGATCAGCTTGCGGACCAATGCGTTCGGACCATTTTCTTCCTGCTCTGCTTTAATGTCCTCTTCATCCAGATCAAGAGTGTCGGCAACGATCTTGCGAGCAGTGTCATAGTCTTCTGGGTGGACACGGGTATTGTCAAGATAGTCTGCTTCCGGCTCCGCATCGTCGTATGAAATGTATACGAAGCTGGCGCAATTCTCAAAGACCTTCGGCCCAACAGTCGGCCGCTTGTTTCGCTCGAGATCTCCGACAAGCTCGTCTCGAGTGAGTACTTCTCCGCCGTTGCGATTGATGACTTGAAGCATCTGTGCCGCTTTGCGAGGACCAAGACCGCATACATATTGCAGCAAGTTGGCTGTGTAAGAATCTGTGGCCGCCTCGTTGATTTCAACACCCACTAAGTTGACAATTTCGATCATGGCCATCTCGAGATGCCGATGTATCTTGTCCTGTGGAACCAAGCTTTGATGCGGACTGAAGGAGATGGAGATGATGTCTTTACCCAATGCTGCGTACTCTTTGAGCGGACTCTGCAAGTACTTTGCAAGTCCAATGCAATATCTCGTAAGTGCTGGTATAGTCGAATACTCTGCGACGGCACGATTGCTGGTGTGATATAGGCGTGCAACTTCGTCGTTTGCCATGACAATGTCCAGTTTCTCACTGCGCTCTTCGCCGTCCTCATCTTCGAATGGAGTCCCCCTGAGGTCTCTCTGCTCGATGATGTCCTGCAAGTCCTTATAAAGGCGTCGAGCCTCAACAGACCAGCCCGAGACAGCCAACACATCAGGCTTTCTCCGGTTGACCAGATCCGCGAATGGCGTCACGTCCTTGCCGTCCGGGATATACTTCTCGGGGTTGCCCAGGCGAAGATCAGTCATTTTTCCATTCTCGAGCACTCGCCCATTCTCGTCCACGTAGGCCCAGCATACTGCATCGCCACGTTGTCCCGCACCGTTCGAAAGTGCAAGGACACGCGGCGTTGTGCCTGCTATCATACCTCGAGGCTTGTACGGCGCTTGATCGAGCTTGTTGGCGTACTCGTTCCGGCATTTTTCGGCAATCTTGGCTTCGCATTCCGTCCGCAGGCTTTCCTTGCAGCCCTTCGCAATGAGCCTCGATAGTCGCTGCAGAGCCAAGTCTACAACCTCTCGTCGCAACGAATTCCATGCATCTGCAGCTTCGCTGACGTTGTCGGATTCTATCTGTTCGAATAGAGTTTGTCGGAAGCTCTTCGGGTTCTGCAGACGCAGCGAGACCTCGATGAGACCCTCCTCTTCCGCCTTGAGCATGCGCAAGAACAAATCGGGCTCTCGGACGAGACGCCCAAAATCTTGTGACTTGAGATATTTGAACTCGTAGAATGGATGCTCCTCGTCGATACGTTTCAGGCCTTTTTCCGTTCTGGTACAGTCGAAGACGCCGTCGGCATAGTAGGTTTGTCGGACAAGCTTACGCATTCGGGGGCTCATCGTCATTTCTTCCGCGTACATGGACTTGGCCGCCTGCAGCACTTGGGCGCCTGTGGAGAATTGATCCGCATCGACTAGGCTGTCCGCCATGTCGTCAGGTCGCTCAGCTGGATCCTCGGTATACACTTTCTTGCCCGCCTTGAGTGCGTTTTGGGCTACTGCGTCGGCAGTAATGCCAAAAGACTTGACCATGTGATATGCTCTGCCAGCACGCACCCTGTCCCAAATGTTTCGAGAGGATCTGGCCCGCTTTTGTGTGCCGTTCACGCCGTTGGTCCCGTTGGCCCCATCGACCTCAATGTCCATGGCCTGGGCGTCTTTCAATTGTGCAGAGTACTGGAAATGTAGATAGTCTTGCACGTCTTGGAGCTCTTCCATGACTTGTGCTGCCGGGATCATCTCGTCGAAGAGCTCATCCTGCACTCCTTGTTGCTTGAGACTGGCATAGGCTTTTTCGAGGGTGTCGCGTTTCTCCGTCAATGCTCTGTACTTAAGATCGAGCTCTGTAATTTCCCAAAGATCGCTCGGTTGAAGCAATCGCGAAGCTTTGATTTCAAGCGCAGGCTTGTCCGGATTGCTTGGGTCCGGAGAAGACGGTACGCGGTCTTCGTGAATGAGGTAATCCTTCCGATTGTGGATGATGAATGGTACTTCCAGATTGTCCACATTGATAAACCGAAGGACGTTCCGGACGGTGTTTTCGAAAGGTTCGAGCATATCACTTGCTAGTCGGCGCTTCGGTAGCATTAGTGAACACATCCATGATGCTTCTTCCTTCAGTCGTTGATCTGTTTCGTCGGGTGTAAGATCGAGTTCCTTGTAAGCCTTCCGTGCTATTTGATATCTTTCCGGCACATCAGTGTTGCGTATGAGATTGTCGTCCTCAGTCAGCATCTTGTCCACCAGTTGGGAGGGTTCGAAGACATCTTTCAGTTCAAGCACCTTGTCGGGGTCGTCCTGCTCTTCGTCTTGCTCATCCTGTAGTTGCAGCGCCCAGTCGTATTCTGTTCCGTCACCGAAAGCTGCCATCATGTCCTCTTGAGCGGCCTCGTCCATGCCGCTATGCATCTTGAGGGGATCGACGAATCCTCTGCGAGCTGGCCGCGCGACTTCCATGTCATCGCGCACATCGCCTTCTTCGTCGGGGAATTCATCATCTTCGATAAAGTCGTCGAACTCATCCGCAAGACCGCGACCAAGACCCCTCCGCTCCTCCTGCACGTCTTCGTCTTCGGCGAAGATCTCCTCTACGCCGCGAGCCTCCGAGCGTTGCCTGTCGTCGCGATGACCACGCTTCAGGCGTTTGAATTTAGATTGTTCTTCTGTGCGATCATCATGGCCGAGACCGATCAGATCTAGATCGTCTTCATCCAGCAGCTCCTCGTTCTCGCGCTCTTCCCGTTGCCGCTTCTTGCGCCTTCGTCTGGCTTCTCGATCTTCCCGTTCCTCTTCTTCATCATCCTCATCTGCAATGAATCCTTCCGCAACCTGCACAAATCAGCATCCCAGCCATCGTACAAGAACGAAAGCATGCGCGAATCAAGGGTGTCTTACCTTGCGTTGTTCTTCTTCATCGTCATCGTCATCTTCCTCTTCGCTGGAATCGTCCACAGCAGCCTTTGCTTTCTTTGGCTTTTCGGTGGCTTCTCCAGTTTCCTCATCGTAGTCCTCGTCATCTTCCTCGCTACCGAGATCGGCCGCGAGGTCGAAGTAAGTATTGGCCATGGTGTCGGATGAGGTGTTGTGAGAGAAGTTATTTGCTCCGACTGCGAAGGGCTAGCATCCCGCGAGTGGCGCCAATGCGAGCAAGCTTGAAGCGCCTAGACGATCAATCGAAAACGCCGAGTTAGAGATGAAATTGTAGGCCGCGCCCAGCGAGATGAATTGGTGTCGGACAAATTTAGCTGGCGCGCTGTGGAGCTTCAGCGCCAGCGCGAGGTCGAGCAGGTCTTGGCACCGCGTCGCTTTGTCCGCCGGAGTCGCAGCCGCAAGCGCAGGAGCAGCACCAGCACCAGCAGCTGCGTCGACGCACGCAGGGACTCACCATCAACGGTCGCTTAAAGGACGTCCCATCTGTTTCGGATATCGTCTCACTCCTCTCTCACACAACGCACTCATCTTCACTTTCAGCAATCCGACAGTCGATACCCTCTCAGCCCATTCTAGGACCATTGCGACTCGCCAGCCGTGATACCGGCTTCCTCCGCATATCAGGCTCACCTCACCTCCGCTTGGCGGCGCTTCCAGCACGGCCACGGGTCCAGATCATTCAGTCCACCTCGTCACGGGCCACGCATGCACAAAGCATCTCACTGGCTAGTGTGAAGCACAAATAAAAGGGCAGCATCTCTTGCATGATCCGCTTCTTGGGGGGTCAGGTCTAAAGGCGACATCCGCTGCATCGGCGCCAGGCCAGAGGAGCGAGGGATACAACAGAGCCCAGATCTGATATAGTTCCCCGAAGTGCAGAAGAGGACGATTGTCATTATTTAGATCACGACGCCGGCCAGCGGCATCCAAATCCAACATGTCGGACGCTTTCCAAACCAAGACAATGAAGCGGAAGAATGTCAAGGGACTCGCGTTGAGTGCACCGAAGCCTGCGGCCACCCCTTCTTCGCAAGATGCACAAGCTCCTGGCGCAGGAGGCAAAGATGATCGACAAGGAGATACCCTCGAAATTGGCGTAGAGTTCAGGTTGGACCTCCGAAGCGAGGATCTGCAAATCATCAAAGAGTTAGGCTCCGGTAACGGCGGTACGGTCAGCAAGGTGATGCACACAGCGACACAGGTCATCATGGCAAGAAAGGTGAGAGGTGCACGTCCGCTTAGACTTTTGGCAACACCTGACAGGGATTCAGATCATACATGTGGAAGCCAAAAAGGAAATCCGGAAACGGATCGTGCGAGAACTTCAGATCATGCACGATTGCAGTTCACCCAATATTGTCTCGTTCTACGGCGCCTTCCTGAACGATACTGGGGATGTGGTGATGTGTATGGAGTATATGGATTGCGGGTAAGCAGACCGAAGTGCAACGAGTGAGTTTGGTACTGACTCTCGAAGTTCTCTTGACAGTATCTCGAAGAACTTCGGACCTGTGAGGGTGGATGTCCTAGGAAAGATCGCGGAAGCTATCCTCGGTGGACTCACATATCTCTATGTCACGCACCGCATCATGCATCGCGACATCAAACCATCAAACGTGCTTGTGAACTCGCGCGGTCAGATCAAGCTGTGCGATTTCGGCGTCTCTAGCGAACTCGACAACTCGGTAGCGGATACATTTGTCGGAACTGGCACCTACATGGCGCCAGAACGTATACAAGGGTCGCCATACACTGTCAAGTCAGACGTCTGGAGTGTGGGCTTGACGCTTATGGAACTGGCGATTGGCAAGTTTCCTTTCAGCACAGGTGGAGACTCTGACGACGAGCCGGGTGGACCACAAGGGATATTGGATCTCCTCCAACAAATTGTTCTGGAGCCAGCGCCGAAACTGCCGAAGAGCGATGCCTTCCCGAGAAGCTTGGAGGATGTCATTGCTAAGTGCTTGATGAAGGATCCTAACCAACGACCAACGCCGCAGGAACTTTATGTGAGTAACGACGATCGTTATAGCCTGCGAGTGTTGACTAAAAGCTGTTGTAGGAGAACGATTCTTTCCTTCGCGCTGCAAAGAGGACTCCAGTGGACATTCAAGCTTGGGCTGTCAGCATGATGGAGAGGCACAACCGCAAATCGCATCTCGCGCCACAGCTTTCGCCTTCGACCAAAGCACTGCTCCGTGGCGATGACAAGTCTCGTGGGCCATCGACCAATCCCACACCCGTCATGCAATCCAGTGAATTTGCTAAACCAGCAGCCGCCAATGGAACGCACAAATCGCAGCCTTCGACGTCGAGATCTGCATATCCGGAGCGGACTTCGAGCGCGGTAGCGCAAGGCCCGAGCATGATGAACCTGCCAATCAGACCAGCACCGGGTTCGACGGCGACTAATGGCTCGCGGCAGGGTAAGGTCGGAGATGTGCCATCTCGAGGTTCGCCGGACTCGCGGTTGCGTGGCGGTCCGTAAGATGTGGCACGTTTATCGCTTGCATCGTGACTCGCTGGCGACGGATGGTGCACAGCAGAAACATTTGTGTATATGGGGAGGTCAGGCTTGGACTATGAAAGGTCGTCGGCGACATTGTGTTGCGTCTCTATTTGATAGGATGCTTCAAAAGCGTGCATATCTGCAGTCCTGGTGGCTTTCTTTGGCTCGCATGATGATCAATGCTCGATATATCAATCGTAGTCTATCTCTCTTTGAGACTTTTTGTCGTAGCAATCATTGCATCAAGTCGTCTGCCAGCACAAGCTTCCACACTGGCCGTCTTCTTACCTTGACCCAGTACTCGTCCCAGCATACGGCCTCCATATCTTCAATCCCACCTCACTCGACGGAGCAACAGGCTCTTCAGTACGCATAGCGCGCAACTCCGCCGCCGACCGCACGATCTCGAGCGCCGGCGCATCCGCCCACGGCACGGCAAGGGGCTTCTCTATCCGCAACCGCAGCGTGGCATCCGGTGCCCGTATGCTTAGATACTCCCTCTCCAGTGCCCGCGCAAGATACAATATCAGCGCCTCCAGGGTCTCGAACACCGTCCCCTCTATAGCCTATGGATCTCCATCAGTCCCAGCTGAGTGAGTATACGAGAGAAAAAGACCCACCTTTACCACCACAGCCTCAACATCAGCAGCATCATCCGCCGCGCCAGCCGGTACATCCTCTACCCCGACCGAGACGCGCAGGGGCTGCTTCTGCCTTCGCTCATGCGGATTAATCCCAACAATCACATGCGCCGCCACATCCCTGATCTCCAGGCACCTCGTCAGCCGCGGACAGGGCAAGCCAGCCCTATACTCTCTGACATGCGAGAAGCGCACCTCCGCGCCGAGCAGCGACGCCTTGCCCAGCCGGAGCAGCACGGTACTCGCCTCCAGCGCATCGCCTGCCAGACCGGCGATGCCCTGCGCGATGCGCCGCGCGAGGTCGTCTAGGGACTCCCATTCCGAAGCTGGGGACGTGTCCCGGATGGACTTTGAGAGGACCCCGTAGTGTACTGTGCTGTGGTCGAGACTGTCTGTCGTCGCGGCGGAGGTGAAGCCTTGTCGGAAAGAGAGGCGTGCCGTTACGCTGATGGGTTGCTCTTTGGGCCGACCCCAGGCGTCGCGGGAGACGCGCTGTGGGTGGCGGAGCGTGAGGTTCTGGATCTCGATGCCGTCGTGGCACCAGGTTGGTGTCATTGCTGCTTGTGGGACCGGGCGCGAATGTACATGGGGTCTGTGGGGTTCGTCAGTCTTAGCTCTCGATCTGGAATTTTCTTTGACTCGTGTATACTTAATTCTTTGGGGTTTGGGGTTGGTAAATTCAGGTCTGAAGTGAAAATGATGCTCTTGACTGAGGATCTGATTTGTGGAGAAAGATGAGGGTCAAGGCAGGCCTTGTTCGCTTCTTCCAACAGATCCGATCTTCATGTTCATCTTCCTTTCACAATAGGCGCATTACGTAGGCTGCAGACTAAATCTTGGATTACATGAATATCGAATGATATACTTCGGAGACATAATCTTTGTCCATTTCCGTCATACGACGTCTTGAAAGACTCTGTCTATGCAATCAAGAGTCATGCTATCATCTCAAAAGACACTTCATTTCTATTCTTCATATCTTCTATCTAGACTATTGATGCGGGGTAGTTTGCCCAAGTAGCCTTTGGCTCGGGCGAGACTTTCTCCATGATCGATAGTCGCATCATTCAGCCGCTCCATGGTCAAGTACCGATCGATGGCCCCGACCAACATTGCAGTCCTGACAGCAGACCCATGTACCACCGGATCCAGAACGTGAGAAACACTTGACCACAGCTGCTTCCAAAATGCTTGTTCGAGAATGATACGGACTGGTCTGCCGTCATCAGTGAGCGCATGATTGAAGACAATTTGTCCTTCGATCCGGGTGGTCAGAAACACTTCATAGAGACTGTAGATCGTCATGCCGAATGCTTCGATACTTGCGCGCGCCCAATCGAGAACACCTGTTAGACTACTATCATTGGAGTCTATGAGCATGTTCAGTCCACCAAGGTCAGCATGTGTGAGGACCAGAGGGAGTGTCTCAAGAAGATGCGCGTGATCCCTCGCATCTTGGATGACCTGCAATATTTTGGGAGCCAGATTGACCAATACTGGATGCGCTGAAAGTTGCTGCAGAAACCTTGGGGCAGAGCGAGTCCGCCCGTTTGTCTGTGTCGTTGTTTGTGGTTGGTCGATAGCTCGACCCATGAATGTGGCAAGGTCGGTCACGATTCGAAGATATTTGTGCATCCTACGATTGATGTTGGACGGATTGGGAATCATAAGGGCTGTATTGATACCAGGAATTATGTTCGCGACGTAGATAGGCAGAGGGAAGTCATTTGGACCAGGGTATCGACTAGTACAGGGGACTTGGCTTCCATAGACGACTTTGGCCAGTTTAACAATCTCGTCGTCCAGCGCGGTCAGTCTAAATTGGATGACTTTGCCCAAGCTCTCTGAGATTAGGGTGAAGCTTTCTGCGCCGACGATATCTGGTGATTTGAGATCCTGAGTATTGAGGATTTCCCGAGCTATTTGCATACACTTCTCTTCCGAGACCATGCTCAGTTGTGTCGGACTCAACACGTCCTTGAGCTCAATGTTGAAGAAATCATCGATCCACTCCCTATTCACCGCAGGTTGGACAGGATCAATATCATGACTGGATGAGACAGATACCATCTTACAATACGAGAACTCGAGGCAATTTGCAGAATGCGAACAAAAGTCGTAGAAAATCAGAGGCAGGGCAAGAACAGTGTCGAAGAAGACCTGCACCTACGGTGACCCGACCAGGGCATATGCACGTGTGTAACAGTTTGCGTTCTTCTTATTGGGTGCCGCATCTGCATGGTCCGCTGCAAGCCATGCAACTGTTCTCCTTGACTGCCGATGAATCACTTCGCCGATCAATGCACACTTTCTGGGCTGCGGATTTGAAGCATTGTTGCCACGTTGTGCCAACTGGCTTCAAGGAGCAGATTTTCGGCGTCGACTTCGGCGTCGACGGCACGAATGTCGACCATTGGCCACCACTGGGAAGATTGAAGTAGAGATCCGCATGACTTCCTCCGTGCCTGGCCAGCTATTCCGCGGAAGACGGCCGGTGCGGATGGGCTGTTGCAGCGGTGACGTGTCCGCATGCCAGAATGACATCTGCTACGAGTAGTCATCTCGTGCTCGAGGCTCAGATGTGACAAGAGCAGAGCTGCCATATCCGCAAAGAAGGGATCGATGTGACATCTGTTTTCACCCTAGACCGGCCCACTTTTAAATCCCACGTGCTCCACATGGACGTCCCATCGTTTCACTTTCCCACATGGAAAGTCACTGAGGTACGTGCATATTCTCTTGCAAAGCCGCGCGGGCCCAAGATGGCAGGACGAAGGACGGAAGTATTCTGCTCCACCATGACTCGACCATTTATTCCCGTAGACCAATGGGGAGCTGCGGACGATGCAACCTCAATCTAAACAGAATGCCCGGGGAAGCGCCGATCGGTGGGGAAGCGGAGAATTCGTAGGACTTTAATGTCCGCCTCGTGGCCTGCTGACGATCACATTCAGCTCTTTTGCTGTCGTTCGGTCGTGACATGGCCCCATTATTCCACAAACCTCCACTTCACCGCCAGTGCCGTGCCTGGCCGCAACCACACGCACAGACTATATCCTGTCGTAGACTCTGGTTGATCGGACTTTGAGCGGCACCCACAAGCGTTTAGGACAGCGTGGTAGGTTAGCGTGCGGCTGATTTGATATTCCACACCTTGTGACCTCACTTCAGCAAGCGTTCGATTCCAAGGTAAGCTTTATTCATAAGGTGAGCTTGGTCTGCTCCCTCGTGTTCGCGTCTTTTGCATAGCCAACGTTATAATGCTTGACCACCGTTTTCTTTCACTCGTGATATTATCTCTCGCATGTGCTCCCTCTTGGGCGGCCACAGCAAGTCAGTGGCGTTCCAGATCGATATACCAGGTCCTGACTGACAGGTATGCTCGCAATGATGGGAGTACCACCGCTTCGTGCATCACCGGCAATCGCCAGTATTGTAACGGAACTTGGAATGGCATAGCAAATCATCTAGACTATATTCAGAACATGGGCTTCGATGCCATATGGATTTCTCCGATCACTGCCAACATCGAGGGCGAGACGGCATACGGACAAGCTTTCCACGGCTATTGGCAAAGAGACCTGTACTCGGTCAATCCTCACTTTGGTACCCCGCAGGATCTCAAGAACCTGTCAGCTGCCTTACATGCGCGGGGAATGTACTTGATGGTCGATGTGGTGCCGAATCACAATGGCTGGAGCGGACCGCCAAGTACTGTGAACTATTCGTCGTTCAATCCGTTCAACTCTGCGAGCGACTACCACCTACCATACTGCTCGGTGTCGTATAATTTTGCAAACGTCACCAATACGCAGGATTGCTGGCTGGGCGATCAGAACGTTCCTTTGCCAGACTTGAAGACCGAGGCACCTAATGTTGCTCAAGGTTATCAGACTTGGATCAAAGAACTTGTGGCAAATTACTCTAGTGAGTGTCGCCGCAAAGGGATCTGAGTAAGGTGCTGATACGCAGTAGTCGATGGTCTTCGAATCGATACGGCCATATACATCGACACCGACTTCTGGGCAGGATTCGAGCAGGCAGCCGGAGTATACATGGTAGGCGAGGTGTTCAATGGCGATCCTAGCTTCTCCTGCCCGTACCAGAAGTATCTCCCTGGCATACTCAATTTCCCCAACTACTACAATGCCACTGCTGCGTTTTCGTCCACCACAGGATCAATGCCGCAACTTGCAGCATCTATCGCCAGAGTACAATCACTATGTCAGGACGTCAGCCTGTTGGGATCCTTCACGGAGAACCATGACGTGACGCGCTTCGCTTTCACAAACCAAGACTGGTCGCTGGCAAAGAACATCCTGACGTACACCATCCTCGGTGACGGGATACCCATAGTCTACCAGGGCCAAGAACAGCACTATGCCGCAGAAGGCTCCGGGAGCACCGGTGGCGATCCTTGGAATCGCGAGGCACTGTGGTATAGCGACTACAACAATAATGCGGAGCTCGCAGTGGTCGTCAAGGCAGCTAACGCCATTCGCACTCGTGCCGGCAGCGTCGATGCTGCATATTGGACATCCAAGACGCAAGTATTGCACACCGACAGCCACAACATCGTTCTCAGCCGAGGCTCAGTTGGCAAGCAGATTCTTGCAGTCCTGACAAACGCGGGCAGTGCGGCAGGGTCGTCGACATTACAGATACAGAACTCCGGGTTTGCGCAAGGTGCAGTTGTACAAGATGTGATTGCGTGTGGAACAACAATCATTGGGTATGGCGGCAATATGAGCGTGACGACAAACGGAGGCGTTCCAGTCGTATATTATCCCGTGTCGTTGCTCAAGGGCAGTGGCATTTGCGGGAATTGAGCCACTCAATGGATTGTACCTGGAAATGGGGAGACACACGAACGCCACAGTACATTGTTTCACGTATCGATGATCCCAAGAAATGATATTTTTGTCACTACTGTCGAGGTCATGCTGGATTGAGACACAGGGGCAATAATGACCGCGCGCGGTGATGTCACCAATCGGAGCGCGTCACAGATGTCTCTTTACACTTTTTCGCACGTGCGACGCCAGATCAAGCTCCGAGTCGCGGGTAAGACAAGGCGTGCCGGAGCCATCACATCACCGACCAGCCAGCCGTGGGCCCAGATGTTCTCCTTTTTTGGTAGCGTAGAGCGGTGAACGCTTTAATCGTCATCGTGGCGATATTGCGATCGATATCGACGCAGACCAGTCAAGTTTGTTGAGCGGCCAGTTCGTTACTGCGATGTGCTGCGAGGCAGTGGGAGGCCGCGGCTGAAGCTTTACCTCTTCACCGGGACAACCCGTTGCTGCAAACAAAAAGAACAGCGGCAGAGACGCGCGATGACAGACGAGTGATTGGCATGTATGCGATGCAGGCAGATCACCAGAGCAGTCCGCTGCATCCGGCTGCCGGCACCCGGGGAGGATGGAATGGCGCACAAAAGCAGGCTCGAACGGGGCGTGAGGAAAAAAAGGAAGTGGTCTGATGGGCATGCGCTATGGTTGTGGTCTTGGTCGTGGTCAGACCGTGGCGGCTTGCTGGGCGGCTGCTGCTGCTGGTTGATTCGGCGACGCCTGCTTCCGCTCGCTGCGACTGTGAGTCGTCGCGCGATTGAAATCCCCGCCAGAAACCGAGAGCTCTTCTACGTCATTCTGGCGCCGCCCCTCACCCCAAGTTCGACTTTTCGGCGTCTTTTTGCGACGCGAGCTCCCCTTCCGCTGTCCTCCGACTGCTATATCCCCTTGCTCACCTCGTCACCTCTGCTACACTTCTTCTTTCTTTCCCCAGACAGCTAATTACATACCCGTTCACCCCACGAACACATCGCTACCATATACCTGCGACCAGCCAAGATCTCTGATCCGAGCTTCTAATCACTACTCGATCTCAACCTCAATCTCAACTCTTCTCACTAATCCACAGCCTTCAAGATGGTTGCGGGAATCATTAACATGGCCATGCGCGGCCTCCAGGTAAGCGCGCAACGGGCGCGCTTAAGAGTTCATTACTAATGCGGCCTGTTTAGTTCTTCTGGTCGCTGCTAATCATCGCGCTTGTTGGCAACATGATCCATGACGCGACGAAGGGCAATCCGGCGATCGTCAACTTCGACATCTTCGTCGGTATCTTTGGCATGCTCAGCTTGCTATACCTGATACCTGCAACACTCAGCGAGAGCTTCCGCGTCCATCCCTTGCTCATGGTCGGTCTGGATGTGTTGAACACCCTCTTCTTCTTCTGCGGCGCCGTTGCAACCGCTGCGTATCTTGGTGTTCACAGCTGCGGTAATGCGGTAAGTTTAATCCACGCAATTATTGCTTGATGACCTCGCGCTAATGTCTCTACCAGGGCTACACTGCCAGCAACTTCATCACCAACGGCAGTGACAACCGCCGCAAGAGGTGCCATGAGGCTCAGGCCTCTACCGCCTTCCTGTTCTTTGGATTTGCCGGATTTGCCGCCTCTGCTGTCCTGTCCGCCCTCGAGGGCAAGAGCTCCGGCGTTAGCATGCGCGGAGGTATGGGCGGCATCCGCCGCGGTGGTCCGTCTATGAGTCAGGTGTAAAAAAGAGAAACGGCGCTGATCATTAAACAACAGGAGTCTGATTTTTCTGCAATCTGCGTTCGTTCAGGTGCATTCGAGTCCTTTGGTAGCCAGCCATACAAGGCTTCGCGAGTCGGTGGCGTATGCGCCACGACACATCTAATACATTGTTTTGCAACGCTTCGTCTGTAAAGTAGAGATTGAGTAATGGACACGTGGATCAGAATACACGAGCACGAGCGATATCGAGCCTTTTGAATGTGGAACCATAATTGTTGTCATGCATATGCATCATTGTGTCCACCAGTTGATGTCTTGGCGTGCCTTCACGCGTGTGCTCGGACTTGCAAGAGCTCAACCTCCACTTCCTCAAATACCGCCATCCTTTTTACGACACAACTCCAAATTACCCAAATCATGATATAACACTCCCCTCCCAAAGCCTACAGCGGCACTTGTCCACTCCGCCCTCGAACAATGGCCGACCTACACAACAACCCGATTGTAATCGACAATGGCAGCGGCACCATCCGCGCTGGCTTCGCAGGCGAAGACGTGCCGCAGACAAACTTCCCATCCATCGTCGGACGCGCAAAGCACTCACGCGTGCTTGCTGGTGCAGTCGAAGGGGACGTCTTCATCGGGTCAAAAGCACAAGAACTGCGGGGCCTATTACGGCTGCGATGGCCGCTGGAGCACGGCGTGGTGACCGACTGGGCGGACATGGAGCGCATCTGGACGCACGTGTACCAGGACGAGCTCAAAGTGCTGGCCGAGGATCACCCCGTGCTCATCACCGAGGCGCCGCTCAATCCGAGGAGTAACCGCGATATGGCGGCGCAGGTGCTTTTCGAGCAGTTCAATGTGCCCGCGGCGTATTTTAGCGTGCAGGCTGTGCTCAGTCTGTATGCGTCCGGACGGACTACGGGGGTGGTGCTTGATGCTGGGGACGGGGTTAGCCATGCGGTGCCCGTCTATGAGGGGTTTGCTATGACGAATGCTGTGAGACGGGTCGATGTCGCTGGACGCGATGTTACGGAGCATATGCAGACTTTGTTGAGGAAGAGCGGGTATACGTTTCATACCAGTGCGGAGAAGGAGGTGGTGCGCATACTCAAGGAGAAGATGAGCTATGTTGCGCTGGATCCGAGGAAGGAGGAGAAAGAGTGGGTGCAGCTGGGTGGGAGAGGAGAGGGCAAGTGGGTTGAATATACGCTGCCTGATGGGCAGAAGATCAAGGTATGTGTGTTGATGAGGATTAGAGATACACCTTGGAGGCTCACAAGAGACTACAGCTAGGGCCGGAACGATTCAGAGCACCAGAGATTCTCTTCGACCCGGATATCATCGGTCTCGAATACCAAGGCCTCCACCAGATCGTGGTCGACTCAATTGGGCGCACGGATATGGACTTGAGAAAGTCTCTTTTCTCCAACATTGTTCTCTCAGGCGGCGCAACCCTCACAAAAGGATTCGGAGATCGGCTACTTCATGAGGTGCAGCGACTTGCAGTCAAGGAGATGCGCATCAAGATATTTGCGCCACCGGAGCGCAAGTACAGCACATGGATAGGCGGAAGTATCCTGGCTGGACTCAGCACCTTCAGAAAGGTATGTCTTGCTGATAGGCGCATTAATTGTTCAGCGCTGACGATTGCAGATGTGGGTATCCATTGATGACTGGCGAGAGAATCCGGACATCATACACAGCAGATTCGCTTGAGCAAAACAGCAATAGAGCATGCTAATGCTCGCTGCATACCATATACAAAGCAGCAAGACAACTCATCGCATACGGGTCAGACACATCACCTAGCAGTCGCACAACAGACCAACTCGAGGACGGAACGAGAACGCCAGGGTCTACTGGACTAGCAAAGGTGTCACTAATCAGTCACGCGACCAGATACAAGGAGGGTCGTGTGGTCGGTGAGACAGACGCATCGAGACTTGCCCAGACAGGAGGTGAACGCCGGGATCGAACCGACCACGTTCCTGTACCCGTCAGATCTTGGCTTATTCGACTAACGGATTGAACAAATCTCCCCGACGAATCGTCGCACTGGGCGATGATATAGTGGCTGACCCGACGACAAGGGACAAGTGCCGCAAGCGCGATCGAGTAACAGCTTGCTCTGCAGCTGCAACGCCTAGATTGGCAGACCCACGCCAGTTATGTGGTAGAAACATGAGAGCAAGGATGGACAGAACAGACGGACTAGTTTCGATAGAGCCTGCGCGTAAGCCCATCCCCGCAGAAAGCCACCTCCGCATTCTCCAGCCCGTTGGCAGCGCCACGGAACGCGGGACTGCAAGGGAGAGGAACGAGAATCAGGGAGAGCGCGGCGGAAGGGTCACGGGGTTGACAGCCCCCCTCCCAATCGTCGGCGTCACGGTGATGCATCCTGATCAAAAATTCACTGCTCGCAACGAATAGAAACCTGGTTGTCAGCTCCCCAATAGTGACGCCTCTAGACTTGCCTCAAGGTAGATGTGCGTCCTTCTAGCTCCTAAAAGGTGGGGGCTCCATGAGTTTCTCCAGCTATAGCAGTGATGATCCGCGGCAGCATCATGACCAGATGGCCCAGTCCCAAGCCACTGATGGCTCTTCGACACCCGTTTTGGCAGGCGGGCATGGCGGTCAGGTGCCGATGCATACTTTATTCACGCATTGTTGCTTCTTGTTCTGATTGCAGGCACGAAGGTATCACGCAAAGGATACGTTTGCAGTCATTGTGCCAACCGTCTCGTCTGCCTCTGCCCAGGCCGCTATGTTGCAGCCTATTTAACGAATCTCTTCATCTTCTGGGTACCCCGGATTCTCATTATTCATAGCTCGCGCACGTTGTGGATCGAATGGCAGACCGCCCGAGGCAAGATGGGGACCACAGGGGCCCAGTCCATCCATGCAACGATGTCCTTTGGCGGGGCTGATTCGCCGTCGCTGAATCCATACTCCGCGGGCAGTAGGGGTTGGCAGCCAAGAGCGGAGTATTCGTTATGTAATAGGCTGGGTTCCTGGCGGGATGGGGGTGTGCGGGACGGAGTGGATTCGTCGCCCGCGTGTCGATGTCAACTACTGCTTTCGTTCGCGTTTCTCCTGCGGGCTCAGGTTTCGTGTGTCTTGGTCATCGAGCTTGCGTGAGCATCGCTCTCTTTGTGGGTTTCTGTCTCTTGTCCATCTCGATCGAGGACGATCAGCGCGCTCATTCGTTACATGCACATATCCCGCGCTGCTGCTACAGTACTCCACCCCGGAGTTCGGATCGCAGGGGCGTCTCTCATTCACTGCGGGTTTGTTTGCCAAGGGGTTTGAAGAAGTTTTGTGCCCTCACATAGCGACTCAGGGGTCCAGCCTGCACAAATGCCTCACGCAATGCCGAGGTGGTCAAGCGTCTGTCCTTTGCGCGGCGGTGTACTACCGCTCCAATGGATCTCTAAAAAGGAGGGGGAGGGGACCATGCGGTGCCTGGACGGCCGCACGTTGGACAGACCATAGGACTTCGAGCCTCTGGACACACCGTAAGCGTGAGCTTGGACAAGGGGGGCGCTCGAGAAACATTGGGACATGCAGAACGCGCGTGGTGGAAGTTACTGGACAGCAGGTCACGCTGTCGCAGCAGCCCGAATTCCGACGGTAGCCGGTAGCCAAACCGCTTTCCCCACAGCCGCGAATTCAGGCCCGCGGAGTTTGTGCCATCTCGCCTAGCAGTGGACGCCAGCACAGCAGGGGCACAGCAGCACATTCACAACGGTCCAGACCGAGAGGACATTACATACAGCATACATGCAGATGGACAAATGCACACTTGTACGAGCAGACCTGCTGTGATCTCCGGCCAAGAACAGGTTTGAATTTTCTGTCTGCCAAGGCAAGACGATCGCAAGGCCTGGTGCGGTTGAAAATCCGGGGCACAGCGGGCGCTAAACGGGTGGACGGAAACAGGCCGCCACTGCCCGCCGCCACCGTTGGTCTGCCGGGACCAGGGCACAGCACTGACAAAAGACCAGGTGACTCGACGGTGAAGAAATTGCAAAATAATCAACAACAATCACGATGGACTGGAATGCGCTCGCGACAGAGGTTGTCAGCCAGGCGTCAAAACCGGCGACAGGCAAAGCAGCCTTGCGCAAATAAACGCCATCTCAGCCGTGCTGTGCGTGCTGCTGTTGCGGCATATTCAAACCAACAGCGCAGCAGTGTCAGCCTTGCGGTCGTGGTTCGATCTGGTCCATTCGAAGCGGCATCCATGCGAAATAAGCTCCCCCGCGCTTTGCAGTTAACTGCATAGTCTGATCCGTTTTATTGCTCGCGAGAAAATTTTAATCCGCGTCTGTGTGACACGTCCTTGCCCTGGTTTTAGTCAGAGCATCGACCTCAGCCAGCCGCGATCCCGCGTGGGCTCTGTACACGTTGCGGCGCTTGGAGCTGAGCGATTATGCGATCGACTATTGCTCACAGGCTGTCAAGACAAATGGACATACTTGATGCGGTGTTTCCGACACGCTGGCAGGGATGTTTGTGCGGGCTGCCGGGGCCTGATGCTCGTTGGAACCGTCGATTGCGTGTTTTTACACAACCGCGTACCAGCCAGAAGCAGGCAATGAGGCCATCATTGTTTCCAGCATCGCCATCGCAGGCTCTGATGGCGCGCTCGATCTGAGATCGGGGCCCCGAAGCTACGGCGTTCGGGCTCGTTTCGCCTGTCGGGTCACGCTCCACCGTGCACCCACTTCCCTCTTTCGCCTCCTTCGCCTCCCTCCCCCAATGGTGGCGCCCGCCCGTGCCTCCTGTCTTTGCTGCTGGGGCCTTCCATTATTGCCTCCCCCCTCCAACGCGGCCCCTCATGACCTCCAGTTCTTCGTTTAAACATCCCGCCGTTCCGCTTCCTGATTTCCTTACCAAGAATCACGACATAATACGTGCGTGCGCGTCTCCAACGACCCGGACCAGGTTTTGCTGCCTGGAATATATAACACCTGTGTGCCCCGGACGCCTCTTTTGAGGACATATCATACCACACCATATCGACGACTTTCACCCTACACGGCTTGACGCGGCTTCACTTTCACTTCACTTCACCCCGCCTCACCTCACTTCACTCGCTGGCTGCCCCCAACCACTGCTTGATCTTCCACAACTGGATTGTCAAAAATTCTTCTCACGTCGTCTCGAATTCATCTTCAACAACCTTTTCGTAACATATCAAAATCAAATTCACAATCATGGCATTCCATGTTACGGATCCCCACCCTTCGGCGAAGCCCTCGAAGCGTTCGACATACATCACATCTGGCCGCGGCGGTGCTGGCAACATCACACGCTACACAACCACATCAGTAGCGACAGGAGCCACAGTCTCTCCCAGTCCCCTCGCACTCCCTCCACCTCCAAATTCTGCCCGCATGATGACCGGCCGCGGCGGAGCAGGCAACGCGCACCGCTCACATTCCACGACGTCGACAACCATGGCCACGGTGGCCGTCGTTCCTAGGCCCGTACCCATGCCTATCAAGCCCCGGTCATCATCACAATCCTCCGGCTCGTCGGGCGCGTCAGACGTGGCTATGCCCGGCTCGCCCACACAGTGCGCCATCTTCAGCTTCGACGAGGAACTCGAGCGGGACCAGCGCATGCGCGACAATGCTGCCCGCACACCGGTCTACCACATCGGCCGCGGCGGTGCAGGGAATACTTTCTACCATGCTACTGCTGCTCCGACTGCTGATAGGCGGTACTACGGCGCCAATGCCTCGTCCATCGACTCGGCTGACTCGGCTAAGCGGAGGTCCATCGCCAACATGGTGGAGCGTATCTCGCGCACCTTGTCGAGGCCATGATCGGTCCTCTCTCTGTTATCACTCTCAGGTCATCGCCCCCTGTCTCTCACATTGATAGAGGGCTACACATCATCGATGGCCTTCAGCAAGGCGCTTTGGAACAAAAAGTTTTCTGGTCTTTTGGGTTTTGGTTTAAGGGATTACACACCTCTCATACTCTTTCCGCCGACTAGGCGGTTAAGCACTGCATGGAATACGGCGTCCCAACCCGG
Source organism: Dothideomycetidae sp. 11243 (assembly GCA_000836255.1). NCBI lineage: Eukaryota > Fungi > Ascomycota > Dothideomycetes > Dothideomycetidae sp. 11243. The sequence continues at coordinate 340,970 of DF938594.1, read as the reverse complement.
AAAGTCCTTTACAGAAAGGGCTTCTTCTTTTCTTTTCGACGCATAATGGAACATATGCCAGCACCGCCAGTGGCAAACCTTGGACGGCCTCAGGCCAAACGCATGGGAAATGGTTGCATCACTGGTCCCCTTCGCGCCTGAACGGGGCTCTGGATAGGCGCTTCCCGCCACTCTAGACTCGCTTCTCGAGCCAGCAGGGCGTCAAATGAAAACATTTCACCATCAGATCGTATCTTCCCGTGCCATGCCGTGCCGTGACAGTCCTCATCTCCGCACCACCAAATCGCTACGAATGACCCACTTCTCCCCCTCGGTGACCGGCCGTCCCTCATGCAACATACACTCGTTCCCATGCCGATGTAACAGCGCAAGTCCGACCGCCAGCTCCGCGACCACAGGCGGTTCAGGCGCGACACCCTTCCGTGGAGCATCGGGATAAAACACCGTCTCGCCACCTACACACCCCGTCGCGGGTCCAGAGAGGTACACCAACAGCGTCCAAGTCGTGCGCCTCCCCTCATCAAGCACCACGCTATCGTCGTAATGCGGCGCGAAGAACTGTCCCTTGGCGTACCTGTAGATACGTATATTCGGACTCAGACCGAGCACTTCCCCGCCCCACAACGCCTTTCTCTCCGCCTCGGACAGCGGCGCACCATCTACGTCTCCGGATAGTACGAGCGAGGCGAGGCCGGTAGACGTCCAGAGGTGCTCCGCGAACGCGGCGTCGGTGACTTGGAAGCGGTCGTTGAATCGCGCTGCTTCGCCCTTTTTGGGCTTTGTCGGGGTGCAGATGAGCGGCAGGGTGGAGAGGAAGAGGCGGTATTCTTTTGCTAGAGAGGAGCTCAGGAGGGGCGTTGTTAGGATTTGCTGGGGGAGGAGGGAGGTGAGATGGAGTTGGTCGGGTGGTAGGGCGGGGCGGAGGAGAGGCCAGTCTGGTTTTGCGCTTGGGGGGGCGGTGGTTGTGGACTCGAGAGCGGATTTGGATTTGGATTTGGAGGGCATTATTTGGACTGGAAGTGAGGTGATTAGTCGGGAAGCGGCTTTATGGAAGTGGACTTGATCGAAGTGAAGTGAGTAGACAGATGGTGGATGTGCGGGGCGGCGTTCAATGCGCTTGGACTCGAAGGGATTCGATGCTTGGGGGTCACATCTGAATGCCCGATGTATTAGTTCTAATAGTAATAACGAATATTCTGCAAGGTGATCATAATTTCAACAATTGATCCTGCGACTATTTGGGTTTGTACTGAACCAGTCACGGTCGCTGCTAATGAACACATGTAAAGTCGGGCGGTGTATCAACAGACATGCTCCCGATGTTGAGGTCGGCAGCGGGTCAACCCCAGCCCGCTGATTGGCCAGGCGGGGCCAAATCAGGAAAAAAAAGTCGGAGCGGGACCCGCTTGGAGAAGGACGAAGCGAGCGGCGAAGGAAGTGAGCGCGGGCAAAAGAAGTAGACGCATGCAGCGGACGTCGCGGTCTTGGCGGTCTGCGCTCTGTCTCCTGTGCCTCTCTCTCTCTTCTCTGGACTCTGGACCCCTCGACTGGTCCTGTGTCTTTGCAGCCTGGCGCCGGACTTTGGACTTCACAAAAGCCTCATTCCTCACCGCGACTCAGACTGACCCAAGGCAAAAGTCCGCCACCCCCTTCGACTTCTGCTGCAACCTCGCCGCCCACCAGCAGACCACCACCTCTCGCAGTCAGAGCTGCCCGTCGAGTCTGGTCCTCTGAATCTTCCAACCTGTCTCTTCCAACCGCGAGCAATGTTCAGCAGCGCAAAATGGCAGCCACAGCAAATGCTCCCGCCCCATTCGGCCCGCCGCAAACACCTTCATTCCCACAGTCATCGCCCTACATGGCTGACGGTCTGATCAAGCAGGAACTAGATGTTCCCGACCTTCATCTCTCTGGGATGCCGTCGAGTCCAGCGCATCCCACCAACCACTTTCTCCCCGACTTCCCGGGTTTCGCTCAGCCGGAAGACTTTGCGCCGGCTGCTCCACCAATGAACTCGACCATGAACGCCGACATAGAATCCCTGCGGGACAGAAGCCTTTCGGCGGCCGGCACCCAGGCCTTGACCGGCGTGGACGACTTTTCCGAGGACTTTTCCGGCCAAATCGCAAGTTCGAACCAAGCAGATCTCGAGTCCTATGCCGCCGAAGAAGTGGCTATGGTGCCTAATGTTGAGCCCATGCAGGCATATGCGAAGCTACAATTCTCGGACGGAGACTTTTATGTCAGCACTCAAGCGGTCGAGCTTGGCAGAGACCTAAGCGCCATGAAGTATGAGCGACGAATGAAGAAACAGGAGCGGAAAAGGAAAGAGTTGGAAGCCGCTCGCGCTCAAGGAGAAGCCGATACGCCACTACAGCTGGATAAGAACGTCGTGAAGCGAACAGTAGGAATAAGCGGAAGTAATGCTAGCGAGTCCGGAGGTATCATTGGCAACGTGCTCTACTCTGGATCTGAAGACGAGGCGAAGATGGCGCGGCGGCGTCGGAAAAGGTTTCTTACTAGCAATGACTCAAGTCAAAGCCAGAGCCACAGTGTCGCTCCTGCAAGCTTGCACACAAACCCTACGGAGTTAGGCCTCACAAAAGGCCTCTTTGAGGGCGAGTACGACCCCAACGCCGCGCGTCAACTGGACATACCTTTCGTTCCTATCCATCCAGCAGTCGACAGATCCATAACGGGGATATCGAGAAAACATATTCGCATAGAATACAACGGCGAAAAGGCGTACTGGGAACTCCACGTTCTCGGAAGGAACGGAGCTTTCATCGATGACGAGACTTTTGTTGAGATGGGAGCGGTAGCTCGGCTTCGTCACAATACCAATATCCAGGTCCAAGGGATTGACATTGTTTTCAAATTGCCCGATAACGCTAGGGAGGAGGAAGAAGTAGCTGTGGAGTCTGACGGATCTGATAGCGAACTTTCTAAACTTGACAGCAGCCCTGAGGATGGTCGCATTATGGACGATCAGGATAGCGGCGCTACTTCTGATCCCGAGACACCAGCTCCTAAAGAACGGGTCAAACTCAAATTGTCACTTTCAAAGCGTGGACAAGCACTTGACGAAAAGACACAAAAGTCGGCCAAGATCTCACTCAAGGCCGCTAGAGACAAGACAAAAGGCAAAAAGACGATACCTGGACAAAGCGAGCCCGAGGCAAGTGATGTCCGACCTTCCATCGAAGAGGAGTCGGCCGACGTCAAGCCCAAAACCGAACCTGCAGGTGTTCCGGCGACGCCGGCAGCTGATTTGCCGCCTGGGTCTATCCTCGCTGGACTGGCACCGGAGGAGATTCCACAGAAGAGGAAGGGCCCTGGTCGGCCGCCCAAGAATGGTGTCATGTCCAAGCGCGACGAAGCTATCATCAAGCGGAAGAAGAAGGAGCTGCAAAAGGCTGGTCGAGAAATCCCACCGCTCACTGAACTGCTTGCCATGGCTCGCGCCGAAGCTGGAACAACAAAGAAGGGCGACGAGGGTGGCGAAGGAGAAATTGCTGCCACATCCGCAGCACCGGGGACCACTCCGAACAATGGTACAGAAGGTGCTGCTGCGTCAACGGACGCCGCTTCCAAACCTCAGACACAGGCGGAGATTGAAGCTGCGAAGGCAAGAAAGCAAGCCAAGTCTCCATCGCCGCAGAAGCCAGAATCAGAGTATACCGAAGAAGAACTCAAGAAGCCCCAGAAGACATATGTCGTACTCATTCACGATGCACTTTCCGCTTCAAGCACTGGCATCATGGACTTGCAGCAAATCTACGACGCGATCCAGAAGATGTACCCATATTACAAGTACCGGAGTCAAACACAAGGATGGCAGAGCAGTATCCGACATAATCTTATTGGCAGCGAAGCGTTTGAGGAAGCGGGAAAGATTGGTAAAGGTAGATTGTGGAAGATCAACCAAAACTTTCCGATCGACAAGGAGAAGAAGCGACGCGCACCCACGCCGCCCACAGACAAGCCCTCCTATCCATACTACCAGAACAATCAGCACAGCAATCAGGGGTATCCTGCATACCGACCGAGTCCATATGGCACTCCGTATGGGCCTCCTACGACAAATGTCCAAAACGGAGCACGTCCTCCTCCGCCGCCAATGTACGGACAACAACGAAATGGCACGTACTACTCGCCCTATGCTGCCAATCCTGCGGGACAGAATCATGCGTCGCCATATGGAGCACAGGCGCGACCTCCTTATACACAAGCGCATGCTCCCAATCAAGCCACGAATGGCAATGCCGCCAATGGAAGTGCACCAGGAACGCCGAATGCGGCCGGCACTCGACCACCTGGAGCGGTGCAAGGCCAGGCCCCGCCTCCCACCGCCGGTCATGCTGCAAGCCCGGCGCCGACACAGGGCCCGAATCAAGCCAACGCACAACCGCCAGCAGGGAGAGGGCAGCCTCCTCGGCCGGGGCCTACTCCTCCACCACCAGGAGCTGCTCCGCCCCAGGCGTCAATCGGGAGCGATGATACTATCGAAGAGATTATGAGCTATCATAAGCGGTATCTGGGAGGTTTCAGGGCTGGAGCCGATCAAGATGCCGCTCGAGACCTCTTTCGCAAGGCAGTGTCTCGCCATATCGACCACAATAAGGAGCACGGCGAATTCACGTCGGAAGAGGAGAAGAAGGTCGCAGATGTTATCGGCGAGATTATTCGCAGGAACAAAGGCAAGGCAAAGCAGCCGCCGCCACCGGTGCCTCAGTCCAGACCTGCCGGTCCAAACCCGCCTCAACAGGCCCCAGGAGCAGCAGGGGCACAATATCACGCTGGGCCGAACGGTGGAGCTGCGCGACCGCCTCAGCAAGGTGCTGCTGCTATTCCACCACATGTGCAGCAAGGCGCCCCGGCGCCGCATGGCCATCCACAGATAGCGCAGGCCCCTCATTTGCAGGGTAGAGCGCCATCTGGACCGTCACCGACGCCGGCGCCTGCTGCACATGGCACTCCTCCGCAAACCAGTCACGCAACCGCTCCACGCCCACCGCCCGCGCAACCACAAGTACGGCCCGCTGGAGCTCCACAACCCGCAGCGACTATCGATCTGACAGGCGCGGCACCTCCTGCAGCACAGATATCACGACCGGCGTCTGTAAACTCCCAAACTGCGCCATCTCCTAGGGTGGGCAGTCAGGGGCCACCCACGGCTAACATTCCGGCCCGCGCGACACCTGTAGCTAGTCCACGACCACCGAGTGTACCCGCCACTGTTCAAGCACCAGTTGCAGCGCCGACTCCGGCTGCTAATGTCGCGCCTATAGCTCCTTCGATGAGCTCGGGTACAGTCCTTGCAGGAGTCAAGAGGGCAGCCGAGGAGGCACCGAATGAGCCGGATGCAAAGAAGACGAAGATGTAATTAAATATGATCGGGGTTAGGCAGGACCACTTAGAGAGAGGAGAGGAACAGACGGAACAAGTTAACGAGAAATGATTTTCATGAAGGAACAGAAATGCATGAATGCGGTTGATCTAGTTGGCAGTGCACAGCATTCTAATGCGGGACGAGGAGTTCTGCGGATGCGATACCATCATGTCTGGGGTCGAACTACATCACCGCGGGCTGTTTTAAGATGTATGAGTGGATGTCTGGTAGACTATCGGACATGCCGAATGGAAGAAGAAAAGCTTGGTACTTTTTTGGTTCAGACTCTTCACGTTGGTTCTGGTTCGGATGTGAATCGTGCAAAGGTGATTTTATGTTAATGTTACGACAGCGATTGCATCTGCATGCAGTGTAGCAGCGCGGGAGAATGACGAGCCGATCTCGACTTACGAGTGATGTGATCGTCTTCCCAATTGCACGTGTTCAATGCCACACCAGACCTGCTGTTCGACCATAGTCGATATCGGCATGTCCCGAACCTCTGTGTAACCGAGGCGATTAGTCTAGCGTAACTTAGCTGGCGCGCGGACATGCCAGGAACAGAGTTTTGCGGCAAACAGCGCCAAGACGACGGATAGCTACCGACGTCAATTCGCAACGACGTCACCGCACATGTTTTCTGTTTCTCTAAACGTCTGATTGTGGGATTTTTTTCCCCAGTGACGACGACGACCAGCAGAGCACAGGTATATTCCTGCGGAAGAATTGGTTCTGCCTAGTTCAACGCTTTGTCTGCTTGGTCAATTGCTGCTGCTCTGCTGTGCCAAGGAGACGCTGTTGTCACAGCCTCCGACTCCGTCTATCCCCGGCTGCGACCATTATTCAGCGCCGTCGGAGGCCGTGACAACGTCAGCCATTTGTTTGGATAAGTACCACGGGGTTAAGCGGTAAGTGTTTCTGTAGGAAGGAGTATATATACCCTCGCGTGTGCCTGCCCCTGCTGTTCGTTTGCCCAATTCCTCGCACACAAAACATCCAAAACTACTACTAGTTCCAGGAACATCTACAACAATGGCACAAGACGACATCTCCTTCACCGTCTACAAAGGCGACAAGTCCGGCGCGATCCACAGCGCGACCACGACCAAGCCGGCCCTGAGCAAAGACCAAGTCCACGTGCGCGTCACCGCCTCCGGCGTCTGCGGGACAGACCTGCACTATGTGAAGAACTCGATCGCGCTGGGCCACGAAGGCGTGGGCATCGTCGAAGCCGTAGGCCCAGACGCGACGCACCTGAAGAAAGGCGACAGAGTAGGCTGGGGGTACGAGACGGACGCCTGCGGGCAGTGCAAGCAATGCCTCACCGGCACGGAGACATACTGCCCGGAGCGCAAGCTCTACGGCTACGCGAACACGGACGTAGGCAGCTTCGCGTCCGCCGCGGTGCTGCGCGAGGCCTTCCTGTACAAGTTGCCGGACGACATGTCCGACGCCGTGGCCGCGCCGCTGATGTGCGGCGGCGCGACCGTCTTCGAAGCGCTGCACGGCCACCCGGCGCGGTCGACGGACAGAGTCGGCATCGTGGGCGTCGGCGGCCTGGGCCATCTGGCTATCCAATTCGCGGCCAAAATGGGCTGCGAAGTCGTCGTCTTCTCCGGCTCGGACTCCAAGCGCGACGAAGCCACGCGTCTCGGGGCGAAGGAATTCCACGCCCTCAAGGACGAAAAGGACCTCTCCAAGACCACCGCGCCGGTCAATAGGCTGCTAGTGACTTCCTCCGCGCTGCCAGACTGGAAACAGCTCCTCCCCGTCCTCGCGCCGGGAGCGCAGATCTTCCCTCTCAGCGTCGACATGGGCGACTTCCGCTTCCCGTACCTGCCCCTCTTACAGAATGGCATCCGCGTCCAGGGCAGCCTCGTCGCGCCCAGGCATGTCGTCAGGGACATGTTGGATTTCGCGGCCAGGCACAAGATCGAGCCTGTCATTATGGAATTCGGATTGGATGAGCGGGGGATTGAGAAGGCGCTCAAGACGCTTACTGATGGCGAGATGCGGTATCGTGGGGTGCTTGTGCCGGGGAAGAAGGGGGAGAAGCTTTGAGCGGAGGAGGGAGAGATAAGAGGATTGCATAGCGTCGGAGAGGGGCATTGGGTTGGGAGTTGTGGAGTGTTGAGAGGACATAGCGGCGTGATTGAGACATGAATTTGGCGGAAATAGTGTCATGATGTAGAAATAGCAGAATTAACGAAGAAACACGTCCATGGACGCTTACCACACCCATGAATTGTCAATTGATAGTTGAGCATGACACTTGTCGATCAGTTCCTAAGCGATGACTTGGGCTCTACGAGAACAGTGACGTATACGCAGAAAGACGAGCGAAGCAGAATCAATTCTGTCACAGACATTCTCTCTATCCCAATTCATATGTCATTATAGTACAAAACTCTTTCCTAGATTCACGAATACCGCATGCCCACGGCAGCACCCCTCGGTGGACGTCTACCCGCTCCGATGCCGCCAATGTCAATTTTGGCCATCTCCCTGCTGAGCGCATTGCTCCCATATCCGTGACCTCCATTACCATTCCCTTCGTCACCGCTCTGCAGAGGAATCTTGGGCGGCTTGGGCGGCGGAAGCTGGAGAGGCTGACCACCATACTCCGACGCATGATCCGACATATAGCCGCCGCGGCCGTGGGGGCTGCCGTACGCAGATGACGCGTAAGGATTTGGAGGGTCAATCTCGCGCAGCACTGACGGGCTGTCGTTTTGCATGGGCGAGCTGCGTACAGGGCTGTTCCTTTTCATCAGCCGATTCCGGCCGTCGTTGCCCGGCGACGCCGGAGAATTGGCAGCAGGAGAAGACGGCATGGCCCGGATTGTCCCATCACGCGAGCGCACATTCACAAAAAGGCTCCTCCTGCGGCTCTTACTGGGATCCTCAGTGGGTTGGCCTGGCTGTACAGAGCGTGGACCAAACCCGTGGCTACTCCCGGCGTATGATCTCGTTGGCGTCTTGACTTCTGGCTCGGGTGCCCACGAATCGACCGGCAGGTGGTCTGACGGATCAATGACTCTGCCATTGTATCCGACGATGGGTTGCGAAGGATCATGGTCTCCTCGCGACCCACTGCCAGAGCTTGCCGCTCGCTTGGGATCTTCTGGAATGTGGTAGGGATTGTGGGGGCTGGGTTGTGAATCCAATTGAGAAGATCGTGCTGCAGGATTATAGGCATCGAAGCTATCAGGTGAGAAAGGGACGCTCGATCTCGAAAGTTCCGATCCAGGTGGAGTGGGTCGAGAACCCACTTCTTTCCTCGTTGGCGTGGCTCTGCTGCCCGGTGTAAGCGTTCCCTTCTTCTCGCTCGGACTCGGCAGCTGATTCGTGGCGAAAGGCGATCCAGGTTGTCGAATTGCGGCTATCGAGTGACGAGCGCGGGGACTCTGTGGCAATGGTTGCGGTCGGGCGATTGTCAAGGCGTCCGGAAAGTGATATGTCGGCGGCTCTTCGTAGCCTTGTGCTCCTTGATAAGGTTGTGGACTTTTAGGCCTCGAAACTTCTTGAGAAAGAGGATGCGCTCGTGGTGGAGTAGTCATATAAGGATCTGACACGCTTTGACGATTCATTCCAGGATGTGGTAAATAATTGTGCGTGACAGGGCCTGCAGGAGAAGAGCCAACAGACCGAGAGAACGGACTGTTGGCTCCGGAAGAAGGATGTGCATGCCCATGCGGACTGGGAATGTCCCGCGCCAGAGTCTGAATACCACTTGCGCCCCTCGCAGGTGTATGATATTCACTCGTCGGACGAGAAGAGACCACCGAAGACCCTGCATATGTCCTTTCAATGCTCTGAAGTGGCGAGACCGAAGAGACGACGAATTGTTGATCGTGACTGTGGTGGCGATGTTGTGGTGTGTTGTTGTGCGAAGGAGGAAGCGGAGGAAGCTCGGCATGGTCGAATTGACTGCTGTGCTCCCATGAGCGTTGCTGGTCGTAGTGCAACGGGGCGACAGTATTGGCGTCCCACTGGTCATGCTCGGCCTCGGCACCGCTTGCAAAGCTGTCGTACTCAGGAATGTCCATGTTTGAGCCATATCCTCCGTACGCCGGAGATGCTTCTCGATGATGAGGGTAGCCGTGGAAGTTAGGAGTAGATTGTGAGTGGGCCAAGGACCCCGTAGCGTACGGATGGTCCATAATTGGCGGGGCCGACGCTGGCACGTTCTCTCTAGGATGCGGACTAGACAACCGGTGACCCTGTCTTGCGGGGATCTGGGGGAGGAAGTCGGGCTGCAGTTGTTCAGCATCCGAATATTGCTCTTGCTCTGGGGGCGGACCCGTCGGATTGCCGTCATTGTCCAGGAAGACCGTGGAGCCTCTCGAGTATCCCATCGTCCTGGGTCCAAAGACAGGCACCACCGTCTGCGACGGGCCTGCCGGTAATGGACGCCTTTTGACCGGTGATTTCTTCTTCAAGGAGTCGTGAGGCGTCATGAGTTTCTCCGGTACTCTCGAATCGTAGTACGACAATTCTAGCCTGACCTCTCCTGCGTACTTGCCCCTGTAGGTAAGGCTGTGCCAGGCATCTGCCCTCCCACCTCCTGGCGTGATGACCACATCCCACAGCGGCACCCATGCCTCGCCTATCAGATCGGTCTTTTTGTCGTCGTTAAATATCGAGACTTTGATGTTGTGGTAGTCGGGCGAGTCGTGGACGGTGAACCGAAGCTCTTGATCCCTATGGCTGGTCAGAACGAACAACCTCGCCATTGCGCAAGGGCTACATACCACCGAGGGGTCTGACCACCTCTCAGATCCGTGTCCGTTTTCTTCGCCTCTTTTCCAAGTCTGGCGGCGCAGTACGGGTCCTGCTTACCCATTGTTCGTCTGTTCGGCAGATTTTTGGCACGGTCGACGACAATGACCAGAGTGCCAATCTCCGGGCCGTCGACGGTCATGTCCGAGTAGATGCCGGCGGTATGCTGACCATTAGCCAGTCCCAGCCGGGTCGCCATGTCTGCGTCCGAGTGTCGAAGAAGCTTGGCCGTGCAAGCTGTGCTTGTGTGGAAAAGAGAAGGTTCAAGATTCAGAAAGAAGGAACAAATGTCATGCAAGAGCGTTGCAAGAACCGGCCACCCGCGGTCGAAGGGGCGGGCCGTTGGTGGTGGACGGCGGAGGCGAGGATGGTGGTTTGTTTACCAGCAAGCTTGAGGCGAGGCGAGGCGAGGGCTGGCTGGCCGGCGGGTCCTCAGGTGCGGGCAGTCAACATAGGCTGCAACGGCAGAGGCGAGGAAAAATTCAAGCAAACATCAGCTTTCGAGACAACAGCCATCAGTCTCGTTTCCTGGAGCTTTCGAAGATCGAGGTGGCACAAAACAGCATGACTTGCAGCTGGGAACGGAGGGGCAGTAATAGTCAATTGTGCCTGATCAAATGCGGCTCTGCCTTTTTGGCTCGAGTTTACGGCGCATCCAGCAGGAACGAGCGCGCTGCCAAGCCCGGGCGCCAGCCACCGCGTGCTGACTTGCGCCTGCCACCTTCTGGCCCGTCAAGCAACTGGCATTGGCCATCTCGCCCTCCCTCTTTGCCTACTTTGCCTGCTATGCCCCTCACTAGCGCCGCGCGTCGGAGATGCTGCGGTATAAGGCTTCCGAGTTGACAGCTCGCACGAGGCTGCCATGAGACGCGGCCGTCAGCTTTTCCACGTCACTTCGCGTGTCATAAGACTTTCCAGACTACTGCAATCATCCATCTCTCAGTGTCTAGAGTGATGGACCAAAACGGTTCCCGGATGCCCACGCGGGTCCTGCGTGGGAGAGGGGCATCCACCAGAGCGTGTGCTGCGCCCCGAACAAGGACTGCTTGCTGGCCACCGCCGTGCAAGCCCCGGCCGCGGACGAAAAGCACTTCGCTCCCGTTGCAGCCTTCGACTTGAAGCACGGCATCATGTTCTGGCTCGCCCACACCTGCGTAGCTGCGACGAGCTTCTAGCGTTCGATTGCCCACCTCTGTGATCCAGGACTGCAGCTCCGCCGCCATGCCACCAGGCACGAACCGCTGCCCTCGCCTGTGCGGCGAGAATATCTCCGGTAATGGATTAGTGCCGGCGTCTAGGCTCGCTGCCGATTTGACGAAGGCAGGCTTCGGCCTGTCGACAGCGAATTCATTATGAGCTTGTGAAGGTGTGAATTTGGGTATCGTCGATCTTGTTTCGTCGTGCGCAAGTGTCAAAGACCGCTCTACGACCTTCAACCGCTTGGAAGGGTGATCTCCACGATTTGCATTCTCCGTCCCATGGTCTAAGTCGCGTTCTGTATAATCCAGTCGATCACCTTCTCCGACATGGGGAGGATCTGAGACTTCAGCACTCCGTAATTGATCGGTCACTGAGAATCTCGGGCGAGCGTGCTGAGTTGATGGTGGTGGTCTGCCGGGTTCGGTAGACGTTGAAGGTGATGGAGGCGCAGCGATGTTCGGTGACGTGGTTGAGGCATTTTCTTGCTGCGATTTACCAAGCGACTTGAACCTCCTCGAAGCGTGGCTAGAGCTTTGGGTCATGAATCGGTGTGGCGATCGCTTCTGCGAGTGCAATGAGTGACAGCCTTGCAATCAAGGAAAGAAAGGAGTGCTCACCGGCCGATCAGATGGCGGTAGTGGCGGATCCATCAACGCGCGAAATTCAGGACCTTCGGAGAGCTAACGCATCCGTATCACACGAACACTTCTGTGGCCAGAAGTCTCCGTGAGTATTGCTTATTGATAGGACTGGGTAGCGCTGAGCGCGATATTGAGCATGACGCTGGAGATGACGCTGAAGTCCGTGGTCCAGCAGCGGGGTATGGTACATTTATAAGCATCTTCAATAATGCTCGACGAGTATGACAGAATCACTTGTTAGATACAGGTTCCCCTCGAATCCAGCAGTGTCCTCTCGGCGTCAATCACTCGTCATGCCCTATCAAATTGAACATGTCCAGCGTGCTGTCAAGTTCAGTCGTCCAAGCAATACCAGCCAGGAGGTTCGCATCAACTATATCGAAGCTAGACCGGACGAACAAACTAGAAACTGGCCAGTCCTCTTGCTCATACACGGGTTTCCGCTCACGTCTCGTCAATTCAAATACGTTCTCCAGCCGTTCGCGGAATCGGGATACCACTGCATCGCTCCGGATTATACTGGCGCCGGAGGATCATCCAAGCCCGACTATGGATATACCAAGCACGAGATTGCCGCAGACCTTCACGAATTAGTGACGAAGCAAATCGGCATTACTCGAAAGATTCACGTTGTCTCTCACGATATCGGTGCAATGATCGGCCACGCGTACGCTTCCCAATATCCCGATGAAGTCAGCAGTATCACGCTGGGCGAATGCCCTTTGCCGGGCACGACCACATTTGAGGAGGACAAGGGCGATGTCGGGCACTTCCACGTCAACTTCCATGCTCACACTGACCTAGCCGTGACCCTGATCTCCGGACGCGAAGAATCGTATGTGCGCTACTTCTTCGACAAGCAGGCGTACAACACGGCTGCAATCACCGAGGAGGATGTGACGGCGTTTGCAAAGGCATATAGCCAGCCTGGAGCGCTGAGGGCGGCTCTGCTGACGTACAAAGACTTCGGCAAAGACTTGGAAGACAACCGCGCTGACCTTCACAAACGAGGCCTCTGCAAGGTGCCGGCGTTAGCCATGGGTGGGGCGCGGTCTCACCACGCCGGACGAGCAGAAGGCATGCTGCAACAGTTGTATACTTCTGTTCAGGCTGTGGAGATCGAGCAGGCGGGGCACTACATCGCCATGGAAAACCCGACGGCGTTTGTGCGAGAGGTGCTGGCGTTTGTGGAAAGGCACAAGTAATACTGCTGAACGATCGATATCGATGAAGAGAACTTTGACTAGGCTCCACTACTGCGCTGGCCGGGTATAGAGACTAGCCACCTAGCTCAGAAGGGAAGAACGGGACGATTGGTGCAACCCAAAGCGATACCGCCACGGCTAGGCGTCCAATGGCACCAAAGTCGGGGTGGTTGTCACGGCAGATGGATGGCTGGCCCCGCCCTTAGCTTCATGCTTCCCGCCTCCCGCCCTGTCGCCTCCCGCCACTTTTTGTCCCCTCTGTGTTCGTTCGTGTCTGCATCTGTCCGCGGGCCCTTGCTGGATGCGTGTGCGATTGCGGCGTTGCGTTGGCATTGATGCGGGCTTCTGCTGCCCCGTGCGCCTGCTCTTCCCAGCCCTCGCCCGAACCTCTGACCGTCCCTCGAGTTGCAACTCATGCTCAGCCGTGTGACGGTGACGCTCGTTGTCGTTCACATTCATCTCTTCTTTCTCTTCCTCTCGGGAACATACCACCAGTCCTTCCGCTTGACGCGCCTATGAGAGACAGGCTCGATCACGAAGACCAAATATATCTGCGACAAACCGTACTTTTAAAGCTCTCTAAGCTTCCCGGGCCGTTGGCCTCTCGTCCCGTACCGAACTCCACCAAACGTCGCAGACCGCTATAGCAAGCGCGAGCTCCCAAAAAAGTCGCGACAAGTGACTTAGCCCACGAAACATTCACCAAACAAAAGCTTCTCACTAGACGCTCACAGCACACAATCGCAGAATCTTCCACCGCTGTTCCTCCGACGCTGCAAACGTGACACGCACACAGACAAATCGATCAGGTCGAACGAAGCGATGGTCTGCTAGGTCTGCGACTACGATGGGCGTCGATACCCGAAAGCCTCCTCTTCCAGCACCTACAGAGGATCCCAGCTCCATGGACAACGAGACCGACCTCGCGACAGATCTATCCCGCAGAACGGATCGCACTTCATATTCTATACCGGAAGACGGCAGTCCCATCACCATCTCCACCGCCAAAACCTCCAGCCACAGAGACGGGAAGCTACCACATGGGCGGCACAAGTCTCAGACCTCTCTCCTTATCGAATATTTTGAGGCAGGCAAAATGGGTGACAAGAGCCGGGCTAAGCCCAGTGTGAGGGTCAAGGTCACACCTTCGGCCGCTCGCAGGTCCAAGAACGGCAGTGACGCTGTTCAAATTACCGGCATTGGCAAGGACAGAAAGCCCTCATATACTCGACGCATCTCTCTCGGAAGCAAGAGCGAAACTGTTGAAAAGGTCGTCATTGATGGCACCGAGATGTCGCGTTCAACAGACTCGAATGTCTCAGGACGTCCGCCAATCGAAGTTGAAGTGCTTGACCCCAATGCGAGCGATCTCTCGACCTCAAGAAATTCGCGCGACCTCCGCTATCTCGAGCACTCTTCCGACATTTCCTCCATGCCACCGGACAGCCTTCTCGAGACCACCGCAAGAGAGAATGGGCACGGCGCTGCAAGGCCACTCCACCGAAAACGGAGCAGAAGCTTAGAGCGGCAGGAAGTGATCACTTCCACTCATCTGGACGCACCTGGTCAACCAAGAACACGAAGCTTGAGTCGTGAGCGAATCACACAAAAAGTCATGGAAAAACTTGCCGGAAGGCCGCTTGAGTCTTCATCCAGGAAAACCCGAAATGTAGAGTATGAGCCGGACACAAAACCTTCCAAGGAACGTCGACGTCGTTCTTCGAGGTCGCAACAGAACGAGGAGTTGGTCAGCCCGGGTTCAAGCCAATTGTCGTCCAATATCACGGCTAGCCAGACGTCATATCGATCAGGCACCTCCAAAGTTTCTCTCAACAATCCGCGACTGCTTGAAATGGTCGAGGACACTGTCAAAAGACTCATCCTCCCCGAGCTTCACCAAATGCGAAGAGAGCAAAAGACGTCACGTAACATGCAAGACTTTGATGAAGGACGGCGAGTATCAGCAACCGAGAGAGACTCGTACTATACAGACCTCCACAGAAGCGTTTCCAAATCGTCCAGTACACCCAACATTCGAGGGAAGCCAAAGGTTGTCTTAAATCGATATGATGACGACCCTGGAAAGGTTTTATCTCGAGGTGACTCTGAGAGACGACGCCGGTCAAGCCGCGACGAATCAGACAGAAGAAAGCGCAGATCATCTACAGCAGAGTCCGTGGAGGACGAACAAAGCTGGAGCAAGGAGAAATCTGATCATAAATTTAGAAATGCCGCCGCCGGAGCGATCGCTGGGGGCGTGCTCACCGCTGCCGCTCTCAGACACCATCACGATCAGAACGGCCAAGGACGGTCGCGAAGTCGAGGGACGCACAACAGGACCGACATCGTCGACGGATCTAGCGACAGACTGTATGGGGAAAGTGTTCAAGACGATAGATCGCCTCATCGACATGAAGAAGCAACTGACGGCCTACACGAAACAACGCGCAGGTTTGACGATGATCGTATGAATCGACGCGGAATGTCAAAGGCTGCGTATCTTGAGGATGTGTACGAAGGCGATTCTCGACGCGGCCATGATCAGTACGATGGTAGTGCAGCTGGGCCATCAGAAGATATTTATGACGGCGTCAATCATCGCCATCATCACAAGCTGCGACTCCCGTTCACTGGCGGGGCCACAGAGTCCGACATCACTCGCGCTTCCATAATGTCTGCGTCTACAGAAAGGGCCAATACAATTGATGAGTATGAAGACATCGCACCGCCCCTTAGGCAAGTATCTAGGGGCACCGTACGAGAATCCAAATCTCGAGCTACATCCGAGTCAGATCATACACTTATGCCTTCTCACGGAGTCGGGTTCAGGGACAGCAACCAATCAATATCGGAAGCTTTTGATCACCAAGCTGCTACGGGGAAGTCAACGCCGACCAAGAAAACTCGCCTTGCCCTTACTGGAGCTGCAGCCGGCGTCGCTGGGGCAGCTCTGGCCCACCACCTTACAGGGCATCGCTCGAAGGAGGAGGCGAGGAAGGACTATGATGGGTTCGAGACCTCGCAAAGCGTGTCGAACAGAGCTGATCTGAACGACCCGCTCATTCCGGCGGCAGTGCAGAATCAAAGTTCCGCTTCCGAGCTGCGCGACAGAAGTCGTATCACTCGCTTCTCGCCATCTCTGATGGGCTCGTCTGGACTCGAGGACAAGCACAGAACCTCCCCACTCGCACCTGCCGCGGACTCTTTTGCAGCGCGCAGCAAACGGAGCGAATTGCAACAAGCCACTGACGATCACGGAGGGGAATACACCGAAGTCAACGACACAGAAGATTGGCTCCAACACGAGCGTGAAATGAATCACCGATCTCCCGATAGGGTTGATTCGGGCTCTATTAGACATATCTCCACCGGAGAGAAACAAACGACCGGCCTCACGGAAGACAGCATTAGCACTACTGGCACCGATCGAGACGGGATAGACAGAGATGTTCAAAATGTCGCCACCAAGACTCATTACGTTCTTCATCCTGTGGGAGTTGAATCTGCGGTTGCCTCTTTGATCGATCCCTCGACGCTAAGCAGCCACGCATCGTCGAGCGTCGAAGTGGATCGAAGTTCTCCCTTTAAGTCTGAAGGGCTTATGCGAGGAAACATCACAAACGTGCTCGATCCCATAGATTTGGAGATGGCACAAATGACACAAGCAGGACCTTCTTCTCACGACTTGATAAGTCCAAAAGGCGAGGCTATAGTTCAAAGAGACGCCAAGCGGTCACCGCATAACGATGATAGTGAATGGTATACAGAAGGAGGTACAGGAGTCGGTCGACCAACATCTGTCCTTCTAAGCGCGAACAATGGACTTCCAGATCCGAATGACCCCATACCCGAATTCGAACACATCCGAGAGTCTTCTTCTGATACAGCTAGTATACTGGATAATCCGACTGTACCAGGCAGTGCGGGAACGAGTCGTCAGACCATATCTCGCAAGCCTGTCTCATCTCCTCGGGTCACCTCCTCCTCCAATACCATCGAAAAGTCTTGGATGCCATCTCACAATGCAAGCAAATCCAAGACTGCCGATCTCGCTGTTGGAGGCATGGCCGCCGGTGTCGCCGCAGGCGTGTTGGCAGCGTCCCAAGGAAAAGAAAGAAACCACCTTTCCATATTGGATAGTGCTGCACGCCGTGCGACGGTGGGAGATGTTGATGAAGATGCGACAGAGCACGTACCAGAGAAGCACGCCAGACCAAGTGTCACGCCCACAAACGCCCAGGTTGCCCATGACGAGGGCTACGTTTCTGGTGCTTATGCTCGCTCGGTCGATACGCCAAAGGCACACATGCCTGATATGCCATACTATTTTGAAGACGAGAACGGGGAGTATGACGACATGATGGAAGAAGAAGACCCTTTCTTGTCTACGAAGCGCGCAAAAGTATTCAGCGGCCTCTCTCAAGGAATGCAGTCACCCTTGTACGACAGCGCCACCGGACGAGGTATAGACAGAATACAATCGAAAGATGTTGTGGCCCTGATGGATCATCTGACCGTCCGAGACGGCCAACGAAACGCACGGGATACTGAGATCCTTGTTACTCTCGTTCAGAGCGCTGCTGAGATGCGGCAAAATTTCGAGGAACTGAAAAAATTCATCGCTGAGCAGGACCGCGAGATTATGAGAACTACCGAAAGGAGCGGTGACGCCACCGCGCAAAAAGTTCTCAACGGAACGAGCGCACAAGCTTATAGTCGAAGTACTCATCGGTCCAGTCAGCCGGATCATGAAACGGAATCATTCTCTGGGAAACGACAAAATGTCTTCAAGAGGGCCTTGAAAGGCTTGAGTGGCCGAAGCAACAACGACATCGGCAGAATGGAGGATATGCTCATGCAGTTGCTCGAGGATGTCGAAACCTTAAAGCAGGCACAACAAGTACAAGCACGATCATCATCT
This sequence comes from Dothideomycetidae sp. 11243, assembly GCA_000836255.1. Classification (NCBI taxonomy): domain Eukaryota; kingdom Fungi; phylum Ascomycota; class Dothideomycetes; species Dothideomycetidae sp. 11243. Next base: position 322,829 of record DF938594.1, on the reverse strand, counting down.
TGGGATGGAATAGGTCGGAGTATCGACAGCGGCCGGGAAGATGATCTCTCGTCTTATGAGGCACTTCGGGCTCATACAGACTCCGCTGGTTACGAGCCGGAAGGGCTACCAGGCACCGGCTCGACTCCCACTTCTGGCAACTTCAAAACTTCGCCTCCGTCCAAACAGACCTTCCACTCTGGCTATGACGGTCGCCGAGACTCTCTGAATCGAGTAAGCACTGTGATGGAGGGGGACGAGGACGACGATGGAGTTGATCGGGACGAGCAAATGACACCAAGACCCATGGACAATTTGCGGTACGCGAGCCCAGCCGTAGACGAGCGTCGCAGAGGTATGATGTTCGACGACATGCCTCCTGTTCTGGACCAACCCAGAGCTGATAGTCAAGACGTCTCCAATGACAAGCAGCGGAAGCACACATCGACTGGATCCTCTATTCTTAGCGGCAATCCCAAAGTATCTCGTTGGTCAAAGACGACGACATCTTCCGTTCCTGACGGATACGACTCACGTCGACATAGCCAGGAGCAACGGCCTCTTTCTTATGCCAGCAACAATAGTGCCAACGCTAGAGAATATCAAGATGAAGAGCGATCAGTCAATTCGCGAGGGAGTGCAAGAGCCTATCAGCACGACTTGAAGGATACGGAGGCCGCATCGGATCATCGTAGCTTGCGAAGCTACAGAACGGGTCTGACGAGGACCCCGTCACCGCTCATTCCTTCAGAAGCCTCGATATCCGACCAGCGTGGCCATGAAGAGCATTTGGATCTTCCTATGGATGAGGACGATTTCGATGATCCCAAATACTCAGCAGTGCGCAACAGTCTGCTCCTCGAGCATCCCCAGCCTCGTCCTGGGCCAACTTACAGGCACCAGTCGAATCTCGAATCCCAGGCACGGGATTTTGACCCATCGACAAGTAGCTTGACCGGCTCAGATCTTTCTCAACGTTCGGTCGAGTCAGAGTTTGATCCATCTCAATGGGGTTCCAACCCAGCCCTGTCGCTTGCCAGAGCACATAAGCTGGGTCGTATCAACCCTCCAAACCAAAGTGGACCGGCACAGAGTCCGACTGAGAGCTCGCCCCGCAGCACTAAGGCTCGCGTAGATGACGGTCCTCTCTTCCCAATTCAGAGGCCGGAGCCGCTTCGAAGCCATGATCCCGCAAACGATCGACTCTATCAGCGCTCTCAGGCGGCACCAAGGACGTTTGACAGGCTGTACTACTCGTCGCCCCTAGGGTCTGGCCACCTTCTGGAGCCCATTGAAGAAGTTCGATACAGCCTCGAGACGGACAGGGCCAGTAGAATGTCCCCTGATAGGGAGCTGACACCTGAGCCGCAGCCCAAGGTCAATCGTGCGAGATTGAACCCTGTCAGGAAGATCACTGGACCGCGTCCGATGGTCAGGAATGTCAGTGGATCGAAGGTGGAGGTCTAGAAAGTGTGTTTTCGCAGCAGGGAAATCGGAGAAGCTGCAGCTAGTCGAACGGCGGTCGGGACAAAAGACAATCAAGAAGAATGGAGGAGATTGGTGTAATTTGGCAGGCATGAGGTTCGGATGGGAAAGGAAAGGGGAGGAAGGCCTGGCCGAGGAAACGAGCGTCATGAGTATATAGGTCCTGAGATACGATAGTCACGAATGCCACACAATCCTTGTCACAATATAGTTCTACTGAAATGTTGAGACGTCCGAGTCAAGAGATGGTCATTACTCTATTCTGAGTGATGTAACGCCTGTAATGCTAGTTGGAACACGTCCTCACCAGGAGGGAAATGTGTTCTGATCGTGGAGAGAGGCACCAGTCCCCACCCGACATCCACAAATTGAGTGACACACAGAGTATCAGACCGACCAGCAGTCTTCCCACAACTCTCTGTTATCCTCGCAAAAGCAAGAGACAGTCCAGCTGTCTCGCACCCTTTAAACATGGCAACCTAATCCTCTCCCTCTGCCCAGGCACAATCTCCTGCACGACAAGCATGACGAATGGCTTACCACGCAGCCCCAGCAAAGCACTCCTCGTCTCCTGCGGTGGTCTAAGGCGAACTAGTCGGAGCTGAAGCCGGCGCTGCCGCTGGGCCCGAAGCTGGACTCGGCGCCGGGGGCGCATTCGCATCACTCGGCGCAGCTGGAGGCGCGTTCGGATCCGTCGGCGTGGCGGGTGGAGGACCTCCTGGTGCGGCAGCGGCGGCAGTTGGCGCTGAAGCCGGGGGCGCTGTTGGGGCAGCAGGAGGAGGACCTGTAGGTGCAGCGGCAGGAGGTGCACCACCAGTAGCAGCAGCGCTCGTCGCCGTAGCCGTGGTCGAGGTAGAGGAGGCAGACAGCTTGCCCAGCTGCGCGTCGGCATTGGCGCCCGCGCCGTTCATTTTGGCGCCGAGGTACTTTGCCGCTTCGTCTGCTTCGAACTTGAGAAAGCCGCGCTTGGCGAGCGTGCTTGACGGCTGTTTTTCGTCCATGAGCGGGAGGGCGGTAGATAGGGCTGCTGTGGCTAGGGCTAGGAGGAGGGAGGCCTTCATTTTTGCTGGCTTATTGGCAATACGATTTGTAGAAAGGACAGCTAGTATGCAGATGTGGGAAGTCGAGGACTTGGGAAGCTCTTCTTGATGGGTTGGAGATGGGATGGATGGATTGATGAAAGCAGGAGCACGCTCGCATACTTATACTTTCTAGACAGACCTCTTTCTCTTGATATGCTACAGCACACAATGGACGCGACGTGTACCTTCACCCAACAATCCTCACGTGCCACCTCCAGAACATACTTGGAAGGTGGGCTGCGCGGCACACACCATGCCAATACTTCCACAGTAATCGTGGACGAATGCAAGAGCGACAGGTATGCCACCACCAACAATATGCATAACGAGCCTGCCGCAGATACGTACAAATCTGCGGCGTGAACCTACCTTGCCGTGCAGATGAAACATGCTCAGACGTAGTAATGTCTGTGGCTGTAGGCTGGACTGCAGGTCCGATGCCGTTTGCCGAGCCTGATACTCGTCCGAGCCTGGCTGGTGCATGGCCGCTGCGGATATAACAATGGACAGCTGGACGGCGGAGATGTAGCGCCGTATATAGCCACGTCGCTGGCTACGGTACTTGGCGTGTTTTGCAGGGCGAGAGGCTAGAATGAGGAGGTGGAGATAGGACGAGAGGGGCGGGAAGTGAGGCAGTGGTCGATGTTCGAGAGTCCGTCGTTGGCGAGTCATGCACTGACGTCCGTCCATTGATTTCAATGCCGAAAGAACAACATCATACAATTGCGCTCGAATGGCTTTGATGAGAGATAGCTAATGAGTAGAGTCCGGATCTGGCAAAGAGTGGTGACCCTTACATCTTACTAAAGTCGTGGCTAGACCGCTCACCCAAAAGATGGTATGGTATACAAGGGTATGCTTACGGCACAACCTTCCCAGGCTCATTCACCACACGTGTCGTCTCGACAACAGAAGCAGACGGCAGACAAGTAATCGATGTCAGAGCAGTTTCGTATTCTCCTAGAAAAGTGCATTGCAGTCTACCCACGCTCGCAACCCAAGTACTCCATAGCTATGCAAACAAATCCAGATCAATGCATCGCTATGCTCCAACCCTCCCATGCATGCCGCAAACCCTGTAAACATGACCAAGAAAAGGATAGACCGTCAGAGTCATCCAGAACGACTCGCTCCATCTGCTCAACACCGTCCTCTTACCACATTTTATGTGGTGGCGGTGGCGGCGGCGGCGGCGTTGCTGGCTGTTGCTGCGGCTGCGGCTGCGACTGCACTTGATTCTTGGCCTGGTCCTTCGCGTGATCCTTGGCTGCCTCCGCAGCTTTATGCTTTCCATTCTTGACGGCGTTCTTGATGTCCGTTGCGGCTGTCTTTAGGGTCTTGAAAGCCATGGAGAACCAGCCGGGCGAAGGATTTGGCTCGCGCCTCGTCAGTGTCTCAGAGGCCTGCAAATACTGGTCAGCCCGACGCGATTCTTGCTCTATATGGAGCCGACCTCCATCACCTTTGTGCTCGTACCTGTTGGCTCGGCGCGCTTGATCACGCGTTCCCACTTCATGTCTCCGCCCATGAGCGGCATTGGCCCAGCGTTGCGCTTCGCCTTGTGGGGAGCTGCCGGAGTCGGCGAAGGTGATGGCGTTGTGCCTGACGGCGGCGCTCCAGTAGTCTTTGTAGCTTCGTCATAGGTCGGCGGTGGACCGGTAGGGGGTCGCGGTGGTAGATCTGGCGGTGTACCAGCAGGAAGTGCGCCTGAGACATCCTTCTTATCCCCACCTACGGCGTTGGGGTCGGCAGGAGTCCCCGGCTGGCCATTCGCACCGCTTTGATCTGTGCCAGTCTTGCCCTTGCTGAAGAATCCCTTGACCTTATCCATCAGTCCAGGCTTCGACGAGCCATCTCCTGTAGGGCTTGCATCGCCACCGGGCCCTTTATTCTTCTTAAACTTGTTCCATGCCCACATCCCAGCACCTGCTACTGCCGCCGTGGCTCCTGCAGCGAGAATGGCAGTAGACGCCTTGATGGGACTGGCCAAGGCTTCCGGGTCACGCCTCGACAACTCGGCGCTTCTGCGAGAAGGCGAAGTAGATTGGCCACCATTACCCTGGAATGCAGACTTCGCGGAACCCGCCACATCGAGCCCTGATTGCGTATTCTCCAGCACCGTGCTGACGCTAGGCCTCCTCCTGCCGCTGCCACCAGTATTTGTGTTATGGGTGCTGTGAGTCTCGGTGTGACCGGTAGAAGTATGACCGCCTCCGTGAGCTCCAACGACGCGCTTTGTAAGTGTATCGTACTCATCGTCATCGTCATCATGCTTATCATGTTTCTTTCCATTGTCGTGGTCCTTGTTCTTCTTATCAGCTTCCTTGGCCTTCGCCTTTGCCTTATCCAATTGTTGAACAGCCACAGCCGCACCAACGGCCGCCGTGATCTCGTCCGCCGATTTGTCGTCTTCCGACTCGGACTCCGCGCTGCGCTTAGTAGCGGCGGTGGTGTCCTCTTTCGTCTTCTTCGCTTCGTGATCTCCGTACAGGTCATAGCCGCCCTTTCCGGCGAGACCCAAGCCAACTGCTTCCTCAAATTTGCCGTGGCCGGGCCCCTTCTCGTAGCCGTGATGTGCAAGTAGCAATCCTCCTGCTACCTCAGCGCCGTCGATGATCTCGCCCGGATTAGGAAGCGCCTCACGCTTGACGCTCGGAGGCTTAGGCGCGTTCATGATGTTGACCGGGGCGGGGGGCTGGGTTCGCGATGCTTGCACATCCAAGCTGGCGCCGGTGGCAGCAGTAGGGCCATCGCGAGGGAGTACAGGCTTGTGGTTGGCTGTGGGCAGGGCAATAGCTTGCTCGGCGAGAGCTGCAGCAAGCAGCAGGGATAATGTGAACTTCATGGTTGGAGAGGGGAATATGAATGAAAAGGCAAGTGCATTATGTCGGAAGTGCGTTCATTATATAACCTCTAGACTTACCTCTATACGGACCTGTACAAGTGTTGCATCTTCAGTACGTGTCCCGTCTTCTGGGCTGCAGACAAAGGCCACGAGAGCGGGCTGATGAAGATGACTGGTCAATCTGGCTTTGGACGAGGCCATTGAGGGATGAAACAACTGGTGTACGCAGCAGAGGCAGCAAGAGTATAGGTGTCCGAAGCTTGCACTCCCTCAAGGCTGCATCATGTGAAGATGGATTTTTCTCGAAAGTTGGATATTCCACCATCACTACGGTGGAGTGGCATCGTAGACACGACTCTGCAATTGATACTGAGTGACAATCTCTGTGCTCCGATGAGCAGCATGTTCGGACTGTGATAGAAAGGGATCAAGAATTTCTCGAGGTGGTGGATGGCTTCAAATCGATGAGGAACGCCTGCGACGCGTCGGTGTCCCGCAGCCCGACGACAAGACACGTGACCATCCCACTTTCGGCTTTGGCCTCTTTGCGCAACGTCTTACATTCCAGAAATAACAAGAAAGCAACTGCATTCTAACCTCTATCCCAATGTTTGTTTCAGCCTTGGACCCGAAACGCCTTGAAATGCCTAGTGCTTGCGTGTCAAGTGGCATCGATCAGGTCCAACTTGCCACCTGGGCCGCCTTCCCAACCAACTGCCTCCGGACAAGGCCCCCAATCACCACTTGGCCACCCTGCCCTGTGATCAAGCTCGAGATGCAACGGTACTCATCCTGTGCTCAGTATATTGCGCCGTAGCCTTTGCCGCCTTCACTTCATTGTGGTGCTGATACATGCCCGAGCCGGCCTTGACTGCCTCGCTGCCCAGAGTGAGGCCAGCCACCGCTACTTCTCCGCCAGGGACCACCGCAGCGCCTACTGCGGCCACCTTCGCGGTCTTCTTTACACCCGATAGCAGGACATGAGAGACAGTCGGATCTGTACCCGCTGACGGGTCTCTCTTGGTTGTCTTTGAGGAATGCTTGGACTTTGAAATAAGTAGATTCGACATCTGTTCGTTCATTTCTTCATGTTGTTTTTCAGCAGCTTGGGCTTTTTCGTGGCTTCCTTGCGCGTTCTCCGTTGCCTGATTGTCTGGTGAATGCCCATCTGTGCCGACCTGGACTTCGTGCTTATTACCCTTGTCGTCCTCAACCACGATCCTTGGCGGAGAACGTCTGCCTAAGCTCAATGTCAAGTCGCGCCTCTCGCTTTCCTTGCCTTTCTTCTTAGGGGGAGCAGCAGACGAGCTCTCTCCCGAATTTCCGGCCTTGTCTGAGTCTGGAGATGAGCTTGCTGGGCGCTTCGTGGCCTTCGGGGTTGGATGCTGAGAGCCATCGGAATGCTCATGGTCAGGATCCGGGCCTGCTGGGTGCTTTTGGGCTTTCGGGGTCGTTTGTTGGGAAGTGTCTTCGTGCCCGTGACCTGGCTCGGGCGTACTAGGTCGCTGTCCGGGGTGGCCCGATTGCTCACCAGCCGGACCAGTTGACGGTCCTCCCTCTGGCGGCGGTCCCTGTCCTGGGGGCCACTGCAATGCAGGGTGATATTTCAACGAAGGATCGAGTGGTGGACCTTTACTTCGAATCGGTCGGTAGCCGGATAGAGGTGGTGGTTTATGGTACTCCGCCGGCAGTGTACCATACTCCCAATTCTGCGGCACAGTCGCTTGAATGATCTTTTTGTTTCCCCAACCATCCGCTGGGTCTCCGTAGCGAGGGTCGTAAGTCAGCCCACCCCATTTTGGATTGCTGGAAGATCCTGGTCCACCTGGACTCGGCGGCGCGACTTGGCCCGCAGGAGGGTCGTGAAGACTCTTCGGAGTGCTTGGACTTGCTGGTCTGCTCGACCCACCTGGTGCAGGATTTGACTCTGGTTGTTTCCCTGGGTTCTTTGAGCCTTCGGGCTCTGTTGGATTGCGCTTACTAACATGCATTGGGAATGTCTGGCTGCCTCCCGTAGAAGATAGGCTTAGGTCTTGAACAGTCCGTATCTTCATACCTTGCCCGCCAATAGGCAGCGCAAGTGCCTGAGTCGCTGCTGCTACATAGAGCAGTATTGATACGTCAGGCTTCATGTCGGCTTTTAATGATTGGGAGGGATTTTGGAGATTTCGAAGGTATATATAAATGGTCAATTGGCTTGTAAAGTGTTGATAAGGTCGATTCTGATCAAGACGCTACGCTAGAGATGAGAGCCCCTTATATCTGTGCTCGAGAGACACGTATAGTGACGGAAGTACACATATCTGGACACTTACTTCAAGAGGCCACTTGCACATCTTTGGAGGGCTTTCAATGTGTCTCCACATTCAAGGCAGACGCCATCTTGCCGAAGTGAGGTGTCTTTTGAATCGTGGTGTGTACAGATTCATGCAAGAGTGAGGATCGGATCACTTGCAGATGGGTAGATTAAGACAAATAGTCCGAGCGACCAACCAAGAGCGCCGCCTTCTATGGTTACCTACCCTGCTCTCGAAAATACTTCTGAAATCATTCAGCCTTTCATAGGCCCGGTTGCGAGTTCCGAGCCTTGCATTACAGTAGTACAATATTTGATGGAACGCCAGCAGCCACGTATAACAAGACTGTCGATTTGCGCAGCCGTTTGAAACATGGCGAGGGATAACAGGTCCGGCGCTATAAGGCTGTGAGAGACCTGAAGACTCTAGGATCTACAAGAAGCAGCGAGGCTGACGCAACGACTGCATACTAACCGCAGGGGCAGGCAAAGGAACGCATAATGGCGACAGCATGCAAGTGCATTGGTGGTCGAAGGAGCTGGCGCACTGACAGGGGTGTCGATAGGGAGTAGTTGACAAGGTTGCTACGAAGGCAGCACATTATTTTCGGATGAGAAGGGAGACGCTGGCGCGGGATTAGTCTTGATCAAGATATTGTAGTATGATCCGTCAGTTTATCTTGCGAGAAAAGCAGAGACAAAGCAGCGTGATTCATTATTCATCAGTTAGACAGACTTGCGGCCGACGCATAAAGAAGCTGTGTCGGTCCAACAGTTGTGGGAGAACGTCGGAGGCGGGGAATGGACTGTTTCTGTTCACCGCCATGGCAGAACTTTTTTTTGCTGGTAAGCTTCTCCGCCGCCGCAGCACCTGGACATGTCTTTGGTACCAAATTTTTGCTCACTGGAATCCTTCGGAGACTCCTTGTCAAGCGACGTGAAATAAGATGCCGGTAGAAGATCAGATCTCGCGCAAGCGCAAGCGGAAGCACGCCAAAGTGCAGAAGTCCCCCGAAGACGAGGCAACCGCTTCCAAAGAGGCGGATCAGACAGATGAAGCACCTCGGAGTAAAGCGAAGAAGACTCCCAAAAGTCTTGAGGACAGCAACATATCTCAGTCTGCGCTCGAGGAGGACTCGGTGGACCAATTGCCCAAACAAAATGGTATCGGTGCAGTATCAAACTTCGAAAGTCTCGAAAGTGGTGTCGAGGAGCAACTCGATGATGCAGGCAATGCCGCGGGAGAGATATCTGCGGAAGGGGAGGATTTACCCTCGTCAAATGGCGTGTCACTACCTGTCATCGACAATGAACCGCATGAGTTCTCTGAGTTGAAGCTTTCAGATAAAACCACAAAGGCAATAGAAGAGATGGGGTTCAAGACTATGACAGAGATTCAACGTCGGGGTATACCGCCGCTCCTGGCAGGTAAGGACGTCTTGGGTGCTGCGAAGACTGGATCTGGCAAGACTCTGGCTTTCTTGATCCCGGCGGTAGAGATGCTTCATTCTTTGCGGTTCAAGCCCAGGAACGGAACTGGAGTAATTGTGGTTTCGCCTACTCGCGAATTGGCTTTACAAATTTTCGGAGTCGCGCGCGAACTCATGGCACATCATTCGCAGACCTTTGGCATAGTGATTGGAGGAGCCAATCGTCGAGCAGAAGCCGAAAAGCTATCAAAAGGTGTAAATCTGATCATCGCTACGCCCGGTCGTCTTTTGGATCACTTGCAGAACACAGCCGGTTTCGTGTTCAAGAACGTTCGGGCTTTGGTTATCGACGAAGCGGACCGCATTCTGGAGGTTGGTTTTGAGGATGAAATGCGGCAGATCATCAAAATACTTCCGCGTGACGAGAGGCAGACTATGCTTTTCTCAGCAACACAGACGACCAAAGTCGAGGATCTTGCTAGAATATCACTTCGACCTGGTCCACTTTACATCAACGTGGATCACCGCGAAGAGCATTCCACTGTCGCGGGTCTAGAACAGGGCTACGTGATTTGCGATTCGGATCTTCGTTTCAGACTTCTCTTCACCTTTCTGAAAAAACATACCACCAAGAAAGTAATCGTGTTCCTTTCGTCATGTGCTTGCGTCAAGTACTACTCGGAGCTGCTCAACTATATAGACCTGCCGGTGCTGGACCTACACGGTAAACAGAAGCAACAGAAGCGCACCAATACGTTCTTCGAATTCTGTAATGCCAAAAAAGGCACGCTGATCTGCACTGATGTAGCAGCCAGAGGCTTGGATATTCCAGCTGTGGACTGGATCGTGCAATTCGATCCGCCTGACGACCCGAGAGACTATATCCATAGGGTGGGCCGAACAGCTAGAGGTAGCGGCGGCAAGGGCAAAAGCTTGATGTTCTTGCAGCCAAGTGAAGTTGGCTTCTTAAAATATCTAAAAGAAGCACGTGTGCCGCTTGTGGAGTTTGAGATGCCACTGAAGAAGATCTTGAACATTCAATCGCAGCTGGAGATGTTGATTGGAAAGAATTATTATCTCAACAAGGTAAGTGAACGCGCTGTCGACTGTGGCAATACCAAAGACTAAGCTAACCTTGCCACCAGTCTGCCAAGGACGGGTATAGGTCATATCTGCAAGCCTATGCCTCTCACTCACTCCGGAGCGTGTTCGATGTCAATGGTTTGGATCTTACCAAGGTCGCCAAAAGCTTCGGCTTTCCACATCCTCCGAGAATAGATATCCAACTCGGGGCGAGCATGAAGACCGCGGATGACAAGGTCCGGGGACGACGAGATTATGGAAGACAGCCTCATCAGAAGAAGCGACGGACGAGCTAGAGAGGTTTCGACCTCGAGCAGTGACTGGACGGTCTACCTCATATGCTGTGACAGCCTCAATTGACCACTTGTGAACACTAGCCAACCTCTCTATCAATTCAGACGTCCACGGACGAGAAAGAAAGAAGGCGTTATGATGTAGGGTGCATAGAATCAGCGGCCGACTTGCATGCGATAATCACAGGCTGCGCGGCGGAATGTCAAATCCTCATCGATATGTTTTGTGATGTCAAGGATTCATCGCTTGAGGAATGCCAACTACTTAGCGTTCAGCATACGACCCTCCGCGCTACGGCTGAAGTATTCTGTTCCTGCGGCGGTAGACGCCGTGAGGGCCGTAGGACGGACGCTAAACCGGTTTTAGAGGGGTAAACGAGAGGAGAATGAAAATCAACACGAATTTGCTGCGTAAGCACAAGCCGTTTCGCCTGACGGTTTCCCCCTCAGCTAATCATTCAGACGGATACACAACACTCAAAGCCAGTACCGGTTTTTGCTGAACAAAGAAATGAGAACGTCATGGGCCAACGACGAGGCGTGGCGACAGCAACTTCTTGTCGATAAACAACAGCAGACCAGATCACGGATGTGATAAGCTACAAAAATAATGTGAGCCGAATCGATGACGGATACACAAATTCCGAGCGCAGAGGTGGGGCGAGGGCTCGTAACTTTGCGTCAGGATTTGCAAAGAGTCTTGAAGCCTGCCGAGGAGGGCCAGTGGACAGTGTTTGATCATCTTGAGACAACAGTCTGTGATTGCACAGAGCCCGGAAGCCGTCTGAATGGTTCCGAGTTTTTTCCTTAGTGCGATGTCGAGAACCGCCGGTCGAAGTCACGGGGATGCGTGGCCGCCCTACTGAAGTTGAGGTGGATTTGCACCGCCTCATCACTCGGGACACGGAGGGCCTTGGCGGCAGGAACCGTATACGGTGTTGCACTGACACAGATACGTGTGAAATGGCGAGAAGCAGGAGGAGATGCGATTTAGAACGACACAGCGGCGTTGCATAAATTATGATTATCACAAGGATATCATTCTGATGGGATGCTGTAAAGAAAATGGTCGTCGCCAAGTAGGGAGAGCATGCGGAGATGAAGCCAAGCGGCCAACCTGCAGGATGACAGCTCTGACCGTTCGCGAGGCATCCAGTGAGCTCGCCCAGCTGTGACTGGCGTACGCGAGCTGTTGTTCTCGCACCGATCTAGCCAGCTGATGCGAATACACATAGAAACTCGACTTGCTTGCATTTGTAGCCAAGTATCAGCATAGAAAAGATGCCGTCTCAGATGAAGCGATGGCCGGACATGGCTGAAGCAGAGGCTGACATCATCGTGGACAGCGTCTGTCTCACGACCACGCCCAAGACCGCACGATTGCGCGGCCGTGCCCACCCGCGACATGCGACATGGAAACCCACTCTGCCCGGCAACGTGCCGGAAACGGAAGCGGAGAGAAAAGCTGCGTGGGCAGGGGCAAGCCAAAGAACACACACATGAACGAAGATCCGCACACCGCCGTAGCGCTGCAATTGGCTGCATCGGGGTTCAACTTCGGACGGAGTGCGGCAGAGGCTTCGAATGGCTGCGATGGCGGCAATAGCGTCGCAGCGCTCGAGTGTGGGAGGGGTGAGGGCCAAGACGAGGCGGCCTCGTGTTGGGGCTGGCGTCGATGCTGTTCTGACCGCGAGGACCCTTTTTTTACTCTTCTCGCTGCGCTGCGCTGCTACCGCGAGCGTTTTGTGTTTGGCGTGGTGCAGCGTGTCGCCCCATTTGCCATTTGCCATCTGCTCATCGGCGGCCCACCCTTTTCGCCGCGCGCTCCCCTGCCCTGCTTGCCCCCCTCCAAGATCCCTCCACGGCTGTCCTCGTGCCGCCCCGCGACTTGGCTGCGCCTGCGACTGGCCTGGCAATCCTCATTTCCTTGTTCGTTCCCGGAAACTCTGTTGCGGTTGCGGTTGCGCTGCGCCCGCTCGCCGCTCGTTGCCCCGGCCTTTCCTCCTTCGTCCTCGCGTTCGCTCTCACCCTCGTTTTGCCATCATCCAACCCGCTCGCTGCCTTCTTTCTATCTCCAACCCACTCTCGCTCTTCCGCCTCCCGCTTTTCATCTCATCCATCCACCCTCGGTATACCGACGCACGAGGGCGCATACAGTACTATCTGCTCCTCTGACCTGCTGTCATCACAGCACCTGGCCCCGGTATCTGTTCCGCGGCCTGCCAGCTTTTCTTACCGTCTCTCGTTCAACAAACAACAACACAACATACCGTTTCCATACTGGGAACAGTGACAAGAATATCGCAACCGAACAGTCCTCGGTCTGCTATTGAAAAGATATACTGCTCTGTGAGCCGGCTCTAAGGACTTCCACTTTTCCAACAACCTCGCCGCCCGGATTTTGCCGGATCGAAAAGAGCACTGTCTGGGGTTGAATTTGGGATTCCGCCCGACATCTACCATCAGCATTAATATCCACAACCTGCGTCTCGCGTTGCGATCACAGCCAACATGCGCTTCTCACCATCATGGGGACCGCTCATAGGAGCGCTCCTTGCCTTCTCTTCGGTGACGTCTGCTACACGGCTCTTGCAGACCTCGTCGCTCTCAACGTGCCAGGACAACTCTAAGCTGACGGCGACTCTCTTCGACGTTGTCTACACCCCCAACAACCAGACTCTCACATTCAACATTATCGGCACGTCGACCATCACTGGTAATGTGACGATCGATTTGCGTGTCAATGCGTATGGCATCCAGGCATACAAGAACACTATCAACCCTTGCACGTCCAACTTGAAGGGCATGTGCCCTATGGTTTCGGGACCCATCACTATCGACTCCAATCAGGTTTTCAATCAGAGCCAGGTCTCCCAGGTACCCGGTATCGCTTACACCGTGCCCGATCTCGATGCCAGTGTGACGGTGTACATCAATAGCAGCTCAACCGGCGAGTCCTACGCCTGTGTCCGGGCCCAGCTTTCCAACGGCAAGACCGTCTACATCCCGGCTGTTTGCTGGGTCATAGCTATCATCACCGGACTCGGCTTGATCGCTGCCGCTGTCGCATCTGGGCTGGGTCATTCCAATACCGCCGCTCACGTTGCTGCCAATACTATGTCGCTGTTTGGCTACTTCCAAGGCCAGGCATTCGTCGGTATGACTGCTGTCGCTTTACCACCAATTGTTGCATCATGGACGCAGGACTTCCAGTGGAGCATGGGTATCATCCGCGTTGGTTTCGTCGAGACATTGGCCACTTGGTATCAACGAGCCACTGGTGGAACGCCGGCCACCCTCTTGAGCAATCTGTCTGCTGTCTCTATCTCGATTCAGAAACGATCTGTTGATGTAATCAACACGCTTCTGTCGAGGAGCATTGAAACAATGCACAAGGCGCTTCTGCCCCGCGCTTCTACCAGCACTGCTAGCGACGCTATCGTTGTCCTGCATGGTATTAAGCGCGTTGGTTTCCGTGCCGGCATCGAGACGACAAACATTTTCATGACCGGCTACGTCTTCTTCATCATCTTCGTTCTTTTCGTCGTTCTCTTCGTCCTGCTCTTCAAGCTTGTCTGCGAAGGACTTGTCAGGGCAGGCCGCATGAAAGGCGACAAGTTCATCGACTTTAGGAACGGGTGGACGACCGTCCTCAAAGGCATTTTGTTCAGAGTGGTAAGTTTGAATACGATTCGAGCACATTCATATAATTTTTACTAACATCCACGAAGGCTCTTATCAGTTTTCCCCAGATGGTCGTCCTCTGCTTCTGGGAAATCACCGAGCGTGACTCTCCTGCCATCGTCGTGCTGGCGATCTTCACCATCGTTACTTTGCTCTGTGTTCTTGCATGGGCTGCGTCGAAGGTCATTCGCCTCGCTCGTCGCTCCATCAATATGCACAAGAACCCAGCTTACATCCTATACTCGGATCCGGTTACTCTCAACAAGTGGGGTTTCCTGTATGTGCCTTACAAAGCCACCGCATACTATTGGCTCGTGGTCGCTCTGCTGTACACAATGATCAAGGGTCTCTTCGTTGGTCTTGGCCAGGGAAGCGGCATCATTCAGGCCGTGGCGTTCCTCGTCATCGATGCGGCGTACTTTATCATCTTGTGTATCCTGACTCCTTACATGGACAAGAAGACCAACGGCTTCAACATTGCGATCCAGGTCATCAATTTCCTGAACGCAATCTTCCTACTCATTTTCACCAATGTCTTCTCTGAGCCAGGCATTGTCGCCGGAGCCATGGGAATCATCTTCTTCTTCATCAATGCCGTCTTCTCCTTGGTCTTGCTTATCCTGTTGCTGGTTGCCTCTGGTTTCGCACTATTCTCGAAGAATCCCGATGTCCGCTATGCGCCAATGCGCGATGATCGTGGCTCATTCATCAAGTCTCAAACTCACCTTCCTAACGAACTGGACGCTCTTGGAGCGACGGCTCGCGGCGAAGGCCGTTATGGCCAAAAGGCTGCACGGATTGAGGATGACGAGGACGGATATTCGAGCTCGGATGTCTCGCGGATTGGCGGCAACAGCTCCAGCATGGCTGGTCGTTACAATGAGCAGCCTGCGCCCGCCAGCCCGAACACTGGCTACTCGAATGGGATGTACCACAACGAGAAGGGCAGTGGGTTCTACCAGCCTGTCCCACCAAGGAGTGGTGCGAACTCCCCCGCTCCGGGATCGCGAGGCCCCGTCGGCCGCGCGGGTCCATGGCAGCGAGGAGCCGGCTACGACTAAGAATATTGACGAAATCGTGCTGATGTCGCCTCATCACGTCGACGTGACCAGCGAGTATTACTATTAATGAGAACCCATGGTCTTTTTTGTGCAGGTGGAGTTGTACGATGGTCGGATGGACGGCCATGATATCCAAAGGTACCCTTCTGCTTGTAACAGGGATGGTTCTGGCTGGACATGAGATCCCAATACATCTAGAGTTCGCTTGACGAAGCTCGGAACGGCTGTTTGTGTTATGGAACAGGACAGTCGATGAGTCGGACTTTCCCTCATTGACCAGTCCAGCATTTGTATATAGGACACTTGCTGTCTTTGCTTGTTTGTTCATCACCAGTATCAGGTGCCATTGAGGCGAAAAGCCTCCAGTGTAAGAACGATAGAAATCTGAATTCTTCACACCAAACGCTGCGCTCACTTGTGCAAGTCTTACAGTGGGAATCATAATAGGTGAAAATAGGTGGTAACTTGGATTTTCTTTCCAGCCCAATAGAAATGTGCACTCCAAGCATGGAACAGTGTTGCTGCTGTCGCGACAGGACATCGGACGCGTGACAGTGCATGCACGTATACTTCTCGACGCACTTCCGGCCGACGAATCGCGTCCTTCCGCGTGTCTGTCACACGCCACGGCGCCTCTGCCAACGCAGAAACCCACTCGTGTGCGCCCATGAATGGCTCTCCTGCCTCGACTCGTGCGTGATCAGACGCTGGACTCTTCTGGCGCTATACAATCGACTCCGGAACCTTTTGCTCTCAAGAAACTCCATCCATGGAGTACAACTCTCGTGACAGAGATGGCACTCTACTGAGGAGGCCCAGCACTTGCCAGCGACTGTGCACATACTGACCGGATCTTTCGGCGGCGGTGGGGGCGGCTTGGGCATCGTGTCAGAGCCCAATCGGGCGCTCGCTTGAGATTGGGCACGATTGGGCGTGAGAGCGGATCTTGTACTCTGTGTTTGGGTCTCGCGGACTACACATAGCTCCCGGACCGGAGGAGCGTGAGAGCACTATCGCAATTCAGATCTTGCTATTGTGGACACGGGCAATACCTTGGGGTGCTTCTGACCTGAAGGACTCTCTCTCCTAAGCGCTTGAGCTTCACTTGGTAAGACAGAAGCTCGTCCACACAGTCGAGCATAACGATATCACTGCTACATACAATGGCACATTCATTCGCCACTTTCCCCGGTCAAGCAGGCCCTCGACCTATGAACTTCTCTGCCCCTAGAGTACCGGTCTTCTCCACTGCGTCCGGTGTGCTTCCCGAACAACAGCAAGCGCCGATGTTTGCAAGTCCACACTTTGCTCAGTATCCAGCTTCAAAACATTTGCGACAGCCTGCAGCATCCGGACCACCGATGAATTTGCCAGACAGCTATGCTCGGAAGCTTGCCCAGTGGCGAGCTGGAGGATGGGAGCACTACAAAAAGACTGTCGACAACATCGGAAAGCCGGACATTGTTGAAGTACCCAAGGACGAAGCTAAGAAAGACGACGAGCAGGAGTCCAAGTCGGAGGATGACTCGGATTCTGCTGACGAAGGAGCTCCCGCGACTGGAAAGGACCAAGCCACGGATAAGAAGGGCAAGACGAAAACGAAACACGAAAAGATCCACAAGGCGGAGAAGTCATCGAAGCACAAGCACAGGCGCAAACATTCTGACTCGCAACCCAAGACTAAGAGTTCGAGCATAATCATCACCAAGCACAAGGATCCCAAGAAGTCTGCCACCAAAGACAAACACAAAAAGGACAAAGCACACAGCTCTGAAGAACCTGGTGCAGACCCGGTTGCCGAAGAGGTAGCCGCAGTAGTCGATGCGCACGAAGAAGAATTGGCCGAGGCCGACGTCAAACCAGACGAGCCAGTCGTGGTGAAAAAGAAGGGCCAGAAAGTCGAATTTGTGCTATCGTCAAAGCATAGCAAGAGGGAGAAATCCGAGAAAAAGAGCAAGCCGAGCAAGGAGAAGAGAAAGGCACTACTGGTGGACGGCAATGACCTGACGAAGAAGACAGATAAAGGTAAGTCCAAGCACAAAGACAAGGACAAGAACAAGGGCAAGGAGACCAAGGCAGAAGAATCTCCCGCTCCAGCACCCGAACCCCCAGAGGTGTCCAAAGAAGCTGCAGGAGACGAAGGAGGCGGTACTGATGGCTCTGAGCCTGGTGCATCAGGCGGAAGTGCTGCTGGCTTGGTTCACCCTTCTGAGACACCGGCTGCTGGCGATGTGCCGGAAGCACCACCATCGACTGGCCCGTCTGCGCCTGCATCAGAGGCTCCCGCGGCAGCAGTCGACAGCGTGATTGGCGAAGCAGCCGCTGGGCCATCCTCTAGTAAGGCGGCATCGGTAGCAGGGCATTCGACAGCTAGCGAAGAACAACATACAGCGGCATCAGTAGCCAGTGAAGTCGTAGCGAACAGCTCTCATCATTCGGCTACAGGAACGGCAGACCCTCTACCTCCTCCAGAACCGCCGCCAGTAGAAGTCAACATCACATTGGTCGACGTCACGGCTCCCGGTTTAGACGAACACAAGAAGGTTTCAATTCACGAGGAATTATTTGGGTCTGACGATTCAGGCTCAGACTTTTCGACGGACGACGAAATTCACTGGGAAGGCGGACTTGCGGACGCGCCTGAAAGCAAACATCTGCTCTGAGCATAGCGGTCATACGCAAGTACACCTGGTCATCGGCAAGAGCAAGACAAGGACCCGCTCATGGAACGAATGTGGAAGGTTCTCTGAACGGGCCTCGCTAGCGACAGAACCGGAGAAGCAATGGCCGTATTCTTCCTGGCTTCTGCCCGTGCCCAATGCGGCGGCCATTAGCACAAACCGTCGAGTATTGGCAAGTGCATGAGAACCATGAGACGGTAATGGGACCCGGGTGATCTGCCATGTGGTGGCGTTGACGACCCTTAGGTCTTGTGGTTTGGACGGCCTAAAGTTGTGGTACGATGGCAGGGACACGTAACGGTGGTAAACGGCCGCATGAGCCGCGGAGGGAATGGGTGAAGGCTCAGTCGGCCGTAGCACGATACAATCCTGGTTTGGTGCTGAAAGGCATTATGTGCAGAGATACAGACACACGACTCCGCTACAGCAAAGGGCGACAGCACCATGTATTATGCTGTGCAGCACAAAATGACGAAAATAGTGGACCCTAATCCTTTTAGGTGAAGCGCCTACCGGTTGTGCGGAAAACTGACGTTGCGATACCGCCAGCCGTTTACGATGATGGTTGGCGCGGCAGAGTGATTGTCTATAAGCCCTACAGTCATTAAGTATCGTCGCAGTACCCAAGTACTTGGCCGATGAATTGCGCCGTCGCTCAGCTGCTCGTGTTGGTTGGTGGACGATCTGTGTGCGCTTGTCATCCGAATGCCGTGCTGGTGTGCCAATTTCCCACTTGACTGAGCTGAGGTTGAGGGTCCAGGAGTAGCGTGCTCGAGCACAGTAGCGCCGTGGGCCTCGTTTGGTTGTGTGTTGCCCGTCTGTTCTCGTCCACTTGTCTAGTCGTCGTCGTCTTGATGGGCCGTCGACACACACACACCTCTTCTTCCAAGCCCGTTTTGAAACGTTCTCCGTCCGGGCTACTCACTCTTCGCCCGCCATCTTGCCAGCCATCTCCATCTCCGTCCTACACTCTCTCGAATCTCCAAACCTGTCCATGGACGCCCTCGTATGATCGACCGCCTGTTCTCCCCATGACGCCGTACCCTGCGACAGCCCGCGATCACCATCTCTGGCACCACCTGCACCAACGCTCGCACTTGCACCCTGCGCTGCTGCTCCGTTCACTTTGAACCACGGCTGGCTCTCCCGACTTCTGCCATCCTCCTCGCAGATCATCCAAACTCTCTTCCTCTTACACTTTCACCGCATCATTTCCTCATCTCGCTCGCGGCCAATATCCTCGTCTATGCGTCGCACATAGACTCCGCCTAGCAGCCCCCGGGCCGTTCGCTCGCACCCGGCCTCATCCACCATCATCTCGCTTCGCCAGCATTTGCACTTTGTCACCTGCATCGCGCCGCACTCAGCCACCCGCGACCCGCCGTCAGGCAGATCCGATCCGAATCTCGTCTCGGAATCTGCCTCGCCCGCCTCTCAGATCACTGTCTAAAAGATGGCCTCCGACCTCATAGCGAGTTCGCCGCCGCTGCCCCAGCACGAGCTCGACCAACTCCACAACTCTGCAAACTTCGGCCCAGACGTCGCTTCACCCGTCCTCTCCGGCTATGGCTCGCAGTCGGTCACCAGCGACAATGTCTCCATGTCGGGCTTGAGCTTCAGCCTGCCTTCGTACATGACGTCCATTCAGCCCCGCCCCTGCTATGCCTCGCGCGAGAGCGCATCGAGGGCGGCCACCGAGCTGTACAGGCAGCATAAAGAGCTGGGCTTGGACGACGACAGCGAAGGCGAGACAGACAGGGTACTGATATCTGAAACGGCGACGGGCTATGTTAACAGCTTTCTCGACAAACTGCTGCACGATATCCTCGCCAATGCCCAGTCAACGCAGCTGCCGCAATTGCGGAGTGCGACCGCTGATGTCCTACGAAGAACGCTCGGCAAGGAAGCCGTCGCCTATGCCGACGCCAATCTCGAGGATCTGCTGGCTGCCGAGCCCGAAGACGACACCGAAGACACAGCATCCACCCCTACTGATTCGGTCACGAGATGGGATTTGGAGTACATCTGGAAGCGCGCACGTTTACGGGTCATGATGCGCAGCGAAAATAGCGATTTTGACATTGACGACGACGAACACCACGCGCAGGAAGCTGGTCTGTCTGGACTCGGACGTCGGTTCGGTGACAATGCTTCTGCTGTCATTTCTTTGCATGGCGAGATTTTCCTCGCAGGAGTCCTGGATTTCGTCTCCGACCATGTATTTGCTGTCGCCATTATCCCGGCGTCTATGCGGAGACGGCGGACCAGCAAGAAGTCGCCCACGCTTAATGCCGACCCAACTGTGCTTTATATCGACGAGACAGATCTTGAAAAGGGGGTTCTTAATTCTCCACTTGATCGACATTGGCGCGCCTGGCGCAAGTCCACGCGATCACGCGGGAGCTATCCCACTTCACCTCGGCATGGTCACAGCTACTCGGATACAAGCAGTCCAGAAACCACAAGGGCGGGAAGCACGCAATGGGGCGACGGACCATACCACAACGCCAACACTGACCTGGCGACCCCACGTGGGATGCCTGGAGAGTATATCGAGACTCCCGCGGTGGAGCTTCCTCAGCGTCAACTGGTTCCAGAAGCGGATTATCCAGAACACGTCATGGCCTCGAATATCCCTCTGCCGATAGGCCAACATGACGTTGATGAGATCGAAACCCCAGGGTTGGCAAAGGATCCAGAAGACAAAGCAAACATGTTGGAGCGACCGTCGGCAAAGTCAAATGCAAACTTGCGGAATAGCCTGGGAATCACCACTTTCAATCCTGACGACACTGGCATCCCTACTTCAGAAGACCCCTCCACGTTCGGCACGGCAACTGTGATATCACAGACGTATGCCAGGTCCAATGATGGTCACATGGCTGTTAATCCGGACACAGTATCTGCACTGATTGGAGACCGATCGCTAGAAGGGTCGGAAAAGATCGTGAATGAACCCTCTGATGGCCCGACCTCGCCACATCCCGAGCGAACGTCCTCTTTGGTGAATCCTATCTCATCCCCGACATCCACGACCAAGCGCAACCGTGAGGCCGCTGTGGGTATGGGATTCCCGAACGGCATATCGCTTCCTCAAGAGTTGCCCGCTAATGAAGCCCGATCCGAGAACATCTCGGAGAAATTGTCTACACATGACGATCCGAGGCTGAGGGCTGCGAGCCCATCTTCCGAAACGGAAGGCAGTGAGGTCATGTCGCCGCGAGATTTCATGGCTGCCAGAAACCTGCAGGGCACCAGGTCAGCACGGTCGGACTCGGCTCCACAGCCGGTCCCGACTGCCCAGGCTTCTCCCAGAACACAAATACCATCGCCACTCCGGTCTAGATTGCAAACCTCTGGTCTTCAAGATCGCGCCGAAAATAGTCCTGTCAGCCCCCTAAGTGCTTCAGAGCTCGGGACTGAACGCCCAACAGAATCTTCGAAATATGGCGCCGTTGCCGGCGCAGCTGTCGGAGAGCGCGGTACATTGGTCAGGAAAACAAGCGCTCCCGCCGCTCGCGTGACTGATGACCTTGCTCGAGCACGAGGGTCGCCCAAGATCCCTGACATCGCACGAGGGTCGCCAAAGATGCGCCAAACTTCTCTCCAGGACAGAGAAAGTCTGCGTCGCATAGCGGTCGAGCGAAACGGATCTCTAGTGTCACTCGTGGACGAAACCTCGCATAAGCCTCGAAACAAAACGCCTTTGACGAGCTCTTCAATTGTCAGCGCCGAGGACTTTGACAGCCTTTTGAATGGAAGCGATACGATCAAAATGACACTGTCGCCATCGAGTGTGAGAGAATCACCGGTAAGTACTCATGATCAGGATGAGATGTGCAACGCCTGACATTCAGACAGTCGCAACCTAGCTCTCGCTCAGGATCCATTGATCACTCCGCCCTTGCCAAGATGAATGGCTCAAAGGATGACTTGTCAAGTATCCTCAAGAAACGAACTGGTGTCGAATCTGGTGGCAGATCCCCGTCTCTCCGCGGAGTATCAGCTGGGTCCCCAGAAAAGAGCAAAAGCATTCGCGGTCGGTCCGGCAGTGCAGCAACGGACAAGACCAGTAATTCGGTAAATAGACCGACGGTCCGCAACAAGAGTAGGACCCGGGCTGGATTCATGGCAAGAGAGGCGACCGTGCAGACAGACTCGACCCGCGACTTTGCGGATTTCATCAGATCGACTGGTCCAGATCGGGAACCTCGGACACTGGTCCCTGCACTGGCCAGCAGACCTTCATTCTCTTCGGAAGCTGCGCGCCAACCCAGCATCAGCCAGGATAGTCAGCGGCAGCCCAGTGTCAGCCAGCAAAGCGTGAGACAACCTAGCATTAGCCAATTGAGTCAGAGACAGCCCAGTCTTAGTGCTCTGAGCACAAAGAGCCCAACTCGGCAGGGAAGTCTTGGCGGACCTCAGGTTTCAGATGGCACAGGTATTAAGTATAAGAGAAACTACGCACCGCGCGAGGCGAGAGGCTCAGAACCGTCCGGAAATGATGGTCTGATCGACTTTATCCGCAGCGGCCCCACGCCTGCCAAACAGAACCTACCTAGCAAAGACATCGCGCCTTTCAGATATTCTATGGACAGCGACGAGATGAGGGAAGCGGTCGTCAACCTTGACGATCCAGATGGACACCGAGCGTCCATTTCAACCATGAACACCATGCAAACGATGATGACTTATAATTCTCACGCACCCTTGGTCAATCCAAGACAACCATCAATATCCACTTCTCCATTGGGCGGCTCCACGCCAAAGGTGGCACCGCCGCAAGCGCAGCCGAAAAAGTCTAATTATGTTGCCAATTCGGAAGGCGTTATGCGTTACCGTAATAAGGATCCATATGCTATCGACTTCAGCGACGATGAAGAGGAAGAAGCCGGCGGCTCGTCTGCAGATCAAGCAATCCAGGCGGGTAGCTTGGGTCCTTTCTTGACGGAAGCGACGGAACCCAGCAAGAAACCACAGCCCTTGCAGCCGCCATCACGCACATCGCCTGCAGTACCAGACGCAGCTCCTCCAAAACCTACGGCGCCGGCACCTCTCAGCCCTGCCGTGCAGAACGGGTCCGCAACGCCTCAGCCAGGCCGTGTAGTTATCCCCCGCAACCCGAACCGGCCGAAGCTCGAAGTCCGCTCGGCAGGTGGTGGTGGCGAAAGGACAAGGAACGAATCGGCTTCGACCAAGGACCTGGCCGATTTCTTCAAGAACAGCGCCCCGCCACCCGAGCCGTCGGCGCCCAGCCCCAATATCGGCGGCAGCGACAAGTCGATCGCCGAGAAGAAGGAAAAGACCAAGTTTTGGTCGCGGAAGAGGTATGTGGACATGCCTTGATTTACATATACACATACAGAGGAAAAATGAGGGTTGGTGGGATCTGGGAATTGGGGGCCAAAAGTGAGGTATTGATGTGAAGTAGATAGATGGATGATTCCAGGCCGGGTTCTCCGCGCGTATAGGTGTGGCCTGCGGCCTGGGATTGGTTACGCTTCTCTGTGATTTATTCGGCTTTATGCATATAATTTATATTCTTTTACTCAAAACTGAGCTGAGAGAGATGGTGGGCCGAAGAAGTGATTGTGTTTGTATTACCCGGTGTATCATGTGTGTGTGTCCCTGTCTATCGTCCTTTTGTGTCATGATGTCCCGACTATCATGGTCGCTCCTAGTGATCTCATGCCTACGACAAACCACCCTGCAGCCCTTCTGCTCAAACAGCTCCCGACTCCATCAACCTCCATGATGGAATCCAGTACCACCACCCTCAAACCTCCATCCATAATCGCAGCACCCTCACAGTTCCAAGTCAGATCCCTCAACACCCCACCGCCACGCCTCTCCCCCTCCGCCCACCCTTCCGCCGCAGACAAACCCTCATGAAAACCCTAAACAGCGCCTTGAGCAGCGCCTTCCGCAGTGCTTCGAAGAGCGCATCGATCAGCGCTTCGAGGAAGAACTCCATCAGCGAATGTTCTGGTCTAACACTGTTACTACTGCTGCTGCTGCGCGTGTCGAGTTTTTCCCTTCGCCCTGGGGCTGGTGACGGCGTGCGGGAGGGAATTCTGCTGCCGCCACGACTGCGGGTGGAGAGGAGGTGCGGGGTGCGTGTGAAGGCGTCTTGCAGGATCAGGAGGGATAGTTCTCTCGGTAGAGAGGGAAGCCATTTTTGGGCGGGTTTGGCTTGGGAGAGGAGCGGGTGTCTGCTGGTGTTAGAGTAGGGAAGGCATAGTGTGGAGGGGGGAGACAGACTGGATTGTCTGGAGGAGGGAAGTGGGCCAGATGTTCAGCTGGGATGTATTTGGTGGTGCTGTGAGAGATGCTGAGAGGACTGTCATTGCTGCTTTGTGGCTGCTGAATGTTGAGGAAGGCGGCGACGCTTGTGTTCACTTTGGCATATCGTAGGGCTTGCCCAGGAGACGGAATGGAACTGAGAATTACATCTTGAGGCTCTGAAGAAGAGAGAATGAAATCGTACAAACGCTTGAGACGGATACTTGTCTTGATTGTCAGGCTGGGTTCCTGGCAGCCTCGCACATGCGTGTCAGAACAACGACGAATAGGTTTAGACACTAAGACTAGGTTTTGTCACGAGTACGCGGGATAAGGATGAATCTAGCAGCGATCAAATAATACAAAACTCAACGCTGCCCCAATTCATCATTGGGAAATGGAGAGTTTGTCGAGATGAAGCTGTAGCTCAATGTTGGCGATGCTGACTCAGCAACCCTGACCCTCATCTCGCGTTCGTCCAATAATGTCTTGTCTCCATCTCTCTACCATCACCTTCGACCATTTCTTTCAATTCTACACTGTACTCCCAGCTCGTCTTGCTCTCGAGCTTTAGTCTGCCGCTTCCGGCTTGTGGTCCCCGCCATCTACCCTGGCAGGGTCCATGTCTCATTCCGCAAAGCTGGGACGGTCAACGGCGCCGAACGCCATCCAATTCGCATTTGGACCATGTTCTAGGACGCCGCACTTCCTTCACATTGACCACAATCATACTCTGCCTCACGTAATTTGATCAATTGGTTCTCCTAATCAGAGGCATGTCCGCCTGGCTCTCTCTGAGTTGGCTCTATCGTACCGCTAGTCCAGGATTCATCTCTCGGCATCCAGATGAGGCCTGCAATGCTACAACGTCGGCCGTGCCGGCACTGTATACCGTTACAACTACTAGTCTGCAACGATATCCGGCTACGCCGCTGTCCAAATTTGTTGTCCCTTGGGGAAAATGTCCCAGGGTCTCTGGCAAGTACATATGTCTTAAGCTTTTCCTAATTCCTGTTCTTTGCCATTTCGTTCATTTGTAATTTGGGATTGATAAGCCAGTATGCGTCCTACAGCCACTCCTCTCGTCATCGGGCTGCTCGCGGGAGCTGCTTCTGCCGCTGCTCCTCCAGCATGCGCTTCGGCTATTGCTTCGGCGGCCAAAAGCATCTCAGCACATGTACACGCAAGTGTCGCCGCCAGCGTGTCCGCCAGCGTGTCCGCCCAGGTCTCTGCCAGCGTGTCCGCTAGTGTTTCCGCGAGCTTGGCCGCCAAATGCTCGAGCAAGCCTGCACAAACCACTGCGCCCAAGGCTATGACCACTGCGAAGGGAGGGCCCCAGACGACTTCCGCTGCGAGACCCACAGCCTCCGTCAATCCAGCCTCTGCGGAGTACATTGTGGCTCCAATCCCAAGCGGCCTTAGCAACTACTCCAAAGACGCCTACGCCGAAAGTGCTCACTTCCGCATTTGGGGAGAAAAGAATGCCAACACCACGATTGGGCTGACTCACTTGGAAGGCACCTGGGACTGCTTCGTCAATCGTCTTGGCTGGCGCTCTTCAGGTTTATCGGAATTCGACACTGCTAATAAAGGGCCATACTACAAGACAAATGTCTTTGTGTATCCGGGCCTGATCGGTGCCACAGGCATCACGGCGGAAGATATTGCCACTGGCCTGGGCTTTATCGCTGTGTTGCCGGACTGGGTCAATTATGTCGGTGTCATGTCCCATGAATATGGCCATGTCATGACCATCGCCGAAACATCGTGGTGGAATGGTGTCAACACCGCTGGCTGGCGCGAGACGATTGCTCAATTCGTCAGCGAGACCTACAACAATTCTCCCTTCTGTGCAGCTTCCAGAACGGCAGCCAATGACACAAACACCGGCGGTACTCTTTTCCAGCCATCTGCGCTCCTCAGCAATTCGTGGAATACCCTCATCGATGCCACAAACAGCGAGACAAGCCTTGGCAACCAATACTTTGCTTGGCCGTTTCTCGAGTATCTCACCTACAACCTCGATAACTACTCCGGCTTCGGCCAGAACTTTATGCTCAACATGTTCAACAACTACTCCGCGTCGGCGAACGAGACGCCCTTCCATACCATCAATCGCATGGCCGGTAACGCGAAGACCACCGTTCAGGAGATTGTCGGCCGGTATTGGGCGCGCATGGCCTACGTCGACTACGGTAGCTACATCGCCCAGAACTACTTCCAGTACCTGAAGCCGACCATCGACTACAACAACACGCTCCCCACCGGCGCCGCGAACACATACAAGGTCATCCCCGCACGTGCGCCCAAGTACATGGGATCCAGCATTATTCCGCTGAACAATCTCGGCTCTAGCGTCACGGCAAGAGTCTCCGCCGCGACGGCTTTCACAGCCACGCTCGCGGTGATGGGCGCCAGCGGCACCGTGAGGTATATCGAACTTACGCCGACTACTGGGACGGGAGTGGTCAAGACTGTTACGGAAGCTATTGCGTCGGGCGAACAGGCGACGCTGGTCGTGGCGAATACCCCCACGACGTTGTTGATGTATGATGCTTCGCAGGTCTCGACTGGTCCCGTCTCGGTCGGGTTGGACTTCACTTTTGTCTTAACTGGGGCGACTACGTAGTTGTTAGTAGAGGTAGAAGAGTGAATGTATGTTCTTGTGTTTTCAACACATTCGAAGTCTTCGTACTGTATCTTAAGTGTACCGAGTTCATTGTTGAAGTTCATTGTTGGTCACTTTCCGAGCCGCGAACTCTTCCTAGTGGACGAGGGAATAAGTGTCAGAGCAAGTAAAGATCCTGTCTATCTCTATCCCAAGCATGGCTCCGTCTATGCCCATCCTCTAGCACTAGCTCCCGAGAAATCTTCTCACTTCCACAATCCCTGCAGAGACAGTGACGCCCACGTCGGATATCTAGGCAGCCGCACCTCTTTCTCCATCCCGGCAGACAGAGCCAATGTCCAGCATCAGCTGACTCCCCCATTCACCTCTCCAGTCTCCTACCCCGATGGCGACGCACATCTGCGCCTGCCCATCTATAGATCAACCTCAGAAAGCGACGCCAGCGTCGGTCTAAAAAAGTCCTCTCTTCAACCCCTTCACTCCCGTCCCTCCCCTCCAGTCCCACAGTCCCATACCGAAGCTATCTCCTCATCAGACAGCACATCTCTTCCCTACCCAATTTCTACTCAGTCCCTCTCACCAGACCTGCCCCGCCCCACCCCGTGCCCGAACGCCTGCCTATTCGCCGCAGGCCTAGAAGCCAGCTCTTGCTCCGCTCTGGCCGTCAGTGCGTTCCCACCGTTGCGCCGTGGCGCACCGCGCTGAGCTGCCTCGCTGCGTGGGGACATATGCGCCGGTCCAGCGGGCGTCAACAGGCCATGACGTCTGTGGTCTTCCTCACCACGATGTTCCGAGCGCGAGTGGATGGCAGGCTTAGGCTTGGCCTGCTGCTTGTCGGCGTCTTTCTTCTTCTGCGCCTCCGCCTCCGCCGCGGCCTTCTCGCCGGCGCGATAGGCGCCCTGGTTGCGCGCCTTCTCGCGGTCGCCGCCACTGTTGCGCTGCTGCTCTGCTGCAGCTGCCTTTTCGCCGGCGCGGTACGCGCCTTGTTCCCGCGCTTTGTCCCTGCGCTCGTCGGAGCAGGAGCATGAGTCTTTGCCGTGCTGGTTGCGCTCTTCATTGTGGCCATTTCGCTCCTCACCGTGCCCATTGCGTTCCCGGCCGTGCTGATTGCGCTCCGCTTCGCCACGCGCGTCCGATCGCCTCCTTAGGCCGTCCATGTGCTTGGGATCTTGTCCGTCCATCGGCTTTCCCTCAGACTGCCCGTGACTCTGCTGCTGCTGCGCCGGACGCAACTCCTTCTTCTTGTTCTCTCCCTCGCCACGGTGCTTCTCCCGCTCTTCGGCTGCGGCCTTCTCGCCCGCGCGGTAGGCGCCTTGATCACGCGCCCTCTCACGCGAATCGGCGGCGCACGAGCACGAGCCTTTGCGGCGCTGGCCGCTCTTCTGAGCTTCGAGGCTGGACCGGTTGGTGTCGCGGTCGCGGTTGTCCCTGTACGTCTGTTCGGAGCGAGAAACATTGTCGAATTTCTTGTCCTTGCCTGGAACCGAGCTGGAGCCGCTCTTGTGCTCGTCGGATTTCTTGTCCTTGTTGTCAGAGTCTGACCCGGCGCCGGCGCCGCTGTCGCTCTTGTGCTCGTCTGCGGGCTTCAGGTCGAGGCTTCCCGGGATTGGCTTGATGTTGTTCGTCGCTGGCGCTGCTTTGCTCAGCGAAGCTGGTCGCGCCTTGTCGTTGGCCAGAGGCTGGGTAAGGACATGACTGGCTGCGAGAGCGGTGAGGAGGAGGGTGCTTGTGAGCTGCATTTTGGTATAGTAAAGAAAAGTTTTGGGAGGGAAGGATGGGTTCTTGGATGTCTTTTGTGGTTCGGATCTGTTTAGAGAAAGTGGACATAGACGGCGCTTGGAAGCTATCTATATATCCTACCTTGGACCATGATCGCACTGTCTGCGTATTGTCCACGAACCCTTCATGCACTTCGACAAGGTTGAAAGGCCACGCTTGCGCTTCGTGGTATATCGAGGCGGCGAGGAGTACTCATGTCGTCATGTCGTACAAGGCATGATTGAATGCTACATTTAGCATGAAACATGCAAGCATGCTTGTTCATCAATGCACCTCTTGAACACAAAGGAACGAGGCAGGACGTGATTAAGAAAAAAAGTGGTAGCTAAGGAAACATGTACTTTACTTGCCAGCCGCAGTTTCAGCATGCACTACGGATACAACAGAGCTGCGTCGTGACAGCCGCTGATCAGCATGCAGCTCTTCTTGTTGCCAGATTGTTCCTTTCGTTGTGCAGTAGGAACGTCGTGGACTGCCTCTCATGCACGGCTTGATGTGCACAAGGCCGTTAGAAGTACGAGGATCGAGTCGCGCCGGCCACGTTCCGCAACCCGGCTGCAGCTCAGCTGGACGAGGCTCCGGGAACTAGGTGCCAACCATGTGGACAAGAGTGATGCGATGTAGGCCTGACGCTGCAAGGAGAGTATACGTTCAGTCTCGGCGTTTTTGGTAAATGGAGAACGGGAGACGGGTGGATTGCTCTCCGCGGAGCCGCACGCGATTTATGCACGTCAGGAATACGCCTTGTACTCAAGACACTGGGTCGACTGGACTCAAAATTGGCCACGTTCACACACAAGTCTGCATGGCAAGACCGAGGTCACATCAGCACACACAAGGCGCTGAAAGCGGTCGGGCCATAAGACAGAAGAAACGACGATGGATTGCTGATGCTATGAGAGGAGACAGGCGTAGGGATCCTCGGCTAGCCCACCACGACACGTATCCAAGCCTGAGTTGATCTTTGCTGCACAGCGGTGGTCGCTCCGATTGGCCCAAAGCAATAATTTTCCATCTGCAGTATCTATCAACGTCAAAGTCGTGATGGGCAGCATTCCGCTGTGCAGAAGTGAGCTTCCGGCTTGCATGATTGGTCGTTCAAGCCGCAGGCGGTTGTGCTACAGCCGGTGGCCCATGTGGGACATGTCCAGCAACGCCTGGGGGTGGTGACAGATCTTCTGGATCCGGATAGTGATAGCCTTGTGCGTACGCGGGATCGTTGGGATCGACCTGGTTATAGCCGTCGTCGTACTCGTCATCGTAATACTCATCACCCTGCAGATCGGGTGGCATGTTGACATTGTCCAGACTCTGGTCATAAGGCTGATTGGCGTTGGTTGCAGGTTGTGTGCTTGCATTCTTGCCACCTTTGCCCTTGTTCTTCCCCTTGTTCTTCTTCATCTTGGCCTTTTCCAGCAACCTCCGGCGTTCTTCGGCCTTCTGCCTCTCTGCTCGATCCTTGATTTCGTACTGCCTGATCAGAGCACGAGGCGGGTAGCCCCAAATATCCTCGTACTCGCAGAACTCGCAGATCCACATCGAATCTTTCGTCGGCTTGCTCTGATAATTATTGAATTCCTGCGCAAGTCGTCTTTGCCGGGCAGCC
This sequence comes from Dothideomycetidae sp. 11243, assembly GCA_000836255.1. Taxonomy (NCBI): domain Eukaryota; kingdom Fungi; phylum Ascomycota; class Dothideomycetes; species Dothideomycetidae sp. 11243. The sequence goes on along the minus strand of DF938594.1, from coordinate 292,614 downwards.
AATGCGAACTCCTTGCTGGGATGCCTTCTTCGTGGTTTGAGTGGCGGAGCTTGGCCGTTCGCCGGCGCTTGAGCATGCTGTACAGGAGGCGCAGACGGCGGTTGTGCCATCTTTGGATCTGGTGGATCTCGGAGTGACGGGGTTGTCTGCGTGCCGTGATTGACGTTGGCAGGATCAGAAGGTCTTTGGCGAATCGGATAGTAGTTTTTCTTGGGCGTAGGGGTATTATATGAGCCTGAACCTTGAAGTGGCCAAACGATTTTATTCGACGTATCAGCCTCACATGTGAACGTGAATTGAGATTTTGGTGTGGTCGATTTGTCTGTCTCGTGCGGCAGGACGCCGATGTTCTCTTTGCCGTCTGGTGGTGTAGTAGGTAGTTGTGCGGTGGTGTCTGCGATGGCCGCAGAGAGGATACCGTTATCGAGCTCTTGCTCCAGGTCTGTCGAGTCAGCAAAATGTCATCGGAGCCCAACAGCACAACCTACGAGATTTGGTGCCATCTCCTCTGTAGTCTCCGCCGCGTGATTTGGCTGAGAGACTCGAGGAGTATCCATTCGGCATCGCACCCGTGCTCGCTCCACGGCGCTCCACCTTTCCACTGTATCTATTGAAGCGCCCCCTCGCGCCTGATCCTGCCATGGATGAATGTTGTCCTTGACCGCCGTTTGGAAGAGATCCTGCTGCAGTACCATTAACATACCCATCTCCTGTCGTCGGTGGTGACGAGATGCCCAGATTCGCCAGCTCGGCGGAAAGACTGGACTGGTGTGCACTCGATCCACTCGACAGAGGTATCTTCCTTTTCTTTTTGTTGCTCGTATTCTCGAACGACTCATATCCGTCTGCTGAGGACGCTGTCGAAGCCGGCGCAGGAGGCGCTTTGCCAGCGGAGCGGGATACCAAAAGCTTCTGCTGCACGCTCCCTACCGGCACACCGTCTGGGCCAGGAGACGACCAGCGGTAGCTCGGATGGTCATAGCCGACTTCTTCTTCGTCGCTGTTGTCGGGATGGTATCCGCCGCAATCACAGTGTGCAGGACTGCCGTGGCGGTGGCCATTCACCCTGGTTCCCGTCCGTGCATCTTGCGCGTCGGATAGTCCATAAGGGAAGCTGAACAAAGGCGAAGATTGAGGTAGCTGTGGTGGATATACTATTGAGTCTGCTTGCTCTGGGGAGAGCTGTGAGCGTAGGCGATTCTTGGGCATGGGCCGAATCGGGCGGTCTGGCCAAAGTGGTGACATGGTGTCAGGGCTGCGTGTGACAGATGACCGCCGGGCCCATTTGTGCTCTGCAATGGCGTCAGTTGGTTTGATACACCTAAGGAGAGCTCGAGCGATATGTTGATGGGAGAAGAACAGGGTAGCAGCGGGAGCAGCAATAGCGGCACCGGCAGAAGCTATGCACATGTCCATTCTTGAAAGGCGGCGAATTGCAGCTCTCTCGGACAGCATTGGTGGGTTCGTGGAGGTTGTCGGACTGAGCAGCTGGAAATCGAACTCACCAGGAGTAGCCATGCCGACCCCCGTCAAAGCAGCTAGGAATGTGGCCCAGACCCAGCCGAGAGCATGCACAAATGTCCCTATCGTCGGTCGACTCTGGCGGAGGTGCACATGTGGCTGATTAATCAAAGATGTCGAGTCGCCGTCATCCAACGCTGCTGCGACTGCAAAAAGGCTATGATGCGGGTTATGTACAGAGGGCGGGGACCGGGAGAGGGAATCTGTGACAGTGAAGAAGGCCAGGAGCAGGTATGGGCGAGGATATTGGAGTGAGGAGGTGCAGATGGGCACAAATCGAACCGACGGAATTGACTGTGACGCTGGAGATTCGCATCCGGACCTGCGCACGGCCATTTCTCTTGGCGCCCCGACCCGACCGGGTTTCGGTTTTGCTGCCAGATGCGATTTGCTTCATCTCGAATCCCGGGTCCTATCGAATCTGCGAGCATCATGACATCTGTATTCGAGCATCATCTATGGTGTTGCAAGAAAGGTCGGCATTTTCGCCAAATTCTATCCTGGGGCTCGTTTTTCGACCGTCCGAGGCCAATCCATGCTCACTAGCCGCAGACTGTGTGCTGCCCATTGCCGACCCAACGCCCATGCTTGAAACCACAATTCATTGCCGGAAGCTCAGCATCAAACAAAATCCATTTGCCTCAGATTCCGTTGTCAAGCACGAGTCACGAGATGAGTCCCATTCCATTGCTTCTTTGTCGAGTTATTAGTGTGCTCCCTCAGCAATTGTCAAAGAAAGCAAAAAGAAAGACAAGACACCCTACCTTTTTCTTTCCCTTCAGCTCCTGCTCAGTAAGCTCCCCCTCCGCCCAGTCCCAGATGACAATTTGCACTATCACCTGCTCTCGAACCCCCATTTCCAGCTTTTCCTTGTACTCTGGCAGGCTCTGCACCCACGCCTTGGCCGCTGCATCTTTGGGCTTCTGGAGTTTGCCGAGTCGTTCGACTATGCCGTTGTAATTTCCTGGTCCGATGAGCTGCGATTCTCTCTGCTCAAGCAGCGCTACTCCATGGGCGAAGACAGCGAGGCGGGCCTTGACTGCCCTCAGCTTGCCACAGCACTCGTTGATGTCTTCGCGTGCGACTTCTGCCGGATACTCCGAATCCAAGACGTGTTTTGCTATACGCACCAGCACATCATCGACGATCGCAAGGATTTTCGGAATCGTGTTGGTCTGATCCTGTGGTAGCATATATGCCATCCACAATTCACAGCCACCGCCCTGCTGGTCGCTGTCGCGGACCTCTTCGCGTGTCCGATACAGAAAGCGGTGGTAGTAACCGCCCAGCCGGCGATATTCGCGGAAGAGTGAATCCCTGGTTTGCTTGTATGCGGCGAGGACCTTAAAAAGCTCGGTAGGTGTCGCCGCTTCGTCGACGTCCCGCGTTTCCTGAGGGATTTGCAGAATGAATGGGTACTGAGGCGGGAACATGGCCTCGATGATTTCAATCCCGTCTGGTGAGGCAAGACTCTCTTTCAGCTCACGTGGCATTTTCATCGGCGACACATTGTGCAGCGGATGACATTCCCACCCCTTCATCATGCGGCTCCTCACATCTGCGAGGTCACACGCTCTTGCCATGTTGCGGCCGTGCTCAGCGTAGAGTTGTCGGAATTGAGATGCTGGCTCTGCTTTGCGCATATTTGTAATGACGGTCTGCTCCATCTTCCAGTCCAGAGCCAGCTGGTGCGGGTCCAAGAGACGGTGAGCCATTGCAATGAATGTACTTTGGCACTTGTGTTGAAGCAAGAAGGCTTTGTGAAGGAGAGTAAGTGGATGAGATGTGGGAAGATTACGGTGAGTGTGAGAGAAGATGCGAAATCAAGTGCGCACGAAGATTTCACCTCATTTGCCCAGATGATTACACGCATACACGTCCAGCACGTTCCACCATCGATAGCCTAGACGACGGCATACATTCAATGACAACACGTGCCACAAAGCGATAGCCTTGACAACAGCACACGATCCATGACATCACGTGCCACAGACAGCAACCTCAGCAACAGCACTCCGTCAATGGAAATAGATACCCCAACAACGATATATGGTTGATATTGCTCACGGTCCGAATACACCCGATTTGGTCGCTCCATACGTCTCTCTTTGTCTTGCACACATGAGTCAAGCGTACGTTGCTTTCTCATATTACTGCAGTTATCGACAAAGAAATGGCATAGGAAATTGCGACAGTACTTCGTAGATTGTCACGCGCTTATTTCAACACGCAAGGAGCATCAGCGACAGACATTCTCAATTTTTGATCGAATTGAGCGAACGCTTGCCTGACGAGACGAACCGGTCTTGTGGTGGCAATCACATGCTTGTTCTGGCAAGTGTTTATAGATGCACGTTCTGTGATGCTCATAGTTGTTCACATTGCCATAACACCTGCACACCTGAGAAGCTATGTCCCCTAGCGATAGTATGAGGTCATGAATGCCTACAAGGCTATAAAACAATCTTAGTATGGAGCTTGTGATCTTCAATTATGGTTGTGATACATAAATATTGTCAACACCCTTATTGTGCTCCTCGGATTGATACTCGGGCGATAGCAAGCCTGGACGAGGGCCAGCTACAATTCTGATAGTCTGTCCTGTACGTGTACTATTCTCGAGGTCAAAGACAAGGGGGTGAGGTGAAGTGTGAAGGGTGTGCAGGTGGAGGTGGAGGTTGATGGATGGTGGAGCTCACCCCCTTCTTGCGCGTCGGGGCCAGGGCAGGGCAGGATTTGGCGGGGCGAGGATTGGAATGGAGTTTCTAGCAGTGTGGTACACGCTGCGTACAGCTGGCCACGTCGTCCGCTCGCGTCCTCGACCTCGACCTCGAAAAAACTAATCCTCCCCGTCTTCATCACATTCATTGGCGATTCGCCCTCGCCCTTTTCTTTGCCTCTCCTGTTTCTGAAGCTTGTCACTCCCACCAATCGGGCCATTGGCGTTTCCTCATCGCGGCCCGATCGCAGCTGAAGCTCCCACCATGTCGAGCTCTGCCACCGGGGTCGACAAGACCGCCAGTCGCAAGAGAGCCACCACGCCTCAGCCAAATGGCGGCAAATCCACCGAGCAGATCCTTCAGGCTGTGAGGCAGCAGACGCCCCAAAGTGTGAAGAGCAATTGGGACTACAAGGCTGCGCTGGCCATCATCACTGTGCTCGCCTTCATCACCCGCTTCTGGGGCATTACCCATCCCAATCAAGTCGTCTTTGACGAGGTTCATTTCGGAAAGGTACACGAATCATTGCACTCAAGGATATCTCTCGATCTGCTCGACTGACGCTCCTCCAGTTTGCCTCGCTTTATTTGCAGCGCACCTACTTTTTCGATGTCCACCCTCCATTTGGAAAGCTGCTATTCGCCTTTGCTGGTTGGCTTGTCGGCTACAATGGAGAGTTCTTGTTCGAGAATATTGGAGACTCATACATCACCAACAAGGTACCATATGTGGCATACCGGGCCATGCCTGCTTCGATGGGCGCCTTGACCGTGGTCACTGTCTTTATGATCATGTGGGAATCCGAATATTCTCTGCCCGCTTGTGTTCTGGCAGCCGGTTTGGTTCTGTTTGACAACGCACACATTGGCCAGACGAGGCTCATCTTGCTTGATGCGACGTTGGTGCTTTTCATGGCCCTGTCCGTCTTCAGCTACGTGAGGTTCTTCAAGCTCCGGAATGCGCCTTTCTCCCGCAAATGGTGGAAGTGGTTGCTCATGACTGGCATCAGTCTCAGCTGCGTCATCTCAACCAAGTACGTCGGAGCCTTCACCTTCTTCTCCATTGGCGTTCCCGTAGCCATCGATCTGTGGGACTTGATGGATGTGAATAGGAGGAAAGGAGCCTTGACACTGGTTGATTTTGGCAAGCACTTCGCTGCTCGGCTCATTGGCTTGATTGTCGTCCCATTCCTCATCTATCTATTCTGGTTCCAGGTCCACTTTGCGGTGCTCAACCGCTCCGGGCCTGGTGATGACTTTATGAGCCCTCAATTCCAGGAGACTCTCAGCGACAACATCATGTCGCAAAAGGCTGTAGCCATTCAGTACTTTGACTTCATTTCCATCAAGCACAAGGAGACGAAAGTCTTCTTGCATAGCCATCCCGACAAATACCCATTGAGATACGAGGATGGCCGCATCTCCAGTCAAGGCCAACAAGTCACGGGCTATCCCCACAATGATACAAATAATCTCTGGCAGGTGGTTCCGATTCGTGGCCAACAAGCTGGTCAACAGGTCAAAGGCGGTGATGTGGTCCAGCTCCGCCACATGGTTACCGACGCCTGGCTCTTGTCGCACGACGTTGCTTCTCCGTACTACCCGACCAACCAGGAATTCACTGCTGTTGCTGAGGAGGAGGCAAAGGGTGAGCGCTTCAATGACACGCTCTTCGAGATCCGAGTAGAAGGAGGTAAACCTGGCCAGGACTTTAAGACCATGTCTTCGCAGTTCAAGCTTATTCACGTTCCGTCCAAAGTCGCCATGTGGACGCATACCAAGCCGCTCCCTGAATGGGCTTTCAAACAAGCCGAGATCAACGGGAACAAGAACGTCATGCAGCCCAGCAATTTGTGGTATGCGGAGGAGGTTGCTGGCATCGCTCCGGACAGCCCAAGACTCATCAAGGAAGTCAAGAAAGTAAAGAGCATGCCATTCCTGAGCAAGTACCTCGAGCTACAACGCGCCATGTTCTTCCACAACAACGCCTTGACCAGTAGTCATCCGTACTCCTCGTTCCCTATCCAGTGGCCATTCCTCTTCCGCGGAGTGTCTTTCTGGACAGACAACGACACTCGGCAACAGATCTACTTCCTCGGTAACCCGATCGGTTGGTGGATCGCAAGCTCCCTGCTTGCCGTATTTGCCGGCATCATTGTCGCGGATCAAATGTCTCTCCGCCGCGGCGTAGACGCCATGGATAAGCGTATGTCAGCCAGCGTGTTTATGCATGAATTTGACTAACAGACTTTAGGCACCCGATCCCATCTGTACAACAGCACCGGCTTTTTCTTCCTGACTTGGGCGGCTCATTACGCCCCGTTCTTCATCATGGGCCGTCAACTCTTCTTGCATCATTACCTCCCAGCGCATCTTGCCAGTGCACTGGTCACAGGAGGATTGGTCGAGTTTGTCTTCAATATCGACCCAACCAACATCGAGGATAACATCGTGGCCTCGTCCAAGGGCAAGCCAACCACCTCTCCGGCGGTGCGTGGTGGCGGACAGCTTAGGAACAAGCTGGCTACTCAGAGCCTCCTCGCCACTTGGGCTGCCTCTGGAGCCATCTTGTCTGTGGTGCTGTGGTCCTTCTTCTACTTCGCCCCACTCACCTATGGCAATCCTGGCCTGTCTGTGGAGCAAGTCCAGGCTCGCAAGTGGCTCAACTACGACTTGCACTTTGCCAAATAGGCTTAGAACTTCAGGGAAAGGCGGACAGTGTAGGTTTGAGACGAGTGTATTGCAAAGGAAAGGAGGTGAAGAGACAAAGACTCGGCCTCGCCGCTGGGTTCAATGTCTATTTCTTGAGTCGTTAAATTATCGTAGCATCTCATCTACGCTAAAGCTATATGGACAAATACAAAACTTCCTTTGAATGTGTATCTCTCTCTCTCCCTTTGCTCTCCTATGCCCTTTTCATTACAGTACATGCTCATTCGCCCTCGAATCGCCCTTCATGAGCCCGCAAACAGAGCAAGTCCAATACTTGTGCTCCATAAACGTAGAACACCTCCGACACGACCACCCCATCGTATCGGGCCGCTGCAGCACCGCCGCCCTCCTGCCCACTCGATCGAGATTCTCCGCCGCCGTGAGTGGACCCCGGAGCACGGTCGCGGACGTCGGGACGTGCGAACTGAACGGCGACGCGGAGATGCTCGCCGGCGTGCGCTCCAGGCCGCATGCGTCGCATGTCAGGTACGCGGGCGGGTTTATGCACGTGCACACGTCGCATGTCCAGCCGTAGGCGGTAGGGTGGGAGTCGTACGGCGGTGGAGGCGGGGTTTGATGCTGGACTGGTGGGTTTATGCGGAGGGTCGGTGGGAGGTCGCGACCGACACTGCTGGGAGCTGGTGGCGCGGATGTAGGTGGTGGTGGAGGTGTCGGTGCCACCGTTGCTTCTCTGTCTGGATTCGTGGGTTTGCGTCTGATTCGAGGCGCGCCGACTTTCCATGTCGGAGCCGAGGCGGCGCTTATAGCGGTCGCGAGGTCCGAGGCGCTGTATCCTGTGCGGTAGGGTGGGCGCTGAGGAGACTCGGTCAAGGGCGCGAGATTGCCCTGGCTGCCAGCGGTATAGCTGACGTTGCGTGTCACGCCGCGTGGCCTTTTTGATGGGTAGCCATCTGAATTGATGCTGTTCGGGAGAGGAGCGCTGCCTGGCCGAGCGATGGGGTCTGATCCTAAATTACTCCCAGAGGGGCCGGAATCATTTGTCGCTTCCGGTGGTAGTGGCGGTAAGGCCTTCATACTTTGTTCGATGGCCCACTTCATCTGCTCTTCTTCTGATAGATTCTTCGCTAGCGGAGGTGAACGTCCTGGCCTGCTCGGCCGCCCTGATACGGAGTATAGACCAGCCTCGGGATTCCAGGCAAGTCCCTGACTGGATAAATCACCCTCAGCCTGTCCCAACCGTTGCATTTCTTCCTCTTCCATGAGCTCGAGCATGGCTTCTGCAATTGCGCGATCATTGGCATCATCGTCTCCAGACTTGGTCTTGATGGTGCTCCGAGAGTTTTGTCGCGCTAGTTTATCAGCTTCGACGGAGCCACTGGCGCAGCCTCTGCTGATGGTGTTGCGCTGATCAATAGCGTCGGCGATGACTTTGCGAGGATCTTGGCCGGGCAAGATACGTTTGCCCCCAAGCTTGAAGCCTCCGAAAGGACTCTTTCCCTTTTGTAGCTTGCGACTGTTCTCTGCATTCTGCCGTGCCAGCCTTCGTAGCTCCTGGGGCGGAGGCATGTGGCCGCCCAGACGATGACCTTTAGTCAAGAAGCCTTCTCCAGTAAATCCGCGGAAGAGAAGGGTCTCGTGCTCGCTCCTGAGCTCGTCCCAAAGAGCATGAAAACTAGCATCATGTGGGCCGAAGACGATGTGAGAGAGCTCATGAAGCATGGTATCGACACACTGCTCGATAGGTAGGAATGTGGCGGGGTTGTGGGAGAATCGAAGCCGTATACAGATTTTGTGGCCATGATTTATATTTAGACCTAGCAAACGAGGGTCTTCTGGGAGAAACTCTGTCAGGGTGTGAACATGCCAGCTTCGCTTCCTCATTATTGGTTTGACCAAGGAGGCAATCTTTCTCAACCGCATCAGAGCTTCGGGTGGAGTGGGAAGACCGGTGAGATGCTCATAGGAAGAAATCAGCGAGTCTTGCTCATGAAGATTGGAAGCATAATTCTTCTGTCGTTCAGACGGCCCGCCTGCCCAGGCAGCCCCGGGACCTCTAAACGACGGCTCCATGGCGAGGATGAGATTCACGAGATGTGGCCTCGTTGGGTCAAGTGGAAACAAAAAGAGAAACTCCTAGTTCGTCGTGCAATCATCGTGCGTCGTGCACGGCTGTCGCGGCAGACGACAACGACAACGAGATCGAGACGCGGCCGATGAGGCGAATGGCGTAAACCTGGATCCGGACTTGCCGCCGGGGATGAGTTCGTGGCCGCGAGCGGCGATGGTCTATATATTGTGATTGTTAAGACCTCGCGAGGACTGTGAAGAATGGGACAACGGAGATGCAACCCTTGTGGCGTTCATTGAGCCTGACTTCCAGGTGACTTGCGGGGTGCTTGTGGGTTATTTTGGGTTATTTTCAGACGGCGAGGTGAGATTGAGACTGCGGCGATTGGCCGTGAAGGGCAGGATCTCCAGGATCTGCCACCGGTTCGGGCGCATGTGGCAGCGTAGAGCCCGCGATGGAGAGCCAGAAGCCCCCAAACAGGGCCCGCCATCGAAGGAGAAGGCCCCGACCCTGAACCTGCCAGGGCGGCAGTGCAAACTTTGGCGGGGCGAAGCGCCACACTTGCACCACTTGCGCGGCGATCGTCTCAGCATCTCGAGGCTTATCCCTCTTATTAGCCGCCGACCCGCATCTGATGCTACTCTGCACCTAGCATTACTCATCACCATTGGTCTAGTAAATCCACTTGCGCAACCGCAATCACAATCACGGACAGCTCTTTGACAGCGTAGCAGGATGCAAAGGACGCTACCTGTCCGAAGATGCTAAGCACCATCCATCGCGCATCCTCTGCCCTCTGATCTCGCTGCAATTTTACGCGACCTCGAAGCGTTGACGTCATGGTCGCGCTCTTCTGAGAGCTGCCTGAGGGAAAACACCAGGATCATCACCGCCGCCGCCTTCGCTCTATACCACCGGCATTTCCGCCCCGCCCGTGCCCCCGTAACACAGGATGTGTGGGCGATATGTGCTGCACCTGGTAAGCAACGCTCCTACACCGTGAAGAGCACCTAGCTGATCATGCACAGCGTCCCTCGCAGGTGCGACATCAGCTGGAACAAAGGAACATGCCGTCCTCCGAGTGGCCGGACGACGATGACCCCACGATCCGTCAATCATATAATTTTGCACCGGGCTACCATGGATTGGTCTACCGTGCGGACACGTCGGACAATGGTGCTTCGCTGGGGGAAGATCAACACGATCATGGCGATGTTGATATTGCGGCCTCTGACGACCAGCTTGACGGACGCATGACAAAATCCACCAAATACAAGCTTCAAGGCATGAAATGGGGCCTGATTCCATTCTGGACAAAGCGCCAACCAGACTACGGCAGCATGATGCGCACCATCAACTGTCGTGATGACTCGTTGGCGACGTCCGGCGGAATGTGGAACACAATGAAGCAGAAGAAGAGGTGCATAGTGGTTTGCGAAGGGTTCTTCGAATGGCAGAAGAAAAACAACGGCAAGGAAAAGATCCCGCATTTCATCAAAAGGACCGATGGGCAACTGTTGTGCTTTGCTGGATTGTGGGATTGTGTCAAGTACGAGGGCGCCGAGGATAAGCTCTACACATACACCATCATCACTACTAGCTCCAACAAGCAGCTCGGTTGGCTTCACGACCGTATGCCAGTCATCCTTGACAATGGCTCCGATGCAATCAGAACGTGGCTCGATCCAAGCCGTGCAGAATGGTCGAAAGAGTTGCAGCAGTTGCTGAAACCATATGACGGCGATCTCGAATACTTTCCAGTTGACCAGGCGGTGGGAAAGGTTGGCAATAATAGCCCCAGTTTTGTGGTGCCGGTCGCTAGCAAAGAAAACAAGAAGAACATAGCAAATTTCTTCAACAACCAAGCTCAGTCCTCACCCAAAAAAGCGCCCTTGGGGCAGCCAGTCAACAAAGAGGAGCCCGAAGATCCAGAGTCCAATGCTCCACTCCCGAAGGAAGATCCTGATGAGCTTGAGAATTCCAAGCTTACACGAGGTGTGAAAAGAGAAGCCTCCGACATGGATGGCGATGGGTTTCAAACAAAGTCGGCGAAAATTGCAAAGCACGACGACCAAGATCAAGACAACGATACAAAGGAGAAGACTGATGCGAGCGCAGACCTGTCAAACCGAAAAACGAGGAGCGCGACCAGCAATAATGTCACAATCAAAAGCCCAGCCAAGAAAGACGGCTCTTTAAAAATCACGAATTTCTTTGGTAAATGACCCGGTGAAACATAAAGTCACCATGTACATATAAAAGTTGTATGACTAGCTTCTCTGGCATTTAAGACTCGTCGATCATTTCGAGCTCGAAATGCCGTTGGTCGGGCGCGAGAACAAAACCATGTCGCCAATGTCGCCTGACAATCAATCGTAAAGTTGCTGTCATACAGTCACTGACGGATTGAGCAGTGAGCGCCTGAAACTGCCTTGGCTGTGTACCTGGCGGCGCAGCTGCAGCTCCGTTGACGGCAGTGGCGAACGCGTTGATGGCCGTGCCATCCCTGTCAAATTGGCGAATGCGAGCTGAGATGCGGCAAGGGATCGTGAAACTTGTCAAGAAGCGCAGGGTACAATTGCAGATGTCACGAACGACAAAATACTAGCTAGATGTATTCGTGAGCATCGAGTTAACGTGACTCTAGAATATTTGCCGGTGGAGCATCGAACACAAAACGGCAACGCACGTCTCAACCGCATGGCGCTGCAGCTAATTCCACCACACCCCCACGAACCTCGTGCTTCGGCCATGCCGAACCACTCGGATGCGGTGCGGTGTGTTGTGGCCTATCGGTCATTTGGAAGGCCTGCCTACCGAGTAGACGTCGATACATCACCAAAGTATATCTGACTGCCAACGGCCGTAAGCCGGTGCTGGACCCACGTCAATTTCACGCTCCACGTGGTATAGCCGTCAATGGCGAGACAGCCCCCTCGTGCTGGATGCAAGCCACCCGACTCCTGCAGGTCACCAGGTCTTCTTGCTCTTGTCGCGACGCAGACAACTGATCCGCTCCGACTGACTTCCAGAGCGACTTATGTCCCCTGTCCTGTCCGTGCGAGATCTCTGGCGGAAGCTCCACCCTTGCAAATGAGATCTGACAGACGTACGCGGCATGCAAGCGAATCGTGCAGCGTCGTCGGCAAGGCAAGGCTCGAACCCAATCTGTGCTGCCTGGTGGGCCTGGTGGTGCCCTTTCGACGAGCTCAAAGGACTCGAAAGAGCCTCAAGATAGATCGAAGGAGCCGCAAGCCCCTACCCCAAGCCTCTGTCCGGCAGGGCGAGACTGGCAAGACCGTCAAGACTGGCAACAAGTGGAAGTGGTACGGAGAATGCCGGTGTGTGGGCAAGTGTCAGCGTGTCAACCCAAGCCGGCATAGTTCGCCGCCCCGCGCTGCGATGGCGGCCAGGAACAGGCCAACCAGCAGCGGCGCGAGGCAGGTTGACAAATTCTGGCCTGCATGAACGCGGGCGGATGTGCAATTCCGGCCCAAAATGCAGCGAGTCTGCAGTAGCGTGGCCGCCTTGCTGCAAGCCTCGTCAACCCAAACCCACACCAAGCTGGGGGCCGCATCTTTCTTGTCTCTGCTGCAATCTTGCGCGCAGATTCAATCTCGGCCGGTGCAGAGCATTTAAGTTAGCAATCGGGGGGCCACAGGGCAGGATCTGTGTAGGCTGCCTCGTGGCCGATGTGGCTTTTATGTTCATGCCTGTTTGAGGCCCGGGCGGGAAAGCAGGAATATGTGCTTCGCAAGCATGGCCTGTTGTGGATGTAGATGTGCTCGGGAGAAGGTGGACGGACGTACATGATGCTGCTGCTGCTGCTGCTGCTGCTGGGCACCACGGGAAACAATATCTTTTTTGCATCCACGTTCAAAAAACACCTCTGGTCTTTCACCTTCCCTCTTTTCACTTCCATTCCTCCTTTGCATTGCCCATACAGTGACTCATTGCCGCTCTTCTAGAGCATTCTCTGCTCGCGCTGGACTGCTCGTCTAGTCGAAACCGACGCGCCAAATCCGTGGCCCTGCCCCTCATTCACCCCGCCGTCGCCACGAGATCATCTGTCCACCAGATCGATCTGCGTTATGGCTGCGGCATCCCACTCAATTCCTCCTGTACACTACTTTCCCGAACGACAAGGCAAAGTTGAGACACGCCGGGCACTGCTCGTGATCGGTCTTCAGAACGATTTTGTTTCGCCGGCCGGCAAGCTGCCTGTTGTAAACAGTGACAGCTTCATCGCCAACCTCAAGCGCTTGGTGCCCGCCTTTCGATCCCGAGGCGACGTCTTCTGGGTGCGCACCGAGAACGAGAACGCGTCCACAGATCGGACTACAGATCATGGGCAAATTTTTCCCGCAGCTCACCATCTCCACGATCTGAACCATAATTCTGCCCGTTACAATGATCCAGTGACTACCGATCAGCTACTTCCTGGATACGGGAACGATGACCACGCTGGCCTGACTCATATCACTGACGGACAGAACTGCGAGCTGTTCCTGACATCGACTGCTGTCGAAAGCGTCTGCTGTGATCCTGCTGACCCAGGATCCCTCTACTGTTTCGAAGCTCGAGAGCTTCAGCATCCAGGCGACGTTCATGTTGTCAAAACACACTATTCTGCCTTCAGAGACACTTCTCTACTCTTCGCGCTGAGAACTCGACTGGTCACCGAACTGTATATCGTGGGTTGCATGACTGATCTCTGCGTCTACTCAACAGCCATCGACGCGGCACAGCACGGGTATCACATCAACGTTGTCGAGGACTGTCTTGGCTACAGGTCTCTCAGAAACCACGCGGGATCAATCAATCATTTGCCCGAAGAGATTGGCGCCGACATTACCACGACCAATACAATCCTAGACCGACTTGCCCCTCAGCAGGCTCAGGCCCACAGTGAACGCTTGACTAGTCCAGAATCCGAGAGCTTTTCATCACCCATGCCGGATCTCGACGATGCATCAGTCCGGTCGGACGATTCTCGCAATCCGGAGCTCTATTACGACATGCCGGACATGGATTATAGTTTTGGTTCAAGTGTTGAGCCGCAGCTGTATTCCCAACAACATGAGGGCGACGGCTTGCTCGATCCGTACAAGCCCTCCGTCCCACTCTCTGACGCAGATCAATTCATGGTCGATCCCACGGAAGAAAAACGCAGTCCATCCTCGTGCACTTCCGGTTCTGTTGATGCTGACCTGTCAATGCGTCTCTCATCTCTTGGCAGTGCGTTGGAGTCGGCATTGAAGACCGTATCTAGCATACCTTTGTCGCTTATTCAACGCGGCGGGGTGGCTGAAGCAGAAGCTACGACAAAGAAACGTCGGTCTACGGAATTGGATGACACTCCGTTCGACGAATCAATTGTCAATTCACGCAGCCAAGCGTCTTCGATAGCCGAGTCACCATCAGACGGGAGTCGCAAGAAGTCCAAAAACATTGCGAGTCTGGCGACTTTCCCGTCGAAGCTGCCGGGAGATGCAATCGGCAGTGGAGATTCGAGTGTGCAATACAATTTGATGCCTCCAAACGAGGCCGATCAAATTTTCTTCAGCCTTCTCCATCAGACTCGTTGGCAGAGGATGTCGCATGCAAGCGGCGAAGTGCCACGACTGGTGTGTTATCAAGGGGATATCGATCCGAAAGACGGAAGTTTGCCTCTATACCGCCATCCCTCGGATGTCTCGGTCTTCCTGATGGGATGGTCTCCAGCAGTGCTTAAGGTACGAACTGAAGCGGAGCGCCTCGTCGGACATCCTCTCAATCATGCCTTCATCCAGCTTTATCGTGGAGGAAAGGACTATATCTCTGAGCACAGCGACAAGACACTTGACATCGTACCTACAAGTAGTATCGTCAACGTTTCGTTCGGCGCACAACGCACCATGCGCCTGCGCTCAAAAAAGGAGCAACAGTCGTCGTCACCTCAAACTACGGCCGCGAAGGGTCGTGTCACGGAGCGCATCCATCTACCTCACAACTCGATACTGGTGATGGGCCTCAAGACTAATGCCGAGTTCCTTCATAGCATACAGCCAGATCGCCGGTTGGCTCATGATCTTTCGGGCCCTGAAATGGCATACAATGGTCTTCGTATCAGCATTACATTCCGCCAGATCGGAACATATCTGAGCTCTGATTCGAAGTTGATCTGGGGCCAGGGCGCTATTGGGAAAACGAAGGAGCATCGCCGTGCGGCTATCAGTGGCGACCAAGGATCTGGTCAAGAGCTACTCAAACTCTTTGGCATGGAAAACAAACAGACAGGTCTGACGTGGTCGGACATTTTCGGGGGTTCAGACGTTCTTAATATGGCCAACACCGCGACTATGCCCAACACTCCGATGATCTTCCTGTCTGGTGACAACGCAGCTGACGAGAGCGTACAGCTGGCTGCGAAAAACTTCGGCATTGGCGCGACAGTGGTCGGGGCTCCAGATCTGCGCGTAGACCTGTCCCGACCTCTCAAGGACTCAAAGGGAGATCTTGTGCAGAATGCATCAAGCAAGAGAGTGGTGGCCTTCATTGACAACAATGTTAGACACACTGACACCGGTGGTATGCTAAATATCTTGCTCTATCTGCATCGAACCTACAGCGTCAGAAGCGGACGTTTGCCCTGGAACAAGCAATTCGCTCGCGAGCTCACGTTCTTCACAAGGAACTGCTTTGAGAGTCTGCGCAGCCGTGATGATGGTGTGATCGCGCAAGCGCTCTCGCATCTGGAGAGCGACTTGAAGCAGGTCCACCTTGGTAATCCTGGCCTGGAGTCGGAGCTTTTCTTCACTGGTCCACTTTTTGGGGTCGCAGACTGCGCTTACTTTCCCCTACTGGAGCCTCTTTTGACCAGCGAGCGCTTCTCGGAGATTTATCCGCTTCTGGACGCCTGGCTTGTCAGAGCGCAGGAACACATTGAGAGTCTCTGAGGAGGACGGCGTTATGGCGGCATGAGACACTTTTCACAAACGTGCTTATGACACTTTGAGCATACGAACAGCATAGCGATGGATGTGCATGGACATGGAAACAGGATTGCATAAAGTGCTGGAACGGGTGGGTGGATGGGTGGGAGATACCAGTTCCATAACGAGCACTAGAGATGAGATCAGACGACATAAATGGACTTTCGTTTTCTATCACAATCGATGATGTGTGGCTGTCGATTTGCCCCTCCATGATTGCCCCGCACTTCAGAGCACACGACACTAGACTAAAGCACCAGCAATCTACTCTCGTAGCACCAACAAAAGCGAGGACCTGCATCTCTGCATTCACTGCATCTGGACAGCGATGCGCCCACCGTGCGACGCGAATCAGGCTGTCGTGGCGAGCCTGAGCTGAGCGCCAACCCGGTGGCACTATAAACCCCATACCCTGACCTCCCCCTCCTTCGCCCGTCAACACAACCATATACACGCGCGAGAGACAAAGACAGAGAGGTACAATGGCGTCCTCAGTCCCGCACACAGTCCCGTCAGCGCCGCAGTCGCCCTTCCAGCTGAGGGATAAAGTCGCCATCGTCACGGGCGCGGGGTCAGGTATGCTCACCCCTCCGCTACTCTCTAACCACGCTTCGGAAGAGCACGGGTTGACTAGAGCAGGTATCGGGCTCGCGTTCGCGGCGCAATTACTGCAGGCTGGAGCGAGGGTCGTGTTTGCGGACCTGGCGCTGCGTCCCGAGGCCAAAGCTCTGGTCGAAGCGAACGCTGGGCGGGCTGTGTTTGTATCGACGGACGTCACGGTGTGGGATCAGTTGGAGGGAATGTTCCGCCGCGCGGATGAGGAGTTCGGCGGGGCGGATTTGGTGTGTCTCTGAATAGTTTTTGTTGGTGGATGAAGGGATACTTACTCTGCTGCCAGGTGTGTCCCGGTGCAGGCGTCTACGAGCCTCTCTGGTCTAATTTCTGGCATCCGCCGGGCAGCGCGGCGTCGCGAGATGATCCGCACGGCAGCGACGCAGGCGGACGGGGACACTATGCGCTGCTGGATCTGAATGTCACGCATCCGATAAGAGTCACGCAGATGGCTATCTCGCGATGGTTGAATCCGCCTGAAGGATCGCGCACGGGGAAAGTGTCACCGCTGAACCCCAAGAGGGTCGTGCATATCGCGTCTGTCGCGGGACTGGGCGCAGATCTCACGTCTCCGCTTTATCATGCCAGTAAGTTTGCGATTGTTGGATTCGTGCGCAGCATGGCGCGATTGGATGCGCTGGGGATTAGGGTCAATGCTGTGGCGCCGGCGCTGGTGCGGACGCCGATCTGGTACGAGCAGGAGGATAAGTATAAGCACACGGATCCGGAGAGCGGCTCGTGGATCGGACCTGATGATGTGGCGAGAGCAATGGTGGCACTGGCGACGGATGATACTTGGACTGGAGGTGCGATTATGGAGGTCTCGAAGAAGGACTCGTGGCGTAGGGTTGAGAGGGTCAATGATTCGGGTACGCCAAGAGAAGATCTGGCTGGATGGAAACCTCAGGGGATGGTGGATGAGATATTTGGAACTTTGGCTGAGCCGGGATGGGGAATGGTCGAGGCGAAGAAAAAGTAATTGCTTAATATAAAGACATGAGCAGGAGGACGTCCATGTATATAACGATGACTAAGCCTTGCTACCGGTTGTGGCTGTGGAGTGCGTGAACTGTGCCAAGACAGCGGCGTCATTGGTCTGAGGTGCGTACGGACGCCTGGCTGACTGCGGATGCGGCTTGCCCGACCAAGACAACGACGGAAAGACGACGACGACTTTACAATTGCCTCAGCCACATTCACTCCTCAACCACCACGATTGCGCAGTAGCATATACCGAGAGGGCCTCGTCTCTCAGACACTCTGCAGGCGACGCCCTATCCCAAGTCTCCGGCTCACCTTTAGACTTTCTCAGTTGGCGCCTAGACTACCAGCACAATGTCGTGGGCGGGATTCAAGAAAAATGTCAACCGGGCGACGACCCAGGTGATGATGAAGACGGGTACGCTCGACGGACCAGCTTCTCCCCGCTACAACGACCACTAACCTCCAGTCGCAGGGCATGTCGAGCGGACCAATGACCGAGACTACGCCGTAGAAGAGCGACGCTACCGGGTCCTCGAAAACGCCGCGACGCGGCTGCAGAAAGAAGCAAAAGGCTACCTCGACTCGCTACGCGCCATGACGGCGTCACAGATGCGCATCGCAGAGACGATCGACGCCTTCTACGGTGACGCGGGCACGCGCGACGGCGTTTCGCGCAGCTACAAGCAAGCCGTCGAAGACCTGGACGCGGAGACGATCAAGGCGCTCGACGGGCCGTATCGCCAGACGGTGCTGGACCCGATCAATCGGTTTTGCGCCTACTTTCCGGACATCAATGAATGTGGGCAGGCCTCACTCTAGCAGAGACAAGGACAGGGCTGATATGTGTCGCAGGCATCAAGAAGCGCAACCACAAGCTGCTAGACTACGACGCACTCCGCGCCAAAGTCAAGAAACTCACGGAAAAGCCGGACAAGGACGCGACCAAGCTGCCGACCACGGAGAAGGAAATGGACATGGCGAAAGCGCAGTACGAGCAGATCAACCAGCAGCTGTTCACCGAGCTGCCGCAGCTGATCGAGTTGCGCGTGCCTTACCTCGACCCGACGTTCGAGGCGCTGGTCAAGATCCAGCTGCGGTTCTGTGCCGAGGCGTATTCGCGCATGGCGCAGGTGCAGCAGTATCTTGACGCTGATACGAGAGAACAGTATGCCCAGGGACTGCTGGATAGTCGTGTCGAGCAGGTGTTGCAGGAGATCCGGGATTTGAGCATTGCGGGCACGGTGTAGGTGCGGATATTGTTACTGCAATACTTTGGGCACGGCTGGAGTCGAAGGGCTGTCTGGCATTCAGAGGACTATGCTTCCTGTCCGCCACCCCTTCTACCCTTACTCTTCACATAATGAACATGAACGTCAAAACTGCTTTTCATTGCTAGTCTTATTTTGCCTGTAGGAGAGCTAGATGTGTGAGACATATATGCTCCCGAACTGGGCTATGAAATGGGGGTATCTGTGAACTATAACCGCCTGTTCCTTCTAAGGGACTGCCCAACCTTGCCGTCCCCACTGAACCAGATCATGCAAACCTCATTGCCTCTGTATCTGGCCCGGCATCGCCGCAATGTCTCCGTCCGGAGGTTCTGTGCTGATGGCGTTGTCCACATACCCGGGTGGCAGACCCCCTGGGCCTTGGACGACGGGCATGGCTTGCGGGACTAATGCATCCAACGTGATTGGCGGTGCAACTGCTTGTATGTCCGGTACAGGTGTCGAGACTCCGGACACGGCTGCAGCGACAGCCGCTGGAGTATGGGACGGCATGGCCGGCGCAGTGCCATTCGTAGCTGCGGTCGGGTTCTCGAAGATAGGATGTAGCGCATAGATTGGTGCCTGGAAAGTATCGCCGTCGAAGAGGAGGAAGTTCTGGATGGGCTGCTCGCGCTTACCCAGGACGTTGATTGCGTCCTCGGCAAGTCTGCCGCCGACGAAAGCCGCAGTCGGCACAATCTCGCTGCCCACATTCTGCAGGAAACTTCGCAGGAATTCGGCCTTGAGGGTGTCTGCTGGTAGTTGCAATTCCAGCAGCTTCTCATTTGCCATCGTGGTGAACATGACGAGATCTTCCCTTGAGTGACCGGGAAAGCGATTCATGGCCCTCTCAAAATCCCACAGCGCTCGCAGAGCTGGCAAAAGTGCCGACACGCCCTTCATCTTCCGACGATTCTTCAGATACTCGGGTGACAATGGTGAGGAGTTGGCAAGCAAAAGAGGGGAATACATCTCCTTCTTCGTCACCAATTCGATGTTCTTGCCCTTTTCTTTCTTGGTTGAGACAGCAGTGATGGATCTCGTGGTCGTCTCTGCTTTCACAACTGTGTATATGTTTGAACGTTCGCGCTCAATGATATATTCGTGCTCCACCAGATCCGCAAAGATGAAGCCGTAGAAGCCATGAACACCTGTGGCGTAGAATGGCCGCATAGCCATTCGAGTCGCCGCATTGATCATGGCCGTGGTCAAGAATGGTAGATCGGTTGCCACGATCAAGTCGAATTGCTTGTAGAATTCGTCTGTGAACTGCATAGGGTCACTAGCGTTTGCAAGGACACCGACTCGCGGATTGAGCTCCTGAAGTCGCGTGGCAGCAGTCTGCGCTCTGTTGCTGCCCACGTCGTCATCTCTCAGGAAGTACTGCGCACCCAGATCGCTCTCGGTCACGACGCCATTGTCTACAATGGTGAGAGAACCGATCCCATTGAGAATCAAATTCTTCGCAATTTCGGTGCCTACGGCTTTGACGTTGATTAGAAGTACTTTTGCGGATCGTATGCGCTCTTGTGCTTGTACGCCCCAAAGTCGAATTTGTCGATCGTAAAGAGCAATTTCATCGGCGCTGATGCCAGCCGCCGTGGGGTCCACAGAGGTCTCTACTGGTACTTGACCAGCATCATGGCCGTTCTCCAGCTCTGATGCTGAGACTCATTAGTCATATTACGATGAGATCGTGACGACGGCTGTACTCACGACGCGGTCCGGGATCAGGAACAGCTGCATCTGAAGCCATGGTCGAGCGAATGGGACGCCGCTTGAGATTCAATCAAGCAGGGTATTGCGTCCAACCGCTCTCGGTCACGAGTCCTCAATGATACTCAAAATAAAGTATGGCAGTAGATGAGATGAAGCAAAGGTGTGGTATCGCAGCCGAGGAAGATAAATTGGCTGCAATCTCATACAGATTGCGAAGCTAAATAGATTGTGAAGTCTGTGAGAAGAAAAGCAGCCAAACTGGAAGGACAGGAATGAGCAGCTTTAAAGGAGAGACAATTCACGAATAGTAAAAAGCGATGCTGATCAGGCAAGGTGAACGAAGTCGGGTTCACCTGACACGGGAAGATCAGCGCGTGGGGCAGTCTGCTAGGCAAAGGACGACTTGACGCGAGTCATGTGTCGTCGCGATTAAACTTTCGACCAATCCAACTTTCGGGGGGCCCTAGTGAGCTCATCCTGTCGAAGCATACAAGACTGCTGACTGCGCAATTCATTGCCGTACTCCGACCAGCAGACTTTCGATACGGGGCTCGACCGGTAACGGCCTGAACTCTGCGCTCGCTATCCCCGACGTCGTCATGCGCGACTGACGGAGTCATTGCCCCCAATTGACCCAGGAAGCCTAGCTTTTGTCCACCGGCTATCTACAATCAATGGCTCCTTCATTCGTTCTGGCACAGCGACATGAGTTTACAAACCCAGTCCTACATATCTCTAAAGGACCCACATCGACCGGATGGTCATCAATCATCGGCATAGTAGTCGCCATCTGTGGAAACATCATTATCTCATTTGCGCTCAACACCCAGAGGTACGCACACATCAGGCTCAGTAGAGAGAAGGAAGCGAGGGAAGAAAGGACACCATCCGACAAGGCCAGAGCCCGGCGAGCAGATAGCTATGGCACAGCATCAAAGCGAGATAGCGCTGCTCAACCAGCAAAGAGCACAAACTCGCCTTTCTCCAAGTCCCGCCAGAGTTCTGGTCAAAATGAAACACGGCCACTGCTACAAACCTCTAATCGAACGGACTCTGGTTATTCGGAAACATCTTCTCATGCCGCCGAGGCAAACGGGAAGGAAAAGAACTATCTCTCTTCCCCTTGGTGGTGGCTGGGAATCACATTGATGGTCATCGGCGAATGCGGCAATTTCCTCGCTTACGGATTCGCTCCTGCATCAATTGTGTCTCCTCTTGGCGTCGTCGCTCTGGTTTCAAATTGCCTCATTGCGCCGTGGATGTTGCATGAGAAGTTCCGCTTACGCGACGCTATCGGTGTTCTGATCGCAATTGCAGGATGCGTAATAGTTGTACTGAGTGCTAGCGGCAGTAATCCGAAACTCGACGCCGATGAGATCTGGCGCCTCATTTCAACGTGGGAATTTGAGACCTACTTTGGCATCACAGCATTCTTGATTATTGCTCTGATGTATGCCAGCTCGAGGTACGGCGAGAAGAGCATTTTGATTGACTTGGGACTCGTCGGCCTATTCGGTGAGAGACAATGTGCAAAGTTATACGTGTGTCACTAACGAAATACAGGAGGCTACACGGCTCTGGCCACCAAAGGCGTCGCGTCGCTCTTGTCAAACACCATCTGGAGAGTGGTCACATTCCCTGTGACCTATCTTCTGGTCGCTATTCTCGTGTTCACGGCCATCATGCAAATCAAATATGTCAACCGATCTCTTCAGCGTTTCAACTCAACCCAAGTAATACCAACACAATTCGTGCTATTCACTCTGTCGGTCATCATCGGCAGCGCCATTCTTTACAGAGACTTCGAAAGAAAGGCCGCTGGAGATGCAGGCGAGTTCTTTGCAGGCTGTGCTTTAACATTCCTGGGTGTATATTGTATCACATCTGGCAGATCAAGGGACTCCGGCGCCGATCATGACGCTGATGATTCTGAAGATGAAGAAGGCATCCATCTCAGCGCTGATGATGGAGAGCCTGTGCCGCCAGGGGATGTCCGATCTGGACAAACATTTCAGACAACCGTTCGCACAGGCGGGCATGTCAGAACCCAGTCTTCAAGATCCGACGGGCCTCTGCTCAGGGTTATTACAGCTGACGACGATATTGCTGAAGAAATCCCGCCCGATCTTCTTGTGCAGCCGTTGACCTCGGGAATGCCAGGAGTAACATCGGCCATACATCATAATCCGTCGCGAATGGTAGCTACGCCACCCGGTTCGCCACGGCGAGCAGTTAAGCCACGGATGCATGCGACCACTTCGGATCCGGTCATCCCCGCTGCCATGTCAGCCAGAACGTCAAAGCCGAAATTGAGGCATTCCTCAATCACATCTCCGCACCTTGGGACTAGTAGCCAACAATTCTACGGTGCGGCCCAACATGAACGACCGCGAACGCCGGAGAATCAGTCGCCATATCCAGACAACGGTAGCATGACAACGCCCAGATTCGGAAGCATTGGAAGACATTCGATAGTCGATATACTACCCCATCCTGGACCGCTGACGAACCCACTGAGTAATTCATTAAGTGCCATTGTGGCCGACTCGCTACGGAAGGGCGTCGACATTGGGCCGGGCGGGTCAATGAGACGTCGTAGTCTACGTGGCAAGCGAAGCAGGCGGTTTGATGAAGCACTCACGCATTCGCCTCTGCTGCTCGAGGAGGACAGCATGGAGGAAACAGGACAAAGCCCTGCGAAGAGCGCCATGCTACATTCTAGTCAAGCAGAGAGCATCGAGACGCCCGTCGGACAGAATGATTTGGAGAGTAGGAGCTTTGGTCACATTTTTGGTGCATACCTCAAAAGGAAGCAGTCGACGGCTGAGCAGGCCGGCTCGTAGGGCGGCCGCTTCTTAGAGCTGGGCTGGACGCTGATCAATGGCTAAATCCAGGCTGTAGGCGCGTCTTGTGTGTTTTTACATGGTCGATCTTTACATAGCATGGCGTCTACGAGTCGTGATTGTGGAAACGACATGAAATGAAATGATATAACACAATACATTCTACGGCGGACTGGGGAAGCACGTGAAAAAGTCCGGAGTAATGGGGGCGATTTGCGCGGGCGTTGATTGGCGGTCGGGATCTTGGTCGCGGCAGCGGGTCGAAGCTTTAGCCGAGCAGACAGTCCGATCCCGTCTCCGTCCGTCCTTCAGTCTCGCCATCATACACTTTGTGCGGATGCTTTCCAGCAAACAACCGCTTCATCTCCATCCCTCGCCACTCCACTCTGTCATTTGAGCACCGCTACAGCTGTTGATCCATCGCTGTGGCCTTCAAGATGAGCTCATTCGGCTTGCGACCCCTGCGGGCCGCCTCCAAGGTATGCGCACGTCCGACTGGTCGCACCTCCGAGGAGCTATTCCTGGTGTGGCCGCGTCGCGATTCCTTATTTAAAGACTCAGAAAGCAGAAGCTCACACGGTCACCCATTGTAGCTGCCCCGAGGCCTTGCATGTCAGCAAGCGCGCAATTTCTCCCGCACAGTACCCACCGCCAGAATCATCACGAACCAGCCGCTGCGGGCTAAGGAGGCGTCGCCGTTCATCTCAAACAAGTACCCCGTCATCGACCACGAGTACGATGCTCTCGTCATTGGTGCCGGTGGATCTGGTCTAAGAGCTGCTTTCGGTCTCGCCGAGGCTGGATTCAACACCGCCTGCATATCCAAGCTGTTCCCGACGAGAAGCCACACGGTTGCTGCCCAGGGTGGTATCAATGCCGCTCTTGGAAAGTGAGTGATGTTGTCAGACGGCAAATTGGAGCATTTTAGCTAATGCGTTATCTTAAGCATGCACGAGGACGACTGGAGATGGCACATGTACGACACGGTCAAGGGTTCCGATTGGCTCGGTGACCAAGATGCTATCCACTACATGACCCGTGAGGCGCCTGCTAGTGTCATCGAACTCGAAAACTACGGCTGCCCATTCTCTCGTACCGAGGATGGCAGAATGTGAGCATCAAATCAAATAAACCAACAAAGTCGGACTGACAAGCTTTGCAGCTACCAGCGTGCCTTCGGTGGTCAATCCCAGAAGTTCGGCAAGGGAGGACAAGCGTATCGCTGCTGCGCTGCTGCTGACCGTACTGGCCATGCTCTGCTGCACACACTCTACGGACAATCGCTGCGCCACAACACCAACTACTTCATCGAGTACTTTGCCACTGATTTGATCATGGAGGATGGTGTCTGCAAGGGTGTAGTCGCATACAACCAGGAAGACGGCACTATCCACCGCTTCCACGCTAACAACACTGTTCTTGCTACTGGTGGCTACGGCCGTGCATACTTCTCCTGTACGTCTGCTCACACCTGTACCGGAGACGGAATGGCCATGGTTGCTCGTGCCGGTCTTCCCAACCAGGATCTTGAATTCGTCCAATTCCACCCGACTGGTATCTATGGTGCTGGCTGTCTCATCACCGAAGGCTCCCGTGGTGAGGGTGGCTACCTGCTGAACTCCGAGGGAGAGAGGTTCATGGAACGCTATGCCCCAACCGCTAAGGATCTGGCCTCCCGTGATGTCGTCAGCCGTTCCATGACCATGGAGATCCGTGAGGGTCGTGGTGTTGGCCCTGAGAAGGACCACATCTTCTTGCAACTGTCTCATCTTCCCGCCGACATCCTGCACGAACGTCTCCCGGGTATCTCGGAAACCGCGTCGATTTTCGCTGGTGTTGATGTCACGAAGTCTCCCATCCCGTAAGTCACGCGCTGACGAGTCCTGTACGAGTTGATGAATAATTACTGACCTGTATCTTGCAGTGTGCTCCCAACTGTGCACTACAACATGGGCGGTATTCCTACCAAGTACACTGGCGAGGTGCTGTCATTGGATGAGAACGGTGCTGACAAGGTTGTTCCGGGTCTGTTCGCCTGTGGTGAGGCCGCATGTGTCTCAGTGCACGGTGCGAATCGCCTAGGTGCCAACTCTCTCCTTGATTTGGTCGTGTTCGGACGTGCCGTCAGCCACACCATCCGCGACCGTTTCTCCCCTGGCCAGAAGCTCCAGCCCCTGGCTGCCGATGCCGGTGCAGATGCTATCTCCACCATCGACAAGATCAGGACCTCGAGCGGCCCGAAGAGCACCAACGAGATCCGTAGCGCTATGCAGAAGACCATGCAGGCGGACGTGTCGGTGTTCAGGACGCAGGAATCGTTGGACGAGGGTGTCAACAAGTGAGTTCATGACATACATTATCAAGCGAAGCCGTTATTAACGTTTATGCTAGGATCCGCGAAGTCGATGCCTCATTCGACCAGGTCGGCATCAAGGACAGGAGCATGATCTGGAACTCGGACCTGGTGGAGACCCTCGAGCTCCGCAACTTGCTCACCTGCGCCACCCAGACCGCCGAGGCCGCCGCCAACCGCAAGGAATCCCGTGGCGCGCACGCCCGCGAGGACTACCCGGACCGTGACGACGAGAACTGGATGAAGCACACGCTGACGTGGCAGAAGAAGCCGCACGGCAAGGTCGACATTGGATACCGCAAGGTCATTGGCCACACGCTCGACGAGAACGAGTGCAAGGCCGTTCCTCCTTTTGCCAGGAAGTATTAGAGTAAGGACGGAATCGGATTGTGTTTGATGCGTGTAAATGTGGGGGAAAGGAGGAAGAGTAGTGCTCGACGCCGACAAAGTTTTTACAAAGGGTGCACAGTGTATCAAAGTAGTCGCTCTGCGTTGTTTCTGATTGAGTTGTATTTTCGGCTGCTGAAAGAAATATAAAATATACATCATTCCCATAATGTCGCGTCCCTGTTGCCCAACCGCTGTGATATCATCATAAGCATGGTAAGAGCTGAGTGGAAAGAAAGCCGTGTCCATCCCATCTATCGTACAAATGTCAGATATCTCAATATCCTCGCTCCAGATCATCCACCTTATCCCACTGAGCCGATCCCTCACTGGTACTATCCGCCGTCTCAAGCAATCTGATCGGCGACTTGGGAGTCTCAGGCCTCGACAGCGACATCATCCACCCGACAAGAGTAGCGGGGAGGTACGAGCCGATGAGGTCGTAAGTCAGACTGCC
The DNA here is from genome assembly GCA_000836255.1 of Dothideomycetidae sp. 11243. Lineage (NCBI taxonomy): Eukaryota > Fungi > Ascomycota > Dothideomycetes > Dothideomycetidae sp. 11243. The sequence continues at coordinate 266,036 of DF938594.1, read as the reverse complement.
CCTGCCCACGTGTCTGGTCCTACGTGGGTGCTTTGCCTGCAAAGCGTCGAAGACGGCGTCGTGTAAGCGTCGCAAGGGTGTGCCTTTTATTTTATCAGCACGGTCGAGGGAACGAGAGGTTGTGCTGGGGATCTCGAGATGGCCGAGCTTGAAGTGGCATAGGGAGAGATTGTGCAGACGCAACTCTGAGGCGAGGGAGGCGGAGAAACCCTGGAGAGCGCCTATGACGGTGCTTTGTATCGCGTGGTTCGGCGGGTTGAGAGAGGGTATGATGCTTGGTGTCAGAAGGAGGACGCGGCTCTTGAAGTCCATCACCAGAGGCAGTAATTGCTGTGTGGTAAGGATCGTGTTCAGGACTTTGGCGTTAAGCGAGTTTGACCAGATTTCTGGAGAAAAGTCGCCGACGGGGCCGACTTGAAACTGCGCGTCTGGTACCAGGATAAGGCCGGCAAGACTGAGTCTGTGGCCCTGTTCGCCTTCTACAGGGAAGTGCGACCGCGAGAGCAGCTCATGTAGTCGGCCGATTTGGTCAAGGGCATTGTCAGGCTGGCTTGAATCAGCGGACGCATCAAGGACATGCGATGGCCATGCCGCGGCGATACTCACATAGACAGGATCCAAGTTCAAAGGCAAAATATCCACCCGAGATTGATTGCGCACGTGCTGCGCGTCTTCGTGGCTGTGTGTGACCACATATACGATATATCCACGTCTTTCTAGGTCGAGAGCGAGCGCAAGAGTCAGCGGCGAAGTGGCCGACCCGGCGAGGACTGCGACTTCTGTACGCGCACCTGTCGCCGTGCGTCTGGCTCGACGCTTCTGGCGATATGCGCGTCGCTGGATGAAGAGGTAGACCGCACCGGTGCCGACGAAAGCGACAAGTCCGGCACTAAGGGCTTTGTGCTTGATAGCCCAGGACTGCAGGCTGCTCAGGTAGGACGCGGGCAGTGACTTCTTGGGCGGAGGTGGCGGGACGATGTGTTGCATACGACGGGGGATCCAGTCGCGGATCTGGTCTGCCACGGTCTCGAAGTGCCTCTCGATGACTTCGGCCGTCTCGTTGTACTGCCTGGCTGCCTGTCGGAGGTGTTTAGTAATGGACGGGCGTGACAGGCAGGGATCTCGCAGCACTCACCAGGTCGAAGAGGTACTGCGCGTCGGTCATGACGGGCGTGAGGGCTCAGACAGGACTGCTGGCTGTAGGGGGTGATGGCGAAGCTGTCCTGACCTGGGTGTGCTACGGTCCAGAGATGCTGAGTAGGAGTACAGAGGGAGGCAACTCCGTATCCGCGGGTCTAGCGCGATGCCCCGCCACCAACTGTGGTCGTTGATGATTTGCCCCGCCATCACATCGCACATCGTCCTTCACCACTTACCAGCTTCCTAATGCAGCGATTCGGCCCATCTCAAGACTCTCGTGCTAATTATTGTATCAGGCGACAGCTCGAGGCCCCCTCTTCGTTCTCTTCCCCCACCTCTCCCTCCTCTTTCACTCTTTCTCTCGGCTGTAATCACAATGACCGTTCGTACCGCCCATCTTACTCCCCAGGCTCTTCTGTCCGCCCCACGGAGGAGTCCTGGCTATCCTAATCCGGCCGGCGACAAAGTTCTGTATAGTGTTTCGACATACAACTTCGACAGCCACAAGAAAGCTGTCGAGCTGCGCTGTCTCTCAGTCAAGACACAGGAATCCTCACTTTTGACTGCGTCGGATGGCATCTCCGACCCTACTTGGCTGGACAATTCGACCTTTCTCGTCCTCAAGAGCGTCGTCAAAGGCGCCACCGAGTTGCTTGTCAGCGGCACCGACACCAATTGGAACGACTCTTATACTGCCGCCACCATTGATGCTTCTGCTAGCAGCCTGAAGATTGCTCCCCTTGGCAAAGACAAGCTGGTCGCCGTGGTTGTGGCAAAGCACGACGCCAAAGGCAACTTGTACAACGAGGAGACCAGCGGCCAAAATTATAGCACCGGACGGCTGTACAAGTCATTGTTTGTCAGGCACTGGGATGAGTACGAGGGTCCCGCACGGAACACGCTCTGGTATGCCATACTCGAGAAGAAGGATGGCAAACTGCAAGCTACCAGCAAATGGGTCAACCTCTTGAAGAACAGTACCCATCTCGAGACTCCTATCCGACCCTTTGGTGGTACGGACCACTTCGATGTCAGCCCCAACGGTATCATCTTCGTCAGCAAAGACCCCGACCTTGACCCGGCTCTAAATACCACGTGCAAGGCGTACATAGCAGAGATCAAAGATTTCGCAAAGCCACCGACTTTGCTTGAGGACCTCAGTCTGCCTAGCTTCGACGGCGCGGCCTCGAGTCCTGTGTTCTCACCAGACGGGAGTAGAGCGGCCTACTTGACCATGAAGATTAATGGGTACGAAGCGGATAGAAACACGATTGCCGTGACACTTGACGTTGAAGCCCGCCAAATGTCCGCATTGATCTCGACACAGACTTTTGAGAAGTGGGACCGAAGTCCATCGGTCAGTCTACTGATAACAGCTACAAAGATTAATTCTGACCTCGGAGTAGAGCATCAAATTCAGCCCTGATGGCAAGTCTCTCTTCCTCCTTGCCGAGGAGTGCGGATGCACAAAATTGTGGGCTCTAGCCATCGACTCGAACATTTCCGGCCCCACTCCTCGGTCTCTGACGCAGCACGGCTCTGTATCTGAATTCGTTCCCCTCCCATCAGGCAAGTTGTTCGTCTCTGGCACCACACTTGTGGACAACTCGTGGTATTCCATCATCTCTCCAGGCACTCAGAACGCAACCGAGGAATGGAGGCAATCCCTATCCAAATATGGATCTACGCTTGGCCTGTCCCCATCTCAAGTATCTTCAATCTGGAGTCCCGCCGCAAATCCTAAGATCAACGAAAAAGTCCACTCATGGGTGTTCCGCCCTTCTCATTACGATTCCTCTAAGAAGTATCCCTTGGCTTTCATCATTCACGGGGGGCCACAAGGTGCTTGGGGAGACTCATGGTCTACTCGCTGGAATCCTGCCGTGTTTGCTGAGCAAGGATACATAGTCGTCACGCCAAACCCCACAGGTAGTACAGGCTACGGCCAGGCCTTTACAGATGCGATCAGGCGTGAATGGGGTGGCCTCCCGTACCAAGATCTCGTGAACGTATTTGAGTACATTGAGTCTGATATGAAGGACGTCGATACGTCAAAAGCAGTAGCTCTGGGTGCAAGCTATGGCGGATACATGGTCAACTGGATTAACGGACATGACTTTGGAAAGAAGTTCAAGGCTCTCGTTTGCCACGACGGCATCTTCTCAGTGAGCGGTCTTTTGGCCACAGAGGAGTTGTATTTCCCCTTCTACGATCTGGGTGGCCTTCCCTTCTATCACCCGCCCACTCAAGAGAAGGCCACGGGCAAAGCGGCCCAAATATCGAAGACCTTTGGACCCGAAGCGATGAACGCATGGATTGCCAACGATCCCTCGCAGTACATAAGCAAGTGGGAGACTCCTCAGTTGGTCATTCACAGCTCCAAGGACTACCGTCTGTGCGTCTCGGAAGGTCTGAGCGCGTTTAACGTCCTGCAAGCCCGCGGTATCGAGAGCCAGTTCCTCCACTTCCCGGACGAGAACCATTTCGTGCTCAAGCCTGAGAACTCGCTGGTCTGGCACAAGACTGTGCTCAATTGGATCAACAAATTCACCGGTCTCCCGGCTTTTGCGGACGAGGAAGCGGAAGGTAGAGGCTTTTTTGGCGGTGTGATGGAGAAGAAGGACGCTGCTGGGGCTGATGCCGCGCGCGAAGTGGAGCAGTCCTTGCCTGCTTTCGGCCGGCCCGAGACGTGAAATGTGATTTAGAAATATAAAAGCATGTTTGAATAAAAAGCTCGAGCACAGGAGATATGTCTGTACACGATTCATACTTCCAAGAGTCTGCATATATTGGTTTTTTGAAATGTGTGATCTATCACTTCTTTACCCATCCACTTGCCAATTCTATTCTTTATATCCGCATATCAACGCTACGCTGTCAAACCGCTCCGCCACTCAGACAGCAATAGCATGTCCATCATCACTAGCCCACCTGCCCATGACAGCCAGTACATTCCTTCTCACCTCCTCGCCGACACTATATCTCGCCGCTGCCGTCAAAGATGCCGCCGATGGGTACCGCCGCCACCCCTCAGCGTCGTCGCCGTCGTCGTCGTGATAGACCAACAAATCCCCACGCTCACTAAAGGGGACGACTCCTTCCCCATCGTCGGCGTCTGATTGCTAAAAGTCGAAATGTTTCCGGAACTGGTCGAGGTCCATGCCCGGGCCGACCATCTCCATGAGGTCGCGGCGGTTCATCATCCCGAATATCCGCCTCAGCGTGTCGTACAGGTTCGTGCTCTGGTTTTGCAGGAGGAGCTTGTCGATGGAGGCTTCGTCGCCGTTGTCCCCTAGTAGCTCGCGGGCCTTGTCGCGACCTTCGGCGGCGACGACGCGGTGCATGTCTAGTGCGCCGAGGAGGTGGCCTGCTGCTTCGTCGTAGCAGCCTATGTTGATGCACGATACGCCCAGATTGTACCGCGCTCGGACGAAGTTGGGCCGCAGCTCAAGGGCGTGCGAGTATGCGTCGATGGCCTCTTCTGACTGGCCGGAGTTGGCCATTGTGGCACCGAGTCGATTCCAGAGGAGATGCACTTCTGACTTGGAATTCGTGACGCCGCTTTCTGTGGATGCTAGTGCTGCCTCGAAGCAGTCGATTGCCTTTTCGTATTCTTCTGCGCCGTAGAAGAGCACGCCCAGACCGACCTGCACGTCTGGGTCCATTTGTTCACCCGAAGGAGACATCTGAGCAGCACGAAGGAACAGGTCCGTGACTTTTTGGTGTAGCTGCTGCCTGTCTGTGAAGCCCATTGCATCTTCTGCGTTCTCCGACGACAGAGGACCGTCGATCAAAGTGGGGTACTTCGCTGCCACCCATCGTTCAAGTGTGCGGTATGCGGTGCTGTCGTAGCCTTCGTTTGTGTACGACACGGCGAGCGACATCAGCGCCGAAAGGTTTGTAGGATCGATCCTCGTAGCGCGCTCCAAAGCTCTTATTGCCGGTGTTTCCTTCTCGTTCTGTGCTTGAGCTTGACCCAACGCCACCCACGCATCGACATGCTGATCGTCGGATTGTACAGCAGCTTCGAACGCCAGTGCTGCTAGCGAAAGATTGCCACCCTCGGACATGATTCGCATACCCTCCTCGAATGCGTTCGGAATCGACCGAAAGAAATTGTCCTTCTCAAAGAGGTAATCGCCAAGACTAGGATCGGGCTGTGTGAGTGTGTTGAGGCTGTCAAAGTTGGACCATTGTTCTAGATCATCGCCCAAATTCGCATGCTCTCCGTCTTGCTCGGCCATTTTCCTGAGCGAATCGTTTTCAGCTTGAATTCCTCGCCATATAGATTCAAAATCCCCGAAATGATCTGTTTCGGTGTATTCAGGATCTACTGACCTGTCAATGTCCTCCATCTCCTTCTCCATAGCGGCCCTTGCCTCACTATCGAGGGCTTCTTGGTCGGGTTGTTCGAGTGCGGCGAATTGCGCTTCCCAATCGTGGTCATCGAGCTCGACCATTCGACCCTTTCCTTTCGCGTCGGCAGCCTGCTGCTCCATAGGCTGTTGTTGTGCAAAAGACGGAGCGAATGAACTCCGCATGCCCATGCCTCCTAGGCTTCCATAGCCGCCGTACATGGATCCCATAGTGGGTCGGTAGCCACTCATCATTGCCGGCGGAGAGTGCAGCGGGCTCGTGACCCTAGCGGAAGAGTTTTGCATCTGCTGGAATTTGGCAAACTCTGCCGAGTTGAACGCTGCCGGACGAGCAAATCCAGCGTCCATGCCTTGCTGCTGCGGTATGCCAGGATCAAATTCCCCAGCCCAGTTGGGCGACGCACTTCTGCGCTGTGTGTTCTCGAGCTCTCTGCGCATTTGCTCCATTGCGAATGGCGGCGAGGTGGGGCCTTGAGGGATCTGAGCATTTTGTTGCAAGAACTCGTCCATCATCTGTATGGTGTACAAGTTAGCGAAGGCCCTTAGTGACAGGATAAAGATGTAATGCTTACCGCGTCTTGCGGTCCTCCCATAGCCTGTGACCGCATACTCTCGCCCATACCGCCCGGCCCTCTGCCGACCAGGCGGTCGCGTTGCAGCGACTTGTCGTCTCCGACATGCTTGGTGAACTGACTGAGCGGGTTGGCGGCTGTCGAGCACTCTGGCCCACCGAGGAAGGACATTTCGAGTGCTGTGTGCTCTCACCGATCAGTCTGGTCGATAGTGTGCTATGTGATGTTGACAAAGGGTGTAGGCATGGGCAGCGGGGGAAAGAATTAAACGTAAACGAGGTCGTTGATGGCCGGATGGTGATGTGATCTGTAATACACCTCGCCTCGCCCCGGCCCAAACTCCACAAAAGCCGAGGCTGCCGCGGCGGCAAAAACTCAAAAGAAGCCGCAAGCATCAGCACCGCAATCTGCAAACGTGGGGGAAGGCACACGACTCCTTCAACATTGCACGTGAAACCACTGCAGGCCGCGGACGAGTAGAGATTGCGTCTGTGCTTGATCCTTTGATTATTTACAATCACCACAGGATGTCCGCACTGCTTCGACTATTCTATAGTACAGTAGAGGTCCCAAATTTTGCGAACCAAGAAGATCTGTCTAGTGATAACACCAGAAGCTATGCCTCCAGCGGTCCCGCACTAACTCCAGCGCATGCTGTATCCTACTGCGATTCCCCAGAGTCCCGCGACTCCCGCGGCTTCGACAAAGCGCTGGGGAGACCATAGTCGATCCTCAATTGCCGACCATAGACAACCTTGCTCTCGAGGAACTTCTTGGCTTCCTGCGCACTCTCAATGTCGGTGAAGTCGGCATGCGCGAAGCCCCTGGGTTGACCAGAGCGCCTGTCGATGGCGACGCGCACATCCAGCACGTTCTTGACATTGCGGAACAAGTCGTGGAGGTCCTTGTCCGACATCTGGAAGGACATATTTCCGACAAACAAAGTCCGCGACGGGGGATTCCTGGTCTGAGTGGACGGGGTCTTCATCCGGCGAACGTGGTATTGGACTGCCATGCGTCGACCCTCGAGGTTCTGGCCGTTCAGCGCCTCAATCGCCTTTGCAGCGGATTCGAGGTTATCGAACTCAATGTAACCAAAACTGTTTTCTCATCAGTAAATAGCGGCGAGCCTGGAGATAGAATATGCATACCCTTTGCTCATACCGCTCGCATCGGTGACAATCTTGCAGTTGGTTACGTCTCCGAACTGCTCAAACTCGCGCTGCATGCGTTCCGGGGTGAGGTCAAAGTAGAGGTTGCCCACGTAGAGGATCTTGCTAGGCTCGGCGTTCCTTTGCTCGCGTTCTCCGCGGTCTCCACGTTGGAAGCGATCAGGACGGTCTCCACGGTCAAAGCGGTCTCTGCTCCTGACGCCTCTATCTCCGCCCCTGTCACCACCCCTCCAGTTGCGCTCGCCTCTTTCGAACGAACCAGAAGATCGGCGAGGGGCAGCATCGCCAATGGCACTGTTGACCGCGGACGACACAGCTCCGACGACCTCTGATGCTCTATCCTTGACGGCTGACACGGCATCTGATGCGGAGTTGAATGCTTCGGAGGTTGCGGAATCCGAGGCCGAGACAGACTCCTCCCTAATGTCCTTCTGCTCTTCCGCCGATGGCTCTCTGGTCACGGTCTGGCCGCCCTCCTCTTCAGCTGGCGACGCTCTCGCCTTCTCGGCAGCATCGCTGTAGCATCTCGTCTGCGACAGAATAGTCTGGCGGCTGTGCTGGGTGTTGAACGAGCGCTCGACGAATGAGGCGCGGGTCGAGCTCGAGACCGTAGACGGCTGAGACCGCAGACTGCGCAGAGCTGCGCGACGAATGAAATGCCTTTCAAGGATTAGCAGCAGCTTCCATTTGCAGATCAAAGAGCAACTTACATTGTGTAATAAATTTCAGATACAATAAAGACTTGGAATGTAGATGGATCTTGCTCCGTTACTTGCGCGACTTGGCTGAAATTTCCCCAGATGAGCTCCAACCTTCTTGAACTTTTCTCTACGGTTGGCCAGACTCGTGAGAGTGCACTCCGCAGGTGGCGACGCGATAGTGACGTCCTGATGAAAATGCATTCACTTGTATTTATGGATTCATCCCGGCACGAACTATTCTCCAATTGTAACGTCCCGCAGATCCTGACTTGTAGAACAACACGGCCGACTAGCTATCCAGTCTTAATAGAACAATACGATCGACTAGCTGTCCAGTCTTAATCTAGTTCAAGCCTTCTATATTCTTTATGAATCAAATGCTTTGCCAACTCTTCCCACAGATGCTGAAAATGCGGTTCATCATTCTTTCCTTCTGTCAAACAAAGCAGACTCAAATTAGCAGGCCAAACAATGAGATGCTCATAAGCATGCGACACTCCGCAATCAAGCAGTCCTTTAGCATAGATGATCTCCTCTTTGACCGAATCGAGCCAAGGATGCACTGTTCCGATAAAGTCGCCGATCGTCACGTACGGCATCGTGGATGCGGTGATGTTTAGTCTCGGGGACTTACATGGTCGGTGGACGCCGCAACACTGCATCAGGTAATACCCTTCGCCATCGTCGCCGTCTGAAGAGTCGTCTTCGCTGTCGTGGTCTTCTTCATGCTCGCCGGGGGGTATCCTAGTCCATACTGCTTCTGGTGTGTCCTTGTCTGCGTGCTCGAGATGAGCATCGATGAAATCTCCCTCGGCACTCCAGAGGTCTTCTTGTTCGATTGTGATGGAAGATACCGGGGGCTGGCTAAGCGGTCGGTCTGCGATGGCATCTAGTTTGCCATCTACCATATACGGCCTGCATTTTGATGTCGGATCTCGAGGATCTTCAGCAATTTCGACGCAATCAGCTAACTGACCGAATGGCTTCCATCGAAGCTGGTACATCTCGACCGAAGCTTCGGGACATGATCCTCGCATCCGGCCGACTTGGGCTGCTTGTCCCTCAGGAGTGAATCGGTGGTGACAGCGTGGGAATGATTGTGATGCTTGTGAATGAAAACGAAATCCGATGTAGAATGAAGCAACAAAGCCATCGGGAGGGGTATTGAGCTATATTTACCTGACCATAGGACTTTTGACGAGAGGCGTCTCGGCAAAATCAGCGCCATCGACGCGAAGATAAATTACACGGGGCCTAATGGCTGCCTTCGGCGTCAGGCCATGCGATTAACTGGTACAGCTTCACAGTGGCTTGAACATCGTGGCTGGCCGTCCAATTTCTACAATTGACCAAATCCAACATGTCGGAATTCTCAACTGGCGAGACAAAGCATTGGTGGCAGTGGTGCCTGAGTCTTTGATCAAGTCGTGATATTCATGTACAATTATCCTAGCATATTCACCAGGTGTCGCCTTCCTTTAGAGTAAACAGCCCATTCTTTCTCCGTTCCATCAACCACTTCTCGCACCAACCCTTCATCTTCTCACGACTCTTAGCGCTGCCGACATTCACTGTAGGTATAATCTTCTCAATCCTGAGGGCGCAGCAAAACATGGTCAGTTCCCGGAAGCTGCTGTGCTCGCTGTACGGCACTCCGAAGCAGCTGGCTCGGCTGGTCGATCCTCGTTGCGGCACCAATTCCTTCATGCTGTATCCGCTCTTCCAGTTGTCGCTGTGTAGGACAGTGCTGACGCTCGGAGACTCGACGAATCTCGAGTTCGGCGGCCTGTAGTTCCAGCCGGATGGCCTGAAGCCGACTGCCCTTGAGAAGTGATCTTTGTAGTCTTTAAGATAGTCGTCCAGCGTGTCGGCTCTAATCTCGAACAAAGGCGTCATATGAACTTGTGCCTCGGTCGGGTCGCTGGTTAAGAGCGAAGCGAGTTCTGGATCTTCAAGAGCTCTACATATGCGTTGCTTGCCAGCAGGCGCATAGATTTTGCTCTTCAGAGCCCTGGCAATGCCGAGACAGATGCGTTCCTTACCAATGCTGTAGGTGCCCACGATCACTAAAAGTCGGCCCCTGTGCTTCGCATTGGCGCGCTTGAGAACGGCCATGGCGCTTAGATCTGTCTTCTCGTCTTCCTCTTCGCCGTCCGCTTCTTGCTTAATTGCAATCTCCTCGGACTCCTTACGGATAAATTTTACCATTCCGGCGCCAGCGCGTTCACGCTTCATGGTCTCCCACCCATCAGTCTCATCGGCTCGCACTCTTGACAAGGAGACGCACATGTCTGCGCAAGCCTTGATGACTGCTTCTTGAGAAGGAAAAGCATATTTTGGATTGAGATAAGTCGTGTCCAGATAGCAGACATCGATCTTCTGATCACGTTTCTTGCCACTGACTGCATCGAGAACATCCGGCCTTAATAGAGGATGCTCCACGTGCGCCCGACAAGCTCTGAAGTCGCCGCAGTGTAGCACACGCTGTGTCTTCGGATTGGCACCGCGGCCAACAACCTTTTCGTAGAGATACAGTGACGATCCGGGGCAGTGATTGGCGGATATCATGGTGACAAAGACTCCATTCGTGCCCGGCACTTCGACCTTGGTCTCCCAATCAAGAGCGATGACATACTTCTCATCAACTCGAAGCTGCTGCTTGACCAGATTTGCCGTGACCTTACTACAGTATATTGGTCCATGACACCACTGCGCGGTGAGGCCGACATAGTGGTCGCTGTGGAAATGGCTCAAAAAGTAGGCGTTGCATCCCTCTACGGCGCCAAACCGGAATGCGTCGACGCAGATATTGAAACCAGGTAAAATCTTGTAGAAAGGACATGTGCGCTGATATGCTGGCTTGCCGAAGGATGCCTTCTCTGCCGCCGCTGCATCGGCCCATGCTGCATCTTCTGCGTGCCCTGACATCAGCTTCGAGAACGCAGACCCGCCTCCTTCGGCGGGCTTCTCACCAAGCGTGAAAGGATTTGCTTGCCCAGGTTTTGGGGCTCTGGGGACCTTCCGAAACCTGTCAACTTGCTTAGGAGATTCCACGGTCTCTGTTTTGATTTGCGCGCTCTCGCACACAGATGGTAGAGGTGTCGGGTTTCCATCAAGACAGTTATTGACATGAACAGCGGCATCGTTGTCCGAAGCACCAGCGAGTGTATGGCTGCAGATTGGACACGTCGGAGCCGCGTCTGTTTCCATACATTCTGACCCTTTCAGATCCGTCTGAGCCATTCCCGAGTCCTCGCCTTGCTCGTCATTCACTTCCAGTTCATCTTGCTCCGCTTCCAGTCTGGCCTGTTCCTCCATCCATCTTCTTTCGGCATATTCATCCCCTTCCTCAAACAAATCCTCCTCGAAGTCGCCCATATCTTGGAAGTCGGCAAAGTCGCTAGGTCCAGCCATGCTTGTTTCCTCATGCTTCAAATTCGGTGGCGGGTGGAACTCTGGAGGTGAATGTTGATTAGCGGTCAAGGCTTCTTTTCGAGAGCTCAGAAGGTCGTCTACCAAGCCCGAGTCGGATGGAGGATCCTGTTCTGCCCTGCTGGTGGAATCTGCATCGTTGTCGTCGCTGTCCGAGTCCTCGACGAACAAAGCCTTTGACTTGGGTCCATGCGACTGAGTGCCGTTCTCCGTCGCCTGAGCATCGCCGGATGATTGATGATGTAGTTTCCTTCTCTTGATGGCATCGCCGGTCTCGTTGTACTTATTCTGCGAGTCATCCTCTCTGGTTTGCTGGCCATTCCAGTCTGACAGGGACTGCGTGTGTCCAGAACCAGCGCTGGAGGGGACGAAGAGGTTATCGGCAATGTCTTCGGCCTTCTTGAAGAAAGTCAAGATGTTGCCATTCGGCTTTCCCTTGGCGATGCCCGAGCTTGGATTAGTGCTCTTCTTCGGGTTTGTGCTGCCTCGCCCGATCTTTGGGAGGCTCGGTGAAGAGAGGGTCGTCATTTTGGGTCGTTGGACTTCCTGAGCCTTCACATCTCGGATGGCGGTACGAATCCCGCTCGGTGGCGACGGCGGCCGTCCAACTGAGGGCTGAACGTAGTCTGTCGATGGCCTCTGTGCGTTCTCCCGCGGATTACGGAACATTCCACCCGGGTGCCCTGTCTGCTGTCATGAACGCGAGGTCTGAAAACACCGGTCTTCGCATTAATGTCTAAAGTTGAACTCGAAGGATATGGCGAAAGGTCCCAGGCACCAACCCAGGTCGCGAACGCGGGAATGCTCACGTGACCTGGAGTCGCCTTCCTATATGCCACAATTCCACAATTTTGGGGAATACCTCCATATGTTTCGGCGATAACACTCTACTGAAGAGTAGAACACTGCTTGTCAAGGCGATGAATATCTCAAGTATATGCATTTGGAGGTTATGTAGCAGCTTTGTAGCAGCCTATCGATTTACCTCACGTATGCAGTTCAATCGAGGATCGCCCTTTTCGACATGAAAAGCTCCTTACTCTTCACTGTCCTTCCAGGATCACGCAAAGGGCTTCTGTCTCTTCACCCTTCGGGACTATCAGTGGGCACTCTTGCGGTCTGCGTATGATGAGAGGTCCGCTAGTCCTCCGAATCAATCGGATACTTCACACAGCCTGCAACAGAGGCCGTCGAGACTTTATTGGCCCACTATCCAACGCGTGTTCAAGGAAGCGGACCTGGAGTCGATCGAAGTTCTGACAGAATCGTGATCATTTGCGATGTTGCCAATTGCTTGTGCGTGGTCTAATTTAGCCTTGCTTCGCTTTTTGTGCCGCCTGAGCCGCTTCTAAACTCTCGTCAGTGATAATTCCACATTGTATCAAGGGTGACAAACCTCGTCTCGCAGCGTCTTCTAGCAAAGGTGTGTCGACGGCGCCAGCTGGGAGGTGGACGTATCTCACCACACTTCCTCTTATAAAGACATTCTTGACGGAGCTCTAGGGTCGAAAATCAGTTCATATTCTCTCAATCTTATTGTTCCGCAGCTCCGATGTAAGACAGGATCAGCAAAGCGCCAGCAGCAGCAACAGCAGTGCAGTGCAGCAGCACAGCCGCGTCCAATCTTAGCGATTGTGCTCACGTAGTGGGTTCACGTACCAGATGGGGATATTTGATGTCTTCCATGACCGTTATGTCGTCCAATTTGATGTTCAGATACTGATCCACGCTCTTTAACGTCCCTCTTATCGAGATGTCGTTCTTCAGTTCCACCGTGACCTCGTGGTTGACCAGAGTTTTGAAGAAGCTAGCGGGTATTGTCAGAAAACAATATGGAGAATGATGGCGCAGGACATCAACACTCACCTGAAGAACAGCATCTTGAAAGCGTAAGGACAGGTTGCTCTGAAAGGGAGGTCTGACAATTGAGCGATGAGAAGGTGGAGGGGAAATGGTATAAGAGGTCGTCACTGGTGGCCGCGACTGCGCGGAGCAGCGGGCCGTGCGCCGATACATTTGTCTATACCGCCGCATAACATCTTGTCTATTTCTTCGTCTATCTTCTGATTAGATAAAGCCATGAGACTCATACCATTCACACAGCTCATCGACGTCCGCATCTTTATCTGTCTGCCACAGAAGAGGTACCAAATCGTCTGTTCCTTGGTGATTGACCATGTCGATGACAGAACTCCGCCAATCCATCCAGCTCTGCGAACCCCCCTGTCCCTCACTCTTGCTTGCAACAAGGGAGTCGAAAAGCTGCTTGAACTCCTCTTCGCCATGGATGCCGATTCTCGGATCAATGGCAGAGGAAGTATTTGCGCAGGCTCCGTGCCGATGCTCGGGCGCATCCCATTCGACCGTGATGGTCATGCCTCGGAACCTGAAAACGCGCTTACTCGGCCGGGGCAATAATTCTTCAGGCAAAGCTCTTTGTTCATCTGATCCTTCCTCACGGTGCGAGAGGCCAAGTATTGACAGAGCTTTGACCCTCGAGTTAGCAGGTGTTTCTTTACGCTTTGCAACAGGATTTGCTTGCGAAGCCACTGCGAGTGGTCTCGAGATCACTGGCCGCGGATGGTTAAGGCCGTTCTTGCCCTTCTTTCTCTTGGGCTTCAGTCTTGTGAGGACAGAGTTGACAAACTCTGACTGCTCTTTCGAGTACATGAAGCCTGCCTCCATTGCTGCGTGATGTTAAGGTGAAAGTAAGCCGCCATTCTGTAAGTGTTGAGTGAGCGTTTTAGTACCGATTTTGTAGGTCACAGTGAGTGGAACACAAAGAGACATTCAGTCATTGTAGAAACAAAGGTGAGAGGAATGCGCGGCCGAATGCGGTCACACGCCGGAGGTGACATTCCTTTGAAATCCGCTATCTAGCCATCACAAACGCCGGCGGACGGGTACGGTGAACTATCCGCTGGCAAAGAAAACCCCCGAAAAACTGTATCTGTTGGCTCGTACGCCAAATCCCACCATCTCCGCCGCTCCAGTGGCTCGTACGCCATCATCTTCAGTGCTTGATCCCGCAGCAGTGCTTCTGGCGGCAGACCGGGCAGTATGTCTGCTCCGGCCGGGGCGGAATCGTCGCGTCGACCCACGGCGCAACCCCCTTTGGTAGGTGTAGGACTGGTCGCGAAGTCGCCGTGGTTGTAGTGGCGGCGGCGGCGCTGGTGGTGGTGGTTGCCGTCGTCGTCGTCGTCGTCGTGAGAGGCGGCCCGACAATTGGCACGTCGACCCAAGGCGCGACACCCTTGGGCAGCTGCAAGTACCTGTACGGCTCCACGAGCTCGTCCCAGGCCATGCGGCCGACGAATCCGTCGTCGTCGAGGGAGCTGGTGCTGCCGCTGATGATGGGCCGCTTGCTGAGATGTGTCGGCTCGAAGAAAGGCTTGAAGAAGTCGACCGCGATGCAGAACGCGAACCAGCACACGAGCAGCCGCTTGATCCACCCGACGAGGAAGCGGCGCCAGTGCCACACGAAGTGGCCCATGTCTCCCGCCCGCAGGAGCATGACCTGGTGCCCCAGCGCCGCCCACCACACTCCCACCCGTCCTCGCGCCGCTCCCAATCCCTCGAACAGGCAGACGACCAGCGCCCACACTGCTCCGCCGAGCACCACCACTATCTGTCCCACCAGGAGCCCAACGACTCGCAGGGCACCTCCGAGGGCACCCACCAGCGCATCCATGTCCGGTCGTGGCAGCGCGACCAGCGCGGCTACCAGCCAGCCCAACACCGCGGCGAAGTGGAGCGAGTGCGCCGGCGCAGCTCGCTCCCCGATGATCTCGACGTCGGTCGGGGCGTCGTTGTCGTCGTCGTCATCGTCGTCGCCGGTCAGGTCGATGACCTCGATTGCTCCCCAACCGACCTGCCTGCGGGCCGCGTCGAAGTCGAAGTCGGAGTCAAATTCGGTGAAAGACATGGTTGGATGATGGATGATTACTGGATGGAGAGGCGTATGGGATCTGATCTACTGCACGGAATTGGGACGGGGATGGGAGCTTATATGTCTTACAGTTCTATTAAGTATACGTTTGCCATTGTCACTGATCTACGAGTAACAGGCTATTCATCTCGGATGAACGCTGTATTGCTGTGTCGGACAATAGAACCAGCATACGAAAGTGAAGAATAGCAGACTGCGAGAGTGAACATTTCGCATTGAAAGCGTCGCAAGTGAAACACTGACGATTCACCGACAATGCGACACAATCGGCAAACGAGTGACTGGATTTAATTGCAAAACATATCAGGGGAATAAGCTCAAAAGAAACGATGGGAACTGCAGGGCGTCGCATAGTCACCGCCTTCACTCACCACCGGCCTTCCTGGCCCAGCCCACCAAGCACCTCCACCCAGCTCCCTTCCGTCCACCTTCCTCAAGCGCCCGATTGATCCTAGCCAGCATGGCTTCCTCATCACCGCCCATCTCGCGCTGCAGTGCCAAGATCCATCGCTCCCAAGCCCTTGCTCCGACTAGACCGGTCAAAGCACGGACCGAGCTTGTGCTGCCCACGAGTGGTACCTCGGGTAATTTTGCAGGAGGCCCTATGTACTCAAAGGCACTATCCTGTCGTACATGGCCACGGCGTGAACGCTCTGTAGGAAGAGACGTGCCGTCAGCGCTTTCGACTGGAATGCAAGGTCGGCCCCGATCGGTCCATGTAGGCAACACATCCGCGCACGGGAGTACGAGCCAGGCGCGCTTGACTTCTGCAAAGCCTGCATTACGAAGGCGCGGCAGGAAGTATCTTGAAGCTTGTGGGTCGTATGCGAATTGGCGAAGAGCAGAAGCAAGGTCGTTGCTCAAGGCCTTGCCCAGTGGACCCGGGTGAAATAGCTCGGCATCCATCAGATTGAACTCTAACACACCACCAGGCTTGAGAATGCGAATGAATTCGGCCAAAGCCAGATCATACTCGTCCTTGCCAGGATAGATAGTCGAATCTGGGAAGCGAGTGCGAAGCATCACATGCAAAGATCGAGCAGAGATCACATCAAAGTGATTGTTGGGGAATGGAAGCGACATGAGGGAGCCAGGTCTGATGACTTTGTGGTTGGCAGGGCCTGTCAGAGGCTGAGTTGGGATCTGTGTTGAGTCAAGCGGGATAGTGAATACAGTAGAATTGCGGTATCGTAGAGCTACTGCCCATGCCCAGTTGCAAGAGACTCCACCACCAAAATCTAGAACCCTTACTTCAGGTTGTGATTTGAGTTTCTCGACAATGGGCGACGTGAGAAGCCGAGATCCAAAGACTTCCTGTGAGGCATGCAACTCCCACACCGAAGACTGAAGCTGTTCAAGAGCCTCGCGTTCATGTCCTGCGCGTACGATTGTCTCTTTCAGCATGTCATCTTCTGTTTCAGGGGCTGTGATGGGCGAGATGGGGTCTCTGGCTGTGGTGCGTTGCCCTCTTGGTGACCGGAAGTTGCCTCTGAGCAGAGCGCTGTGCCGAGCTGGCGAAATAGTCGACATGATATGGGACGCTTCTGCCCGTGCTTGGCCATGCAGAAAGGTATCTCTTGATCTGAAGCGTTTAGACATGTAGCGGAACCCCTCGAGAAAGATGTCTTGCGCCTCAGTCTCGGCATCCTCGAATTTTGGCACTGCCCCTTCCGGCACACTCTGGAGAAATCGCACGGACTTTTTGGAGGAGGGTGTGTTCTCGATATACGTGATCGATGATGCCGAGGTCTCCGGCGTGGAAGGAACTATCGTCTCTGGGGAGAAACAGCTTTTGACGTTATCTGCATATGATGGGCCCGAAAGATTGATCATCCATGTCAATTGGGCACCAAGCCATTCTTTGGTTCGCAGCAGAGTTTCGTCGGGGCTTTCCTGGGCTCGATGCACGAGTGCTTGGTCGACGATCTCCGTCGCTTCGGTGGTTCGATGCTCGGTCAGCATCGTGTCTTGCAGGGTCGTGCATAATCGCGCTGGTGGCAGAACCCCAGGGCTCGACCTCCCTTCTCTAGGAGGACTGTAGTTCCTCCATGGAAGCCTGTAGAACCTCTCGGCCGTTCCTGTCGAAGGAGGGGGTGGAGTTCCCACGCACCAAGTCTGCCTAGTCGAAGGCTCAAGTGATCCGAAGAACGTGCTTGGCGAGGGAACGGTCATCGCAGAGACTGGCTCGCTAATAGTAGACGGTCGAGGAAGTACGGAGTTACGTGGACGAGCCTGCCGATCTTGATCTCGCCAAATGCATTCGCGCACGACTTCTTTCATTTCCTCCAAAGCTTCGTGGGGTATGATCGGACTCGTGCTGGGCGAGCTCGCTTGACTGTTGCTTGAGATCCGCGAAAGTTGGCGCAGTACAGCAAAGGCTTCGGCGTCGAGCTGGACTGGAGCTTCCCATCCGTCCGCTTTGGGAGAGTACGCCTCCGGGGTTGAAGGACACCTTGAAGAGGCGAGGCCATCAGAAGTAAAGCTTCCGTCCAATGATGGTGTCGACGCCCCAGATGGAGCCCCATTGAGCCTTATAGATTTTGCGAAGCTTGACGCAGGGCTTGCCGTGGGCGGTGGGTTCGAGGCCGAAAACTCGATAAAGCTGACCACATGTGGCTGCTTTGCTCGAGGAGGCTGCGGCCACTGCCCTGCTCTGGGAATCACGAGAGGAGGATACTTTGCTCTGCTTTTCGCCGCTTGTTCCTTCACAGAATTTGAAGCTATCAATGGCACTTCGATTGATTCGTCGTCTGTCAAACTGTAGAGATCGTCATCGTAGCCATTCGTGTTCTCATGACTCCAAACGGACGATTGCTGAGATGTCGCATTCGAAGATGCTGTCATGAACAGTGACGATGATGCTGGTCCATTGTCAACACGACCGTAAGCCACCGGGGATATTGGCTTTGAAGGAAGACGACGGCCTCTCCTTTCCTCGATGTAGTCGCCGCTGCCCGCAGCCCGTACCAGCGGGCGTTGTTCAGAGCGATTCTGAATAGGAGCAGCCATTACAGGAACCCTAAATAAGAGTGGAATTGAAATTTGAGAAACAAATGCAGTCGCTTACGAGAAGTCGAGATTATTAGTGATGGAAGAGAAAGCGCCGACCAGCGGGCTCGATACTAACGCGAGGACGACACGATACCGAGAGCAATGATCGTGGAAGAGTGATCAACGGAGGTACGACCAGCACATATAGACCTACCTCGGGCGCTTGCGCTGTGGCAGCACCAATCCGAAGGGAATTTCCGCTGAAGGGCAACGAGCATGCGCTGGCGTGCAGAGTCCGCAGCATTCCGTTCGTCAGTCATTTAGCCACAGCGTAGTAGCATGTACGAAGACGGAGGAGGGCCAATGAGAAGTCAAGGGCTGGTTGGTGCACTTGGGTGAGGCAATCATTGCGGGCGCTTACAGGAAGCCAATCGGACGTCGAGAACCCTCCGCGAATGGAAGCTGGCGGCATCATGGGTCTAGCGAGAGCGCATACTGTTCAGTGAGGCTGTGCGAGAGACTGCCTTTCAGTCAAAGCCGGACCGATCAAGTCCCTGTGTACTGTCAGTAGAGGCAACTGTCATTGTGGTTGGGAAGAGGATCTCGGATGATGTCAAAGTCCCATCAAATGCCGGGACTTTTCCGATCCCCGACTCCATGTTGTATTGGATTCAACGCAATCCATGCCAAAAGACAGACTCAGTCACGTTACTGCGTTCAAGAGACACCAATTCTTCTTCATAAATTCTGCAGCCAGAGGCAAAATCAATCTCACATCTGGTCATGTCGCCGCCGCCGGCCATTATAGCACCATCCATCCTCTCGGCCGATTTTGGAGCGCTGGGCAAAGCATGCTCGGAGACCATCACAAATGGGGCGGATTGGCTGCACGTGGATATCATGGACGGACATTTTGTGCCGAACATGACCTTCGGCGCTCCAGTAGTCACTATGATCCGGTCACACGTCGACACGCCCACTCATGCTTTTGGAAGAGGCACATTTGATTGCCACATGATGATAGCAGAGGTACCTTCTGTTCCTGACTGGCTGTAGCGCAAGCGCTTACGAGTACCCAGCCGAAAAAATGGGTCAAGGACTTCAAAAAGGCCGGCTGCGATCTGTATTGCTTTCACTACGAAGCAGCCATATCATCTACGGCAGCGACGGAACCTTCCGAGTCCTCGTCTGAAAAGACCAGTCCCAAAGAGCTCATCAGATACATCCACGAGCAAGGACTCCGAGCGGGAATCGCAATAAAGCCCAAGACCCCTGTTGATGTGCTCTACGAGATTCTGGACGGCAAAGTGAAGGAGGAGACCCCAGATGTATGTCAAAATGCTCTAACACAATTATGGTCGCTGACACACTGAAAGATGGTCCTCATTATGACGGTGGAGCCCGGGTTCGGCGGTCAGAAGTTCATGGCAGACATGATGCCAAAGGTACAGGCTCTGCGCCAGCGGTATCCTGATATGAACATCGAGGTCGACGGCGGAATCTCTGAATCGACTATCGACGTGGCGGCAGAGGCTGGAGCCAACGTCATTGTTGCCGGTTCTGCCGTATTCGGCGCAAAGGATCCAGCCGAAATTATACAAAAGTTGAGAGAGGCTGTAGAGAAGCGGCGGTGACTATCCGTCTTCAAGCTGTAGATTGAAAGCATGTAATATACCATCGATCAGGACATGATCGCCACCATTGTACATGTAGGAACTTGAAACACTGAGGAAGAAAATGCAGTGAAAATCAGGACTTTGAATTGCACAAGACGTGACACGTGAGGACCGCAATCTTAGTCTCGAAATTCTTCTCATCAGACCATTTCGCATGATTGCATTCAGAAGCCGCTCGTGACCCTCGGTGATTCGAATGAGACTGAAAGGACTACTGTCATCGCAGATTTACATGGCGTCCGGGTCACCAATGCTCCAGCCCAAGCCTTGACCTTTGCGACCGCCCATGCCATTACCAGCTGTCTTGTATACCTGCTTCTGTCCACCTTGGCCACCGTATTGTTCAGGAGCATCATCTCCTGCCACGTCCCAGAAACGAGTGCCGGCTCGGCCACCCATGCCATCACCAGCAGTTTTATAAATTTTCGAACTCTTCTGGGTTTCTTCTTCCTGCATTTGCCCAAAGTTCCAACTCGACTCCATGTCACTGCGAGCCTTGGTGACGTTGGAAACAGCCTTAGCAGGCGCATTCTCGTTGCCAGGAGTTGTATTTCTCAAGTTGAAATGAGGGTCATGATCGGCATGTCGGCGAGCTGAATTAATGTTGGTCTCAGTCTTTAAAGGTCTCTTCCCCTGAGCCTCGGGCGTATTCTCATCCGTGATCTCGAAATTAGTTTTGGCATCAGGACGTGGAGCATGGACCACAGGGCGCTTGGCCGGAGTTGGCCCAGCCTCCTCGTCGATACCATAGCCAATATGTCTCTCTTGCTCGCGATTAGGCCTGGACACGGGCTTCGCTGGTGTGTTGAAGTCGTCAAAGTCCCAGTTGGAATTTTGTTTTTGGGCTCCGCGGCCGAAAGGCTGATTTCTGACAGGGAGAGCATCTTCGCCGTTCCCGAACTCAAAGTGATCGTGCTTGGTGGGGTCCTGCTGCTTACGCTGTGGTGATTGTTCCCGTTCACTGGGCTTGTTCTCGTCGAAGAGTCGATTTGGCTGGAAATTTTGACCTGCTCCGGACTTGATATTTGGCATGTGCGGGTTCCGGACACTTGGACTGCTGATGGACTCAGGCGTATCACCCTCTTCTCCACCAGGAAACAACTCGCCCCACTGACGTTGCTGAGGCTTTGCAGACTCTCGTGGATCGACAGTAGAGGTGAACTTGCCCCGGGGCTCATTGGTGCCTGTAGCAAAGAGCCTCGATGTGTATTCATCTGGCATTCGGCCATTACCAGCGCTCTGCGCAGATTGACCATTGCCTTGGGGCGATGCGGGGCTTTCTATGCTCCGTTTCATCAATTTTGCTTGTTCCTTTCCATCACGGATGGGCCAATTGCGTCCTGTCTTGCCGATTGCGTCCACTTGTTTGAGCATGGTGCTCTGGTCCCAATACAGTCTGATCTGGGAGATTTTGCCATTCGAGTCAAGGGAGACAATATGGACCTATTCGAGTGAGCCTTGCTGCACGTTGCCTTGCGCGTCTCGTGCACTTGACTGACCATCGGACAGACAGCAGTCACGTCGGCCAGCATGTTCTCATCCATGTTTGGCAAAATGAGCCCACCTCCGTTACGGAAAACAAAAGTAGTCTCGGTTTCGGCACAGACCCCATTGTCACTGCTTATACAGCTCAAGATCTTTTCTTCCTTCTTTTGAACCTGCTGCTCTTGGGCCTGCAAGTGCTTCACAATGGCATCCGCATCTTTGATCGTTGATGTCGTGGTGATGTAGTGGAGGGCCGCACTGGGCGCCAGATGGGAGACATCAGGCGACCGAAGAAATAATTGATAGATATCCGACATCTTCGACGAACTGTGCAATAATCTGCTCTGGGTTCTGCTGAGCGAGGGGTATGTTTTGGCCACGACGCGCCGAGACGGGTGGGCAAGAAGATGTACGAGTCCGGCTGACTCAGCGATTGGAGAATGAACGGCCGGTATGAGGTGCAATGGCTGTGAGCGAGACGAACTGCAAGGTCCAAACGGCTAGTGTGCAGGAAGCGATGTCACGTATAGCGATAATACGCTTCACAAGCACAATCTTGATGCTTTGCCCCTGGCTTCGCAGCAAGGACCTCCTAGTGGAGTTCGGTAAATAAACACAACAACTGGGCTTCGCGCCGAGACTGGAGCCGCGCTACATTACACCACCACACGACTACGAACCCTTGTCGCTAGAACAGGAGATCAACCAATCATCGAACACAGCAGATCAGCTCACCGCCGCAAGCGTGCTCCGCCATGTTCAGCACCAGCATCAGCACCAACACCAACACCTGGCACGCGCATAAAATTCACAGAACCGAACGTGATCGATCGCAGAAAGCTCGATGGTCCACCACCGCTCTGCAATTGCCGGGCGCGCCGCTGAGCCGAGATGCCGCTGTCGCGCTTCCACCTGCTAGATCTGGGGCAGTCGCTTGCTGCACAACGGCCGCACTGACATCATGCCCGCCCGCCTTACCAGCCCAGCCTTTTTCGTCGTCTTCATCTATACAGCACGCTGTGAACGGCCAACGGCGAAGAGACGGCGGCAGCATAGAATGCCTAGACGACAAAGCTACTTGGCTGGCAGATGGCCGCTTAGCCGGCTTTGCTCTACGGATTGAGACGGGTCGTTTCATTGTCGGAGGCGCTCCATTGAGCAGTAACAGGGTGTCGCACCCTCAAACCGCGAGCCCCATCGTTCCCAGCCGTGCCCATCTCCACCCGACGAGCCAATGGGCCGATCGCCCGCGCTCGCAAACTCTGCCTGACATTTGGCGTCTAGCGTATGGCGTCTTTGGCCCAGCTTTCTGCTGCAGCCGTTGCCGGTCAAGGCAGGCACGTTACCCACCGTTTGCCTCGTGACGTCGGGAGCTTCTCGTGGTTCGCCTGCCTGCTGCACGCTGCGACCCACCAGACTACGCGATTTCATGCGCTCAGTCGACTCGGTTGCTGGCAGTATATCGCATTCTAGCCACCGGCGGATGATAACGTGGGCCAAGAGCGATACCAAGAAGCGCAGCCGGAACAATTGCACGCCTTGTTCTGTATTAATAGCCCGTCAGCAACGAGGCTGCCCCCGCCGGCAAGGCCAAAGGGCTGCCCTCCCAAGCACGAATGATGCTCCCTGACTCACCTGACTTTTCGAGCTTCTGAAACCCTGCTTCTCGGCCATTCATCCTTGGGCGCCTCGCCCTGCTAGCTACAGCCACTGGCCCACTTTCGCGTACCAACCCCGGGCTCTCAAAGTCACCTCACCACTGTCCCGCGCTACGCTCGGCTGGCCGTGGCTTCTGCTCATCATCGGTCCTCAGCCGCGTTCCGTCGTTCTTTATCACCTCTCCTCCCACTGCCTCACATTCTGGTTCTTTTGCTTCTTTCTTTCCCCTACCCTCCTCGACGTCTCGACGACTCGACGACAAAGCTCACCGCCGGATCCGGTGTCGCTACACACAAATTGCGCAGGACTTTGGAAAAGGCTGGGCCCGGATCTATACCTCCTGCGGACCTCTCACGCGACCATTCCATTCACACGAACTGCTTAAAGAACTCGGCCAGGATGGAATCCATTTTCGCTTCCACATATGAGCCTTTGCCCGCTATTTACCGGCGGCCTTCGGTCGAGTCGATTTCACGCTCTAGCTCATTTTCGTCCACATCTTCGTCGCCGCGGTCAGCTTCGCCAATGGAGGAGCGACGCTCGGACGCTGAGGCCCGCATGGACGAAGCACTTATCAAGGAGACCATGGGTCTACCGATCTTCCTCTCTGGTCAAGCCAGTCCCGTTGCCCGCACATCTCACAAGTCTGGCAATCCCAAGATACTGTCGACGCCTGTCAACTCCTCATCCAACTCATCCGCCTCCGACAATACAACGTCTCGATCATCGCCGACGCCCGGCAAGAACTTCTCTTCCTTCTTAAGCGTTGCTCGCACATCTCTCGACACTCTGGTCCGAAAGTCTGCAACTTTTCTGCTGGAAGAGGCGGATGACGCAGCTCTCGTTATCGAATGGCGATGGGAATCTGCCAGCGCTGCCAGAAATCGCCGCAACAGTGTCGGGAATGCTTTGCTCGACAAGGATGGATGGGTCGAAGGCTGGCTTGACTAAACCCCAGGTTTGGCCTGATCGTCCCGAATCATTAGCGCCCATATGCGGAAACCGGGTTGAGCATTTTGTCTCCCCGATTTTGACAGCGATGCGCAGGTCGACTTATTTTCTTCAAAATACCCATTTTCGCATTATTAATGACCCAGGCAAAATGTACATAGCACACAGCGAAAGCTGATAATGACCAAACCATTCCCCCCAATGCGACCATTTCACTTCTTCTCTTCTCGAACGCGTGCGAAGGCTGTGTACATCATAATATTGACTGCAGTGCAGGCGATGATATTCTTGTGGTCGACTCGAAATTTGTCTTGACAAATGCCGGCGAGGCGAGATCCTCCCACCACACCATCAATGGGACAGGTGGGGTCACGCAGTCCCTTTCCTCCCGGCACCGTTGAACTGTGGTACGGCGCCCCTCCTTCTGCTTGATAACCAAAGACAAGAAAACCGTCATAAGTACGAGCTCGCCCTCTGATGCTTCTGTCACGATGAACGTGCGATCCGATGACAGTGGTTTGACCGACAACGCCGACACCGAGCATGGAGACAGCTCCAGGCAAGTCGATCGGTCCGTAAGTATCTATTCAGTGCCTCACCTGGACCACCGTCACGATGTCATACACGGACTTTTTCTTCTCCTTGCTTACTCTCGTGGCTGTTTACTTTCTATCCTACATCCCAGTCTACCTCGAACATGCGTCCATCCGCGACATACCAGGGCCGATCACCGCGGCTTTTTCCAACCTTTGGCTCATGTATCAATGCCGCCGAGGCCGAAGGTATCAAGCCGTCGATCAAGCACATAAGCGATATGGGAAGCTCGTCAGAATACAGCCGCATCACGTCTCCGTGGCAGACGCCGGAGCTATTCAAACAATATATGGCCATGGAAATGGGTTTTTGAAGAGGTATCAGCATCCCGACCTTCGGACCAGTATGATATAGCCCTTAACATCCTGGTAGCGAGTTCTACGATGCCTTCGTAAGCATTCGACGAGGTCTGTTCAACACACGCGATCGGGCCGAGCACACTCGTAAGAGGAAGACCATCTCCCATACCTTCAGCGCCAAGAACGTCCGCCAATTTGAACGTTACATACACAGCAACCTCGAGATGCTGGCCTCACAGTGGGACAAACTTTCCGATTCGGCTAATGGTGGGTTCGCTCGCACGGATGGACTGAAATGGTCAAACTACGTCAGCTTCGATATAATCGGTGACCTCGCATTCGGAGCACCTTTTGGCATGCTAGAGAAGGGAAAGGATATCGCAGAGGTGCGGCTCACACCCGATGCGGAGCCTACTTTTGCTCCTGCAATTGAAGTTCTGAATCGACGAGGCGAGGTCTCAGCGACGCTTGGCTGCTATCCCGCGCTCAAGCCCTACGCCAAATATCTACCAGATCCATTCTTCTCAAGTGAGTCTTCAAGACTATGTGACAGCAACGAGTCGCTGACTTTTGCAACAGAGGGTGTAAAAGCCGTAGAAAATCTAGCGGGCATTGCAGTCGCTCGAGTTAATGATAGACTTGCCAATGCCGACAAGGTTGATCGAGTTGACCTTCTCGCACGGCTGATGGAGGGGAAAGACGAGAACGGCAATAAGCTCGGTCGATCTGAGCTTACAGCTGAAGCACTCACCCAGCTCATTGCTGGCAGCGATACACTCTCAAACACATCTTGCGCGGTTCTGTATCACTCTTTGAAGCATCCAGCCGTGGTCAAGAAGCTACAGGAGGAATTGGACAACGCCATCCCAAAGGACACTGCCGTTCCTATCTTTGACCAAATAAAGGATTTGCCTTATCTCGACAGCGTGCTCAAGGAAACCATGCGGATTCACGGTACGTCCTCGCTAGGTCTCCCTCGTTTAGTTCCGGAAGGTCCTGGTATCGACATTCTGGGGCATCACTTCCCTGCTGGCACCGTACTCAGCGTCCCGAGCTATACTATTCATCACAGCAAGGAGATATGGGGGCCTGACGCCGACGACTTTCGACCAGAGCGGTGGGATACTGTTACAGACGCTCAGAAGGATGCATTTATTCCTTTCAGTGTCGGCCCTCGAGCTTGTGTGGGCAGGAACGTTGCTGAGATGGAATTGCCACTGATCATCTCAACAATGTTCCATCGGTACGAATTCGAGTTGTATCAAGATGTGCTCGAGACCAGAGAAGGCTTTCTGAGGAAGCCTCTAGAATGTCAGATCGGCCTGAGAAAGAGGCGGTGAAGATAGCCTGTATATCTTCAAGTATTATGGTATGGTTTTGAGCTGACTTGTTCCTTTTGCAATCTCTAGAAACGCGGAAGGCACACGCCGCATGTTTGCCACAAGAGGCTGGTATATACAGGCTCATATAGTACAGACAAAGATACGTGTCTATGATACACCCTTCAAAAAGTTCGTCTCCTTAATGCTGGCTCGTCTCTTCTTCCTCAACGCTCGCGTGATCTCCGTTCGTGTCTCGCCAGCCTCTATTCTCGCAGCCACTGGATCGCCGCCTTTGCCCGTCTTGCCGTAAGGAAGATCAACACTCTGTTCCTCGATTGGGACAGGCGGTTCCATTGACCGTCCAGCCATCATAGCTTCTCTCTTCCGAAGTGCTTTTGCCGCCTTCCGACGCTGCTTTGCGGATTTGGCTAGAAGAGAACATGGTCAGCCTATGGCTCCATAACACCAGACATGCCCACGGCATTGACTTACCATACAAATCGCCCTCGCTATCAGCCGCCGCATTGGCAGAGCTCTTGTTCCTGTCCACCAACAACGTCCAGAGCCACGAGGGGTACTCCTCGTCCTTCATCGCGACCGGGTCCTCCTTGCCCTTGAGCAAATTAAGTCCTTTCAGTCGCTGGCCAGCCGGTATTGAAGACTTTGGTATCTTAATCGTCCGGTCTTTCTTGAGCTTTGGGCTCGACGGCGTCAGAGGTTCCGAAAATGGCTGCGCCGCGGACGTCGACGTCGCTGCTGGCGCAGGAGTCGACCATAGCCGGGCTGTGGAAGTGAGGGATCTTGTCCATGATGCTGGACTCGGACGAGCGCTGTCGGATTGCCGTGCTGCTGCTCGAAGGCAGCGATTGCAGATCATTTTGTGTTCGTGTAAATTATTTCGTGACCTGAGTCAAATGCTTTGCTCTTTCACGCCAACCCCAAAGTATACATGGAAATTTTGGCCAAGCCTTTGATGTTGGAAGCTCGGGCCACCGGAGGCTGGATGTGTGGTGGTCCATCTTTCGCGTCCCACCTCTCTTCCCTCCCTTCCACCTCACCACTCTATCCTCTTCCTCTTCAACCTACCTCAACGAGTACATATTGTGACAGCATTCAAACCATCACATCATGGCAAAACGAGCCGCTGGCTCGAATGCCTCGCAGACTCCTGCTGGGTCTGTCACCGGCGCCAATTCCGAGCAGCCCACTTCCGCTCGTCGCGCCACACGCAGTCGCAGTCACGAGCCTCAATCAGCAAACCAGCCTGCAAATGGACGTATTCGACGCACGTCGAGACAAGGCACTGCGGAATCTGACGCGCCCGTGGATCCGTCGGTCGGCGTCACAGATTCTCCTCCCATCGTGGCTGGGCACGGCAGAGTTGGACGCGTCAATCCTTCAGGTGAGTCTCTTCTCGCGTGATAGAAGGTCCACCAATGGGCCCTGTTCCCCTCGGATGGTGTCTCTAGTAATTTATACGCGTCCTGCCTGCTCTCGCTTTCGCCTCCACAAGATCAACAACTCAGATGCAGTAGGCTTGGCATTAGGGTTAGGGATAGGGATTGGGGAAATGTGAAGCCGAGATGTTTGGTATACCATAGCTGACACTCGCCTAGAACTTGAACCCGTCGATGAAGAGGGCAGTGTCACCTATGGACAGCTCAACGACCTTGAAGACCGAGATGCGAACTCTGTGTTCGCCAGGCAATCTGTCGCGAGCTTTGGCGGTGCCTCTACCTTCACCAGCCATACCAATAAAACGACCTTTTCCCAAGATGAGATCCTGAACCTTGATGCCGACACTATTCTTGGTGGTTTGGCTCAAATTGATGCCTCGGCTGAGGATATCTTGGAATATGTGGCCCCTTCAGATGCTCAACTCGATATCTTGCAACAACATGCCGCAGAGCTGTTGGAAGAGACTACTCGCTTCCGCAAGAGGCTGAACCCCAAGCTGCGTGCAATCAACGCACTGGAAGCAGGCTTTGGCCAGTCTACTTTTATCAATGCTGAGCATGTACTTCGTTTCCTGCTCCATCTTCCAAAAGAAATGGAGTTGCTCTCCACTGCTTGGCGCCCGGACGAGATCTTCTATAAGGTGAATCTGGTGACACTCCTCCAGATGATGTTCTACAACAAGAATAATGACAAGATCATCGAAATCACTCAAACCTTGGATATGCAGTTCCCAAGATTTGCTATGGCTACCCTTGTTGGCGAGCAGATGTTCCGCGGCCTCGCCGGGGAGAGCAAACTGGTAGAGGATACTTGGAATGTCGCCATCGAGCTTAGGACCCAGCTCTTCATCCACGTCGTAGAGCAAGGCATTTTACAGCAAGAACCTCTGGAGAGCATCTTGTTGAAGGTTTTCCTAGTCAGCAATGATGAGTATGGGGTGGACTTCCTCGATGGCGCAGACAGCATAAGACTGAGACCATTCGACGAGACCATTTCGACTGAACAGAACAACCCCTTGTATTCTGAGGTTTACGATCGCTTCCGAAAGCTTAGAACCATCGTGTCAAATAGCAACGAGGACATAGAGACCGCAATCCGCGCTTTGAAGGATGAGTTCTCGTGGGGTTCTTGTTGCTTGATTGTGTTAGCTTGGGTACAGGAGCGACACAAAGAGCTACGCCAGACAATGGAAGACCGCGGCGGTATTGATCTCATCGTAGCGAATCTCGAAAACGAGGTGCAAGAGGTGGAGTCAAGGACCGATCCCATGCTCTTGTCGCAGGAAATCCGCTCTGTGGATGCAACGCCGAAGAGGTAAATATCAGTCAATCTTGAAAAGTTGGTTTAGGCTGACAAAGGATAGTTTGGCTTCCAAATCAAATATCGAAGCTCTCAGAAAGCGCCGTCAACGCCTCTCGAGCCAGACGCCAGCTTCAATTGCCGGCGGTGGCAGCTCTCAGGCACCAACGAACCTACCTTTCGATGAGCCCATCTTTGTGGGTCAAGACAATGACGTTCACCTCCAAGGCATCGAAGAGCAGGCTGTGCTCCAGCTGGCGAGCATCCGTGGCCGGGAGCAGGCAGGTCTGGAGGACAGCGAGAATCGACGGCGCTTCATTGATCAACAAAATGGAGCCCACCGTGTTAGATTTGATGACACTCAAGGTAGCATGCACCAGCAGACAGAAGTTCCGACCAGCTCAAGGCTGTACAATATCCAGTCCTCCGCCAGTACAGGCCGTAAACGCCAACGACAAGACGATGAGGAATCGTTTGAGCCATCCCAGGATGAAGGCTTCCAGACAGATCAGAGAGTACACGATGCACCTCACCGCGCACCTCAGGCCAGGATGACAAGCGATACGAAACGCAACGTGCTTCCTCGCACCTCATATGCACGAGACGTGGCTGACTCTCCTGCTCCTCGCCGCGAGCGGCAGAATCCAGGAAGGTCGATTGAAGCAATCCCACCTCCGACAATGGATGAGAACGGCATCCCGAATCCGACAAGCTACGAGAGCTACAAGCGCGCGAACCAGATGGCGAAGATGAACTCGCAGAGCGCCGCCGGACCGCCTCGACAGCGCACTCGCTTCTCGGCCGAGGAGGAGCAGACCGTGCTCGATCTCATTGGCGAGTTCGGACCGCAATTCTCCAAGATGAAGGCCTTTGACCGCGACCAAGGCGGTAATGTGCTCGAAGCTCGCACAGCGGAGGACATTCGGTTTAAGGCGAGGAACATGAAGATGGACTATCTGAAGTGAGTTTATCAAGAGATGTGAAGAAGAGACATGTGCTGATTGCGATACACAGATCTGGCGTTCCTATGCCGCCTGGGTTTGAGAATGTTCTCCTCGCGAGAAAGGAGATGCTGCAGCTGGATAAGTTGGGAATTCCATATGAGCAGCAGGGTGTGAGGTCGACCACGACTCGGACAACCTAGGAGGATGACGATGAGGGATTGTCGCAGGTGGATATCGAAGGTTGAAAACGGAGAGGCTGGTTTTGACTTGCTTTGAGCCAGTGCTGTCTTTACAACGCTTTCGCATGATTAGGACATTTGGTAATGCTATCCTCTGCCTTGCTGAATCGGCAGACTCCTGCCCTTCCTTAAAGTTACATGCCTGATAGTCTTGCGTGACATTCTCAGCATATGTGTCTGTATATGCAATGAAGTGACTTTATCTTTTGAAATCTGATATCTACAACTACAGCTTCGCAAACACAGTCCCCACAGCCCCGCCCATCTCAACGAGCGTGCTCTTATTCTGCACCCAATTCTCCAACCCCTTGCGCCCATTCTCCACTCCGACGCCACTCAACTTCCACCCGCCGACCGGCATTTCCGCTGGCGACTCGCCCCAGGTATTCACCCACGTGATCCCCGCATTCAGGTGTGCGATGATCTTATGCGCGGCGTTGACGTCCTGCGTGAACACGCCGGCGGCCAGACCCAGACCTGTCGCGTTGGCGCGGCGGACGGCTTCTTCGGGGGTGTCGTAGTAGAGAATGCATAGCACCGGTCCGAAGATTTCTTCCGTCGTGATTTTCATCGCGTCTGTGCAGTCTGTGAAGACGGTCGGTTGCACCCAGTAGCCCTTCTCGTCGGCGCCAGCGGGTAGCTTAGGTTTGTCTGGGCCGCCGAAGAGGAGTGTGGCGCGGTCGACGGAGACGCCGTGGCGGATGTAGGAGAGGACTTTCTCGTAATGGGCTTTGCTTACCAGTGGGCCGAAGTTGACGTTTGGATCCATCACGTCGCCGGCGCGGATGAAGGGCATTTTCTCGAGGAGACGCTTTTCGAAAGCGGATTTCATTGACCGCGGGACGAAGACTCGGGTGCCGTTCGTGCAGACTTGGCCTGTGGAGAAGAAATTGGCCATCATGGCGCCGTCGACGGCGTTCTCGATCGCGCAGTCCGGGAGCACGATCAGCGGGCTCTTGCCACCGAGCTCCATGGTCACGTACTTCATGCCGCCTGCTGCGGCTTTGGCGACCTTCTGGCCTGTGCTGACTTGGCCGGTGAAGCTGACCTTGGCGATGCCGGGATGCTCAGTGAGGTAGGCTCCTGTGCGGCCATCGCCGTAAACTACATTGAAGACGCCGTCCGGCAGACCAGCTCCCTTGTAGATCTCGGCCAGAAGCTGGGCATGCAACGGGGTCACTTCGCTGGGCTTGTAGACCATACAGTTGCCAGCAGCGAGACATGGAGCGGACTTCCACAATGCAATCTGGATAGGATAGTTCCAGGCACCAATGCCTGCACAGACACCAAGAGGGCATTTGGTGGTATAAACCCATGCGTCCGGGCGGAGGACCGTGGTCTCGCCATTGAGGCCGCCGGAGGCGATGAGGTTAGCATAGTACTCGAGGACGTCGGCACCAGTGATGATGTCGACAGTAGAGGTTTCAGAATAGGCCTTGCCCGTGTCCTGGGTTTCGACTTTGGCAAGCTCATCGTTCCGGGAGCGCAAGATGGCAACAGCCTTTAGCAGGATACGCGAACGTTCCAGTGGTGAGGTCTGCGCCCATCCTGGAAAGGCGGTAGAAGCGGAGGAGACGGCGGCATCGATGTCGGCGGGGGAAGAGGTATGAATGTCGCAGATGGGTTGGGCGGTGGCGGGGTCTATGGACTGGAAAGTGTTTGATGAGGAAGAGGAGGAGGACGATTGCGGACGACCAGAATGGAATGTGTGTCTTGGAGAATGTGATGTGGCCATGTTGTGCGTGAGGAAGTTTGATCGCTACAGTGGAAGTAGACTATTGTACAAAGGGTGCTGTGCCAAAGCTATAGAGCGAGCAGGAGATAGCAAGCTTTGACTAAATCTGGGTCGAAGATCCGGGGTGAGTCCGAGGGCTTCGGCAAAGAAACAGATAAGACCGTGACAGGGATAGATTGTTTTGTTGAGATCGAAGAGTGTTGATCGCACCGCTAAGAAGCAATGCACTCGAAGATACAAATGCAGAGCCAAGAGAGTAATAGATGTGAGTGGTATGGGACGTGCAGGCCGACAGTCTCTGTGTCTGTCGTGTTTGACTCTCGGGCGGCAGCGTCCGGGTTGTGTTGGAGGGAATGGGCGCAAAGAGGCAGCGATGCGAGCGATGGAGCAGTGGAAACACCCCGCGGCGGGCTTCTGGAAGAAAAAAAGTCTGCCGGCTTTTGTCAAAAAAAAGTTCACGCGAACGGCAGATCGGCGGGCGTGCACACTTTGGCGGCGATGGGTGATGCGCGCGTGGCTTGCGGGCCTGCCGTCCCTTACCGTCCCTGCGCCATCAGAAGTTGATTGTTTTTACGAATCAAAGCCATTAATCGCGCAGGTCTGTGGACGGCCTTGTTTCTCGCTCACCGCCGGGTGCAGACGCAGGTGCAGACATTGCAGTCGTCGGCAATTGTGCATATCAGCACTTGTAGACTCTAGTAATGGCCAGATACGGAGCACAGCTGCAAGGCAGGCAAAGCAGAGCCGCCGCCGATCACGGCACAAATTGATCTCAAAAGACCCTGCGCCAAAGAAATGTCACCATCGCTGTCCCCCGCTTTGCACCACCACCACATGTGTTGCTCGAGCGCGTCGATAGGATGTAGCAGAACAGAGGAGGACGGTGGATCCATAGCTGATACGGTAGCTAGCTGGCGACCTGGACCAGGCCAGACATGCATCTGTGCTGCTGTCGTCGTCAAACTCTGCCTGCCCGAAACGAAGACCGGACCAGATCAGACCAAACCACTCCGCCGTCCGTATCCCGCCATCCGCATCCGCATCCGCCATCCCAAGACTTTTTTGCCCTCGATCGGCCCGCTGTCATTCGTCCAATCCTCCTCCATCAATGCACGGCGGTCGCCGACTTTTTTCTCCCCTCTTGTCTCTGGTCGAGCTACAGCATACATAAGAAGCCTCTCTACCAATCCGCATCCACTCTTTAGCCTCTTCCCCTCCCCAATCCAATCCCCCATAACCTTCCCCCTATCGCCGCCAACATGACTACCCACCAGATCCCCGCCTCTTCAGTCAATGACTTTGACTTTGTCATTGTCGGAGGTGGCACTGCCGGCTGCGTCGTCGCCAGCCGTCTCTCCGAATACCTTCCGGACAAAAAGATCCTGCTCGTCGAGGCTGGTCCCTCCGACTTCAAGGATGATCGCGTTCTCCTGCTGAAGGAATGGCTCAAGCTCCTCGGCGGTGAGCTCGACTACGACTACGGCACCACCGAGCAGCCCATGGGCAATTCATACATCAGACACTCGCGTGCCAAGGTCCTCGGTGGCTGCTCTAGCCACAACACTCTCATTTCCTTCCGTCCTTTCGAATACGACTGCAAGAGGTGGGTTGAGCAGGGCTGCAAGGGCTGGGATTTCAAGACCTTCACTCGCGTCCTCGATAATCTCCGTAACAGCGTCCAGCCCGTCCACAATAGGCACAGGAACCAGCTCTGCCGCGATTGGGTCCAATCCTGCTCCGAAGCCCTGAACATCCCAGTTGTCCACGACTTCAACCACGAGATCCGCAGCCACGGCGCTCTCAAGCCCAGTGTTGGCTTCTTCTCCGTCTCCTACAACCCAGACGATGGCCGCAGAAGCAGTGCTTCTGTCGCCTACCTCCATCCTATCCTCCGCGGCGACGAGAACAGGCCAAACCTGACCATCCTGACCGATGCTTGGGTGAGCAAGATCAATACGAGCGGCGATAAGGTCACAGGTGTCAACATCACACTCAAGGACGGCTCCAAGCACACCTTGAGCCCGAAGCTCGAGACCATCCTCTGCGCTGGCGCAGTCGATACCCCCCGTCTCATGCTCTTGTCCGGTCTTGGTCCCGCCCAAGAGCTCTCCAAGCTGGGAGTCAAGCCCGTCGCTGATATTCCCGGTGTCGGCGAGAACTTGCTCGACCACCCCGAGAGCATTATCATCTGGGAGCTGACCCGCCCTGTCCCGCCCAATCAAACCACTATGGACAGTGATGCAGGCATTTTCCTCCGTCGGGAGCGTACTAATGCCGCCGGCTCTGACGGTGACGTGGTCGACATTATGATGCACTGCTACCAGATTCCCTTCTGCCTCAACACCACTCGTCTCGGCTATGACGAGCCTGTGGACGCTTTCTGCATGACCCCCAACATCCCTCGCCCTCGCTCAAGGGGCAAGCTGTACCTCACCTCTTCTGACCCCACCGTCAAGCCTGCCCTCGATTTCAGGTACTTCACTGATCCTGAAGGCTATGATGCCGCTACTATCGTTGCCGGTCTGCGCGCTGCCCGTGAGGTCGCCAAGCAGGAGCCATTCAAGGGTTGGCTCAAACGCGAGGTCGCTCCCGGACCCAAGCTCCAGACCGACGAAGAGCTTTCAGAGTACGGCCGTCGCGTTGCTCACACCGTCTATCACCCGGCCGGAACCACTAAGATGGGTGATCTCAAGAAGGACAAGTACGCCGTTGTTGATCACGAGCTCAAGGTCCGAGGCCTCAAGAACGTGCGCATTGCCGATGCCGGTGTCTTCCCCGAGATGCCCAGCATCAACCCCATGCTCACTGTTTTGAGCATTGGCGAGCGCTGCGCAGAGCTCGTGGCTCAGACCCACGGCTGGAAGGGTCTGCAGGACTCGCGGCTGTAGATGCCTCACGAAATACAGTATATACACTCATGTTTGCCAGTTTTTGTCTATACACCCTAGAGCTAGAAGAGATCTTGTATGAAGTCATTTTGATGATATATCTGGTCAGCCGTACGTACTGTTGTGGTTGCGGCCACGGTATCCAGCGTAGGAGGTGCAACAATCACAATCCTCGAACTGACATCGATGGCGGAGAAGAGCATTGCTTCTGTGCTCCGGTGTCCGACTCCGGGCCTGTAAGCTTGCTTTCCGTGCCCACCCTCCACATCTGACCCGTTGCAGCTTTCGCCTTCGCAAGCAGTGTTCGTAGCACATTTCGTGCTCGTTGGACGGCATTCTTCCCTATTCCCCCACGAAACGGCGTTCCATCATATAATCTCTCGTCCTTATCCGACCACCGTATACCCCTCATCTCTTCGCGCTAGCAGGAATCTCAAACCCCCTAGTCATGAAATCGCTGCTCTTGCCGATAGGCTTGCTCTGATCCCGCGAACTGAACAAGCTCTTCAGATTCTCATTCTTCATCGCGGCCTTTTTCCGCTGCTCCTGCTCGCGCAGCACTTTCTCCGTCAACGCCTTTGTGCTCGAATTGTTAATCCGTGCGCTTTCGTCGTTGACTTTCTTCGCGGCCGGCGCGGTGGACTCGGAGTCTTCGACTGCTTCCTCGCGCTCGCGCTTCTTTTTCTTCTTGTCCTTGCCGAGTTTCTTCAGGCTGTGCGTGAGGCCAGAGTCGCGCAAGGTCTTGCTTCGGAGGAGGAGGCGCGCGATTTCTTCTTTCGCGGTGGGGAGGATGGAAATTGCGTCGTTTGGCGCGTAGCTGGTCTCGCATACGACGCACTTGTCGCTCGCGACTTCTTTGAGCGCGGCGCCGGAGAAGACGTGCCCGCAGGGCACGAGGTAGGCGGCTTTGCTGCTGGGTCCGAGAGGTTCGTTCGTCACTGGGCATAGCCAAACTTCCTTGGTGGAGGCACCGTTCTTGATTGGCGCATCGTCCTGGACGCTGAATGTGAGCTCTACCACATCCTTGAGCGATTTGACTGCGCCTTGGAGTATTTTTTCGGCGTCGGCTTGTGCTGATTCGGGATCTGAAGCCGAGAGAAGGTATTCTAGAATTGTGTCCTTGTTGTACAGTCGTCCATTACTGTCCGCCACTATCGGTCGCTCCAGTGGTTTCCGCGATATAGGATCTGTGCTCCAGTAATACTCCTGCTGCTCGTTCTGCGTTTCCTTGATCTGAGCCGCTGTCGGATTACGCGCCGCCTCTTTGACAAGCTCGCGGCGCTTAGGGATACTGTCACCCGTTAGCGATCATATCGCATATAAGAGGCGTCTGAATACACTCACCTGCCGCCGTCATTACCCATGATTGCCCTGCGTGAATGAGAAAGGCAGGTGTCAGTGATGAATCAGGAATAGCGTAGAAGTCAGGCCGGTCAAAACTCCGCAAACGCCGGGCACCGCGGGACTCGGACCAATGGGCGAAGTTGTTGAATTCATCAGCAACCATTGCCTAAACTGGACCGGCCGAGCAACCGCGGGGAAATTTACACTTTGCGCACGAGACCTCAGCAGGATTACTGAGGCATTAGCCCATTTCAACAACTCGTCCGACCTGCCCGCCTTAGCAAGAGGGTCCTTATATTGCCTTCTCTCCGGCTGCTCCCCGAGTCTCGACATGCTGTGGCTCCTTTGCTGAGGCTCGCAAGCATGTCTTAGTGGATCAATGCTACCCAGCCACCTCTGAGACATCTCCTACTGTAGCTCTCATCTCCCCCCCCCCAGACTTTCACTCCGCCCGCTCGCTATGACGGAGCTTCCAGCTTTACGTTCGGCAAAGCGCCGACGAGTATCTTCGTCGGCCGCCGAAATGGAGACCGCGATTCTTGAGCCCGGCAGTATCAAGATCAATGTGTCAGGAGCATACCTCATAAATCATGACGAGCCTTCTCCAGAATCGTCCGGAACAGAGCAGAGTCCTTCGCCTGTTTCCGAGGAAGAGCCAGCATTCGAGCACGACAAACGCGACATTCGCCTTCCGAACCACACGGCGACGGTCTCTCATGTTGCCGCCGACATTGGCGGCAGCTTGGCCAAGGTCGTGTACTTCAGCCAGGAGCCCACGAATGGCAACGGCGGCGGAGGCGGCGGAAGGCTGCATTTCTTGCGGTTCGAGACAGACAAGATCGATGCCTGCATAGAGTTCATGCGCGAGCTACAACGCAAGCAGCGGAAAAGCAACTCGCTAGCTGCAGCTGCCAACGGAGACGGTAAGCGCAAGCCACAGAAGCTTTGCGTCATGGCGACAGGAGGAGGGGCTTTCAAGTACTATGACCGGATACGAGAGCGACTTGGTGTCGACGTGATACAAGAGGACGAGATGGAATGTCTGATTCAAGGCCTGGACTTCTTTATCACGGAAATACCGCGCGAAGTTTTCACTTACGATGACACGGATGCTGAAAATCCTATGGTGTACCTGGAAGAGCTTCCGGAAGTGTATCCTTACTTGCTGGTGAACATTGGCAGCGGTGTCAGCATGATCAAAGTGGATGGTCCAGCGCGATTTCAACGTATCGGCGGTACCAGTCTGGGCGGAGGCACTCTTTGGGGTCTTTTGAGCTTACTGACGGGAGCGCGTACCTTCGACGACATGCTGGCCATGTCTGAGAAGGGCGATAATTCAAATGTTGATTTGCTTGTCGGCGATATCTACGGCGCAGGCATGGGATACGAAAAGATCGGACTGAGCGAAAAGACTATTGCCAGCAGTTTCGGCAAGGTGTTCAAAAGGAAGCGACAGGCAGAGCGGGATGCCGAAGATGGCAAGTGGCTGAGCAACGGCGACAACGACGCCGAAGCCAATGGCGCAGCAGAGCATCGCGAGTCCAAGCGTCGTGGCGAAGTAGGTGATGGTCGCATGTTCAAGACGGAAGACGTGGCGCGGTCTCTGCTGTACGCAGTCAGGTGAGTCTTTAGTGTCGGAGAGATATCACAGCTCCATGCTAATGTTTATCGCAGCAACAACATCGGACAGATCGCATACCTACAATCGGAAAAGCACAACCTAAAGAGCATATACTTTGGCGGATCCTTCATACGCGGGCACAAGCAGACAATCCACACTCTGTCATTTGCCATAAAATTCTGGAGTAAAGGCCAAAAGCAAGCGTATTTTCTCCGCCATGAGGGCTATCTTGGCGCTGTTGGCGCGTTCCTCAAGCGGCAGCCGGCGAATTGGGGTCGGCGTGGTAGCGTCGACATTGCCGTCGAGGAAGACGAAGAGTAGTGAGTGAGAAAGGTGGTTCATAAAAGACTGACCGCTGTGGCGTGTCTGTATATACGATTCAAGTCATGTAATATGTAAGATCCTGTAGGACTACCTTTGCCCTACCAATTCCTATCAAGCAGTAACTCCAAAGATGCCAATTACTGGCTTTGCTAGTCGTGAACAGCATAGTCATGCTCCGGCTGAACAGCATTCTGCGATTTCCGCTTCCGATACTCGACCGGCGACCCCTCACCCATAACACTATCATTGCGCTCGTCCGCCAACGCCGCATCCTCGTTATCCTCCTCGAGGATGGTGGAGCGTATCACATCGACGGGCTTGAGATCGACCGATAGCGCAGCGAGGCTGAAGCGGCGTCTGTGGCCGTCGGGCCGTTTGGCCAGACTGGGCGCGCGGGGTCGCTGCTTGCCGCGCGCGGCGCCGCCGATGTACGGTATGTCGAAGGTCACGGAGCGCCAGGCGTAGAGCAGGATGTCGTAGAGAAAGACGAGGAGCCAGGGACCGATTGTTATTACTGCTAATGCAAACTGCAGAGTTGTTAGGTGTGGTTGAACGGGGGAAATGGTAGGTGTGGGAGGGGGCGTACGAAGAGCCAGGATACTGCGGACTCAATGATGTGCAGACTCTCTGGGAGAAGCGATAGCCGGCCCATGATTATTGAGGGTGGAGCCGAATGCTTTGCGGCGCGAAAGGACGTGTATTTGATGCTGATGTGGGGTTCTGTATGCGACCAAAAGTGCGGAAGGGAAAGGGTTGATAGTAGTTGTTCAAGAACAGCTGCTCTCGAACGTTATGCCATTGCGCTCGCCCGACACATGCCAAAAGGACTTGTCGTTCTGTTTCCCGCGGCTCGGACACAATCAAACACTGCTGAGCGCAAGGCCGACCGACGGACTAGACGAGGAAGAAAACACCTCGGAAGAGACGGGCGGGTGGCGGCGATAATGAGTATGGGTGGGAAAGGTTAAAAAGACGAGTTGACATGGGCGAGAGAGGGGTCGTCGATGGCGGGATGTTCAGGAAGCACAGGGGACTCGTTGTCTTTTTTCTTTGGACCGCGGCCGTTTTAGTGGAACCTGTATTTCTACTTGTTCAGTCGATCTGCGCGACAGACTTTGTGGCTCAACAGAAGCGTTGAGCGATCAGAGGATACAAGAATCAGGAGGAGCTTGTAGGAGCAACAGTGGCAAAGGGAGACGAACAGAAGAGCTTCGACCGTTCACATGTCAGGTTGCGCGATAATCAGCTGCAAAGCGAACGACAACCCCCCGGCTGCAGATGGACCGTGCTATCGAGCAGGCGAGGAAAAGGCTGAACAACACGAAAGAGACAGCAGCACAAGAAGGACAAGAAGGACCCTGGCATGGATCGGCCCCTGCGAACGCTGCTCAAGTCGCTGGCTCGTGGCGCCGCATTAACCGTCATGCAGTCCGCATCCCTTTTTGACGCGTCCGGCCTGGTTTAAACACGCGTTGCTGCCTCTCTTTTCTTTCTTGCAGCGCTCATCCGGCTCGTGCCATCCGACGGATCCCTCTGAGCCTTTTGGCTTCGATAGGAA
The DNA here is from genome assembly GCA_000836255.1 of Dothideomycetidae sp. 11243. Lineage (NCBI taxonomy): Eukaryota > Fungi > Ascomycota > Dothideomycetes > Dothideomycetidae sp. 11243. Next base: position 226,307 of record DF938594.1, on the reverse strand, counting down.
CGTCTGCCGAAAGCTCCGTCGGCTGCCTGTGCATTACCCCCTGCATACCGAATATCTGGAGACTTCGCTTGATCTAGAGCCAACATGTGAGGCAGCCAAGATGTAGACTTGAAGCTTATAAAGACGACGCTGCCACGAATTTTCCCTTCCACCGGCGCATCGGTGGCAAGACTCGGGTAAGTGATGCTTCCCGGCTGCGATGAGGCAGATTGCGCGCCTATTTGCCTATAAGGAACACTGCCGCTGCATGTAGAAAGCTCATGTGTCTTCATCGAGGAAGTCATTGGTCATTCAATGCCACAATTCTGCGCTGTTGCTGCTTTTCCCGCGCATTGCGCCGTGGTAAGGTATATGTAAGTACTCGAACGAAATGCTTTGGCAATCCGTTCCCTGCTATATTTCATCTACTCTCTCCTTGTCTCCTCCTTCTTATTGTCTTGCTGATCCTCCGATTCTGCTAGAGCCATCCCGACGGTTCGTTGGCTTGGGACCGAACATCCGGCACAATTTCTCTTCGTCTACTGTGGCCGTCGCGGGAGAGAGGTTCTTGCCAGTAATCATGGACAATCTCGATTTTCTAGTGAGGTCTCCGAGCAGCCATCGCACCATCACCGTGGTCGCCGGCCAAAACCTGCCCGACCCTGTCGATCGTGCGTTTATCAAAGATGTTAGCCTGGAAAGGTTGAAATCGAGGTGTCCCCTCTTGGACCCTCGAACCAATCCCAATACGAGAGGTGGCTCCCTCAACTTGCACTCAGAGAGTTCAGACGTTGTCATCGCCTTTCTGCGCTGGGTCTACACCGGCTGCTACCTCCCAGCAGAATTCCCATGCTCAAAAGTCTCTCTGCTCACCCACCTGCAGATCCTAAAGCTTGCCAACACTTATGTTGCCGTGGGTCTGTCACAAAGAGTCACCATACATATCATCTACTACCTTGAGAATGTTGCTCGCGGATCTCAGATGCCTCCAGATCTTGGCCAAAGCATCAATTTTGCGTACAAGAACTTCAACGACAAAAGTTTGGCTTTGGCAGCGATTCTTAATTACTGCACTCGCAGTCTTATCGGCCATAAACTGGAAGAAGATCACGCATTTCGGTTTCAGTTGACGACTCTGCCACTTTTTCATCAGGACTTGTGCGCTATCGCCCTCTACAGTGATTTGGATACACCGGGTGAGTAGACCTATGATGCAATTGAACAACCAATGTAGCAGCTGCTAATTTCTACTAGATGCCCGTCGCCTCATCCAGTTGAACGCAGATGTCAAGAACGTAGATCTTGCAACAGCCCACAAGGGTATAGATGAGGCTCAGGGTTCCTGGCGACCTACCGCTTATCCAACCGAGCACTATCCGGCAAAAGCGGCGACAAAGACAAACGCTCCGAGTCGCGTTCGCAATACTAGAGTCTTGGCTGCCAAATGTGTGATGTTGGTCGAATTGGGTAAATACCATGCTTCGACGGACTCACATGTTACCCATGCAAATACTTCCCAGAGGCCTGGACCGTCAGGCCCTTCTGGAGCCTCTTCAAGGCAGAGCTCCTCTTTGCGTTACCTACCTCACCAGTACGATGCGGACGACAGCTCACTTCCTGGACCGCAGATGCGAACCTTCTTGATAGATCGCCCCTCACCACAACAGCCCTGTGAGCAAAGTCGTACATCTATCGACACGTCATCTCAGCGAGGTTCGAAAGATGTTCAAAATAACACGCCATCACCAGATGCCAGGCCAATTGGGCAGGGTCACTCAGATACAACGCCTACTAGCTCAGCTACTGTGAGGTCGTGGAAAACTCTCTACTCTTTGCCAAGCATCATGTTTGAGCAAATGTACGAGGAAGAGGGGCCTTTTCGTCTGAAGCAGGCTCTAATCGATCTCGAGAACGCGACCTTGCGCGGGGCGCAACTTGGATGCTTCATGGCACATCGACCTAAGCAAGTCAACGACGATGACCAAGACACCGAAAGTGAGGAGGAAATGAGTGACGGCGGTTGTCTCATACCCGCAAAGCACAAGGTATCGAAGCCGCCATCTAACACAGACCGGCTGCATTACGAGTCGCTAGCTCGGATCATGAGTGCGGGTCCCGGGAGCCAAGGACGCGAAGGCGGGTCCAGTGGTACTCCACAACCTCACTCATCCAGTGCCGCTCATGCTGGAAAGACGGCTTTGCCCACTCGACCGCGCCACTGGGTGGAAAGAGTGATCAGCAGGTCAGAGTTGACTCCGAAGTATATTGAGCAGCTCAGAGCATCAACCAACCGTCACGGCCTGAGCATCAGGATCCCTGAGGGAGAGCAGCAGAATGCACCTCTTCCTGGCGATGCCGGAAGAGAACGCCCTCTGGCGTCGGTCGCTCCGAAGAGCGACCCAGACGCCGCAAAAGCTCCCGTCACCCAGAAGACGCCCATCAGCCTGCCTCGGATCGAGACACTACAGGAGCTTCATCAAAGAGCTTCGACACAGCTGTCCTGCACTCAGGCGCCGGCGCCCCCTCAGGTCGAGGCTTCGCCGCCGGCAAAAGAGCAGGAACGTCGACCTGATATAGTCGGCCCCTCCGAGCCTGCGCCTTCTCCACGAGGTCGCCGTGTCTCGCCGGACCCCGAATGGGTGAGCATTGACGATGAGGACTTCTTGCGGGCTGTCTCTGACGGTGAAGAATGCGCATAGGCGCAGGGTGGATTCAGGAAGGATTCTCAGAAGGAGTTGGGTCCGTCTTGCAATTGGAAGCTACTACTTGTTCTTCATTTCAATCTCTTGGCTTGTAAGGACCCTTTGTTGCGCTTTGTACGCTTAAAACCTCTGTCTAGCAGGATAGTGGTGATATGTTAGTCTCTTGCCAAATGAAGAAAATCGAAGAAATTGTATTTGCATCAGTAAGACTCTGTGGTATCTCCCGTGACTATCACTCCAACGCCGGGCAATGCTATAGCAGAAATCGTGGTTCATTCACTTCCTCTTCCGAGATCCTTTCTGGGCAAGCACCTCGTCCAAATAAGACGAACCGGCCGCTTTCCGCTTCTTCGCCCCTCGTCCCGCTTTGCCACCCTCATCGTCTCCCTCGTTAGTAGAACCTGCTTGCGGTGCGTCACCTTTGCTAGGCACATCTACCTCCTTCCCACGCCCCCGCTTCGAGCTAGACTTTGACTTGAACATAGCCGCTCTGCCCTCGCTGCCGTCCGAATCATCGTCTGCCTCGGCCTGGTTCTGCTTTGCCTTCGTCTCAGGCGCCAGAGGCTTCGGCGCTGTATGCAACGGCTTCGCCGTGGAGGCTTTGTGTTGTTTCGCCGCGGCCTTGCCCATCAGCGTCTCCAGCAGTCTGTCGTTGGCTGCTCGTCCCGGTCCGAGTGCGTGGTTGTCTTCGCCTAGCTTTGGCCCTATGGCATCTAAGCCTAGACTGGAGATTGTCAGAGTCTTTGAGAAATGTTGGAGAGTTAGGGTATGCTTACTGGTCTAGCTCCGGCTCGAGATCGTCTTCTTCATCTTGTGGCGTGTACCATCTGCTATTGCTGCTTGATATTGCTGAGCCGAATAGTCCTAATGATCTTTGGCTTTCGGCCAATTGGATGCTTTCTTTGTTGAACATGACATTTTTGTTCTCTTTAGATTTCGACATTGCATCATCTCCTTTTTAATAAATAACATATGCTAAATTTAGTTTTTAATTCTATATATAATGCCCTCAATTGGGAGCGCAAGAGGACCTGCTCGGCGGATCTTCGGCGGCTGTTGCGGCGGGCGCGGACGGACCAGGCAAGCAGCCGAGAGCTTCTTCGCCCGTCCGACTTTGCCGCAAGCAACCTCAATCAACTGTCCTTGGACAAACAAACTCACCTCCCACACACCAAAAGCCATGTACAAGCTCGCGCGCAGCGGGCGCCTCGCCGCCTCTCTCAAGGCCGCTGTGCCCAAGCCTCAGCAGAGATTCCTCAGCGTCCACGAGTATCGCTCTGCGCAGTTGCTCGACTCGGTGTGTTCTCCCGCCCGCGCCGACGCCCTGGAGGAGCTTGACTGACAGCTTCATAGTATGGCATTGGTGTTCCCAAGGGTGGTGTAGCGCACAGTCCGGCCGAGGCCGAGTCGGTTGCGAAGGGCGTTTGTATGTTTTGACAGCTTCTGATTGCGGTTCATGGCAGTACTGACATTCCGTGAGCCGACAATGATATGGTGATCAAGGCTCAGGTGCTCGCTGGAGGTCGTGGCAAGGGTCACTTCGACAATGGCTTCAAGGGCGGTGTGCGCGTCGTCTATTCGTATGTACACGCAGCAATTGGACCACAAGAAGCAAGCTGGTCTGACAAGTGACTACAGGCCCAAGGAAGCGAAAATTCTCGCCAACGAGATGATCGGCCACAAGCTCATCACCAAGCAGACCGGAGAGCGCGGAAGGATCTGTAACTCGGTATACATTGTGGAGCGCAAATTCGCCCGCCGGGAGTTCTACCTCGCCATCCTCATGGATCGTGGATCGCAGTCGCCTGTGATTGTTGCTTCGTCGCAAGGTGGCATGGATATCGAGACTGTCGCGAAGGAGAACCCGGACGCCATTCTCACCACTGTCATCGATATCCACAAGGGTGTGACCGATGACATTGCGCGTAAGATTGCCACAGAATTGGGCTTCTCCTCGCAGTGCATAGATGAGGCGGTCAGCACAATCCAGAAGCTGTACAAGGTCTTCATGGACAAAGATGCCACTCAAATCGAGATCAACCCGCTTTCGGAGACCTCGGACCACAGGGTACTTTGCATGGACGCCAAGCTCAACTTCGACGACAACGCCGATTTCAGGCAGAAGGAGGTTTTCGAATGGCGGGATACTTCGCAAGAGGATGCCGACGAAGTCAAGGCTGCTGAGCATGGCTTGAACTTCATCAAGCTCGACGGTGACATTGGATGTCTCGTGAACGGTGCCGGTCTGGCTATGGCCACCATGGACATCATCAAGCTGAACGGCGGCCAGCCGGCGAACTTCTTGGATGTTGGTGGTGGTGCTACGCCAGAAGCGATCAAGCAGGCCTTTGACCTGATCACCAGCGACCCAAAGGTCACTGCTATCTTCGTCAACATCTTCGGTGGTATCGTGCGATGCGATGCTATTGCCAAGGGTCTGATCCAGGTGGTTGAGAGCATGAACCTGCGCGTGCCCGTCATTGCCAGGTTGCAGGGTACCAACGGCGAGCAGGCGCACAAGCTGGTGAGTTCCTATATATCTGACATTGCATGACCACACTAACAGTCTATGCAGATCAACGAATCCGGCCTCAAGATCTTCTCCATCGACGACCTGCAAGAGGCCGCCACCAAGGCGGTGCAGTTCTCAAAGATTGTCAAGCAGGCCCGCGACGTTGACATTGGCGTCGAGTTCACCCTCGGTATCTAGTGTCTTGTCTTTAGCATCAATCCTGCATACCAGTCAAATTCGAGGGGGGCTTCCAATATGCCCTATAGATAATCCTGATCCCTCGTCGTTCTATCACAAGCCGTATATGGTTCGCAAGCGAGTCTGTTGTGTAGCTGCATGTATTCAATTTTGTGTATATGTCTTACGTGCGCACATTGTGAAAGTCTAGATCTCTGTCTTGGCAATGAGAATATGTGATATACATGTAGTATCTAACGCTATTGCGCGTAATCGATCAAGGATCGCTTTCAAGACTGGTCTTCGTGATATACCCTTGCGCCATTCTCATGCATGCCTCTGTGGTGCTGCACCCTGCAAACCTCCAAGGGTATGAGTCTCTAACGCCACTCTGCTACTGTACATTAAGCCTCCTGCTTGATCGCTGCATTCCCATTCGCCAAAGAGTCACCTAACACTGCTGGCCTGAACTTGACCAGCAATTTTTGCGCCGGAATCTTCGCGTCGTCGTCTGACACAAGGTTAGCATGACGAATCGTAAGTGGTAATGGGGGAGACGTACAATTTCGCCAAAGATCTTCGACGCCATCAAGACAGATCTCTTTGACTGGCGGCCGATACAAAATGAGATAATGCAACGCTTGAATGGCGAGATTAACACGATCTGGATCGCCTGCGAGCTTGACGACCCGCGAGACCACAGTGCTATCCATGGCTGGTATCTCCGAAAGGAAACGGATCAATACTCGGTCCTTTGCATCGATAAAAAGCAGAATGACATCGAGAACTGTATACAGCCATTTGGTATACTGGTTAGACTTCGTGGTCCTGTGCGCGGTACCATTCGTCATAGACGCCGCACTCGGCGGCTTCTCCGTGACAAGTCGATCATTGTACCATTCTTCATTCAACCAGATGATACCAAGGTCGATCCTTCGGCGGAAGTCGCCCTTGATGTATTCAACAAATGACTGTCGAATAGCATCAGGGAAGTTCCAGGATGCACCATTTGGGTCGAAGCCAAGGCCGCTTGAAGTCCGAGAAGCCAGGCGGACCAGCAATGTGATCCATCCATTCCGATCATGATTCGATGCTGCAGGGCGGCTGAATCCCTTCTGTACTACTTTAGTGACCGCTTGCTTATCAAGGTCCTCCAATGTTGCAAAAATCCGAAGAACTGCATTCTTACTCATGGCAAGAGCACTGTCGTTCGTGAGCGGCGGAGGCGGGGGGAGGTAGAAAGGTCCGAGCGTGACTTCAGGATGCTGGAAGGCTGCCGGCATGAAATCCGGTTCGTAATCGTCATCTTCATCGCCAGTTTCGCCAACTGCGATTTTAGCGGCAGCGAGCGCATTTGTCTTTGCGTTCTGCTCAAGCTTCAGATGTCGGGAGCGCACGATCTATGGAAGAGTCAACAATGAGACCATGATGATACAGAGTCAGACATACATTGAGGGCTTCGTTGAATTTGCTGGGCTCTATCGAAGCCAACAGTGGTCCGAGGATCTTGCAGACGATTTCCAACGGCAGGGCTTTGACGTGAAAATCGCGAACGCCTTTGTCTGCCGTCAGAGTAAAGAGCTGCGCATAGGTCACGGGGCCTTCGCTCGGGAATGGTGGTATTTGTGCGCCATTTATGGCTGGCAATTCGACTACAGCATCGAGACGAGCTCTCTTGGCGTCGGACAATCCGTCGATGGGCTCATCTGGTGCCGCACGTTTACGCTTGGATTCGTCAAAGACCTCAGCAAGAGATTGGCGTAATCGGTCCAAGGTTCCCTGGATGCGACCAGCAAGGGAATGTTGCGGATTCCTGTTCACCATTATTAGCCATGTTCAGTAGCGCAGACGTGTAAAATACCTTTTGACAATGTTGGTCAGGAAGGATATGGTCGTACGGGTCATCGACCGAATCAGGATTTTATTTTTGATGCTGATGGGACTCTGGACCTGGGCAAGAGTAAAAGGATTGAAAGCAGCAACGGTCGAGACAATCTTGTTCGCGATTGAAGCTCGTCCGCGTACCAGAGACGCGAGACTGTTCAGTGTAGCAGTCACGATGAGAGCATCGCTACTGTTGTCTTGGATGACACTCAAAAGTCTGTCAAGCAGACCAGAGGCTTCGGCTTCGAGGTTGGAGTATGGGATGATGGGGTGGTTGCGTGGGACAAGAGCCAGTGAGGTTTCATTCAGATCTGGCCGGCGTGGATCGGCGATCATGCCTGGGGTCTGCGCTTGGACGACTCGCTGGATGAACTTGATACAGCACAAGCGGACTCCAGCCGGGGCAGTGTCCATGCGACGCAAGATATTTGATTTGATAGCAGTCATCTTCTGCCATGCCTCCGTATCGTTTTGGTTGGCGATTCTGCAGTCAATGTTAGTCAATTGTCCCCGCACATAAGGTATGAGCAGTGGCATGTCCAGTCGCGATAAGTGAGCCGACAGAAACTCGGTCGATGCCTGCTCAGGACCTGCCAGATGCTGACGCAGGGACGGGTGAACTCACATATGACGGACGACGAATTGGTATATGCTTGAAGCCGTTTGAACCACGCTCTTGATCACCAGGGCATCTTGTTCGGGCTTGTCAATGTAGCCCTTCAACACATCCAAGACCTTGACTGCCAAGCTCTGTTTCTGGTCCGGTGCCAGCACGGGCGATGCGAAAGCCTCTGAAAGGAAGTCGGCTCCCCATCTACGCAGCTCCAGCTCGGCATCGGCGTTGATGATGGGAGCCAGGCCGGGGATGATCTGAGCATACAGCTTATTCGGGTCGGCAAGGCAGAGATTACGCGCTGTCTCCAGCTGTTTGATCGTGCTGGCGAGGTTGGTGCTGGTCGTCATGTTCGCGTCAATTGCCCTTCGCGGGGCCCGCGCGAAGCTCACGCAACAGACTCAAAGCTAGCTAAGGCCACTTCACTGTTCCATCCCATGTCAGCAACACTCGTTTCGACGGATTCTTCAAGCACGGATTCGTAAGGTAGCAGCCAGCAGCGACGATAGTCGGTCGGTAAAGAGCGCAGTGTCTATGCAGGCGAAAGTTGTTGAGTGGGAGGTGTGAAGTGATCGTGAAGCGGCTCACAAGCAGGAGACTGTGAGCGCCGGAATGCCAAGACGTGCTTTATTTCGCCGCGACTTGCGCTGCGCAGCTGTGCCCGCAACGGAGATTCTAGAGATTCTAAAGATTCTAGAGCTTGATTTTCCTCCTACCGTCCAGCCAAGCACCCGTCTTTTACCCACCGCAGCCCTCGGACCGTCAATATGGCATTTGGAAAGTGAGTAAGAGTGTGCTGCGACATGGATATCCCATTGACGGCCTGCCAGGATCCCCCAAGCATCGTATTATGATCGATACAACAGACCTACTGCGGCACTGTACAGAGCGAGACGCCCGTACTTGGTAAAGAATGCTTTCACCGGTCTTGGAATACTCTGCTTTACAGCTGCAGTCTGTAAGTCTGCCTAGTGTCTCTGGGCGCTGTATGCGTCTAATTCGGATCCAGATACCTTCACAATCAAGGCAGTAGCACAGGACGATTTCGAAGATGTTCCCATACCAGACGCTCCCTCCCAGCCAGGACATGCGCCACACACGAGCACATCGACGTCTGCAGGCAGACAAACGCAATGAAGCGCTCAGAATTGCGTAAAATTGAAGAGATTTGATAGCATGGGCCACAAGGGAGACAGTGGCCTTGTGAAGGGCCAGTGTTGTGTGACAGCATCATGTCAGAACGGGAACAGAGAGCAGGCCGTTTCTACTACCGCCAAGGTCAAGTTCATTCGCAAAGTTGCAAGACGAGCTAATTGGCTCGCACAAATACCCTGTACATATATATGTTCCTCCACTCAGGACTTTGAGCAAACGCTCTTGACTGTCGTACGATGAGCAACTCTATTTTGCTAGTGTGTCTGCGTTCCAGTAGCATTTAAATCGTAGGGCGTCTCGGCGCACGTGATAGACATGCATAGGTCTACTCAAATTGACTTCTACAGTGTGACGGGATAATCTGAATTACACGTCGATGGGCAGCCCAGGTGAACGGGCAGGAGTACCACGACCGGATTTCCAGATGTGGCCATCCGAACAACCATCCGAACAATAGAAGGGCAGCAAGATCTGCAGCGGATCTTCAGTAGTGAGGGCGGGCGAGGCTCTAGGGGCGCCGGGATTAATGCCTGGATGCGATTGACGCTGTACTTCCCCGCATCCCGGTGATCGTCCCGGGCTCTGAGTCTCCGCACGTCGCAGCCACCGAGCGGCGAACCGCGCGCGCTACCAGCTACCATTCCTGCATTCGCTCTGGCAATGCACTGCTACCATCCCAAGCTACCTAATTTACGCAACCAGTTCCTGAGTCGCCAGCCCCAGATCCACGATGACGGCAGCTATGGATACCATGTTTTCGGAATACCGAGACGGCCTGGCTCCCGACCGACCATCCCACATTCTTATTATGCCTCTCGCCCCCATATCTGTGCTCGACCATTTGGATGCACTTCGCTTGCCTAGCCTTCTGCCCCACCACATCACATGGCGCCGAACATACTGACCGATCCTAATCTGGGATCCAAAGTCTCCAAGAATCCACGGAAGAAGTACTATGGTTTACGGTAAGTTTGTCACCGCATAATTACCTGAAATGGTTCTGATATGCTTCGAGAGGCTTAAGATTGAACATCGCCATCGCTGTGATTGCCGGTATAGTAAGTCTTCTCAGTGACAAAGCTTTATGGAGCTTCAACTGAGCAGTGATCCTACCAGGACTTTGCTCTTTTCGGATATGATCAAGGCGTTATGGGAGGCCTCCTTACCCTCACTTCTTTTCTACAGTAGGTCGCTCTGGTAGCTCGACCTTTGAGCATGACTGATGGCGGAACCCAGATACTTCCCTCAAGTGGACACGACACATCCTCCCAGCGGGCATGGCAAAAGTTGGGCTTCAAATGTCCAGGGCATCACCGTAGGAGGGTAAGGACCAACTGTAGTGAATCTGCAGCTGCACCATTTTCTGATTGAACCAGATATACCCTTGGGTGCTTTTTCGGAGCATGCGCGACCATATTCCTTGGTAATGTGCTCGGCCGCCGACGTACTATCTTCGTTGGTTCTTCCATCATGGTAATCGGCGCAACCATCCAGTGCTCGTCCTTTAGTCTTGGCCAACTTATTGCTGCACGGTTGATAACGGGCTTTGGCAATGGCATGAACACATCGACGGTGCCAACTTGGCAATCTGAAACCTCAAAGTCTCACCGTCGAGGACAGATGGTCATGATCGAAGGGACTTTGATTGTGTTTGGTGTCATGATCAGCTACTGGATGGATCTAGGCCTGTCATTCGCGCCGGGTACCGTAGCGTGGCGCTTTCCCATTGCTTTCCAGATTTTCCTCGCTCTGATCATTCTTACTTTCATCCTCGGTCTGCCCGAATCACCACGCTGGCTCATCCTCAAAGGTCACGAGGAAGAGGCACTGGATGTACTCTGTGCTCTGAACGACCTTCCTCCGTAGGTGGAACACTTTGTAAGACCCTTGCAACGCGACTGACTTCTCTAAGGGACGATCCTAAGATCGTAAACGAATTCGAAGCCGTGAAAGATGCTGCTTTGGAGATGTCACAGGGCCGCTTTGCCGACTGTTTTAAGATGGGAAAGAACCGCAATTTTCATCGCGTCGCCCTTGGATATGTCAATCAGATGTTTCAGCAGATCTCCGGAATCAATGTTCGATTATCAACCCTTTATAATAGCATGGATAGGAGCTTACTGAGTCTTCTTAGATCATTACCTACTACGCCGCGACAATCTTTGAGAACAACATCCATCTCAGCCCGTTCACGAGTCGCCTGCTGGCTGCTTTCAATGGGACAGAATACTTTCTCGCTTCTTTCATCGCCATATTCACCATCGAAAGGTTTGGCAGGAGACAGCTTATGATGTTCGGTGCCGTGGGCCAGTCGTTGTCTATGGTTGTCTTGGCTGTTTGTACCGCTCCTCAATTCGAGGGCCAGAAAGACAAGGGGATCGCTGCCGCTGCAATGCTGTTTTTGGTGAGGTTACTTGTTACATATGAAAGCACATGCTGACCTTCGTGTGCGCAGTTCAACACATTTTTCGCCATTGGTTGGCTGGGAATGGTCGGTCCTCACTCCAATATCAATCTCCCTCCACTGACGTCCATATTAGACCTGGCTATACCCAGCAGAGATCACGCCACTGTCAATCCGGGCCCCTGCTAATGCGATAAGTACAACGGCGAACTGGGCATTCAATTTCATGGTCGTAATGTAAGAGTATATCGTAATTGAAAATGATTTTCGAGGCTGACTGGTTATAGGGTGACGCCGCCTGCGTTTGCAAGCATCAAGAACAGGACATATATCATCTTCGCGGTCATAAACGCCGCCATGGTTCCGTCAGTCTACTTCTTCTTCCCGGAAACAGCTTACCGCTCGCTTGAAGAAATGGATGAGATCTTTCACCGAACCACAAACCCATTCGTTTGCGTTTCGATCGCTAGAAACCGCCCGCATCGATACGGAAAGAACGGCGAGCTGCTCATCAGGTATCAGGATACGGAGGAGGCTCAAGAGGCAATGAGGAGGCGCAGTTCAGTACCGCACGCTTCGGAGAAGTTGGGTAGTGGATACCACGAGCACGGAGAGGAAGAAGTGGTCTGAAGTTGCACCTAACATGTCGTTCGCTCCAACAACTTGTATCGAAGCCGTAGCTAGCGCAACATGACAGTGCGTTGGTTACAAAGTTTTGCGTCTTTGGAATTCTGCAATCTGGATATCGACAATAATAGTTTCGATGATGTGCAACACGACCATTGTACAAAGACTACGTTCTCAACACTTTGCTGTGCACTAGTTAAGCGGTCCTTATATAGGAGCTGAACGCCGAATGATCAGGCTTCCTCGCCGGCTTCGGTCGGTTTCAGGTGAACTATAAGTGTGGTGTGAAGTACAGCTTGCTCATATTTGCATTCCCGCTTGCAAAGTTGCCACGCCCTTCGCCATACTTCACTTGCTCATCACACCATCATTTTAAAGTCACGGACGATTCTCAATTTCTACCACCTCCCAAAGTGCTTTTGCAAAGCCTACGGAACTTACCACCCTACAGATCACGTTATCACAATTTCAATTCGCAACGATCATATACCAACCACACAGAGTAAGCGTGTTTCACTGGAGCCCCGCAGTGAAAAGGCTAACAAAGCTCCTGAAGCCTCACCATGACGGACAAGGGAAAGCAACCCGACTTCTCCTTCGAGACCGTCGCGGTTCTCTGCAGCGCCCTCTTGAGCTCCAACATGACCATCTCCAGCAAGCAATACGAACTCATGTCCGCACTCGACGGCACGCGCACCGCATGCGCCTACCAACACCAATTCAGGAGCGTTCTCAAACGCGCCAAAGAGTTGAAAGCAGAGACCGAAGGGGGCAAAAAGATCACACCGGTCGAGGGAAAGCCTAAAGGAAAGGGAGCGGGCAAGACTGCCACCGAAAGGGACGCGAAGCCAAAGAAACGAGGTGAGGAACATTGCTCTCCGGACTGGGCAGGCATACTGATTCGAGCAGGTCGCCCAGCAGCAGCGGTGGAGGTCTCAGAGAATCCATCCAACGGCAACTGCCCAATTGTAAAGCCTGAGGTCAGCTTGGGTGCTTCGGAAGTGGGCGAGTCTGCGAGCAAGCGCACTAAGGTTGAAGATGTTTTCGAGGCATTCACCAATGGTCTCTGAGGTATCTCGATGAGGACAAACCGGGACATGTGGCACTTCCTTATTTCACGGTCGAGAAGTGCAGGAGCCAAGGAGGTTCATCATCTTCAGATGACGTTAGTGCAAATCAAAGCTTGAGCAGAGCAACGGTCAAACTGCAATTAGTCGTAGAATGTGATGTGTCTTCAGAGAAGGTGAGGTCCAAATCACCCAAGGTGCCAAAAGTCTTGGCGCATTTGGCTAACGTGGGGGGTGAGGTCCTGCGCCTGATGTCTTGTTGCGTATCTCCTCGGGTCACGACATCGATCAATTCCTCATCACACAACCAAGATGCAGTCGTTACGGAGAGCTTATGCTCAGGCAAGCCCCGTTGGTCGGACATTGGCCCGCCAGCAACCACGTCGCTACGCACATGATGCTCACGGCGCGCATCACGACGCACACTCGGCTCCGGCGAATGAGTCCTTCGGAGTACGTTCTATCGCTCAGGAATAGCTCAAGCACATCATCAGTGGGCAGAAATGAGCACTTTGCTGACTTGCATTGCACAGAGGGGCTTCTTCATCGCGCTCGCAGCGTTTCCGCTCGCCATTGCTGCATATCGATTCACGGCTGGCGGTGGACCGGACAGCAAGCCACTGTTCACGCGCATGATCGAGGGCTACGCAGCAAAAGAAGAGAAGTGGGATCACAGGAACGACTTGCACACTCAGGCGGTGGAATTGGCGGGCAGGGACAAGGCATTGTTCTTCAATGGTGGCCAAGAAGTGTCACGGAACGTGGACGTGAGATTCCCAGAGTAAGTCACGACCTTCTTCGCTCCGAAAGCTGCTGTGAGCGTCGTGATCAGTATCTGGTCACTTGATACTTGTTCAGCGCGACAGTGCTTCCACTCATGGACACATTCGCCGACAGTAGAGATGCACATGGCTGACTAAGCACAGAGCTCTGAACAATGCCTCGCCATACAACGTGCCAGCGGGGCACGGCCACACTAACATCGACGAGGCCATTGCCAAGTATGAGAAGCGGAATTTCGAGGAGAATGCGAAGAGGATGCAGGACCTGAAGGACGGCAACATCCGGTCCGAGAAGCCGTACGACCCCCTACAAAGGTAGACATTATCGGAGTTGAAACATAATCAAGACAAAGAGCTTTGCATTATTTATGTTAGTCCTTCGACTTTTAGTCAAGAAGCGAATATGCGGTGACCGCTGAGGAGCCCACGTGCAAGCTCAAGGCCATGATTGGTAGATGGGAGAATTCTGAGCAGCCCCTGGCGTGCGCAGGATTCTGGTGGGCTCGTTCTCGATCTTCTTCTGGCACGAAACAACACTCGGAATACCCACTAAAGCTGTGACTTTGTTGCGCCAGTGATTATAACAGTCGCCGCATAGACCTCAACGGGGGAGGGAGAATATTCAGACGCGAACAAATATACAGCCGCGTTTAGCCATTGTCTGAAGTGGCACGTTCCTTTGATGCAGCAACGACAAGCAACGCATTTGGCACGTGAAAGTCGCCTTGCGAACATGGGATGAGACAGTTATTTCCGTGCCAATTCTCTTTCCACTGGACCCCTTGCGGCTCTGTATGTCAAGGGGATTCGCATTTGTGCGAAGGAGCACAAGTTTATGCACCGGGCTGATGTCCGCTGACGTCTTCACTTCTCCTCGGAGTCGCAAGGTGGTGTCCTTGTCATCGGAGTCGCAACGTGGTGGCGCAGGTACTTGAGTCACAGTAGGTATGACGACTAATTTGCCCCAAAGATCCAGGCAGACGCGCATGAAGTTGCACCAACGATCTCGATCTGGCGACATCGAACACCGATGCACGGTCATGAAAAGTCTGATTCTCGTAACGACTTCAGATATAGCCTGACTCGGATTCTCACGCCGAAAAGCGGCCGGCGATGGGCCCGGGCGATTGGCGAGTGGCGGTAGCTTAACGGGACGAGAGTTTCGTCAATTGAGGTTCGGTCCGCGCAGAATTTTTCTCTTGCCGCGACAACAACCGGCATGAACTCCGGCTCCAGCCTGCGGCTCTGCTGTTCAGCTACAGCCTCAGCCTCGAGATATTTATGTATGCGCAACAACTGAATAAGGCCTGTAAGGTGTAGATATGAGCACGGAATGGAGATCTGACAAGGCGAAATGTACTCCGATGCACATCAATAGCAATGAGTGATTCAGGTGACGAGTGCGCTTTAACTCCGACGACGTGTCGTCTTGAATTCATCCAGGCACCTGAACTCCGATGCGGCTGATCGGCGTGCGGCGTCAAAACTCTGATGCGGCGTCCGACGCCCTACGTCGCTGCGTAAGGTTTGGTCGGCATCCCCAGCGACTCACCTTCGTGATCAATGCGGCGTCCGTTGGTCACATTTGCTCCCAAAGGGAGAACGTGCTAGAAAATTTGCTCAGCGTCAGGCTACCGTTCGTAAAACGTGGATGCCGATGCTTTCCACGCCGTAGTCCATCGATCCTGAACTCCGAAGGGCGAGTATCAGCAAACACTGGCGATGATATCCGGTTTGGAAAAGATATATAAGTCGCCTCTGCCTCGAGGTTGAAGTAAGTCCTTCTCATCCAGCATCAAAACATCTTTCCTACACAAGCAAACAACAAAAGCTTTCAGCTTCAGTCTTTACTACTACAATCTTCTTTCACTCAACCCAACCCAACCCACCACCACCACATCAATCAAAATGGTTGCCGGTATGCACGCCTTCCCCGTCACCAACATGACCGGTGTCCGCCTCTCCACCTCCTCCCCCTTCGCCTCGGGCGCCAACACCCCGGCCCGCACCCCGTCTGTCGCCTCAGTGGAGGGTACCACCCCCGCCACCACTGCCGAGAACAAGAAGGCCAAGAAGTCCTTCGTCAAGGCCGTCTGGTCCAAGATCGGCACCTCGGGCGCCGGCAGCTACGCCGCTCGCGAGCAGGTCGACCGTCTGCGCTACTTCAACTAGAGCGCTCACTCCCTGCACAACCACCACCAAATAAAAGTTTTTGATTTTTTACACCCAACACGGAGAGATGCATTAGTCTGTCCCAGCAGCGGCGTCGACCGACCAAAAGTTTTTGCTTTCGACACATACATACGACCCGACACACGACCACAATAGAGAAATGGCGGAATACGCGATATAGAAAGCATGGATAGATGGAGTTTTTTCACTACATTTTGTTGATATGGGAAGCGAAAGCGCAAATACCCTCTTGCTTTTTAGTCCTGGGTCCGGGACATCGAATATTTGGACATAAAGGTCTTCTTATCAGATAATACATAATCCGCTCTACTCAGAGGAGCTAATAATCGATCTCATTTTCGAGTCGAAAAGACTGTGCCTTTTGCTTCTTTCTTGTGATTGTACAGTAGCTTATTCCAAAATCATTCGATTTTCATTTCTCTTCTTCCGACTTCGGTTTGAAGAAACCAGCATCGCCCAAGTACTTGATAGCTTGCAGCGCGAGCTTGTTCTCTGCCAACTGCTCTTGCTCCAATAACTGTGCGAATTCAGTAACCTCGTCAACATGCACGGCTTGGATCGCAACTCACCCTCTGATACAGCGTCTTACGCTCCGTCTTCCGTGACTCGCGACCGCGCCTTCCAAAGCGATCTGTGCCTGTCACGCCCCGACCGCGGACGTGCTGAAACTTACATCGCGCCCCATGGCGGCATCGACCTTGTTGTGCGAAGAAATGGCATGGGTCAAGCTGGCGGGTGGTGTCGGGCGGTGCGCTGGGTACCACCTTCGGTAATGTAGGCACTGTCTTGGACGACTGGACTTCGGGGCTCGAGTCCGATTCCGAGTCCGCATCCTGACCTGCTGGTTCTAGCTGTGCGGCAACCTCTGGCGATGGTGCTTCGGAGGCTGAAGGGGATCCTTCGTCGTCGGACGAGGCATAGCCCAACAGTCCGAGGGCTGGTGTGGTGTTTGTCGTAGTCTCATGTCCCGAGTGTGATTCTTGCTGATCTCGTGCTGCTTCATTATCCGTAGAGTTGCCTTGCTTGGCTCGCTTCTGATCGAGTAGCTGTGCCCGCAATTGTTCGGCTCTGCTTGATGTCGCCTCATCGCGCCCAGCAGTCGGATTTGCAGCTTTGTCATATACTGGTGATCTCATTACTGGAGGATAGCGGGGCGCATAGCCCATGGCAGCAGCCGTCTCTGCTTCTATTCTCCGGCGCTCATCCATTCTCGCCTGCCGCTCGATCTGCTTCTGCTCGATGCGACTGAGAGTGGGAAATCGACGTTGGCGTTCCTGAAACCATGCCTGCATATCTGCTGCGCTCTCGAGGACAATGATCTCCCCATTGTGCTCGAATTTAAGCCGACCACCAGACGCGGCACGAAATGCAGCTTCTTCGTCTGCATCGTCGTCCTCCGACTCGCTTTCGTGGCTGTCATCCGCAAACGGAGGAGGAAGCTGGTCACTTTCAGCAACGCTGTGGCTCTCTTCGGGCTCCAAGCTCGATGTGCTCGCTATTACATTAGGCAACGTTGTCTTTGGAAACGGTATGGGAGCACCAAAACTTGGTACAGCTGGTGCCACGGCAGACTTGGGCCGGGCGGCGCTCTGCTTCATGGAATGTTGGCGATTGCGTTGCGAGTGATTGTGGTCTCCTCTCCATGATCCTGCATGGTCGTCTCGCTTACGTTTCTGTCCTTGCGCAGACTGGGGAGTGCCTACTGAAGCAGGTTGTGGCCGATAAGAAGCGGCTCTTTGCGTGTGCCTGGGATCGTTCTGAAAGTGAGGATTGACAAAGGATCCTGCCGGAGAAGGGTTGGTGTGAGGTGTTGTGATATAGTTTGAAAGGGTATTGTCGGAATTGTACGATCCTCGTCCACCTCTAAAAGAGCTTCGGCCCCGTCCACGTCCGCCATCACCATAATTGCCGCGGCTGCTATCCGGAATGTAAGTTGGAGCAGAAGGTTTGGGTGGCGGAGGTGGCGGTGGAAAAGAGAATCCAGGCGCCATTGTTTGAGAAAATGTCATGAAACTCTCAAAATCATATTTTCGAGCTTCAATTCCGGTTCCCTTCCACGGTTCGGATTCGTAGACTAGTGCATTGTAAGGCGAAGAGTGAAGAAAGGAGTCAGATGTCTTGAAGTCGAATGCTGTGCCAAGCTTTGCAGGGCTGCAGAACTGCTGCAGGCAATTTTATATCAGCTTCACGATATTCACCTTGGGACTGCAATTCGTGATGACAATGTTTAATAACACAAAATAAATTAATATGGACAGCCGAATAAATTTCTAGTTTATCTGACCACAGCTTGCAAGATGTACTCCATCGTACGAATCTTCTGCCACCTCACACGCTCACGACTAACACTTTGCCGCAGGTCACCGTCGCGGACCTGATACAAATCTCACCTCAGGACCACGAAAAGCGCAGCGCTCGAGCCCTAGAGGACAATATAAACGCCAAATATGCCGACAAGGTCATACACAAAGTAGGACTTGTGCTTGGCCTATTCGACATTCTGAAATTCTCCGAGGGTCTGATTGGCCACGGCACTGGCATAGTCAACGTCCATGTCGACTTCCGTTTAGTAGTCTTTCGACCTTTCAAGGGAGAGATTCTGCAAGGTAGGATCGTGGCAAACGACGAGTACGGCATCCGGATCACTATGGATTTCTTCGATGATATATTCGTTCCTGGACCGCACATGCTTTTCGATAACAGCCTCTAGTAGGTCATGCGCTTCGAATTTTCTGCAACGAACACCACTGACAAGGTGCAGCAACTCTGCTGAAGATGCATGGGTGTGGAAGACGGATGACGGGGTTGAACTTTTCTTCGACCGCAACGAGACAGTACGCTTTCGAGTCGAGGCAGAAACATGGAACGATCTGGCACCCGAGAACAGACCCGGCGAGACACACGACACCGAGGAATTCTCGAAAAGTCCGTACACGATCACAGCCTCCATGCAACAAAGTGGTCTTGGCCCTCTTCTTTGGTGGGAGGACGGTGACGGCGAAGAAGAGGAAGGTTGACGACGGGTATCCGATTCATGACTCATGGCAGAAGAACGACTAATATGAGGCGCCACCCCAATGATTGAACTCTTCGGCGAACCTCACGGCTGCCTTGAGGTAAAACTGGTCATCGTCTCCCCAGGTGTCGGCAGCGACTTTGAGTGACCGGCATCCTATCGATCAAATCAGCAAAGCGCATTCTACGTGAACATACAACCCGATACTACAAACCTTTCACAAAGTGTGCATCAGTCGCCCACTCTGAGTTGAGGGCCTTATCAAGCACGTAGTCCCAACTACGACCTCTTAAATCAAACTTCTCAACCCGCTCGAGGTCCACAGCTGGCCGGAATTCCATGACGTATGCCGACAACGCAAACAACCACCATTGACGCACAAGAGAAACATGCCACTTGCTTGGAATCAAGGGCAGCAGAATACGCACAGCGTGAGAGCTTGTCAGAACGTGAACCAGGAAGAAATCGTACCGTGGATTGCGTTTGGTAGGGGTACCGACAAGCATTGCGGCTGCTGCCTTTTGGCTGTCTTCAAATTGCTGCTTGGGATTGGATAGATCCCAATTGTTCCAATACTCGAGAAGAAGAGCTTCTTTATCAGGATCAGCGAACAGAGCATCGTAACCTTCTCCATTCTGTTTGTTGACGGCGTCCTCGAAGCGGGTATCATTGGAAATGTTCGAAAGCAATTCCGTCAATTTCGTAGTCGGATTCTTGCCTGGCTGCGAGTATGCAGGATTATCCAAATACTTGTGCTGGTCATTATAGCAGCAGGTCGCAAGCGCCAGGGCTTCTACAATGATGGTCGGAGAGGACATCTCAAATCCATAGCCAAGATGAATAAGTGGATGAGCAACTCGTCGCAGTCAGCATTCAGTATACCATAAGCGAATTGGTGATCTTACGTCCGCAAATCAAGTTATTCACCAGTGGTTCCTTGCCCCCAAAGAGGTATCCATTCAATAAGTCTTTCCAATCGTAGCCATGTTGAGCCAGACGATCTTCAAAGAAGTCGACGTATGCTCGCTGATATCTGTAACGGTTTCAGCCTCTCAGTCGCACCAGACTGATATATGCTCCGGGTACCCACTGTTTCTGCCCGATGAACTCTCGCCAATCGTCTTTGCTGATCTCTCCTGGCGCGTCTTTCCAGGATTCCAAGCTCTTACCTTCTACGTCATAGATCTGGTTCAACTGTTCCTGAGTCGAGCCGAGGATATATGCGGAGCTGAGAATCTGATCCAATGTCAGAATGAAGCCACACTATGGTGGCCGTTCCCAGCTCAAATCTTACATGCGGGCAGTGATTGTGGTATCTTAGACTGTTGTATAGGATACTGTGGTTGATGTGGTTTGCCTTTAACAAATGTTTGAGCGTGCGCGCTCGCTTGTCCGAGTTTTCCTCTATGTCGTGAATCGTAACCGAGGGTATAGAGATTCCAGCCCCAGAGCTGTTGGAACCGCTCTTGAGAATGGAAGGTATACCGGCACCAAGCGAACGGAGCGAGAACATTCTGACGGTGCGATCAAGTCGAAGATAAAGCCGTTCTGATTAGTCTAACGAGGAGGGAGAGAAGGCAAGTTTCCGACCCGCTTCAAAAGAGTTCGGATATGACATGTTGGATGGCGATGTTTCCCCGCATCTGGCAGTCAGTGGAAGGCGATGCGGGGTGTCTCAACAGCCGCGAAGGCAAGATGTCATGCAAGGTGACGAAACGGGCCAGGTACCTCGCTACCATTTGCTGGAACACTTCCGCCATCTGAGGTTTTTCTTTTGATTCTAGCTTCCCATATGGAGCTCTGCTTTTGAGCATTCGCATGATCTAATCCACTATTGTAGAGTCGAGCGCTAAGTCAGACTATCTAGCAATCGATCTTCTACACCATCAAGGATATAATAATGCGGCGCGACCTCTAGATTCTCAGCTTCACTCAGGAAAAGCTTGTCAGGATCTTGCTCTGGTCCCATAGGGCTACCCATCTGCGCCTGTGCCATTTGTTGCGAGACTTGACTTGCGGCTGAATGCTGTCAGTAATTGTTGTCGCTCTGCAATTGGACACACATACCGTTGCTGCCCAGAATGAAGTTATAGACTGGTTGAAGACCAAAGAGCGTCAAGAAGTACCATGACAAGCTCGATACCCATCGCACATCAAGATCCCGAGTCCCCACACCCGACTGAAGCATCGACTTGAACTGCGGTGTAAGCGGGAAAGGGAGTTTCACTGAATCATGTTAGCGAAGTGCAAATAGCGGCTGTTCAGAATACCTCACTTATCACGTATCCTGAAAAGAACGCGTTGATCCAGCCCATGATGAGCGTTTGTGGCACCATCATCGCCATGTTTCCCTTCATCATACCCATCATGCCCTCCATCATCGCTGGGTCGGACATCGGATTACCCTTGGGCTTTCCCCTGTTCTCGGGGTCTGCTAGGAACGATCCGTCTTTGAACGCTTGCACTAAATAAGCCTTTCGAGCCGCGAATGCCGATGCAGATAATTGCTGGTTCTGATTTCGGAGGTTCACGCCCCTCAACAAGGATCGTGCTTGTCGGATCTTTTCCACCGGCTGTGGTTTAGGTGTTGTCTGAAAGAGCATTGAAAGGTAGTGGCGCAGGACTCCAGTAAGAATCTATCAGGCAAAGGTCAACTACTCATTGCGCTGGTCTGATAGGCGGAAAGAATTACCATGACCACGGTGATGGGCAGCAATATCCAGTAGCTGTAGAGGTTAGGTCGGTTCGGCTATTTCTCGCACTAGCAAGACTCACAATAATGCCGGATCCCGATGGATCGTCTGTTCCACGACTTGAGTCATGATTGTGTGATGCTGTTTGCATCCAATGCAATGCAAGTCGGGGTTGTGGATGGTTTGGATGGATGAGCAGATTCGCGGTGCTTCGTCAGGAGATGAAGCCTGGTGAACGCATGGTCCAAGCTTCAACTTGCAACCTGGAGCAAGATGCCACGACAGCAATGCCGAACAAGGCTGCAACATTTTCATTGCCTATTTATTACTTTTCTACACGCCCTTACGTTATCCAAAAGCAGATCCAAAATCGTTCGCAATCATGTCCAACGAAAGCAGGATTTCACCCTACAATTTGGCTGGTAATGTTGACACTCCACGTCTCTAGATTCTCGCGACTGATCCAATTAAGATTGCAAGAACACGACCGACGACACACTTTCCAACTACCTCAATTCCCTTAAAATTAAGCAATCAACCTTCTACACCGATGTCCGGCTCGCGCTGGGTTACGCTGCAGTCATAATATGCGGGATCACATTTGCCTACGATTATAAGCTGGGCTTTGACAAGACAAAACACTGGACCCTTGCGACAGTCGTGCTATATTTCATTCTGAATGGTGCTTTTTCATATTGGCTGTGGTTCGTTGAGAAGGACATTGTGTACACGGGGACATACAAGGGACGAAAGGTAGGATAAATTTGAAATATCGCACGTGTATCTCAATTGACGGCCAGGAAGATTACAATTTCGAGCTGGACGAAGAAGCTGGATCCCACGTATCGTTTGAAGGTACGATGCGCTACCTCATCGGGGGCTACAGAGGTGAAGGAGACCGAATTCGAAGCCCCATTTTCTCGCTGGTTCACAGCGGATGGGTTCATCGTGCCGCAACCCTTCCAGCAGTGGTTAGCATCTAGCATCGCGATCGTCGGCGAGGCGGACCCAAAGAATGCTTCGGCAGGCACCAGTGCCAACGGGAGGCCACTCCGGATGTAGAATCGCTTAGCATGCAGCCTCTGCAGAATAAATACGCAGAAACTTTAGCGTGGCGCTCAGCTTTGTGCAATCTTGCCAGAGCTGATTTGATGTCAAATGCCTGTGATGCTAGAAACTCCGTAACTTCGACTCGTACATGGATATTCATGAATGGCATTACTGCGTTAGCTGCGATGGCTGTCTACGGTAGGCCAGACGCACGGGCTAGCTGAGGCGCGGAACCGAGCCCCCGAAAGCTCCACGTCGTCCTCAAGAACATCAACCCCCAGCACCACATCAGCCATTGCAATCCATTGTCGCGGAATTCATGGTCAGGAAGCTTTTCAACCATGGCCGTCGCGAAAACCAGCTCTTTCTTTGAGGGCGAGACAGGGCGCAACACCCGGGGTCTTTTGCGGTTGATCATCCTCGTCGTGATAGCGGCTGCAGCAGTATCGAGTCGCTTGTTCTCCGTCATTCGATTCGAGAGTATCATCCACGAATGCGAGTCTTTACCAGGGATCCTACGTCGAATTCTTCTGACCCATGTGCAGTCGATCCTTGGTTCAATTTCCGCGCGACAAAATACCTCGTCGCCAATGGCTTCTACAAGTTTTGGGACTGGTTCGATGACCGTAAGAGCTAGCCGGCAGCTAATGGGGGCATCTCTGCATCCCTTTGATACGCGGCTCATCATTGACCTCGAACAGGTACCTGGCATCCTCTCGGGCGCGTCACTGGTGGCACGCTCTACCCTGGTCTCATGGTTACGAGTGGGGTGATTTACCACATTCTCCGCTTCCTTACCTTCCCTGTGGACATTAGGAATATTTGTGTCCTTCTCGCACCCGCTTTCTCTGGTCTTACAGCATTTGCAACCTATCTCCTGACATCGGAGATGTCGACATCGCCTTCGGCAGGCCTTCTCTCAGCTATCTTCATGGGCATCGCCCCCGGTTACATTTCTCGCTCCGTGGCGGGTAGCTACGACAACGAAGCGATTGCTATCTTCCTGCTGGTATTCACCTTTTACTTGTGGATCAAGAGTCTGAAAGAAGGATCGGCGATGTGGGCATCATTGACTGCTCTGTTTTATGGATACATGGTGTCTGCTTGGGGTGGTTACGTCTTCATCACCAATCTGCTTCCTCTGCACGCCTTTGTTCTCATCTGCATGGGTCGCTACAGTCCTCGGCTCTACGTCAGCTACACCACGTGGTATGCTTTGGGGACTTTGGCCAGTATGCAAATACCTTTCGTGGGATTCTTGCCAATTCGTAGTTCCGACCACATGGCCGCACTTGGTGAGCAGACGATCAAATCACTCTTTCACGCCATTTTTGCTAATGAAATCAAAGGTGTGTTCGGTCTTTTGCAACTTGTAGGCTTCACAGAGTTCATTCGACAACAATTGCCCACCAAGCAATTCCAAGTTCTGCTCCGAAGCCTCGTCCTTGTCGTTTTCCTCGTGGCATTTGGCGGTTTGGTGCTTTTGACCGTATCTGGAACCATCGCTCCTTGGTCCGGACGCTTCTATTCGCTCTGGGATACTGGCTATGCTAAGATTCACATTCCAATTATCGCCTCCGTGTCCGAGCATCAGCCGACAGCCTGGCCCTCATTCTTCTTCGATCTGAACATGTTGATCTGGCTTTTCCCGGCGGGCGTATACATGTGCTTCCGTACTCTCAAAGACGAGCACGTCTTCATCGTCATTTACGCCGTCCTTTCCAGCTACTTTGCAGGCGTCATGGTACGTCTAATGCTTACTTTGACGCCTGTTGTCTGCGTTTCTGCGGCTTTGGCGTTGTCACAAATTCTGGATACTTTCATGACCACGAAAACGCCTACAGATCAAGTAAAGTCGAACACAAATGTCGAGGGCACCAAGTCTGCACAAGCTACGGGCCCTGACGGATTGAGGTCGCTTCGGACACCATTGGTCGGCATCTTCTCCAATGGTTCAAAGCTTTTGATGACTGGTATGTCGACACTGTATCTGCTATTATTCGTGCTGCACTGCACTTGGGTAACCTCGAATGCCTACTCCTCACCCTCTGTCGTCCTCGCATCGCGACTTCCGGACGGATCCCAACACATCATCGATGACTACCGCGAGGCGTACTACTGGCTGAGACAGAACACTCATCAGACTGCAAAGGTTATGTCCTGGTGGGACTATGGATACCAAATCGGCGGTATGGCTGATAGGCCTACTCTTGTCGACAACAACACTTGGAACAATACTCATATCGCTACTGTTGGCAAAGCAATGAGTTCCAGGGAAGAAGTCAGCTATCCCATTATGAGGCAGCACGAAGTTGACTACGTCCTCGTTGTCTTCGGTGGTCTACTGGGATACTCCGGCGACGACATCAACAAGTTCCTCTGGATGGTCAGGATCGCTGAGGGCATTTGGCCCGATGAGGTGAAGGAGCGTGACTTTTTCACCGCCCGTGGTGAATACCGGGTAGACGAAGAAGCCACACCAACGATGAAAAACAGCTTGATGTAAGATCTGCTTCTGACTCCTATTCGCTCAGCTGCTAACAGTATGACCAGGTACAAGATGTCTTACTACAATTATGACAAGCTTTTCCCGAATGGTCAGGCCCAAGATAGGGTTCGTGGGGCTCGCATGCCTGCGCAAGGCCCCGAACTTTCCACTCTTGAAGAGGCCTTCACTAGCGAGAATTGGATCATCCGTATCTACAAAGTGAAAGATCTCGACAACATTGGCCGTGACCATCAGTCTGTCGCGGCATTCGAAAAGGGAAACAAGAGGAAGAAGACCGCCAAGCGACGGGGAGCAAGAGTGTTGAGAGTGGACTAGACGTGCGACGATTGGACGTCGAGGGGTTTGTACACCTATTGAGAACAGACTATTACAAAATTTAGAGAACGTCTTCCAGCCAATGCTGTCATGCTACTGCAACGTGGTGGAATGACAAGCCAAGTCGTGCAAACCAGAATTATTGTATAAGGGAAGTAGCGAGCCAGCTTCAGTGATGGCACTGACCTACCAGGACATCCGCGTCAAGGCAAGGAAGCAGCATAACAGGGCTCCTGCTAGGCGCGATGGGCCTCCCTCGAGTGATTTGTGTAGTCTTCAGTCTTCCACATACTTTTCATCTATTCATCTCGCATCTTCTATAGACCATCGCTCGTTTCACTCTTCCGATCGTCGACACCATCGAGCAGCTTTACCCCCCTCACTACATTGGGCCGCTACGCTTGACGCTATCTTTCAGAGAGACGGCAAAATAACATGTAAGTCGATTGTGTGCTTGTCCAGAAGCATGCTGATGTTGCCGTTGCAGCCGACAATGTGTGTTAAATCGCATGTAGTACTCTGGGTGGCAATTCCCGCAGCTTTGATCACTGCCAAAATCTTGGGTTTGACCGGCTTAATGCTTGTGTTGCATTCGAAGGAGAAGAAGGAACGCCAAAAACTTGCCGCTGCCATTGCTGGCACGCCCCGCAACTCGCCAGCCATGGTAGAAAAGACGGTCATCATTGAGAACAAGGGACCTCAGGGTGGAACAGCTGGGGTTGCGGAAGTGGTCACCACAGGGCCGGCGGGCACTCAAGTTACGACGATGCCAACTATTGTCGGTGGGGCGGCGATTGTGTCGACGACGGCGGCCGGGATACCAGGAGGCTCGGTCACAGTGGAGCCAGGAAAACTCGCGGTGGTAAAGGCAGAGCACCCTCCAGGACGACCGGAAGAAGCGAAAATTGTGTCGACAACACACCACGCATGAAGAAGAGAGAATTTCGAGGAAGGGACGACGTGTTGTGAGTCTGCCTATTTCTTGTACCACTTCCACTTTCGCTTGCTCTTGACCACTCACACTTGACACCTCCCACCAGTTTCGCCCCACTCTCAATTCTGTTTTACTCTTCACACTCTACGACCGGCCTTTACTCCCATGGTTGTCTCTCATTCTTTTTTCGAGATTGACCACAAGTCATGTGCTGATAGGAAGTAGCCTCAGACGCCCGATTGTTCCTACCTATTCATCAACCTGATCGACCCTCTCACACCTCTCACCTGATCAGATTATTTCTACTTACCCTTCCGCATAAGCAATCAATTCTTTGACGTCGTCCCACTGCATCTGCTTCGTCATTCGCCACGCCTGGATGAGTACAATGTGATCTGCAATCGTCCTTGCCCCTCCCTATTCCCACCTACTTGGAGCCCGGAAGCTCTCACAGACACATACAACAAATGGCACACTTGATGCCAGTCCGCGAGAAAGCGCGTTCTGACGTGTCGACATGGAGAGCCGGACCCGGTGAAAGACAAGGTCCCCGCCCTTCCATACCGCCTTTCGTACCTGCGCATCAACACCTCACGCCTCCTTACCTCGCACTTACTCATCGTGGCTCAGACTTCCTGGTTCACCATGTCTGTGGTAGATGTCTCCGACCACGGTCTTTACAATATCACCAAGCAAATCCCGTTTCGCCGAATGTACCTCCCCCACCGCCAGGTGTGTGCGGCAAATGCCGCAAAGCCGAAGAGAAAGCAAAGGTCAGCGTCAGAAAGCAATACGACAAAGACATTAGCGATGTCTCCATCACAGACCGTGGTCGTGAAACGAAATCTGCTCGTAGGAGCAAGTAAGTCTGACTGAGCATATCCAAAAGGTGGCCACAAATTGCTGACTGACGTAGATCCGAGGCCCCAAGATCTTCGGAGCGAATATCCATCCACGTCCATCAAAATGCATTTGCAGGTGCCGAAGGGTGGACATCAAGACACACACCCCACTATGTTCAGGTCGATCGCAGGCTAGCAGATGTTAGTAGTGATGCGCCGGTAGCCGATCGCAGGAATGGGGCTGTCGAATATCCGATACATCAGATGGAAGGACATCGAGGGCTAGTGCAAAACGCTCTGCGTCAGGTAGCACCCAATCAGAAAGACCTTCCTCAGGTGATAGATCCTACAACCCAACTCAAAGCTACGATTCAGACAGGACCTCCAGCCGCTCCATCACCTTCGCTATAGAGCAAAGGAAAACAGCGAGCGATTGAGGAAGACTATGTCTACGGTGACGTAGAGAGCGCTGCATCTCCACGAGAAATAATGGCGCAAGCTCAGGCACAAGCTCAGGAGGAAGCAAAACAAGCAGCCTCGGTCTCCAAGACCAGGACCTGGGTTGAATCGCAACAATCGATCCGGTCGACTTCTAAGGTGCGAGGTCCAGCATCACTAACAGTGCCGAAGGATGAACCCAGTAAAGAGAAACCTCAGAGTGCAAGGTCAGAAGGCAGTATTCGAAGAATTGCCCGCGAGGAAATTGTTCGCTATCGGCAAGCTGAGCGAACAATAGAAGAACACCCTCGACCATTTGTACACCGCAAACCGGATGACGCGCATACTGAGGTTCCTCAGCTGAGCAAGAGCGTTTCCAAAGAGCAGAGCAGATCAGGCAAAAGCGAGTCCAATGGATCACATGAGCGTGCTTCAATGAATAGTCACCAAGGCCATCCTGCCCATGAATCAACATCGAGGTATTCAAACAGCGCACAGACATCTTACTATGATGTCAAAGTTGCAATGAAGCGACCACGACCGGCCACTGCCGCAAGGCGCCACAAGAATGAAGAGAAACATGGAGAGGTCAAGTTGACACATGGTCCTGATCGATCGAGTGAAAAGCCAACTTCAAAGGCGAACATATCTCCGAGTGCTGTCAATGTCAGTGGGTCGACAACAAAGGGACACGGTATTGAAGTCGAGAATGAGAAAGTGATGGTCAAGGACAGCTTGCTTCATCGACGTTCTTTCGACACGGATTATACAGTCCATCCTGGCTCGTCCGTCAGCCAACAAGCGCCAATTTACTATGTCGAACAGGAGCGATCTGATTGGACAAGCGGCGCCCTGGATTCTGTTTCAAGGGACATGAGGCGACTGTCGGCGTATGTGCATGAGGTGGTGCCGGCAAAGTTGTCAAGATTGACCAAGTCATCGAAGCCCGAGCCAAAATCAGCCGCACCCGTGGCCAATCCGCCAAGACATGCACATCCTACGCCTCAGCCTTCCAACACCACGACACATTTGCAATCTGTTTACGTTGCCCGTCGTCAATCCACGCATGCAACTAGAGAAAGTCATGAACGTGTCCACAGGAAAACCAAGCATGCATATCAAGATGTTTCGCCATCCCGCTCCACCTCACCACCTAGATCCCATCGCCTCTCAGAACAGCGGTGGACTTACCAAGAACAAATCAGTCCTGATAGAATACGAGTCGTTCGCGAAAGGATGATTCACCGAAGATCATCGTCGGTCGAGCGCTCCCCGCCACCGACACAGCCTTACAATCCAAGGACCAAACATTATGACGGTCAGAACGAGGCTCGCCCCTTTCCGGAAGATAGAGGGCGAGCACGAAACCGCGACGGCGGCGGCGAAGGCGAAGAGGCGCCCAAGCCACGTCTGCGTAGTATCCTCCGATCGTCCAGCAATTCGCAGAATGGTCGTCGCACGCGGAGTAGTTCCTTTAGCCGTCGCGTCTCATTCTCCGAGGCGGTTGATGTTACGGTTCTTTCTCCGCCACCTTCATCGTCCTATATCAGTCTCGACGCAATCAGCGACAGATTGCATGAGCGGCTCGATCACTCCAAGAGGACGAGGCATCCGAGTAAGGAAAGGTTAGCAGATCGTGCACACGACGAGAGCTCACGCGAACGGTATCAACCACAACGGCCGCAGCGCCCCCCTCGCCCGGACGAGCGGAATGTTCAGCAGGCTTCTCGCAATGCAGAACCAGATCTGTCCAGCCATCGAAGGGCGTTGACCAGAGCGCTGAGCGAGTCTCCATCTCGGGAGCGCGGACTAAACATTATTGAGGAATCTCACGCAGAGCCGGATTCCCATCCGCCTCGACCGGGCCGAATGCAACGACGGAGAGCTCACACCAGCGAGAGTCCGGTCCGACGTGATTCACGATCGTCTCGCAATCGTCTCTGGGGCTCACCGTCTTCATTGTGCTCGGATACTGCCAGGATTCCTGTGGTTATGAGCGGTGGTTTGTCTGGATGGCCGACCAGGATGTCAGCAAAAGTCAATAGGAAAGACTCGGGAGCCGGCATCGATCCTGACGACCGATGGGCTGGAGTCACATTACCAACGCCGCCACCCCCTCCGCCACCAGCACCTCCACCAGCGCCGGCCGCGCGTCGACAGTTGCCAAAGGATGTCCATCCACCTCCACCGGCCAGACGCACAAGCGATCGAAAGGAAAAGATTCTACTTTATGATGATGACGTGTCCACTCGTTCGCCATCCGACTTTTATCAGAGCACATCTACCGCACCGCCTCAGCGAAAAGGGAGAGCGCGATCTGATCCACGAATCCCGCCAGGCAAAATCTTGCGCGAAGGCTATGATGAGAAAGGCCACTGGTATGAAGTCGAAAGGGTGCCGGGTGCTGGCGTGGTTGGCAGCAGACGTCCTTCACCACAGTACGACGAGAAGGATAAGCACAGCCTCTACGACGACATGATCCAGTACGGGCCCTACGACGACAGAACGCAGTACAATCCGTACGATGAAAAGACTAGCTACAGCCGCTCTGACTACGCTCAGTATGACGATATGCGAGGCGAGGTTCTGGAGGCGAAGCGATACGATCCCAAGCATGAGAGACGATACGGTCGTGTGTATGACGAGCGGCGCAGCAACAGGCGGTGAAGGCAAGATGCTATGAGATGGCGTTGGCACGCGTCGTCTAGCAGTTGTGGCAAGACAACTGCATGCTGCTTGACGGAGCGATGCATGGGATGAAGTACGACGTGGTATCGTCACGCGATAGTTTTCTTTGCATTATAGAATGGTAACATGTCTTCTGAAGTCGAGTTCGTGGAAGTGCGTCATGGTGAGGTGTATGATGTTGTGGACCCATTTTGTATCCATAACAGAGCGCGTGTGTCTCGATGTCAGGCAATGCGTAGATTGTGGAACATCGCTCCAATAGCCGCCGTAAAGTACAGGATACTACACATGTATGCCATGCAATGCGGGTATACGAGATGTATGTCACAGTGACAGACAAGCAGGCAGGCAGGCTGATGCCTTGCAGCAGAGTACAGTACAGTACAGCACAGCAAAAGTACAGTCACAGTACATGTCCTGCATAGCATTTAGGCAGCCTACCAGATACCGAGCGACTCTGCATCACTGCTGTCCTTCCTATCTCCACACATCACGCCTTCTTTGCATCTCCGTTTCTATATTCAAACCCTGCAGCTCGTATATGCCCACACGATGTCAATTCATGCACTACCACGTCTTCGACTCACGCTCCCCAGCGCGGCTTCATCTCGCTTAAACCCATCGATCGACGACTGGGCGGGAAATGCTTCCATAAACATCATCACCGACACGAACGGCGGTAGCGCGCCGTAGCTTACAGCTCGGTTCGCAGCGGAGGGGGCGAGAAGTACACGTGCCGGCGATCGCAGCGCCCGTCCATCCTGTGATCGACTGGCTTGTGCTCGCCACCGCACGCGAAGAGGGGGAGATTACCATCGGCGAGCGAGACGGGCGGGCCTCAATCCTGCCTCACTTGCCCTCCCTGTGGATGTGCCTGCCGAGGTCCGCATGTTCCAGATTGGGTTTTCAGGCTCTAAGGCGGTGGCGAGAAGAGGACAGAGGATTGGAAGGATGTCGAGAGGGACGATGATAAGCCTGGGCCTGAGTTGTGGCGGGGATCAGCGAGCGATAGCCTGTGTTCGGGGACGGTGACTGGGACGGAAATAGATTGAGTTGGGCGAGCGGGCGGGCGGGCGGGGGCGTGCGTCGTGCCTGATGATCTGCCGCTCCATCATCCATCGGCTGGGTATAGGCTCACAATCCTCCTGCTGGTATCTGTCACGCTTTCTCACTCGTGATTCTCTGGTCCGTCGGGCCGCACACTCGCGTGGACGAGCACCGACCGACCGACCGTGGCGTAAGAAAAAAAGCCACAGGATCTATTCCTGATGGCAGGGGTATTTTTTGTGCAAATAGACTAAACCGGCATGCTCGCCGACGGTGGCGTATCTGGTAAGCGATGCGAGCCCGTCACCACCACCATCATCATGATCTCGGGGCCCCGAACCACCATCCATCATCACCACCGGCCCGTCCGGCGCGGCCCATGACAAGTACAAGTGCGAGCAGTGGCGTCAACGCGCGTGCTTCCTTCTGTTAGTATCGCACCCGAGATGTCACGGCGGAAACTATCCGTTCCCTACCCCCCTTCCACGTGCTGAGCTTTGAGCTCGGAGGGACGATCAGCAGAGCGTAGTAGCAAGCGAGCGAGCGAGCGTTGGGGGGTAGGACAAACCCTCGTATCGCTCCCTCAGGCAGATAGTATGACGCCATCGAAGCGCAGAAGAAGAGGAATAAGGGCAAAGGCACAAAGATAGTTCTCATTCCGTTGCAGGCAAGGGCTACAGAAAGGTCTCACAGGTACCACCCCGCGCAGCCGGCTGGTCGTCGTGATGCAGGGCTGAAGTAGCAAAAGCCGGTGGTGGAGGCAAAGTGCATGCCTTAGAACAACGTTATTGTTCAGCTGTCTCTTCCGTCGTTGCTGACATGATCACGAACGGTAAATGTGACTGAGGCAGGCAGGCAGGCCGGGTCTGACGGGGAAACTCAGCCTCCATCCCCACAAGCGCGTCAGAACAGAACAGCACCCGTTCCTGACCCTGAGATGGAGGAGGAGCGGAAATCCCGTGCTCACTCACTCACTCACACACTCTCTCTTTCTATTTGAGAACATAGGGAAAACTTAGCCGGCCCGTCGGAACAACAGCACAAGTGAGACTTTGTGGAAATACAGAGTCAGCATTAAATTAAGTCCGATGAGGATGTGGAGTATTACCCGCTTTTGGAAACCGTCGCCTGTCTTTGCGCTGTCCGCTGCCCTAAAGTCAAATCATGATCATCACCGGCAAATTGTACTAACAAATGGCACGCCCGACAGGAATCGGAGGCGAATCTCAAATCATCACCGCCAGCCGGACGATCACAATCCCAGAACACCAAATCAGACATAGGTAAAAAGAAGAAATCCGATTTAGCCAATGGGGCTAAGTATACATGAATCATATGCCTTTTGCCCGCCTGCCCGTCCAAAGAGGAAAAACATCGCTTCGCCAAGGGCAGGAAATGAAATGAGAAAAGAAATCAAAAAGCATGCCGTCTATGTATGCCGTGTCTGGTCTGGTTGGTCGCGCGTGCACTCGCAGTGGCGAGAGGCTCGCTCAGTCAATGCCTCCTCCTCGTATGTACCCTGAACAAAGTTGATTGGATCATCTCCGCTTCTGTCTTGCTTAGCGGCGTCCGTCAGCCAGACGCCACTCGCCGTCTATGCACACAATCAATCCCTCGTTCTCCAGCCAGTGCTGGAACGCCGCGTCGTGCCGCCACTCGTGCATGGCCGGTGCGTCACGGCCCTGCTTCTTGATGTGCTCCAGATGCCGGCCGACGTGCTCCATGCGCTCGTCCCAGCTGCCCGGCCCGTCGAACTCGAGCGGGCAGAAAAGGCAGCAGCTGTGCTGCGGCGGCTGTCGCAGCTTGATGTGACACCGCTGCTCCGCCGCCGCCAGCGCCGGATCCACTTCGTCGCCCACGCTCGTGGACCGTGCACGCGCGCTGCCACCGGAGCTGTGGTTACCATTGTCGTTGCCGTTCGCCTTGTAGTGCATGCGACGCAGATGCTGGATGAACAGATCCTTGCGGTTGAAGTCGTTGGGCCGCGTCTCGCGATCGCCGCACTCGTCGCATCGCCAGAGGTCGAGTCGCAGATGCTGTGTGCTCACATGACGCTTCCACTCATTCTTCGAGCCGAATGAGGATGTGCAGCCATAGGGGGCGAATGGGCAGGGGAAGTTGGAGTTTGTGGGCGTGGCACGCATCTGCCTGGCCGGAGAGCAGCTGGGTGACATGCGATGGATGGGCGCGCTGATGCGACGCATGTTGGCAAATGAGGGGCGCTTGGTGATCTTGGAGTTGATGGACATGGTTGAGATGGAGCGGCTGTGTCGGCGTGGCCGACCCCTCTGGCGCGACGGTGTAGACAGTTCCGCGGCAAGCTCGTATTCGCTCGACAGGGATGGCTGTCTTTCATCTTGGCACAAGGGCGGCGGTGACATCTTGCCATAGCTGAAATACGAATCCAATGCCTCTGGAGTGGCATGCTCGAGAGGCGTGCCGAATGCGCTGTGGGGAAGGAACGTGGACAGGCCAAATTGGTCCAGTGCACCCAATTGATCAGCACTGGAGTCGTGCTCTAGGCCGTGGCTGCCCTCGCGCAGCATATCTGCAGTGAATGGCCCAAGTTCAATGCTCTGGGCGATGCTCTCGTGCTGAACCACATTGGGGCTCGAAGAGTGGCATAGATTGGGATGCGGCGAGGTAAAGGACGGCGAGATGAAGCTTTGTGACGTGAAAGATGGCGATGTGAAGGAAGGCGATGTGAATGACGGGGTGTAAAGATCGCTAAAGGCATGCTCGTCGAACGAGGATAGGGACGATGCCGATGTGGAAGGAGGCTGAGCAGTAGGGAAGTGTCCCGCCCATTCGTTGAAGGCAGGGCTTGCTTTGGTCTGTTGAGGTGACTGGGTGAGTGCCACATTCTCTAGGCATGTGTAGCGCGATAGGCAGTGGGAGTCGTGAGGGTCGAAGTCTCCACTCCAGGTCGAGGGTTTGGCAAAGTCGTGGACATCGGAACCATAGCCGATGGGCAACTCGAACTCGGACTCGAGGCCGGTCTCGAAGCCAGAGTCCAACCACGATTGGTGGCGGCGACGATGGCCGTCAATGTGTGTGTGCTCGAAA
This sequence comes from Dothideomycetidae sp. 11243, assembly GCA_000836255.1. NCBI lineage: Eukaryota > Fungi > Ascomycota > Dothideomycetes > Dothideomycetidae sp. 11243. Next base: position 191,614 of record DF938594.1, on the reverse strand, counting down.
GACATGGCTGGAAAGGACAGCGAGAGGATAGAATCAGGCAAGGGTGTAGGGAGCTTGGAGCTTGCTTGTCTTGACTTGACGAGAGAAGGCCGAAAAGCATAGGGAATCAGGACCTACCTTATATCAACACGGCTGGGTGTTGGTGTGAAGGCGATTGAAGGCAACGGACAATGGCAACCACAGGCCAGGCTAAATTTGGGACTCGGGGCCCAAGCATCGCTCTAAACCCAAAGCGGCCGACGCAGGCTGGAGCGTGCTGGGTGAGAATAGAGCCGGGAGGCCTGATGGGCACGCGGGAGCGGGGGCCTCGCCCTGGTACAAAAAAAGAGACGGCGGCCCATCACGAGATTGGGGCACGCAGTAGAGTGCGCGCGCGCGCGCAAGGCTCGAGCTAGGGCGAAGGAAGCCTCCACACAAGAGTGAGTGCGGGAAAGGCCGCGACAAGGCAGCGGCCGCTGCATGGTTGCAGCAGCAGGAGTAGCAGTAATGCAGGACAGGGCAGGCCGGCTGTTGGACGTCCGTCAGACCGTGCGGCGGTGCTGGTGGGCGAGTGAGGAAGCGATTGGTGCAAGCAGAGTCCAGGACGAGGCATCAGGTGCGGCAGCTGATGACATGACAGGGCAGCGGACGAGCCAGGGTCGAAGCAGCTCCAAGCGACGACTGGCGACCGGCAGCAGTGCCATGCGAGATAGTCCGTAACGTTGCAGCAGCAGCGGCAGTAGCGACACAGTGGTGCGGACAGCAGGAGCTGAGCCACGGACGATGGCCGACGGACGCTGGACAACAAGCGATGGACGAGAGGCGGCGACGGCGGCGACATGGCGGGCAATCAGCGCGGCTAGCGGCAGGGCAGGCCCAAGCGATGACAGCCACCGAGTCCGTCCTGTCTGGTCTAAAATTGAGTTTCTAAGTCTTTTCTAGGGCCAACATCCGCCCTCAGTTTCGCTGTCGCCGTCGCCCGTCGGACCCGGATGCCATGGACTTTGCGTGTTGCGTGTTACGCGTTGCGTGTTGCGCGATTGTAGCAGTAGTGTGTTCCACCCTCTTTTTTGGTTCCCATAGCGTCAGTTGGGCACTCATCTTATCCATGGACTGGACTGGCTGCCTCCACCGCCGCCCACTCAAGCCGATCCCCCAGGCCCCATGGCGGTCCCTGGCTCTCTTGTCCCACAGTTCGGTGCCCGGAGTCAGAGGCAGATGCGCTATATCGAGCAGCGCGGCGATGGATCAGTGTGGAGGCTGTTGACAAAACCGGATAAGGCCGCTGTTGGCAGCCTGGTTATGGGTTGAGGCATGCACGGCCTGAAACGAGATGACGATTGGCAGGAGCGGGCCTGGCTGGTCTCTGCGATTAGCGATTAGCATGCGTTGGCCGCCGCAGTGGTGTTCAATGGAACGAGATAGACTGAGAGCAAAGAGCTTGCAGATGTTGTACACACTGCCTGACGTTGCTCCGTCCGCCGTGCCGCAGTAATTCTATGTGCAATATGCGGCACCAACCAGTTTGCATGCCAATCCCAACACGACCCGCAACCAACACCTGCACCACGCGGTAGCAACAATACATCACCAGGCAACACAGGCACAGACAACACCCGCTAGGCAAGAGGCGAGCGGCGAGAGGCGTGCTCATCTCTCATCTCTCATCTCTCGGTTTCTCCACTCTCCGCCCTCAACCAGCGCGGCGATCGCCCACCATCTGCCCTCTACCACTACCGCGCCGTCGCCCTCGTTCAACCGAGCCGCCGTTCGTCCTCCACTCGTTCCACCGAGCGGCGCAAGCGACATGAACTCTGTCGCACTCGCTCCACACCCGCACGTCCGTCGCCGCGGCGTAGCTCACCGCTGCAAACGCACCGAACCAGACGACCATTGCAGCACAGGCCAGAAGCCGGATGCTAGAGACTGGTGGCGGAAACTGAAAAGCCCGGAGAGATTTGCTGAAGACGGCGGGAGTTGAGGCGTCGAGCTCGCCTACAGTGGTTTGTTCCCTCAGCAATCCTTTCAAGCCCGTTCCTGGTGCCCAACATCCCCGTTGCCCGCGCGCCCCTGCGCCGGCGCCGAACGCAGACCCGGCTCCTCTGCCCTGGTCGGTCATCAACCTCTTCCTGCGCTTCCTGCTCTCTTGTGACTAGCTAGTAGACACCGATACACAAGTAGACGGGCCGACCGCACGCCCACCAACAGCTGCGGTTACCGCGCCACTGAGTCGCTGGCCCATGGCGCACGCGCGTCATGAGCCCGTGGCCCAACAGCAGCAGCAGCGGCGGCAGCAGTGGATCCCATTTACAGCAATAACATTCTTCTAGTCTTGTTCCTGCAATGCACGCGCTCGAGGTCTGCTGCCGCTTGCTCTAACCGTGCACCGACCCGCGCTAGAAGCAGAAGCACAGAGAGCACGGCCATAACCAACACCTTGGTGGGTATTGCTGCTTTCGAAAAACCGACCAGAGGTGAAGCTCAGATGGTGGGGGCGCGCCCGCTGGACGGCCCGGCCACAAAAATAATTCCAGGCCCGAGAGCCGCCATCGTCACGGTGCGTGCGGACTTTTATCTGGTCGTGGCGTAGGGTTCCTAAGGCGCGCCGTTACCTGCCAACGAGGCCGAGCGGGCGCCGGCGTCGAAGCCGCTGACTATAACCCTGCGATCCTGAGATCGTCCGTTCCGGGGTGAGCGGGAGAGCGCACTTGCGGGCAGGCAGACCCAAGCGAGAGAGCGTAGCGCACATGATCCCGGGATCTCGTCCGCGCTCGGGGAAGCCCGCTGGCGATAGGCGGCGCGCACGGCGTATCTGGGGAGCGAGATAGGGCGCGCAAATTGTGGTAATTGGCTGTTCTTTTCTGGTCCCCGACGGGATAAGGCACAGCAGCAATAGTATGGGTAGCATCGCATTGCACAATTCCCTACCCCCCCGACCCGCGTCCGCATGTCCAGATACCTCTCTCGGGTCCCGCCATACACAACAGCAGCAGCAGTAGTAGTAAGTCACCACATGCAACGCGGGCACCCACGCTTTCACGGACCACACTCCTGTAGCCTCGAACGCACGCACGCCGAGCCTGTTCCCAGCCTACCGTGCCCCAGCACACCCGCATCCGCATCACCAGTCCCCAAGTACAGTCATCGATCCCAAACCGTCCACGCCGTTGTCCTTCCCCCCAAAAGAGGCTAAGAGAGTCGTCGAAACAGGGCTGTCAGGTAGTTCCGGGCATAATTCTTAGCAGAGACCAGGCTGAATCCAGAACGATTATAGAAAATAATCCACTTGCTGTTGTGTTTCAGCCTCATGGGTTCGCCCGTCAGTTCAGTCAGTCAGCGTGGGTGGGACCCTGAATGGCGTGCCGCGCCGCCTTGTCAGGGCAGTGCGGGAGACAACGACTACTCCCCGAGTGTCTTTGTTGGGCGTAAAGCCATGTGAAACATGATTGTCGGTGTTGGTGCCGCTGCGTTCGTTCGATCGGCAGTGACCAACATCTTGTTGTGTGCTAGAACGTGGTTTGTGGAACTTCTCTTTGCGGGTATGTGTTGGTTCCTCATGTTGGGTGGCGACTCGACTTCGCACGAGGGAAATAACCTCTAGCGGTGGCTACAACCGCACGTGTACTAGACTTCGCCGTCTGTCCAACATGCCACACGAGTATGCACGGGTCCGGCTGCTATTTCTAGACATCGCACAGAGCTTCGTGTTTGTTCCGTCATAGTCATGTGCAAAAGAGACACAACAGAGAAGGCCTGTACATGATTGCAAGCAATCTAACAATAGACTGTGAAAATGAAAACCAAGCAACGTGGGCCAACAGAACAGAGCGCCTGGACTCCACGTGCGCCGCGTTCATGTCCGTAAACAATTCGTCTCCTAGATCGTGGGATATCGTTACCGCTAAACAATTGGGCAAGCAAAATTCCTCTCCAAAACAACTTGCGTACACGTCATTGAGTCGCTTCGACTCTCATCGCCGGCCTGCTCATTGGTGCTGGCGCGGATGTAGGTGTTGTTGCAGACCTGGGTCGGGAAAGCCTCCCTCCTTTCCCAGCACCACCGGAAGTTCTGCGTGGCACTGCCAGGTAGTTGGGAAGAGAAGGGCGAGGTGTCTGATCAAATCCCAGGAAGCTGAGTTGTGGGCCCACCTCTTGTACAGTCACTTGAGGTGTTGTCGGCTCTGAGCTGATAGATCTGCGGCTGGCCGTGTAGCTTGAGGCGCTGGCAACCACTCGAAGATTGCCGTGCGACTTCTTAGTAGCTCGATCGGCCAATTTCCGGCTTCTATTTTGCCTGGAAAGTTTTTTGGCTTCTTCCTTGATCAGGTGTCGGCGCAAAATTTCCTCATCGGTGAGATCGATTTGACATCTGAAGTGCGAGTTAGCGATGGTGGGAAAAGTTGGGAGCAAATCGACATGATACATACTGTGCCAAAAATGCATTGGCCTCCATCGTGCTCTCTTCGTCAGGCATGTCGTTGAAATGCCTTCGTTTGAGGTGAGATCGAAAGTTGTCCTTACGATCCCATTCCTTGTCTCCACTAGGGCAACCTTCGACCATGCATCTAAAATAGAGGCAGGGGCTGGTTGTGGACCTGATTCCGTGGGTTGATCTTCGATGTCGCTCAAGATCGTGGATGTTCGCAAAATCTCGAGTGCGATGTGGTCCCGGCTCAAGGCAGTGGAAGCCTTTGTGGGAGACCTTGTGGGAGCTCTTGCGGGAGCTCTTCTTCGCCCTTTTATTCGGGCGTTCTACTGTATCCGAGTGCTCCTGCTCAGAACCATGACCATTCTCAGAAGTATGGCTCTGCTCCGAAGCATCATCCTGTACAGCTACATGATCCTGTCGAGGTGTGAGGTCCTGCTCAATGTCGCAATTCTGCTCACGCTCGTCGTCATCCTGCGGTATCATAAATCCTGGAGGAGCGCTGAACTGAGATGCCGTGTCGGCTGTCTGGAAGCTGTCGTACCCGGAGTCGGGATTGTATCCATCCAAACTTCCCGGATAAGTTGTCTCTAGGAGCCCGAACTTTGCTTGAGACGGAACGGAAAGTGAGTGATTGGAGGTCATCCAATCTGCTCGGGTTCCGGTCCAGGGCTCGGCATGCAAGGGTGTGACGAAAGCCGCGATGTCACCGATCAGATCCCCGCCAAACACTTGGCCCAACACGTTGCTTTCGCCATATCCATATGAGTCGTCCCCATAAGAGTCGAGGAGAGCGGATGGAGTTGGTAGTAGATCCATTTCAGGCATGACCGGCATCATGTGGCTAAACTGACTGTCCATGGTGAACTGGTCGAGCTGATAAGCGAGGCCATCATCGTTGATCATATCAGTGGTATCAACGCCATAGATTTTGTTGTCGAAGGTATTGTCAAAATTTGAGCCTATGGCGCTCCCCTCAAAGACCTCGCCATGCTCTCCAGAATAGGCAGAGGTCGAGTGGTCAGAATGAGCGTAATTGAACATCTGACTTGCCATTTGATATTCGACTGGCTCCTTTGGCGGAGATGTCAGTTGATGTGCCCAGAGGGTTTCCATGACAGCGATGGGAAGTGTGCGCCTCGGGGCAGCGATGTGTGATTGAGGGAGTGTTCAGCTACTGAGGACGTCGAGGACGTGTGGCACATGCACATGTCATTGAAGTAGAGGGCTTTGTCGGGCAAAGAAGGTAGATTCTATTTACCTTATGGCGAGGATTTGAGCTGGTGGAAGGGAGGTCTCAGCGTCTGATCCGCGGGTGCAGAGCGGAGGGAGATCGTCAGGCGGCCGGGGCCGACAACGACAGATACTAGGGGCAAGCTATACAGAATACAAGAAAGGGTGGTCGCGCTGGGCAGTGGAGGTGACAGTCGAAAAGCTGGAGTGCATCGAGTGGAAAAGAAGAAAATCGAGAGATGGGGGTGGGTGGGATTGATATGTAGATGCCCAAGGCGTGGAGGTGGAGTGGAGGAGTCATGTCCAGAGCAGCAACGAGCAGCAGTAATCAGAACACAAAGCTACCAAAGATGACACATGGGCGCCCCTGCGATGCACGATGGCCGATGCTGCACGACTCTCGGAACGGGAGCCACGAAAGCTGCGCACGGAGAGGAGACAGGCGAGGCGGCGACAACTGGTCGCAAAACCTATGGATCACTGTGCATTGCATGCGGGATCCAAGTTGCGGCGAACTGCGCGCTTGTGCCAAAGCCCGGACCAGGATCACGAGCGAGGGACGGCGGGCAAGGACGTGGCAAGGGAAGGGTGCATTGAAGCGGGCGTGGGCTCGGGCTTGGGTTTGGGCTTGGGATTGGGCTTGGGTTTTGGCGAGGGCAAAGCCAAGTGCATAGCAGAAAAGGGGGACCCAGCAGACTCGGGGCCTGAGCCTGGCTGGCACATGAGCATGGCCTCCGAGTGTGAGCCTGAATTCCGAGCTTGAGCCCTGCGCGATATCTGTCCAACAGCACGGCAACTGCATCATCATGACCGTGGCTGATCATGGGACTTGTCTGATTTCTGCCAGAGGCTCTTCCGGCGGATGCTGGCGATGTGGTTCTGGCGCCCGGAAACGCGGCAAAACAGCGCAACAGCAGCATTGGCATGGCCACCCCCGGCGCCTCACACAGCCTCCGCCACCACAGTTCGCGCAGTGGTGGACGAGGTGTGTGTCGAAACAGCACTCCACCAACGACACCATCGCAACCGCAATTGCCCGGCTGCAGGACCGTAGAATTGAGTTTCGTTTACGCTTCCGCCCTTTGCTCGCGGTGTGTGGGAAGCGCAACTTAGCGTATGTCGTCGCGGTGCATGCTGCTCCACTGCGAGTGCCTGTGGCTGTGGCGCATAACGCACAACACATAGCGTCAAGATGGCCTGGGATGTTGGAAGCTTGAAGCGCAGCGCGACGCGAGACGACTTGCAAGACGACTCGCGGGACGACTCGCGAAACGTGTTGCGACACTCTGTCTGCCTGATGGTCATGATGCCGCTGCTGCTGCTCCTGCTGCTCCTCCCCCTCCACTTCTTCGTGCTGCTCCCGCTTCGTTGGCAACATCTGCCCGCGGATGGGGGGCCGATTGAGTCGCGCAGCAGCATGACCATGGAATGGAATTGGAAAGCAGCGAGTTTCCCCGTCTGTCCGGCGACCCGCACGCGCGCCCCCGCCAGCTCTGCCGGATTGCCGCCCTTCCATCACCCATCCTCTCGCTCTTTCACTTGGCGATCGGGGAGCTATGACCCTGGTTTGCCTGAATTTTTCGGGAGATGGCGCCAATCACAGCGCCCCCACCGACCGTGCCGCGCGAGTGGAACCAGGGCAGGTTGGCGTCACTTGGCTGCTGGCTGCTGGCTGCTGTTCGCTTCTCTACCCGTCCATCTCAGCCCTGTCAGCCTACCACCCCCGACCATTCTTCTTGCCCATCCCCGTTGCCGCGCGATGGTCCTCTGATTGCCCCTGCTGCCTGCTGCCCTGTGGGCTCGCTATCCTGCTGCCCTGCCAGCTCCTCTCAGTCTTGGATCTGCGAGGTCACGAACTCTGTCTAGCCGACTAGGCGCTGCATCTTTCCTCGGCTCGTTCTGGCTCTCGCGGGCTCTGCAGTAGAAGTCTCTTGAACCAGATCTGCCATGGCTCTCCACCCCCTCTCCGCCGAGATCACAGCGATTGGTGAGGGCTGGGGTCTGCCCCTCTTCAGACTTGCATCAGGATGGCGCAGTCTTGGTGCATATTGCCAGATGATTGTGACGAAAAGCATGGCGGTCCATCACTGTATTCTGCTACGCCCGTGGCGCAGCGCCAGCCATGCAACCTTTGTGCCACTAAGCCGTTCGCGGGTAATGGTCAGCGGCGGTCACCTGCATGCGACGCTTTCTGGAAGCTTGCTTCTTTCGGAATTTCGGCCTTTCGCCCTGAAGATCAAGAGGTCAGCCTTGCAATCCGATCGCTTTACTCTGCGCTATATAATTTTTGATCTGTCTCTAGCGCGTGCGTCATCCAAACAACCGCGCGGCCACTCCCACGCACCTACGATTCCTTTTCGTCTACGAACGTGGTGTCGCCTTTCTTCCGCGACATAGGCTTGGTCTTGTCCGTGAAATCCCACCCGTTCAGATAGCCCGCCCCTGCGCAGAGATACGTTGCGAAGCCTAGCCAAGCGAGATACGGAGCCATGCACCATCCAGCCACCTCGTCCACCTGGGACCACACATAGGCCAGATAGCCAACAACACCAGTCAAAGCCACAATATCCACGGTCGCCGCAATGGGTCGCTTGTATCCGAAGAACAGTGGCATCCAGACCAGGTTCAGACCCAATTGAATGGTGTACAACGTCGCTCCTTCCTACGAAGCTCGCGAGCTTAGTTAGCGCCTGTTACCGCATTTCCTTCGGCGACGATGAATCGTTTTCTTACCTGTGCCAACATTGCTTTTCTCGGATCCAAGGTATTCACGCCCACCGTCCAGGCACGATAGGCAGCATATCCCATCCCTGCGTATAGAGCCGACCACACAGGACCGAATATCCATGGCGGCGGCCGAAGTGGAGGCTAGTGATCTATCAGCCACCACCGTGTGCTTGCAAAGGTATCGTGCGACTCGAGTCTTACCTGCTTCAAGGCCATGTAGGTCCGTTGCGTCTCTCGCGCTAGAATCATTGCTTGGTCAGCTGAGAGCAATTGCACGGACCTGATGCACACGTACGCCGTGTGCTCCATCCAACAGCCGAGCCCAGGACTAGCGGTAGCAGGATGGAGACCGCGGGCTGCTCGAAAACAAACTTCGGCAGGGTCATAGAAGGGATATGGAAGGTGCCAGTGGAGGCGCCGCGAGCGTTTGCTAGGCGAGGCACTCCGCCGAAGTTGTTCTGCAATGGCGCGTGGTCAGAGCGGTGCATAGCGCAGCCTGCAGCCAGCAGGTTCGCAATAGCAGCGCGGCGCAGCGCAGCGAAGACTCACCGACGACATGACGCCGAAACGCGCGAAGATGCTCTGACGACCGGCAGAAGTTGATTAACGCAAAGTCACCCAAAGATTGATGGTCACCCGGAGTCGGAGAAAGCGATGAGGGATCGCTGGAGCGGGAAGTTGGAGCTATGAAGCTGGAGATGGCAGCGGGAGCTCATCGGCAGGCATGAGGATTGCGGGCGCGGCCGTGACCGGATCGTCGAACCGTCACCTGCCATTGTGCCCGTATGCCAATCTGCCAGTAGTGACGTGGGGCAGATCCACAGTCTAACACGGCGCCCTGACCACTTGGTGCTGCTGGCTTCATTTTACTTGTACGCGTTTCTCGCTGCTTGCTGGCCCGTCGACTCCACACTTTGCGTGTCGCTGCGGTCGCACCGCACCGCACCGCACCGCACCAAGCTACAGGTGGCCGAGCTCCCGGCCCCCCGTTCTCCATCCCCGTCCCGCCCCGTGTCCCCTCCGCCCCCGGCAAATTGACTCCAATCGCTTCAATCCCTAGCTTCCCAAGCACTCACTCTGGAGCCCGTCCTTGCTCCAAGCTCGCAATCTCGGTTGCGCCAAGCTATCCTGATCGGTGCGATTGCAACTCTTGAGAGGTTTCCGCAGAAGTTGTGCAGCATCCCACCCATTGGTTGGACAAAGCGGTCATTGTACCTGCCTTATTCAGCCCTAGGCACTCCCAGCCCCGTCGAACCACGGTTTGCACCACCATGTTTACCGGCATCGTCGAGGCCATTGGCAGTGAGTCGTGCTTCGGCTTTGCAGAACACGTGTGCAATGTATGCTCACCATAATCCACCACCACAGCCGTCTCCTCGCTCAACCCGCAGGACCAATCCGTCGAAGGAGGGGGCGGCACCTCCCTGACCATCTCAGATGCCTCGCAAGTCCTAGGCGACTGCCACCTGGGCGACTCGATCGCCATCAACGGCACATGCCTGACTGTGACCGAGTTCAACGACCGGGAATTCAAAGTCGGCGTCGCGCCCGAGACGCTGCGCCGGACCAATCTCGGAGCCCTACGCCGGCTGGGCAAGGTCAATCTCGAAAGAGCAGTGAGTGCGTCCACGCGCATGGGCGGCCACTTTGTCCAGGGACATGTCGACACCGTGGCGTCGATTGCCTCCGTCGAAGAAGATGGGAACTCGTTGAGGTTCCGCTTCAAGCCAAAGGATAAGTCCGTGCTGCGGTATATCGTCGAGAAGGGCTATGTGACCCTCGATGGCGCTAGCTTGACCGTCACGGCGGTCGATGATGGGGAGGACGGGTGGTTCGAGGTCATGCTCATTGCCTATACTCAAGATCGGGTGGTCATGGCAGCCAAGAAGCCAGGGGAGGACGTCAATGTCGAGGTCGACATGGTTGGCAAATACGTCGAGAAGGCCGTCGCAGGCTACTTCGAGACACAAGGCGCGGACAACCCAGCCGTTCTGGAACGAATGGTGAGGAAGCTGGTCGACGAGAGGCTACAGAGTACACTCAGGAGATTCTGAGGTATAGATAGACCAAGAAAACTTGTAGCAGATCTGGTCGTCCATGAATGAAAATATATCTGGTTCGTGGCGCTCTATAATTCTATCCGAACCACTCTATTGACCATTGCCCTTCTCACTCGGCTAATACCTTTCGAAGCATACTTAAGAACCCCTCGCGCATATTACCAAGCGCGACAACAGGCGGCTTGACCGGCTCTCCCGCCGACCGCCGCAACAGTTCCTGACGTTTCGCTCTGCGCTTGCGCTCTGCCACAATCGGGTCCGCCGACACATCCTCATCGTCTTCGCTGGATTCATCGTCGTCGTCATCATCCTCAAGGTCTTGCAGGTCCAAAGCATGCAGTCCAAAGTCTGACACCTTGAACGTATTCGCCAGACCTGCACCACCACCTACTTGTGGACCGCTGGCGATGCCCAGACCATTGGCCGAGGGCGAGTCCCTCCCGTCCTCACCGCCAGATGTCGCGGCCATCTTTTGCCGAGTCTTATCTGCGTGCCACTTCTTACGGGCTTCTTGCCATCGGATGAGCGAGTTGATTTCCTTGACAGCTTGCTCCGGATCGATGAGTTTCATCTCCACCGCCCCGGCAAACAGAGCGTTCATGTCGAGCTTACCTCCACTAGGTGGGCCCCGGCGCAAGAATGTCAGAATACCCTCGAGCCATTGCATTAGCTGCTCAAATAGTCCATTGTCGTGTATGTGCACCTCATGAACAAACTTGTAGAAGTTGTGCTCGTGACGTTGACATAGATCGATGAATGCCTGCACAGTCTGATTAGGGTCGGCCGAGACATCCTGCCGTTGGCACTGTTCGATCACAGTGATGGCATCATCGGCGAATTTGGAGAAGTCTGTCACAGAGCTATAGACGTTTGCTGACTTGTAGACGCGAACCAGAGGTTCGTAGAAGATCGTGAACAGATCACGGAACAAGTGCAACGTCGTGGGTTCTTCGATCATGCGGGACATCATGATCTTGTCCCGAGCTCGGATCTGCATCTTCAAGAGCTGCTTCAAGCGAGCATACAGATCTGCCAGCTGACGCATCTGATCATCAACCTGCGACTTGTAAGCATGATGCAAAGAAGTTCCAGATCAGGGGGAACTCACATTTTCAACCGCATTGTTCCAGGCCACGTAAGCATTGAAAACCCTACCAACGTCGTTTGGCTCTAATTCAGGCTTGATGAGATCGCTTCTCAGCACGGCAGCCAGAAGATCAACTCCTTCATCCGCAGCTTCTTTACGGATGGCGAGTTTGATATCCGCGTCCGCATCGACAAAGTTTTTGATCTTCTCGCAAAGAACAGGTTCTTCAATTTTCGCGCTTAAAGTATCGATGCTCTTCTGTGCAGTCCTTATACCATCGTTGAGAGCTAAGCCAAAGATACGTTGAAGGAGTGATTTAGCACCGAAAGGTTGTGCAAGGAAAAGATCTAGCACACCAGACATGACCGCTGCTGGGTTGGCGAATCGAATGACTTGTTTCAGCGCCGTGTACGGGACGAGCGAGTGTATACGCTTGAATTGAGCAAATAAATCAGGACTATTGTCCTCTGCGAGGAACAGATGATACAGAGTTGCGGCGACTCTACAATTGAGTTAGGTCACTTCGCTTTCATTGCCAAATCGAGGATCTTACTCTATCCGAAGCCATTCGGCAAACTTTTGATATTCGGGCTTGAGCTCTTGGATTGTGTTCTTCTGTTTGATCTCCGCAAAGAGTTTCGAGAGACCATCTGCGTTGAAGTCAGTGTGATAGTGAATCATGGGAGTGAACAGTGCCTACTATGTTCGACGATGTCTCTCCTAAACTTCTCCATGTGAACGTCCAACTCTCTCGCGCGCTGTTGTGCAATCTCGAAGAATCGTCTCTGTTCTTCGATACGTTTCTCATCCATTTCCTGGCGTCGTGCAACATCGGCCATTTCTTCTTCATTCAATTCGATAGGATCAGCCGTCAAGAAGTCGCGCATGGCTTGCGTCTGCGCGATCTGCGCATTGCTGAGGAAACCGCGGATAAATGCCCGCAACGACACACGCTGTTCTTCTCTATACAGCATTGGCGGGTCCGATGATAATAGATTACCGCTTGCTGGAGTACCAGGGACCATCAAATTGGGGCTGGAGATATCCATTGACTTCGGTCTCAGTGCGGGTGAACGTGACGCATCAATCGAGTTGCGAGGTGAGCCGTTGACAATTGAGTTTCGCGAGCTAGATCTGCGGTGGTTGCCTCCTCCAAAAGGCAGATAGCTTCGTAAGCCCGGTGAGCTCGGCATACCGCTGCCTTGCGTAGACACAGACGAGACAGAGTCTGCGTCATCATCGTCCCTGCCGGTGTATAGAGAATGACTGCGGTTCTTCCGAGGGAGTGGAGGCAGCACCTTACCAGGCAATTCCAGTCTTAGTCGCTTATGCATGCGAGCGAAGTCGCCATACCGTCGACCAACCCAAAGCTCTGGCTTCCCAGCTTCTTTCACTCGGAGAAGGAATTGCTATTAGGGGTTAGATACTGCACAGAGAGGAGGTTCTGGAGACAGAACAACTTACAGCATGGGTATGGTGTCGAACATGTCTCTTGGTCGTGGTAGTCCGTACTGCAGCAACATTGACGTCCCAACCATTGAGCTGATGGCCTTGGGGAATGTTCGCAATGAGGCCTTGCTCTTGAGCTCCTCGGTCCACGACTTCCATCTCGGAGAACCTGATCCTCTCTTCATAACCCGAGGCAGTCGGTATGCCCGATACCATCATGAGCTCGACTAGCTTTTTGGCCTTGATGGCAAGTTTCCTACGCTTGGTCTCCTCAAGCCGATCATCTGATGAGGATATGTTCTTGTTGGCGAAAGACTCCAGGAACTATGGTGACGGTCAACGTAGGAGCTCTACTGTTGGAAGGATGTCCACTTACAACTTGAAGCTTGTCCTGCCAGAACTCTTTCTCCCGAGCCTGGTCAAGAAACGGGAAGTTCCGCACATGGTGCACAAAGATATATCTCAGAAGCGGCAATTCCGAATCCTCTGGAGCCACCTCGCCGGCGTCTGACTTGAACGGTGCGCCAAAGCGCTGTAAGGCGGTAGGATGTGAAAGTTCGGAGATCTCCCACTCGGTCTGCTGCGAGATGAGCTCGCGCTTGAGATCTTGAAGGAGCTGTCAGCATGCATATAATGCTACCAGCTCGATGTATGCCTCACAATGCTCTTGCTTGCCCGTCAGAATGGATCCTGGGGGCGGTATGGAGAGGACGGAAGTCTGTGTCTGCGTCCTGTTCATCGCCTGGCGCACTCCCTGGGTCGCCGGCACTGTGAGTGTCGGGGATTCCTCGAGCCATTCTGGCGCTGTGTCGAATCGCTGAATTCCAGGCCTTTCCGGCCCCTCATCAATCGACGGAGACATTACAGGCGGTGCAGTGGTTGCGCCGTTCCCTGTCCTTGACATCCTTTGGACCGTGCGATTATCAGAAGAGATAGAAGATCGAGAGGCGTCCTCGCCGCAGTGACCGCGTGGACTAGCAGCAGTACGCGCGTGTCATATGATGTGTGAAATGGAAAGTGTATGGAGCCGCGCGGTCCTTGGAGGAAATCAGCTCTTCTTGACTTCTTTCAATCACCCCCGAGCTCCTCTACCGAAGTCAATAGCCGGGCCGCAGTTCGTGCAATCTCAATCGGCTTCTCCTAGCTCTTGCGAACAAATTCAAAAAAAAAAAGCTGGGTCATGGGATATCCATCTGCTGACTGGACGGATCTGCTGGGGTGGGCGGCAGCTCGTTCGGGGCAGTGCTCGATGCGGGGGTTTTTAGTCCTGGCACGAACGCAAGCCGTTGGACGGGTTCCGGATAGGTGGAGGAACAATAGCCAAAACTCAAGTAGCAGAAATGTGTTAGATGGATATATGTTAGGCCAGATCAGGCCGAGCGAAGGCTGCGAACGTGTTTCCTGTCAATAATATCAATATCCGGGCTGCGGCTGCGCCTTGCCGCGCTTGTGCCATGACGTGGTGCCTGCCCGCCGTCACTCGCACGTGGGGGCCCTACCCTGTCGTTGGCTCTATCGCAGAAGCACACTGCTTGCCCCCAAAAGAGGCGGTCACAGCAGCGTTTGGGATAATGTCAAGTGCCCCGTCGAACGCCCAGAGCACTGCTCAATCGAATGACCCCTCGAATCCCCGAAGAGTGTCCACTCGCGTGCCTTGCGAATCCCCTTTGAAGTCCCTCCTCGAGTGCCCCGCCGAATGTTCCCCCAACCTCTCGCCAAAAGCTTTCTTAAGGTTACCATGTTATTACGCAACACCCGTGCGATCCTGCTGCATCTGCTCAATTAGATCTAAAGTTACATTATCTAGCACAGCTATACACGGAGCAACAAACGGAATTTCTAACGACACCGGGAATTAAGATTCTTTCCCGTATCGAACAATCATGTGGCTGTGGTGGCTTTTTGTGAGCGATGACAGCGGATTCCTGCTGCTCTGGAGGGACGAGCTTTCGCTGCTCGCTCCTCCGCGTGCCTTGACGCCGACACTAAACTCCAAACGTCGCGTATCTCGGCGTCGCACCTGTACCTTCCACCTCCAGTGCTCCACCTCTGGTCCCCGTCTCTATCTCCACCTCTACCATTCTCATCATCTTCATTGCCATTCCACCTTCGGCAATTGTTGGCATTGCCCGATCCGATCGCTCAGACTGGACTATGCTCCAGCGCCATTCTACCGCGACGTTCGTATCACTCCATCATTTCACCTCACAACTCCGCAAGCTCTACTGCTTTACCATGCCTCTATCCTATTGCAGCCGCGTGGCTGTAAATAGCCCTCCTTGCCGTCATCATCATCCTCTCTGACCAGCGTCTTTGCCCTCACACTTCTCCTTCGACAGCGAATGGGAGCTTATCCTTCATTGCACTCCTCATTGCCCTCCTCACCCCCTCGTTGGTCTTCCTTTCATCGTGCGTTCATTTCTAACTCAATGGCCTGCTGCAGTCCCTCCTAAGAGCTTGGCCTGGCTTCCAAAGGTTCGCACTCGCGACGTCGTCCACTCTTCCTCCTCGCTAGCACTCCACCGCGAAGTCCTTTGGATGATCTCTTGCACTGCATACGGCCATGGACGCTGTCGAAACATACGCTCGGTCGCCTCCGCCACGTCCAGACACGTCAGACCGCGCTCCAGATGTACGCGATAGAGACCGAGACCGAGATCGCGACCGAGATGCGTATAGAGATGGGAGGAGAGGTCAAGGTGAGCGACGAAAATCTCTGGACGTCTCTGATGCAGAATTGACGATTGGAAACTTTAGACCGACGTCGGGGTCCGCGGACTCGATCGCGATCTCCCGTACAGATAGATCGCTACCAACCAGATCGCAGCCGCGATGATTACTACGGAGGACGCGGCCGAGATGCTGGCAATCGAGGCCGTAGACGATCCTCACCCCAGCCACCTCCCAATATCGATCGCTATGTACCGGGCGAAGATTCCGGGATGCAACGCCCTATTCCTGTCAATCCGATGCGGGATCCCCTCCTAGAAGGTACACAAGTAGGCTTCAGCTACTTTGCTGAATGGTGGAAATCAGAACAGGATATCAAACAGGCGAAAGAGCGACAAAAGACCGGCAAACGTCCTGAGCCGAGCAAGGAAAGCAGAGACGAGCAAAGGGCGAGGATACAGGTTGCGTATGACGATTACAAACTTGCATGGAATGCGAAGATGGCAAAACTATTCGTCCACGCGCACAAATACGATAATTGGTTCCGCGAGCGATATGATCCTGAGGTACGGGATCCTCTGCGCGTGCGTCTATCTGAATATCGCAAAATGCTCTTCGACATCTGGGACCGGGACTTGGATTCGGGGAATCTCGATGAGTTCAATATGGAGGGCATCTACAAGAGCGAAAGTAATGGCGCTGGCGGCATAATGGAAAGGGAAGAAGGCGAAGCAAGTGCTGCTGCAGAGGTGCTTGCAGTGTCAGACCTTTTGCCGTCCAAGGGTGCCGATCTCAAAGATCCCGTTGCTTCATTGCCGACTCTTCTCATTAAGACGATCACACCTGCCGTGCCCCGGACGAAGATCGAGGACTTCTGCAAGGAGCACCTAGGCGAAGGTGAAGGCGGCTTTAAATGGCTCAGCTTGAGTGATCCGAATCCCGGCAAGAAGTTCCATCGACTAGGATGGGTCATGTTAAATGCGCCGGCCGCTCACCTCAACGGTCACCGCGTGATCGAGAAGCAGGATCTCGAGAGTGTTGGGGAGGAAAAGACTGCAGAGGTCGGAGCAATGGATGTAGACGGATCTTCCAACCCATCAAAAGTACAAGACACGGCGCTCGCTGCAATCAACGACAAGACGATCAAGGACTCGGAGAAAGGTGATTTCACAGTGCACGTTGGCATCCACAGACCGACAGAAACACCTCGCAAAAAAGCTTTGTGGGATCTGTTCTCGGCACCAGAGAGGATCGAAAAGGACCTCAACCTGGCAGTACGGTTAGTGGCAAAGCTGGACGAAGAGATGAGCTTACCTAGTGCTCTTTTGAAAGTTGAACAACGTGTGGATGACCTGGCCGGAAAAGGGTACCTACAGCCACCGTTACTTCCAAAGAAGCCCCAAAAACAGGACGAAGATGACGAGATGGAAGAGGGTGAAGAAGGGGAAGAACACGAGGAAGATGATGTTGATGATGAGGAGATGCTTACTAAAAAGAAGAAGCTGGATTTGCTCGTGGAGTATCTCCGCAGAGTTCACAACTTCTGCTTTTTCTGCGTGTTTGAAACAGACTCTGTGCACGAACTGCAACGGAAGTGCGTCGGAGGTCATCTTCGGCGTCCGAGAGCCAGCCTGACTTCTGCGGCCAAGGAAGTTGCACGCGCGAGCGCTGCCGGCGAGAAATTTCCTATGAGCAAGACTGATGGAGCGGAGAACGGTGATGACGGTGGATCGCCATTGGAAGAAAGAAAGACGGCGCGGTCATATGGCAAGAATCAGTTGCAGAAGGCGTTCAATTGGGTCAAGACATACGAAGACAAGATCAACCAAGTGCTGGAGCCGGAGAATGCAGAATTGAAGAAGCTAGGCGGTCGATCTATCGACGAGGCTCTAGACGAAGAGCTAAGCAAGTACGTGAAGCAAGAAGACGAGTCGAAATACCGGTGCAAGGCACCCGAGTGCACCAAGCTGTTCAAGGGGATACTCTTCTGGCGCAAACATGTTGAGAAGCGACATACAGAGTGGTACGAGAAGATGAAAGAAGATGTAAGTCTTGAGTCGTTGTTTACGTCCCGATCGTATCTGACATGGTCGCAGCTTGAGCTCGTAAATCGCTATGTACTCGACCCGTCTCGCCTTGCACAGGGACGGAATGATGCCAACAGCAATGGGCATTTCCCTATCAACAACTCAATGATGGGAGGTACACCGAGGAATTTCACATTGAATGGCCCCGTCATGGGCGGAGGAGTTCTTCCTGGCGCAACACCTGGCATCTTCAATCCCATGATTGGGCAATTCCCACTTCCAGTGCCGGGAGCATGGCCTATGCCTGGCGCTGATGGTGGAATCGGCCCAATGCGCAACGGTATGCGGCCGCTGAATGTACGGGGTCCGGTGCCTTACGATCGAGGCATGCGCCGGAATAACAGCGGTCGACTTTCGCCGCCTCGTGGAAGCGGCATGGGTAGGACGAGGCCAGGTTTTGTGGAAGGTGGCGTTGGAACATTTGGGGGCAGCCAGGCTGTCGAAGGCCGAACAGTCAAGAGCTACAACGATCTAGATGCTGCCGGAGGCGGCCAGGGTGGGGGTGCGCTCGACTACTAGTCATTTCTGAGTCCAAGGGCACTTCGAGACTCTTTACAACTGTGAAAGGGGCTGGTGGTGATCGTGCGGCCAATTACGATTTTGGGAGGTTAGTTTCCCCCACTGGACAAGGCAAGCAAGATGTAGCGTCCGGCTTAGAAAGTGCCTGTGAATAGACAAATGCTATCGAACAGAGCATTGAAATACGACGGACACATGTTACGAATTGATCGGTGATTCATGAGCCCCTGGCATTGCATTGTCGTCTGCTCGACAGTGGCGAAGCGGCTACTTGCGGAGGGTACTGTACTGTTACAGTGACTGGGACGGCGGTGGGGCCTGCACGGTGCCTGACGACAAGCAGCTGCTTCTTCGGGTCAAGCCCGGAATTTAGAGCCAGCACCGACTGTCAGTGGACGGTAGCCTATTCGTCGCCTACCCAGACATGTCATTGGTGCAATTAGCAATGACAGTGATGTTGTCGATCGGCATGGAGCTTGCTCGTGATCTTCTGTCGCGTATCGGTGAGGCCTGCTTTCGCACCTTCCGTATTGGCGACATGTCACATCATCGTGGCAGATACATCCTATGTCAGCTAATGTATACATGAGGTAAATACGCCGACTGTCCCTCAGTCGCATTTCATGGACATCCATCTTTAATGCATGACCTGTCCTGCTTTCGTCCAGCAGACTTACTGAATAACGCCGATCGACCATGAGGAGCGCTCTCGCCGTCCTGGCGTGCTTGCCTTCAGCATTTGCTCGCCTGGGGGAGAGATTCTCTCCATTGGACATTCAGCAAAAGGTACGAGAACTCACATCAAGCTTCATCAATCATGGTCTTATGGGTCTTGCAGAATGCTTTGAGATCTCTGAAAAGGGATACAGATCCCTCTCTATTGTATCCTACTTATAACCTCTCCGTTCCTGTCGATCATTTTCCTTATGATTGCATGTACGAGCCACATTCGGACGATTCCTTCCCTTTGAGATACTGGTTCGATGCGTCAAACTACCAGGAGGGCGGCCCTGTAATTGTCCTTCTAGGCGGCGAGGACGATGGCCCGGATCGTCTTCCTTATCTGCAGAAGGGTATTCTAGCTCAATTGTCTAAAGCAACCAATGGGATTGGTGTCGTACTCGAGCATCGTTACTACGGAGAGTCCATTCCGACTCCGGATTTTTCCGTTTCCAGTCTTCGCTTCTTGACCACCCAGCAAGCAATGGCAGATGTCGCCTACTTTGCCCAGAACATTCAATTTCCCGGCTTGGAGCAGTATGATCTTACTAGCGAGCAAACAGCGTATATCACTTACGGCGGCTCTTATGCTGGTGCCTTTAGCGCATTTCTACGTGTCCTGTATCCAGAGACTATCTGGGGCGCCATTTCTAGCTCTGGTGTACCCGAGGCGATTGTTGATTATTGGCAGTATAATGCCGCCATTGCCGAATATGGTAACTTTTTCCTTCTCACTGCGTTCTTCGTATAACATTTAGCTGATACCAATTTCAAACATATAGGCCCGCCTGCCTGTATCAATACACAGCAAACACTAATACAGGCTATTGATGGTATTCTGATAGGACAGAAGAACACCACGCTCGTCACTGAGCTGAAGGACATCTTTGGTCTGGGGAACTTGACGTGAGTCACACGGAATCTGGCCCAGACGATGACACTAATAATCAATGCAGCTATGATGACGATTTTGCAAACACGGTATCCGAAGAAATGGGCCTTTGGCAGGCGCTCAATTGGGATCCTGCGGTTAATTACAATGGCTTCTACCAATACTGCGACATCATCACCAACAATTCTGTTGTATATCCTGGGACAAACATACTGCATGATCAAGCAGAGTCCTTGATCAAGGCTAGCGGTGTCCAATCCGATGACCCGATTGTGACATCCATGTTGAATCTGATCGGCTATATCAATGAAACGGCAGTGTCGCAGTGCACACAAAGCCAAGACGCGTGCTTCAGTATGCGAAATCCCGCTTTGCTGAAGTTGGACGACGCTTCCCAGAGCTGGCGTCTCTGGACTTATCAGTATTGCACTGTGAGTAGGCTCCTCTGACCCTTGCGATCGAAACTCAACTAACCTGTCTTACAGCAATGGGGTTTCTTGAGCAGTGGATCTGGAGTACCAGCAGATCAGAGACCATTACTTTCGCGCCTCATCACAGTCGAGTTCCTCTCCATCATTTGCGAAGAAGCGTTCAACATCACTGTCCCACCAGATACAGATAGCATCAATCAGTACGGTGGCAACAGACTTTACTACGACCGCCTTGCTTTCATCGATGGCGAAGTCGACCCTTGGCGCGGTGCAGGAGTCCATGGCTTTGCTGAGGGTGCGCCGCATCGTATCAGTACGACCAACATGCCATTCCACCTCATTCCTGGCGGTGTGCACCACTGGGACGAAAACGGCGTCTTTCCTAATCAGACTACGTCTTCCCTGCCCCCTACCCAGGTCAAGCAGATACAGCAAGAGGAAGCTCGGTTCGTCGTAGCTTGGGTCAAAGAGTTCCAAGAGTTCCGCCGCAAGTAGATTTGTATTTGCTCAGAACAGGGGGATATATGGTTCAATGCAACTTTTTGACATAGAAAGAGTGTTTTGTACTTGTGTGATTTCATGAATTGATTTGGCGATAGTATCACTGCTAGAGGGGGAGAAGAGATGCAGGTTTGATAGAAGGGCTGTTGGGAGGGCTGTTGGGAGGACTGGTAGGAGGACTGGTAGGAGGACTGGTAGCAAGCCAAAGAACAGGGCTCATAGGAGGACTTGCAGGAGGGCTCATGCAAGGGCGAAGAAAAGGGCGAAGAGCTGGGATAGTAGCGAGGGTGGTACGGAGAGGCGTGATGGGAACAACCGTGGGAGTGTCCACGAGAAGAACAATAACCAGGTCAATCGAAGCAGTCATGGTAGTGGTATCGGCAGGACCTCAGTCATTACATCTGGGTCAGTCACCGCGGGCGTTGTCTGCTGCCACTGATTTGCGCCTTGCCAGTTCATGTCGTGTATAACGTAATAGGCAAAAGTTTACAATTGTGCGCTATCGTCTAGCTCCACTCGATGGCTGTGTAATTTACACCAACCGAGCTCATATTCACGATGGGTGTTGCTTCTTCGTCATATCCCCTGCACTTCGTTCCCCTTTGATTCTCCATTCGCATCTGACAATTCTTCCATCACAAAACGCCGCATCAGATCTATACCTTGGCGGAAGCAATGATGCCTGATTGATTATGTTAGCCGACTTCAATTACTGTCGGAGAATCTGGGACTGGCAACTCACGCTCGACGTCCTTAACGCTCTGATCCAGAATCTGCTTCAACACCTTCGGGTCCTCAAGATCCTTCTCGATCTTGGCGATGACGCTCTCAGCGAGTTCACGCTGTTGCCTCGCCTTGACCTGGCCCTCATACCGTACCCACGAGTCCAGGACAGTCTTGGCCTCGGCCGCAATTGCGGTCTTTTGCTGCAGCTCGTAGGCCTCGGCTTCGAGGCGAGCAGTTTCCTAAAGCGGATGAGTAAATGTGCACAAGGTGCTCAATCAGGCCAAACGCACCTTTGAGACCTCGAAAAGATTCTTGGTGACATCAATCACACCTCCCAAGTCCTTGACATTCTCGATCCGGCTCTTGACAGCATTGGTATGGTCGGCCCGAGCATCATTGAAGATCTGCCTCATCTTGTTGATGTGGCCCTCAGCCCAGGACTTGTACATAGGACCACCATAGTGTGCGATGGCCCAGTAGATGGTCAATAGCGAGAAAAGCACAATTGACTCGTCATTCACGACATAGATCTCGTTGCTGATCGCAGCAACGGACAGGCCGGCTCCGGCAGATAGGATAGCGGTCTTGCTGACAAGGCTGTTACCAGGTAGGCTGTCCAAGATAGAAGCAGCCTTGTCCTTCGGGTCTTGTTGAGGTACATTTGAGGCGCATCGCATCTGCATGCTTGACAAAGAAGGAAGCGCAGTCCGGGCCACGGCTGGGCGAGCGCGGGCGGCGCCTACAGGTTCAGATGTCAGTGGATACTTCCAATTGAGTGAGCGTGAGGGTCAATGGCTCACCCATTGCTGCTCTCGCAATCCGGGAAGCCATCGTAAGTCTTGTTGCGAGTTAAAGAGGGGTTGTGTTGCGTGATGGATTCGAGGTTTTGCTCGCGAAAGCCGGATAGAGGTTCTCGTCTCATGCCAAGGCACTAGTCCCAATGCGGATGTGAGCCTCCCATCGAAGAAATATTTCTGGAGCTTTGCGGAGTTGAGGAACATTTGAATATCGCCGTATCATACAGCGTCGCAACGCAGAAAAGATGCCAGGACTGGTGGATACGGGTGGCGCAAAGAAGCGGAAAAGAGAGGATAATGGAACAACGAAAAGACGAGTCGCCAAAAAGCAGGAGAGTTCTGATGGCGAGTCCAGTAATCAGGATCAGATTCTCGAGCTCGAAAGCAAGATCACCGAGACTGGCGAGTACTGCACTGGAATCCAGAGAATTCTCAGAATCTTTGAGAGCAAACCACAAGCCACCGAGCAGAGACTTGCGGCGGCTGTGGCCTCATGCAGGATCTTCTATCGCCTCATTGCCGGCGAGCAATTGATCAAGCGCAAATCAATGACTGTCGAAGACCGTGAAGAAATCGATCAACTTCGGCAACTGCTTACACGTTACATCGATGGACTCTGCAAGTTACTAGCAGATACAGATGGCCACGTTCAGAGCACGTCTTTGACTCTTCTCATGCGCATCATCAAAGCAGAAGTCTCACAGCAAGAGGCGCGTAGCACTCAAGCTTGGAAGAGTGGCGCTTTCCACTCTTTAGTACGCGCACTCCTCACAGAAGAGACTGCCCGGGATTCGCTGCAGGAGTTTGTGGAGACTTTTGTGGAGGAGAACGATGATGTTCGCTTCTATACCTTTGTTTCTGTCGGGTAGGTTGAATCACCCTGGGCTTCTGAATTGTCGCTGATATTTGTCAGACAAGTCATCTCGGAGTTCCGATCGGAGAAGCTAAAGAAGGGAAGCGCCGTCGTCGAAGGAGCCTTGCACGTGTTGCTCGGAATCGAGGGAATACCGGAGTCCGATGATCAGCTTCAAGACTGGTATGGCACAGCACCGGAGCAAGCACATGCTTTACTGTCCCTAAAGATACATCGGAAGCAGGCGCAATCAGCTTGGTTGCAGGTGTTCAAATCGCCACTGGATAAGGAACAGCGGAAACGCATTCTCGACGTCTTCACTGAGCAAATCGCCCCTTGGTTCTCACGACCTGAGGCACTCATGGACTTTTTGACAGACTCATATAATGAAGGAGGAGCAACATCACTGCTAGCTCTTTCCGGGGTGTACTTTCTCATTAGTGAGCGGAACCTGGATTATCCTCAATTCTACCAGAAACTGTACTCCCTCCTTGACGAAAGCATTTTGTATTCAAAGCATCGCGCACGATTTTTTCGTCTGCTAGAAACTTTTCTCTCGTCGACACATCTGCCGGCCAACTTGGTCGCAAGCTTTATTAAGCGCTTGTCGCGCTTAGCTCTGCACGCACCACCGGGTGGCATTGTCATGGTTATTCCTTGGGTATACAACATGCTCAAGAAGCATCTCCAGTGCACGTTCATGATTCATAGAGAGATCAGAGACAACGCTACGAAGGAGGATCTTGAAGCAACGGGGATGGAGGACCCTTTTGATATGCTAGAGCTCGATCCTGTTCAGACACGAGCCATCGAGAGCTCATTGTGGGAGCTACAGACCCTGCAAAACCATTACCATCCCAACGTGGCCACGTTGGCGAAGATAATAAGTGAGCAATTCACGAAGCAAGAGTACAACTTGGAGGACTTCTTGGACCATTCCTATAACGGGCTAGTGGAGGCTGAGCTAGGGAAGGAAATCAAGAAGGCGCCAGTGGTTGAATTTGAGATACCCAAACGCATTGTCACGAAAGAGGGCGGAGGTTTGAATGAAGCAGGAGTGCTGCTACAGCAAGCCATTCATGCCAGTTAGATACATATTCATGAATACTCACCGAGCCATGTGATTCGATCGTGCAGTGAATCTGAACAGTCTCCCAATCTCGTGAGGCGAACGTGAGGGCGCGGGATTGAATTTGTTCTTGAGCCAATAACATTTCCATTGAAGCCGACGTCACTCGTTGCCGCGCGTTAACTTTGCCGCGCTCTGCTGTGGTGGTCCGGCTTGCCTTAATAAGCTTCACCCGCAGACTATTCCACCGTCTTCTTCCTCCCCTCGCTCTTCCTAACTTTCTGCTCTGACGCCTGACAACATTCACTCTTCTTACGAAGATGAGCGAAGACGCTGAGCTGCAAGCCAAGATCGCCGAACTTTCAGGTATTCGCCCGCCAAAACCAGCAGCGCGGTGCTGTATTAACACAAGTAAAGGCCGCATTCACCGTCAGAAACAGCATGGCGCACCTCAGGCACACCAAGTGACTTATAAGCCACCGCCACGCTGGTCACCTTACAATCAAGCATTTTCACAGTATCCAAACCGCCACTTTGCGCGTGGCGGCTACAAAGCACCTACCTTTCGTAACCGTTCGCTGGTGAACAACAGCAGCGCGGTGGTAAAGGATGCGGGCCAGGGACAACTTCCGGCCGAGACTTCTTCCGTGCTCGAGTCTGGTGTCACCACACGAGATCGCGGTCGCATGCAGTGGACGAACGCATCTGTGTATGAGAAAAAGGCTCAAGAGAAAATACAGGCTATAGCAGAGACTGCTCATGGTAAACGGCAGGCAAGGAACGAGTCACAAAAGAACAAGGTTATTGAGCATGTCTACGGACAACAGTCTGGAACTTCGACGCCATCGCAGGTCGCAACGCCCCGCGAAATCGTCATCAACGACCTCCGCTTCCGCGTCGCCACCGATGGCAGTAAGCTATTTCGAGTGTTTGGTGAGTCCAACGGCGATCAAGATTCGGAAGAGGTTCTGAGACTTTCAGATGAGTCAAACAAGGATCCGCAAAGCACTCCTAGGGAGACAAAGGTCGCGGGAGTGACCTTTGTGCGTACCAAGCATGGCAACATGATCCGCCAAGGTCTTCTGAATAACAGGTGCAGTGATCGGATCATATTCGTCTACAGACAGACCTGCTTACT
Organism: Dothideomycetidae sp. 11243; assembly: GCA_000836255.1. Taxonomy (NCBI): domain Eukaryota; kingdom Fungi; phylum Ascomycota; class Dothideomycetes; species Dothideomycetidae sp. 11243. Next base: position 166,250 of record DF938594.1, on the reverse strand, counting down.
GTCCTCCAACAGGACTCCTGTGGTCGCGGGAACGAGACCGCTATGTGCGGACTTTACATCAACGGGTAATGTTTTCTTCGATGACTGCGCTCGTCTCTTTCCATTGGCTGTCTTCGGCCGTGAGACACGAGACTTTGGAAGCTGTGCTAGGTCTGGCCGAACAGGCACTAACTGCTCAACAGGAACATGTAATCGCGGCAATCGATGCAAATTCCAGCATGATGTCGAAAAACTTGCAATATGCAAAGAGTTCTTACGGCGTGGTGAATGCGCCGCGGGTGAGGACTGCAATCTTTCTCATGATCCTAACCCTCATCGCGTTCCTACGTGTCTTCATTTCCTTCGCAATGCCTGCACGAAAGCCGACTGTCGATTCGCTCACGTCCAAGTTGATCCTTCAGCACCTGTCTGCAAGGACTTTGCGCGTCTGGGATTCTGCGAGAAGGGCGCTTCGTGCGCTGATCGTCATGTGAGCGAATGTCCCGATTACACTAACACAGGTGTCTGCCGCAATTCGAAATGTCGACTCCCCCATATCGACCGTGCTGGTACGCTCCGCAAAGCGGTCGTGCAGAAGTCGGCAAAGAATTCAGACGACGACCTATCGTTTGAGGTCTCGAGCGATGAGGAAGAAGTCGACAAGATCGATTCGGACGATGCCGACTCGGATGACATTGACGAAGACGTGCTCATGGCAGGCTCTAGTGATGCAGGTCACGAGCTGAGCCAGCAGCAAGATTTCATTTCATTCTCATGATTCACTGTATGTAAAGTTAAAGCTCAGCTAAACGACTTACGACTTGCGATGCATTCGGGCAAGGTTTCACGGCTGCATAAGCTTGGGCTGAGCATCAATTTGTCGCCGAAGCGACGAGATACCCCTTTCCGGTTCCCGAGGAAGAAAAGATTAGAAGAATTAGATAGTCTGAATCCCAATGAGAAACGATTGAGAGAACCAGATCTTTATATCTTTTTGTTTGGCGGGCACATGAGCCTTGTGTCGTGTGACGTCTGGTGTGGGGCAAAGACGGCGATGCCCCTCGATGTGGAATGCGACAACATCCTCAACACCGCGTATACACCATAATACTGAAATACGCCCTATTCGCGTCATGGAAGACGGCGCGCTGACGTTGGTATGCTCTATGCCCCTTGTGATGGTGTGCAGAGCTGAAGGATAATGATACAGGCCCATGCTCACGCCAGAAAAGCGGCCCAAGAGACGGCTAGAACACGACTCGCCGTCGCCGGCAACGAACACGATCTCGCCGCGGAGCAGTATTTTAAGGCAGCAGAAGATACATCGGACTCTGAGGTATTGCGAACGCCAGCGCTCTTCTCTTCCCTGTGTGCTGACCGCGTTACGAGGCTATTCGCATTCTGAAACTCCTCGAAGAACATCACCACAAACTCGCACAGATCGTCAAGGCAAAAGATGAACACGGCAAGAAAGCTGCAGTGATCAGACCTGATACTGTGTCCCATGACATTATCGAGCAAGTTGCACCCGTAACTCAAGCCGAGCCCAAGGCCAACTCCTCCATTCCGGCACCGCAAACAGTACCCGAAAGAAACCCTCCTCAGTTCCTGAAGACACGTAGTACACCCTCCTCGCTTGCAAAGGATATTGCTTCGCGGAGAGGTATTCCGCAAACACAACAACAACGACGTAATGTCACGCCAGCCACCGATATCTCTCCTATACAAGCCGCAGGACGGATGGCATTAGCAGCAACGGGCAAACAAGGAGCAGTCGAGAGACTTTCTGAGGAGGCGCCCCCCTTCGATAAGCGCTCGATCATAGCCGCGTCTTCATCTCACGGAGGAGTACACACCGATGCTTCCGATGCCGACGAGGGCTTTGCTCGCTTCTACTCCAATCTCGTCGCTGGTCCTTTCTCCAAACTGTCATCCATGCTTGCTTTCGCGGGCCTCCCTCTGAACGAGACTTCACCAGAAGACTCACCGACTGCATCACGTGTAGAAAAGACCAGCGCACGGGTGTACAACGGCCCCGATGTAAACCAGCTCTTCTCCAAAGCCGCACTCAAGGCCTTAGAGGACCAACAGCGACACCCAGGCAACGCCTTTGGCCCAGGCGAGAGTTTCTATGTGATACCCACCAGCGGCGGCACAGCCTCCTACGCAAATATCCTATCCCGTCACAACCAGCAAATGAGCAAATCCGGACATGACAAGAAAGACGACAGCACAGAAGCATTTGTCGATGCGCGCGAAACGCCCATGGACACGGACGCACCATCATCATCGACCCGCCCCACCCTTCGCGAAGAAGAACTCGCCATCGAAAATGCAGCGATAAAGCAGATTCTCGACCGCCTGAGTCATCGCCTACAAGCCTTCGAGTCGCACGCACAGGACGCATCGATGGCGGCCCTCGCGCAGTCCATGGCCGTCATCGCCCCTCCCGTACGCGGATCAGACGCGATGGAAGAGCGTCTGCGCGCGCTAGAAGCAGAGCGCGACCGCGAAGCTGCAGAGAGACAGAAGCTCACACAGGAGAATCAGAGGAATAAGCAGATTATTGCCAAATATCGCTCGCATTGGGAGCAGCTCAAGGACTCTGCCAGGGCGAGGGAGCGGGCTAAGAAGGGCAAGGAGGGTGGCGGGACGACTGCTACGGATGGGAATTAAATAGTGTTGTGATTGTAATAATACAATGCCAGTTGGCGCAACCAGAGCCAACTCGCTTCATCTAACTGTGAAGCCGCTAGTCCTCCATTTTGACATCCTCAAAGTCGTCAGCGCCATCGTCATCCTCGTCCTTGACACTATCATCGTCCTCAGCTTCTTCCTTGGCCGCTTCCTCCTTCACACCCGCAGACGCAGTACCACTGAGAATCGTAGCCTCGTACTCTGGTCTGAGTTTCCAGTTCCCCGTAAATGACCCTGAACGCTGAAGCACAGCGATCTTCTCGACAACAGATTTGATAAAAGCTTCGGGTTGGTGCAGGCGCTGCTTGAGAGCGCGCAACGACCAGTAGCGGTACTCCTTGAAACAGCCCTGCAGCATATCGAGGAGCGCGTTCTCGCTGACACGCACCGCTTTGTCCAATTGCGGCTTCTTCTTGCCTTTGGCGGTCGTCGTCGATGGGCCTCTGTTAAACGCGCCAAAGCCAGCTGCTTGGCTGGCGAGACCGGGGTGCATCGCATGATCGATGCCCGTGGCAAAAGTTGTGGTGCGCTTGGGCTGCGATAGCGCATGGAAGCGTGCAGCGGTCAAGCGGTGGTACTCCGCGTTCTCAACTGCGGTGACTGTGACCTCGTGCTCCAAGTAGCCGGCCAATGCGGTCTGCTTTGGTATGCTGGATTTATAGGGCCGCTTCGACACCCGGTTGGTATCGTTGAAAGCCCCTCGCTGAGAGCGATCTTTCGCCTGTTGCGGCATCCGCCTGTCACGATTCCATGCCTGTCCCCCCTTAAAGCCTGGCTGGTCCTTTTCACTGAACACGACCGTGTTGTTATACTGGCTTTTGTTCATGTTGACGTCGTACTTCTTTGGCACGGTAGAGTGGCTCGGAATGTCGTTGAGCACGATCTTGATCTTCTCCTGTCCATTGTCGCGCTTCTTGTGGTATACGCGCACCTTGCCCAGCTCAACCTCTTCGTCGTCTGCAATATCGATCCACGCTTCCCACAGCCATTTCGGTATTTTGGCGAGCCATGCCTGATCATCCGCCGCTGATCCGCGTATCTGAAGCTCACCCGTATCTTCGTACTCGTCCTCCTCCATTACCGAAGGTGTCGCTGCATTGTCCGGGTCGGGTTTGATCTTGACGTCCTCCTCCATCTTGACATCGAATGACGCCATGTTGGCGGAGGCGCAGAAGTGAGACCACGGTCGAAGAAATCGCGCCAGATACTATGATGGCATGTTCGAGTCCGAGGAGGCTGTGTGGATTAAAAGATCTACAGCGTACGAAAGCAAAAAAGGGGAGTGATCGAAAGGATGAAGTGGTTGTGATAGGTAGGTGAGGCTGCTGCTTGTTATCGATAAGGATCATGCTCTCCGCTCTCCGCTTTCCGCTCGCCGCTCTCCATCTCCGCCACATATCACATCTCGACCTCGTCACCTTGCCCTCTAGCTGCACTTCTCGTAAGCTGCAATTTTAGGACCGACCATATCGGACATGGACGTTCCGCAGAAATTGCAGGCTCTAGAGTCTGCGCCTGCGCAAAGTAAGGCTGCAGGTTACAGCCAGCTTCTCGACAGCATACTGGCTGATAGTTCATATCCGGAACGAATCACACCAAATCTGGTCACATATTGCCAGGCAATCATTGGCGAATCAGTCGGCATAGTACCGTCACGGACTCTCTTGAACAACTTTGTGGAGAAGCTACGCCAGATTACCGATCCAGAGGTCCGTATAGCGGCCGGATCTCAAGCACTCGATGTCATTGCACCAAAGGTAGTCTCCTTCGAAGAACAAGATACTGCGATCAAGCTTATCCTTGCGGACGCCTACGAGATTAACGAGGACTACTCTTCCTCTGCCAAGGTTCTTCAGACCATCACGCTCGACTCATCCCAGCGATCCATTTCGGACAATGACAAAGCCGCAATCTGGATTCGCATCACGCGTTGCTACCTCGAAGAAGATGATCCAACACACGCATTAACCTACCTCAATCGCATCAAAAACATCATCTTTTCTGTAACCGACCAGCCCATCCGTCTTCAATTCCAGCTCTCACAGGCTCGGATTTCAGACTCACAGCGCAATTTTGCCGATGCCTCTCGGACCTACTACGCCGTATCGCAAGAGACAGTCATCGACGAAGACGACCGCCTTCAAGCACTCTCGGCTGCCGTGAGATGCGCCATCCTGGCTCCAGCAGGTCCACAACGTGCACAACAGCTCTCAAGACTGTTCCGTGATGAGCGCGCCATGCAAATTGAGGAGTACGGCATTTTGGAGAAGATCTTCCTCGACCGCGTATTGACTACGGCCGAGGTCAAAGCCTTTGCCGAGAAGCTGCAGCCACACCAGCTCGCTCTGACTAGCGACGGGAGCACGGTACTCGACAAAGCTGTTCTCGAGCACAATCTCCTGGCCGCTTCGAGGCTCTACATGAATATCGGAACTGCTCAGCTTGGCGCCATGCTTGGTGTTGATGGCGAGAAGGCAGAAATCTATGCCGCGCAGATGATAGAACAGGGCCGACTCAAGGGCTACATCGACCAGATCGACGGACTCATCCACTTTGACGGCGTTGCGCAGCAAGGTAGGTCCAACGGCAGCGCACCGGCCGGGTCCAAGGAAAGCAGGATGTGGGACGAAAATGTGAAGAACCTTGCCGAGGAAGTGGAGCGCGTCACTACCATGATCCAGTCAGAGTACCCGGAGTTTTATGCGGCCAACATGGTGCATTAGAGCAGATTACTAGACATTGAGGCATTGCGGTGGCGTTGGCATTGATAATGATCTATAAACCGTCTGCAGCCATGACGGATGTTGATATGAGACAGAGCCCAAGGCTCGAATGATACATGAATTACATCCACTTCTCCTGAGCCTAGTTCCCAACAATCTCCTCGACTTTGCCACTCTCAATCTCCTCCAAGCTCCGTACCCGCAACTCCTTGATCTTCAACACCGTGTATTTATGCTTGCTCTTGACATGCTTGACGTGTCTCTGTCTGCGCTTCGTCTTCTCCAATACGCGCATAGGCTCCGCCTCGACGCCCATGACCACAGCGCGACACACAAACAACCTTTCGTCCAGATACGGTATCCGTCCCTGCGCGAGATGCGGCACAAACGGCGTCTTCGCAGGCACAGACTCCTCGACGACCTCTGTAGCCGCGGTATCGCTCTTTCCTCGCCGCTCCTTGGCCGGGGCGCGAAGGGTGAAGTCGCGCGAGCCGAGATTCACGGCGCGGTTGAGACGTAGTACATCCCCTGGCTCGACGCCGCGGAGGAGAAATGGGAGGCGGATCGTGTCACCTTGCGTGACTAGGAAGCCGTGCGCGTGTATGTGCGCGGTAATGTAGATCTGTGATTGGGCACGGAGGAGTGGGAGCAGAGAAGTTATTGATTCGGATAATGGGGCTGGTTTGGAGGACTTTGGTCTTGATAGTGGAGAAGGGACTTTGATCTGGGCGGAAGTGCCATTCTGTGCCTTTGTATGGGTCGTTGGCTGGATTGTAGGACTTGGTTCCGAGGATGTGATGCCTATTGGTGGTGGTGACGATGCAGTTGCTGCGGAATGTGCTTCTGTAGTGAGATTTGCTGTCCACGGGCAGAGAAACGTTGGCGGAAGAGACCACCGCGAATCGAGTGCGACTCGCCGCAGACTTCGAGAGAGCATTGTGGCGATGGCTGAAGGTGTGTTGACTAGAGCTGCGATACTCAGGTATCCTTCCATACACTGTAGAGGCAGAGCTCAACTCGGCCAATCTTCGGCAACTTTTTTTCCGCGCCAAGATTTCAGACCAATCCCCGCCACTCTAGCCCCAGGCAAAACCCTTGTACTTTTCTCCGCCACTTGAACGTTCAGTCATTCACTTCTCACCGAAACACACAAAGTCCGGCAAGCCGGCAATTATCATTCGCCATGCCTCAAAATGAGTATATGGAACGCTTTCAGAAGCAGCATGGTCGACGTCTCGACTATGAGGAGCGCAAGCGAAAGCGGATCGCTCGCGAGGGCCACGATGCCAGTGAGAAAGCACAGAAATTGACGGGTCTGCGGGCGAAATTGCACCAGCAGCGACGACACAAGGAGAAGATCCAGATGAAGAAGGCCATCAAGGCGCAAGAAGAGCGCAACGTCAAGTCATCTGCACCAGCCGAGCCCAGCACCACACCACTTCCCTCGTACCTGCTTGACCGCTCCGACCAGACCAATGCCAAAGCGCTCAGCTCAGCTATCAAGAACAAGCGTGCCGAGAAAGCCGCCAAGTTCAGCGTGCCTCTTCCCAAGGTCCGTGGTATAAGCGAGGAGGAGATGTTCAAGGTGGTCAAGACCGGCAAAAAGACCCACCAAAAGTCGTGGAAGCGCATGATCACAAAGCCTACTTTCGTCGGCCCAGACTTCACCCGACGCCCCGTCAAGTACGAGCGCTTCATCCGCCCCATGGGTCTGCGCTACAAGAAGGCGAACGTCACACACCCGGAACTTGCTGTTACCGTGCAGCTCCCCATCATCAGCGTCAAGAAGAATCCTCAGAACCCGATGTACACCCAGCTCGGTGTGTTGACGAGGGGTACCGTCATCGAGGTCAACGTCAGCGAATTGGGCATGGTCACGGCTGGTGGCAAGGTCGTTTGGGGTCGTTATGCGCAGATAACCAATTCGCCTGAGCATGATGGCTGCATCAATGCAGTTCTGCTCGTTTGAATAACTCGAGCTCCCACCAAGGGTCTAGCTTCGTGCTGCATAGCGTTCGGCGTTCGGTATTTCATTTTCAAAAAGAGGATGATTGAAGGGGGTTTCCACAGAGAAGAACGAATTAGAAGCCGTGGCCCCTTTTGTATAGGGTTTAACATAAAATGTCATGAGGAATGAAATGAAATTCACAGGACTTCCAGTTGTGCGTAACATCGAGCGCATACAGTTCGTATAAAGTAGTAGAAAGGACGTTATTTACATTGCGATTCATCGTAAAGAAGAAACATTCGTTTGTACATATAAATCCCACACTTGTGTGTACGTGCGCATGGAATTCGCCATCCGCGTCCTCTTACAGCCTAGCCCGCTCTTGTACTTCACTGGCATTCTTCTCCTTCAATCCAGATACTCGCACCTCGTCGAGCAAACTTTCGATCCGACGTCGCCACATATCGGCCCATCCGTCGTCAACAGCGCACGAGTCGTAGCTGACGTTTATCGTGATGCCACCATCTGGTAAGCCCGCTATCCCGACGAGAAATTCTTCCTCTCGTGGGCGAATCGCGGCCGAAGAGCCTGCGAATGTGGCGGATAGGCCATCTTTGTCCTGTGACGATGCAGGTGGAGGTGGCAGGAAGGTCTCTGCTCTACCGACGCTAGAGACGCAGCATGTCGCTGCCGAGGGCATTGCGGGGACGAGCGATGGCCCGCCGGGGTTGATGCCTAACCTGCGCTCTGGCGGGAGCTTGGCGTCCACGCGGGCGAGCGCGTCGAGGTAGTTGAGTTGAAGGACTCGAGCGGGGCCGGCAGGGCCCCAGTAGCGGAGGGCGCGCTCGCGAGGCGACAACCCGTTTGTGACCGCTGCTGGGGGCCGCTTCTGGTAGCGGCTCAGCTGGCGTTGAGCGGAGCGGGCAAGGAGACGGATGCGTGGTTCAAGGGGTAAGGACGGTGAAAGGAAGGGAAGTGTAATGCCAGAGGAGAAGGCAAGCATGCAGCTATTTGGCAGCTCAGGATGGTAGAAGAGTGATCGCGGATTGATGGGAAAAGATCCAGCAAAAGGCTTGCGCTCGGCGTCGGGAATGTCTGGATGACGAAGGGCATGGAACTCCATCATCACTATAGCCACTAGCACGAACAAACCCGCACCCACGGAGCAATCGGCTTCGCGGCACAGGGCGTAGAGCTTCGAAGCTGGACCGATGCCAATGTAAGCCTTGAGCACTTTGCTGTTGAGGATTGGTTGCGAGTTATAAGGAAGGACGTCTGCGAATGGGCGCTCCTCTGGTAAAGCTGAAGGGATTGTGGCATCGCGGAATAAGGGTAGAGGAAATGATTCTGGAGCCGGCTTGGTGACGTGCCGAAGTACCAAGGTGATTGCCCAAAACCAGCGTCTGCGCGCCTTGTTGCCCTGTATACATGGATAGAGTGCTTCTTGGGGCAGGATGAGGCGGGTGCGTAGCGAGTCCAGCAACGACGGGAACGACGCGCGAATAGCTGCAAGCGGTGTGTTCATTAGTTCCTGGAAGTGTGCGGTCCAGACTCTCGCCGCCATGCCATCGGCTATTTGATGGGCCATGACTAGTGTAAAGCGCAATAGTTGCGAGGAGGGGCTGACTTTGACGGCAGGCAGCACAAACGCTCGAGATAGAGTTGCATGTGGCGTGACGATACGCGAGGTGTTTTGAATATGCCATTGCAGCTCATCCGCATCAACAGTAGGGTAATGGTCCTCGAGAAAAGTGACGACGTCCTTGGTAGATTGCACAGCATCTTGAAGGTCCGTGGGCTGCTTCACGATAAAGTATCTGTCCCAGCACGTGCGGGCGTCCGGATCCATGAATGCGTTGTCAAAGTTGTTGGCACAGCTAAGCAGCATCGTGTGGTGCAGACGAAAGCAAGCGTAGACCAACAAGACCCGTTCGCGCAGCTGCTGTGGAGAGTCATTGGTCTTCACCAGCAGATCTATGGAGATCTGAATGTCTGCCCGTCCATCATAGTAGAGACCATCCGAGTCGAAAGAGCTCTCGACGACACCCAATGGCCGGTAGTGGGTAGTATGACCGTCACGTTGTGCCGAACGCCACCTGTGAAAGTCCGAGGCATAGCGGTCCAACCAATCCATCGCTGCTGAAGTTGCCGGTGCTAGCGATTGAGTCCAGGAAACGCAGCAAAGCGTTCATGGGCAGAGGAAGAGAGTCGCGAGGACCAGCGGCCCTGTCTAACGGTGGGTCCATGGTGTATATAGAAGGTACTGAGGTACGGGGTTTGGGACAGGAACGGGGTGCCGGCGTGGCCGCCGAGATGGCGTGTGCAGAGGTCCGAGGCATGGTCAATGGCGGATAGCAGGCTAGAACGGCAAGCAGTGGCGAGGCAAGCGGGGAGGCGTGGTGGTAGCTTGGGTGGTAGCTTGGTGGATAGCTCGATGGTGGAAGCCCCAAGTGTGGTTGGGATGGGGCGGTGGAAGGGCTTGCGGGCGTGCGTGCCTGACTCCGAGTCAGCGATGGGGGAACCTCCGACCGCCGTCCGGGGTAGCGCATTCCTGCACCGCAAACTTCGCCTAGACGAGAGACATTCCCGCCACTTCTATCCCACTCGACCATGGCTGATATTGTGATCTTCTGTTGAGAGGATTCGCTCACCTGAGACACTTCCATCAAGGATTTCTACCACATGCGATAAATGGTTGGCGTCTGGGCGAAATCGCATGCCACGGGCCCCGCTACCGGCGCCGTGTTCACGCAGTCACCCAGCTCAGACTGAGCCCAAGCCTGAGCCAGAACCCGCTGCCGCTGCCGCTTCTGCTCGCCTGTTATCGCTTCGGCACCATCACAATGAGACTGCGCGTCGAGTTGCTTGAATAGAATGTCTTGCGTGTGTCAATTGAAAAAACACCAACCCCGAGCGTCTTCACATAGGTTCCCGCACCCGACCCAAACGCCAGTCCCCCAAAGGACCATTCTCGAACAGAAATGCGCGCTAATATTGCCAAGTGATAGCAGAACTCCGCCGGCGACGCTCTACGACAGTGCAATCTGGCCCCGCTGATTGTTCCGCCAATGCAGCAACGCTTGCAGTCCGCAAAAGACCAGGAATCCTGCATAGACGATGACCGCACCAAACACCGCTCCGGCTACCGCACCGCCGTCTTTCGGATCCTCGATAGTGCCCATCACAAGATGATTGTTACTCTGTGCCATGTGTCAGCCTATCATGCCTGTGTGGACGCAAAACTAAAGAGACTGCATACCTTGAAGAGAGCGCCGAGAACACTCAATATGACGATGGCAAACACGGATATGACAATGCTGCAGCCTGTGTGAGCGCCGTGGCAGATATTTCCGTGCATCTTTCCTGCTTGCGTACCATGACCATGCATTCATGGCTCCTACGACTGGCTTCATGGCGGCGGTGGCTTGCTGTATCAGCCTCTGCAGACAGGTGGGCTCGCGCGGCGATGGACAATGTAGCGTGGCGGCGGATGGGGACTGCCTACAGCGATGGTCGCGATTGTCGGCTGATGGGTTGAGGGCAGCAGAGGGGCGCAGAGTGGGATAACGGGGGGGTCGTGAAGCGTTGATGAAGTCGAATATGGGTGACGACGACGCCTTGCGTAGAAGCTGAAGCTCGGACCACCTTTTGTTCTGCTCGACTTCGCACTCACTCTTCCCCACATCCGGTTGAGGATATGGCATTACCTACTGTTCCAATCGACCACAATTCGCCATGGCACCAAACCCATGATGTGACCTGAATCGGCCAGAAAACAGAAGTCCGCCATCCACACCGGCCTACATCGCTCATAGGGGGCCGTGACCGCCGCCATGCTCTCCGGCATTCTCATCTTCAATCAGAAGGGCGAGAATCTCATATTCCGCTCGTTCAGAAATGACTGCCGGCCACGCCTGGCTGATGTCTTCCGCATACAAGTCATCTCCAACCCGTTGGTCCGCAGCCCGCTCTTGACCCTTGGCAGCACGAGCTTCAGTCATATCAAGCATGAGAACATTTTCCTGGTTGCCGTTACGAAAGGCAACGCCAACGCCGCCCTCATCTTCGAATTCCTGTACCGGCTGGTCAGCCTGGGCAAGTCGTACTTCGGCAAATTCGACGAGGAAGCTGTCAAGAACAACTTTGTCCTGATCTACGAGCTGCTGGACGAGATATTGGACTTTGGGTACCCGCAAAATACCGACACAGACATTCTCAAGCAATACATCACAACCGAAGGTGTCAAATCGGAAAGAGTCATGGAGGATTCTTCCAAGATCACTATGCAAGCCACAGGTGCAATGTCATGGCGGCGTGACAACATCAAATACCGCAAGAACGAGGCCTTCGTTGACGTTATCGAGGATGTCAACCTCCTAATGTCTGCCAATGGAACAGTACTACGCGCGGACGTGACGGGCCAGATTGAGATGCGGGCATACCTATCGGGCACGCCGGAATGCAAATTTGGTCTCAACGATCGTCTGACGCTCGGTGACGACAGCCTCGCTGGACCGTCCGGCAACTCCGGTGGGTCCAAAGCCACCAAGGCAGCCGCTGGGAGCGTGACCCTTGAGGACTGTCAATTTCATCAATGTGTCAAGCTCACCAAGTTCGACACCGACCGCACCATCTCCTTCATACCTCCAGATGGATCCTTTGAGCTCATGCGATATCGTGCAACGGAGAACATAAATCTGCCATTCAAGGTGCAGCCTATTGTCAACGAGGTCGGGAAAACAAAGGTGGAATACTCGATTGCTATTCGAGCCAATTACGGCAGCAAGCTGTTTGCGACGAATGTTGTGGTTCGAATTCCCACCCCTCTCAACACGGCAAAGATCACGGAAAGGACCAGTCAAGGAAAGGCCAAGTACGAGCCAGAACAGAACAACATAGTATGGCGGATACCTCGCTTTGGTGGGCAGCAGGAGTTTGTGCTGTCGGCAGAAGCAACTCTGACGAGCATGACGACGCACAAGGCCTGGTCCAGGCCTCCACTTAGTCTCGACTTCTCACTATTGATGTTCACGAGTAGTGGGCTTTTGGTGCGGTACCTGAAGGTGTTTGAGAAGAACAATTACAGCAGTGTCAAGTGGGTCAGATACATGACCCGCGCTGGCAGCTACGAGATACGGTATGTGACAGCAACCTTACGCAAGATACCAGCTAGCGCAGGGTACTGACAGAACATTTGCAGATTCTAGTGTGCATTGATGTACGCGCGGCTACCAATGTCGAATGCGTCAAGGACATGGCAAATGGACGCCTGGCTAGTGTATGCATGATACCCCAACGCGCGGGCGATACAACAGCGCCTTATGAAGAAAATTGTCATCATGGTCTAGAAGCCGTAATGCCATCGCTAACAGACTCATCGTGCAATGTGAGGACTGCTGTATCGGAGACTGTTGTCACGTGCCCGAGAGACGTCTTGGTCCGACCTCTCACCTACCTTGCAAATTCACCTTGTGAGTGCCGGCTCTTGGTCTCACAAAGGCCCCATTCTCGCAAGTTCCCTGTTTCTTGACGAGAATTTCATTCGATGTCATGCCTCACGTCTGATAACCTAGAATCTTTCCACTATGGGAACTTCTATGACCACTCCAGCAAAGCAAATTGCTGGAGCGCGGTCCAAGCGACATTCACGGGGGCCTGATGTGTTTTCAAGCTCAACTCAATCCAGCAAGAAGCAGAAACACGAATATCAGGATGACTCCGCCCTGCCTGAACGCAACAAGAAGCGTCTCACAGACCGTCAGAGGCCTTATTGGTCAGCCGAAGCCATTCGCAGCAGAGCAGAGACCATGAATCTTCTAGCTGTTAGAGAGAGGGAGCGAGCTGGTAATGACGGAGAGTTGTTCTACATCAAAGTGGCAAGACTTGCTGAACGACTCGACAATCCTGTCCGAAGGAGGGCACGTCAGACTGAGAAAGGTGCCGCTGGACTTGTGCAGGAAGCAACACCACAACTTGCTGGACCACAAGTTGTAGCAGGACAGGATATAGCAATACAAAGTGCGCCAGCACCAGTTGCGCCAATACAAACCCATACTGTGGATCCTGCTGCTACTCCGCTTGACGAAAATCAATTGCTACAACACCTTGCCCCATTCGTCAATTTACATGCAGCGGTCACAGCTTCTCGAGATGCACGTTTCAGGACTGCGACTGAAAAGGCCGCAGCCGCCAAAAAGCCAGGGCAGGGCTGGATGTAGTCGCGAAGTATATCGAAGTAGTCTTGGAAAACAGGCCAGAATTGGCGGCACATATGGACTCCGCGATCAACACTTCGTGGAATGGGAAGGCGACACCACTCACTCAGTATAGGTAGTCGATAGTGACCAGCAGACGAGATTCTGGGAGAAGCAACGATGCGGTACAACCGCCAGCATTGAAGAGTGCGGAACTTGGAGAATGTAGATAATACAGCGATCCAACAGCTAAGCAACGAATGCATCTCGATTCGTATCGGCTACAGATGGAGCCTATGCACAGTGACATGTTGGATACGTGTTTGCGAGAAACAAATATTATTCAAGTGGTGGCGGAGCTTGACATTATTGGCGGGTGTATACAGGCCTCAGCTGGGGTCGCGATGTCGGCGTGGCTCGGTTCACTGCTATTTGACGCAGGCTATTGGTGGTAATCCAGTTGCCTGACGCTTGCGCGGCTGCGCCTCTGCGACAGAACGTCACCGTTGGGCAGACACATATGCAGCAGGCAAAGCGATATATTGGCATTGCCTTGTAAAAATAAGTCACTCGCAGAGAATAGTGGCAGAGCGCGGGTGCTTTCGACTTCCTACATGGTCAGTAGACAAGGCGATCCATCAGGCCTGCAGTATGATGAGTCGGTGGGGATGAGTCATTGGGCGAGATTATTGGGCGACAGTGTGACTGTACAGTGAAGCGGCCGGTCGGGCCATGGTTTGGCCGGCGAGTCGGCCGCCGTGGTCTTGGCGTCTTTGTCTCTGATCTCTTTGCCCCACGCCACGCCCCGCGTCAGACGAACCGACAGCCGGACGCTTACGGACCCAGCGAAGCCAGAGGAAACGCGAGCGAGTTGCGAATTGCTGTTGCCTGAAAGCTTAATCCTCCCGACCCTCTCTTCCCTCTTGCGACTTCTGGCTTGCCACCAGTCACTTCGTCCGGCCTGTTCTTGTTTCCCTCCACTTTCTCGAATTGTTTCCATCCCAAATACACTTTGAGCTTCACTAAATCGCGCGCTGTTACAATCCCAACAGAACTTCAAGGCAAAACCGGATGTGTTGGACTGTCGCTCGGATCAGAATCCCGTCACGCATCATAGCACGATCATCATCACTTTCAAAGCCGGCTTAAAAGTCGCTTTTCCCCCGACGACAACCACGGGGCCAGACCTCTGAGTCACCGCTGGCATCCGCTGTCCTTTCCATCGAGTGGCCAGCTGTACACTCCGTCGCTCATCATCGCCCGCCGCCGTCATGTCGTCCACCCATAACCAACCGCGTCGCCGGCCGGCCGCCAATCAGACCCCTTCCGTCGACAGCATTTCCGATGCCATGAGTTCCGTTTCTCTTCGCAAAAGCTCGACCTTCCAAGTCAAATCCAAGCCAGATTCAGCCTTTCTCGATCCATTCCTGCGCGGACTTTCTCTGCCTCAGCTTCCCCCTCGATCCTCAACATGTGCCAAATCTCTCGAAGACCTTATCATTGGCCCTGGTGAGCGCCGTGTATCCGAGCTTCTCAAGCGAGTCGACGACGCATACGCTGCGCATGCCGACCTGAGCGCGGCCCTGAACGAGCCTGACGTACTCCCCGCTTCCCGCTGCCAGGTACAAAACCACGGCTCTGCCTCTGCACCTCTTACTCGACGCTCTTCCATCCAATCCTACCAGGACGACAGAGATAGTGGGATTGGGTCCAGCATTTCATCTCCGACTCTCGAGAAACTCGAGATTATGGATTGTGGTGAATACACTCCTTACTATTGTTCATTACAATCACATGCTTATTGTCAAATTTTAGCCGATGACAATAGCAAGACACCTATTGTTGCTGACATCGACTCCGCATCAGGCAGCACTAAATCACAACACCGTCTCAGCGAATTTGCTCAGAAGCAAGTCCAAGACCTCATCATCAAGCCCATTCTCGAGGAAGACTCGCTCAAGGATTATCACCCTTTGATCCGCGGCGTTCCACAAAGGATCGATTCCAAGGAGATTTCCACTCTTCGCGACTTGGAAAAGACTATCATCTATCTCGCTCCGGTAAGTTTCCTCGCCGACTCTAATGGTCGTGTCTGCACAAATGCTTATTGGCGTCGTTGTGTTCAGGAATACTCCCGTACCGTCGCTGCCCTGCGATCGTTCTGCAGCGCCTTTATTTGGTGTCTCAACACTACCGTTCACGAGGTCCACGAATCAGATCGTAGCCTGCCATCCGACCGGCCTTACTCGACTACTTACTTCCTCGACTTGGTTGAACAGATCCGCAGATACGCAGGCATCCTCGCCGCCACTCGACAGAAATTAGCCGAGGGAAAACCATTGGACGAGACCGACGCTCTTCCGTACGTAACATCTGCCGTCCTTCGATGCACAGAGGCGATGGATTTGTGGGCTGCAGAACAAGACACTGACTTCCGCTCTAGCACTGACCGCATTGAACTTCAAGGCGGCATGAGTCACAACGGGAAGCCCGCGGTCCTTACGCGGGTCAAGGATGAGAAGCACATAAGTCTTTCGGACGACAAGGTCGTCTCCGCAGAAGATGTTGCAGTCACCTCAAGCAAGCGTCCAATGACAGACAACACGGACGACGACAGCGCTGTTCGCTCCATGGCCCGTCGTAAGAAGGGCGAGATCCCTCAGACGTATCGCTGCACCCTCGCAGGCTGCGACAGGACGTTCCAACGTCGTTGCGATTGGAACAAGCACGCCAAATCCCACGAGAGGCCTTGGAAATGCAAGCAGGAGGATTGTGCGTATCACAAGAAAGGCTTCCCCACGAAGAAAGAGTGTGATCGTCATTTTGACGATGTCCACGGCAATCTTCCATTCAAGTATAGATGCGAGATTTGCGGTGCACCGAACAAGCGCATGTACAACCTCAAATACCATATGGAAAAGTCTCATGGGGTCCCTTACATCAGGACAAAGGGCAACAACAAGGGCAAATCAGGACTGCCTGAAAACGAGTCAACGCAATCCTCGCCCTCTGTTGGTATGGATTTCCAGGATAATGTGTCGACGGCGACGAACATGATCCCGGCTTTGACTCAGTTGGAGCACGGGACAGACACTACATTCTTCCCATCCCCTACAGGCAACAACGAGCTCAGTCCTATCAATGACTCCGCTCTTCAATGGGCTTTCTTCGGGTCTACTGACCCAAGCGCTACGGGTGCACCAAATGCAGCTGAATGGGACTTTGGCGGCTTTGGCGATCACTTCAACACCAATCTGTTTGATCCGTCTCCTACCATGCCTCTGAACTCTGCGCTGCCCTCTCCGTGGACAGGGGGTCGAAGAGGCTCCGCCACCACGCTTGGTACCAGCGAATCGCCTCTCAATACAAACATGGACGAAGATTTGTTCTGCATGTTGTCGAACCCGCAACAGGATTATCCAGCGTCAATCGCCCTCATTGACCAGCAAGCCGTGCAGGATGTTCATGCTGGAAGTACCTCTGATTTGTTGAACTTCTCCCCTCAAGGACAAGACTGCATGATTGGCGGCGACCTCGATTTCAGCCTTGCCAACGGAGAATTCGCTGATCCGGTGTTGTTCCCATCGGGCTCACAATCCACGAGATCGAATTACACTCTGATGGATATCTCAAATACCAACATGAACTCTCACTATCATGCTGGCGGGCAATCTACCCAGGACGAATTGGCCGCCCTCTTCAACTTTTCGGGTTCTTCCGAGTACCACCACATGCAGCAGTAGACTGTCGATAGATAGTCCAGCATGAATTTTGATTTTCCTCCACGCTTTGTCGTGTCGAGGCATTTGATGTTTTTATGAAGATCAGGAGACGCAACAGAATGCAGCAACAACAAGAACTTTTACGACAGGCGACGACTTGCGGACCTGCTTGCTGGAAAAGAATGCAAAACCCCCGAAAAAACAAACGCTTAATTCATGGGTGTTCTTGGCTTGGAGGCGTCGGGGCGATTTTGCAATCTCCCTCACACACAAATGGCTATTCACTCCGCTTCCTTCTCGGCCTGCAGGTCGATGTGTTATTATAGATTTAGATATTGGACATCAACAACAGAGACGAGATTGATTGTCAGACTTCTATGTATTCTGTGCTGTACGTGTGAAGCTAGTCTCGTCTTCGGTGTTTGAATCATACTGGTAGGGTTAGTGGAGATTATAAAAAGTGGTATTATAGATATGGCGAAGTCGTCGTAGGACGGCCCAAACTCGGCCGAGGCAACAGACGTAATCGGGAGTGGCGGCTTGGCTCGCGGGTCTTGTGTGTGCGGCGTCGTAGATGCTTGTTCTTGGTCTTGTTCTACCAAACTCTGATGCTTTCCAACCTTCTCGTGACCCCCAACGGCGTTCATTCGCCGATCCATCTGCTGTCAAGCCGCGGCGACTGACCTGGTGCCTGTTGGACCTCTTGACCACGCGCATAAATGAGGAACAGGCCCGAATCGAGATCACTAATAGCTATGTTGGATCTCGCGTCATCTGGACATGGTCGCGTCGCTCGACGAAGATGGACTTCCAGGAGAAGCGATAGGCAGCAACAGGACGCCTCGCAGCCACAAGCCACCACTTTGTCTACGGCGGTACCTGTGAGGCTCATCACATGGGCCATATGTGTGTTGTTGAGGGCAAAGGGTGACAGAAAGTGACAGTGACATCCGGCAGCGATACTGCAGTGTCTCATGCCTGCCATCGATGGCATGGCTGGCGCCCGGCTCGCACGCCACTATCATCCGTCGAGCTACTGCACTCTATTGAGGGCTCGCCGCATCTCGATTGGTCGTCGTGTGTCCATTTTCGCTTGGTTTGTGCCCGACCTTGCGCCCGCCGCCTCCACAGCAATCCACAGCATCCACAGTAATGATGGCGTCTCCCCAGCCCCCTCAGACACATGATCGCCCTCGTTGCGCGTGCCGCCATCTCTCGCTTCATCGCTGCACCAATACACGCCCTCGTTAGCGGGCCATGAAACCAGGGAAGCTTCCTGCCTGTGTGCATTTGTGCTCGTTGTTGTGTTTTGCGCGGGTAGATATCGCGCTGATTCGATGATTTTAATTCTTGCTCTGGCACGCGTGAATTCATTCTCGTACTCCCACTGCCCGCATTGCTCAGATAGGCGTGACCCGGCCGCATTCCCACAACTCAATCCGGGCCTCTATAAGCTTCGACCCGCCCTGGTCCGGGCATTCCCTCTCGCTTCCCGTCTGACGTTTTGGCGAGTTGCGAGTTGCGAACTGCGGCGCGGGCGGCCTCGAAACAGCGAAGCTCTGAAAGAAGCTCTGCGGAAGCTCTGTCTCTCTGTCTCGCGCTCTACTACTCGCCTCACCGCCAGTCTGATCCCATCGGTCATTCACCACTTTCTTCCTCCCTCCACGCCGTCCCTCCATCGATCCATCCCTCCGTGCCTCTCGCTCAACACACACCCCAGCCACCGGCACCATATGGACGCCGCCGGCCTTTTCAACCACGGCCCGGACCCCGAGCAAACCAATCTTTCCCTCCATCGACACTCGCTTTCCTTTGACGACCACGCCGCGGATGCCTTCCTGTTCGACGACGCCGGCACTTCCCAGGCTCAAGCTCTAGCTCAAGCTCAGGCTCAGGCTCAAGCAGCGCAAGCCCAAGCCCAAGCTCAAGCTCAAGCCCACGCCCACCATCAGGCTCAGGCTCAGGCTCAAGCTCGCAGTCGCGCGCTCTCTCAGACCCTCGCCCGAGATATGCTTTCTGACGAATTGCCTGAATTTCGTCGCGACTCGACCAACAACGTCGCCTTCTCTCCTGTCGCCGACCTCAAGTGGGAGGATCATCGTCGCCATTCTTTCGCGTCGACTAATCCTTTTCGCCATGATATGACTACGCCCGCCTCTGCTCGGCCCTCGTTGTCTATTGCCCCCTCGTCCACTCTATCGCCTGCCATGCCGCAAAGTGCTTCCGGCTGGCACTTTGATCATCCTTCCAGTACCGCCAGCCCGCTCAGCTTTGATCCGCCCTATTCAACATCTGGTGACGACTTTGAGCTCAGCGAATTCTCGCACGCCGCTGGTGGCAGTCTCTCGACCTCTCCTGATGCCCGTCGTATCTCGGCTCCCACTCCGTTCTCAGACGTTCAGCAGGAAGCTCTCCTGGATACTCAGACGATAAAGTCGCCGCACTCGCAGACCCCTGGCTCTGACTGGATGGCCATGGCTGCCAACGATGCGCAGGCCAAAGGACTGCCTCGTCACATGAGAGCCGGCTATCGACCTCCCAGACCTACACCAACCCGGGCGGCTTCGGATGGCGTGAGGAAAAAGAATGCTCGCATTGATATTCCCGCCGACCGCACCCTCGGCAATATCGACGAGTTGATCGACAAAGCTCACGATGAGGATGAGGTCAAAGAGCTCAAAGCTCAGCGTCGTCTCCTTCGCAACCGCGAAGCAGCGTGAGTTTCTGTATTGACATCGCGGCTGCATCATGACTGATAATTGCGTAGGCTAGCATCACG
The DNA here is from genome assembly GCA_000836255.1 of Dothideomycetidae sp. 11243. Classification (NCBI taxonomy): domain Eukaryota; kingdom Fungi; phylum Ascomycota; class Dothideomycetes; species Dothideomycetidae sp. 11243. The sequence goes on along the minus strand of DF938594.1, from coordinate 146,208 downwards.
TCAGAGAAAGAAAATACACACCGAGGAGCTTGAGTTCAAGGAACAACGATATGCTAAACAGATCGCCGACCTCCAGGCCGAATGCGGTGAACTAGCTCATCATCGCCATAGGCTCGAGGTCGACTTCAACGTTGTTCACCAGAAGTATACTGAAGCATGTCACGCCATCAACGCATATGAGCTCGAGAAGGAAGAGCTCGTCATGAAGCACACCCAGGAGACTGGTAAGCTGAGACGTGAGATTCAATGCTTATCTGAACAACTCGAGAACCTCTCCATGCGTGATCACATGAGTACCCAGGAGAACATCACTGCTTTCACATCGGATATGAACGCTCTGAGCGTCGACCCGCACTCGTATGCTATGCACGCAGCTCAGGATCCTGCCGCCACCAATATGCACACTGCTTTCGGACATTTCCCTTCCGCACCGCCGGCCAATCCTGTCGATTCCGTCAAGCCTGCTAAGCGAGAAGCCGAACAGCCCATAGCATCTGGCGTTCTATTCATGATCTTGCTTTGCGGCGCCTTCGTTGCTTCCAAGGCAAACAGCCGGCCGATCATTCCTCGCCTGCCTGACGAGGTGCGCGTTGCTTCATCGACAGTACTGGACAATCTGCTCAAGGACCCTGCCGCCGATGCCTTTGTCGGCAATTCGGGTTTGCAGCATATGATGGCACACCCCGTCGCCGGTGCTCATGTTCCGCAGTCAAGCCCGTGGGAGCGAGATGTCCACTCTGACGGGCGACAGCCCCTGTACAGGTCGCTGGCCACGCCGACTGGTCAGCCGACTCATGAACAACTTTTCGCTCTTTCTCCCGCCGAGTATCAATCGTTGACCTCACCAGAGAATTACCTCGGTCATATCCCTCAATCTACATCGACACCCAAGCGGAACCTCGCCGAGACTCTTGCCAGTCTCCGCGAAGAAAGCATCTCAAAGGCGACACCTGCTGAAGTCTATTCGCGATCACTACTCTGGGACCAAATCCCACTAGATGTGGTGAGACAATTTAAGGAGCTAGTAAAAGAAAGTAGGACTATGGACGAAACTGCTGCCCAAGGATTCCCGATGGGCCAGCACATGAAGCATGAATACGCCGAGAATCCCATGTGGAACTATCACATGGAGCCAACAGGCTATGATGACCACCACGCCTGATGTTATGCTTGCAGATGAAAATGCAGAAATGAGGCTCACCGGCACTGACGAAAACACGAAGCGATTGTTTTTGCACATCATGAACAGCGACTTATAGTTGACGTTAACAAAACGAGATGAGACGAGATGACCACGAACACCTATTTTTTATTCCGTTTGCAACGGAAGAGCAGTGAACAAGAAGCGAACATAACGCCTACGCATCTCACGATCATACGACTTGAGCGACTTTAAGGAACACTTTTTTATTTCCTATGTCTGTACTGCGGATTTATGTTTTTGATGTTTTGCATTTCCTTGAAATGACCGTAACGACACGACTACTACTTTCTCATGAATGATCTGGAGGGACTTTATGGACGTCGATTTTGTGGCGGATTCTGGATCCTCTCTACGCCCAGCGTCGCTAGGACCAGGTCGGCTTCTTTTCTGGTCACTCTTTATATATGTCTGTCATGCTTGTGGATCTTTGATGAAGGCAGAAACCTTTTTGATGAGATGATGGAAACACGATGATTCTGATAACGTGTAATGAAAAACACACACTTGTTTTCTTTTCTTACACTGCTTACGTGTGCATGGGTGTCCATGTTGATTGCCCTTGTGGGTGTCCTGCTGGGTGCTCTACTAGGCGTGCTGCTTGATGTTCTACCGAGCCAGCGTGCTAGATGTCCTGCTATATGCCTTGCTAGATGTCCTGCTATTTGCCCTTCTAGACGTCCTGCTAGTCTATACAAGACATCCCCCTGATTGCTCTACTAATCGCCCTGCTTGATGCCTTGCTGCGGGCTTTACTACATGTCCTGCCAGTCGTCTTGCCTATTGCCGCACTAGTTGTCCCGCGGATTGCCTCGTCAGTCATCCTGCTCTTTGCCCCGATTAATTTCCCCCCAGATTTGTCCCCCGTTTTGTTCCTCGAAACGCCCCCCGAAGTTCCCCACGAGGTGTGCCCTGCGAATCTGTTTATGCCCAAGCAGTTATCCTATTGATCGACCTATAAAAACGTATCGTTTGTTCATCACTATCTGTCGGACATACACAGGGTGGACCAAATGACGCCTCGATTGCATTACACACTACCATTGCTCCAGTGAACAGCCCTAGACCCTCACAGAAGCCCGTGAATACTCTCCAAACCCGCATCACGCATTGACAAATATTCCTAGTGGTGCTCCTTCTCCTCCTTTTTCGCAGCAGCAGAGGTAGCCTGTTTATGTCGCTTCCGGGTCTTGGTCTTCTTCGCCGCCTCGGTAGAAGTGTGCTTGGTCTTCTTCCCCTTATGCCCGGCCTCCTTCGCAGTCGAAGAATGATGCTTCTTCGGCGCCGCGGTGGCTTTCCCACCCGCTTTCTTGGTCGTGGTGACCTTGCCGCCCTTCTTGGTCGCGGATTTGGTGGCTTTTCCGTGCTTCTTCGTCGTTGTCGAGGTGTTGCTGCCTGGTGGACTGCCTGAGCCGCCTGGGGGAGAGGCGCCGCCCATGCCGCCGGAGGGCGCCGCACCGCCTGCTGATCCGCCCATACCGCCGGATGGGGCAGCACCGCCAGACCCACCGGAACCACCCAATGCGTCGCCCGAGTCGGCCACGCCCCCATTTTCGGTCAGGGTGGCGGCCGGAGTCACCGTGTAGGAGCTGCTCATGTTCACGGCGACGGTGATCCACATCAGCAAGCCGTCGGAAATGTCATTGCCTAGGTAAGCCCAGTCAGGGAGGGGGTCATAGTCGTTGTCGGCTTCACTGGGAGCCCATTGATCCTCGTCATTGGTGGTGGCTGTCTGGGTGTTGGTGTTGTAGGGGTATGTGGCTTCTACGGCCGACTTGAGGTCTTCGTCGAAAAAGAGTTGGCCCACGTGCGCTACGTTGCTTCCTTTGTATGTGTTGTTCTTGAACACGGTGCCACCGATGTGCGTGATCAGGTGGATGTGCGTGGTACGACCGCTATAGTGGCCGGGAAAGATTGCGTCAAAAGTGCCTACACCGTCTTCGACCTTTGTAACGCCGCGAAGGAAAGTTTTATCAATGTTTGTCAGATCGCTATCGTCACCGTTGCCACTGGCGATGACGCCGGAGTAGACGCCGGTCGAATTCGCGGACCAGTGCTCAATGTAGAGCTCGGAAGTCGGAGTGGTACAGGTGTTGACGTCGATGTATTGATACTCGAGATGGATGGGAACGCCGGGCTGCCCATCGACGACATCCGAGCGGTAGTATTCTCCTTCCACCCAGTACGGGCCAAAGGTAACCTCTAAGAAGTGTCAGGCTAGAATTTCGGTAAAAGCAGTGGTAAAAAGACGGCGTACCTGGGGCTAGAATGCAGGACGAGTTCTTGTAGCTGGCAAACAATTTGGCGGCGGCAGTGTCCTTGTTGAATCCTTTGCTCGTCATGTTGTGGTTGATCTTCTCGTCAGCCTCTAAGGCGGCAAGGTCCCGGCGACGCAGACGGGAACGGAACGGAGCATCGAGGGCCAGTCCACGCTTTGCCCGCAGGTGCTGAGCTTTTGTCCATCGCCTTTGTTGAGCCCTGTCTTGCAAGGCGAGGTAGTTCGGGTGGGATGCGCAGGCGGAAAGACCGCGCTTGATCATCTTGGCATACTCATTGTGCTGAGCCACCGATTCATGATCGTGATGCTCATGCTCCCCAGGATGAGCAGTGGCAAGGGAAAGCAAATTGGCAGCAAAAAACACGGAAGAGGGATTGAGCTTGACCATTTTGAAATTGGAAACACGGAGAATTGAGTGACAACCTTTTCGAGGCGGAGCCTACCCATCTTTATACAAGCCATACCTGCTGTTGATATTGTTCCTAGGAGGTCGGCGTCGTAATGCTTTCGTGGCCCAGCACTCCGTGGCCAGCAACGAGCGTGGACGTTGTGGAATCACAGTGGCTTCGTGGGCCAGACTGGGCTGTAATGAGTGCGCGGTTCCAGGGCAAGCACACTTGGCAACGACAAACCGCTGGATTGGCGACTGCTTGCTTGCGTAATGCGATGCTCACGATTGGTCTGTCTTTGTGTTCCCCTTGACTGGCATGGCTTCCCGCCCGTGTCTGTGCGGCACATGGGCAGACGTGATGGCCATCGTTGACGTGGTCTTCCCCTGAGATCCGAAGATTGTGGGAAAGAGGCTGAAGCGTCACGTTAAAGGAGCAGGCACCAGGTACGCGGCCTGGGGCATCGTCGGATGGTCAACGGCGCAATTTGAGGAGAATTGGACAAGATGTTCCATAGAACAACCAATGAAACTTCCGGCAGGGCATTCTGCAAGATGTTCGACAGGGCACTTTGCAAGGGGCGCAATTCGCTGGGCATGCGGTGGGGCACACCACCGTGGGGCCATTCATGGTGCTTTTCATGGGACGTTTGATAGCGCATCTAAATAACAGAGCACTCAATAGTGCTTTCGCTGGAGCCTACAAAGGGCAGCTAGAAAGGCATCCAGGAGGGCACGTCTAGGTACACCTAGAGAGGCAGCTAGATGGACATATAGACGGGCGGCGAGCGAGACATCGAAAAATGCACTCGACTGAGCAGCCAGCAGACCATCTAGCCATACTTGCAGCTATGCACTTCGGAGAGCGTTGTGCGGGCTTGCTCAGCGGGGTGTCCACCACAGCGGGGCTTTGTCCGGGGCTGCTGGTGGCAGTTCTACTGTCACAGAAGTAACAGAGCTGATCAACTTTGCCAATGCGATGACCGTCGACCGCCACAGGGACGTCATTTCACTCCCAGCTTCAGCCTCGCCCAGCCGTAATTGTTCGCTCTACAACTTCCCATACCAGCGTCTGTCTGCTCGCACCCCAATGGCCGCATTCTCTTCGGACATCGCATCAGACCCAGCTTCTCTTCTTGAAGCTATCCCCCGACGCTACCCATACTACTTACCACAGGCAACATGACGCTCAAAGATCTGCTTCGGAAGAAGCACGACATGGACCGAAGGAGCAGCCAGACCTCAATTGCGAAAGAGAAACCTGACGAGAAGTCTTTACCACAACCACCGCAGGATTTCACCTTCATTCGTACCACGACGCTCGACCAGGAGGTGATCCAGCCGCCTTCCTTCCCAGGTGACGACGAGCCACCGCCCAAAGAGCATGGCCACTTCCACTTCCACCACTCACCGAAGAAGTCTGCCGCTCCTGTCCAGCATGACGAGGAAAAGGAGAAAGAGAAGGATAAGATCAGCAAAACCAAAAAGCGTCTATCGCTGTTCCGTCGGTCATCGGCAGAGCAGGATGCAGACACTCTCTCAGAACCTGCAACCCCTCCAAAGCTGGAGCGCAAACTCTCCCGGCGGCTTTCAGCCCTGCGCATTCGTTCCTCGTCCCGAGACTCCAGCTCGTCTGTAGTCCCAGACGACTTGAGCTCGTCGCCAGCCCCGGTAGCTGCCCCTCAGTCGCCGCGGCGCAACGCTTCGCAACGCAGTGTCACGTCGCAACCCGATCCCGAACAAGAGAGGGAGAAGGAAAAGGCATGGGAGAAGCGGGCCACACAGCTCGCCATGCTGCCACCTGTTTCTAGTCCCACATCTACAAGGACCCCGAATACTCGCACCCAAGAACAGCACGCCGCAGACGAGGACAAGCTCCAGCGCGCTATCACTTTGCATGAGAAGGGAGAGCTGGAAGAAGCGACAGCACTGTTCGGAGAATTGGCAAAGCCTTCAGGCGCGAATAACACCCTCGCCCAGGTTCTATACGGGCTCGCCCTTCGCCACGGCTGGGGCACCTCAGTAGACAAGGAAGCCGCGCTACAATTCTTCTCCCTAGCCGCAGCCGGTGCAGCGACCCCACTGCCCGGAAACACACAACCCACGACCAACGCATTCCCCGGCTCCTCCCCTCCTGCAGCAAAAGCCGAGCTCATCCTCGCCCTATACGAGCTCGGAAACTCCTACCGCCACGGCTGGGGCTGCGCCGTCGACCCCCGCGCCGCGCGGGCATACTACGACGCCGCCGCGAACCTCGGGTACTCCTCCAAGACCTCGAGCCAGGACGCCGGCGACCCGGACGCCCTAGAAGAAGCGGCATGGTGCTGGCTGACCGGCTTCGGCGGGGAGAAAGACAAGCGTCGCGCCGCGGGTTATCTTCGACGCGCCGAGCAGCTGGGCCGCACGCAGGTGGGCAATTCGTGGATCTGGAAGGAGAAATATGATCCTCCTGTCTAGAAATCTGTAATAGAGTTGTAGATTAATGATGAGACGAAGATATGAAAAATCTCTCTCTTGTGTGTGACGAGTCGACGTTCTCTGTCATTGTGAATCCCGCCATGGTTACCTTGTGCTGTAGCAGGCCTGATATTACAACGACATGCACGCGTAGTCGCGCAGCGAAAAACTCAGCGACTCGCGGGGCTCCGCGGCGGGCTCTATGCCGTCGTATCGGGAGGGCAGATCGTGGTCCATGTCGTGTCCCAGACATGCTGACTTCTCTGTGGCGGCCTCGGGATGGACAGCGTAGGAGGAAATGCAAGGCTGCTATCACGCTTCTTGGCAGGTCAACGAGGCACGGTCGAAAACAAGCAGTGTCACGATAAATCTTAAATGCACACTAGTGGAAAGAGAAATTCGCTTTACAGTACAAGCTGTCAATACCTTTAAGCCTGTCTACTTCTCGTCTTGCAGCTCGCCACCTTATGATACTTTGCACAAACCTACGAGAAGTTCTTGGTAAAGCTACCGACAACATCGCGCAGCTTGGCCTCCAAGTCCTTGCTCAGAGCACCCTCCTTCTCGATCTGAGCGAGCATGTCGGCCTGGTCGCTCTTGAGGCTGTGATAATGTCAGTATCAGTACAACAAAATATACTCCAGGCAGCGACTTACTGAGCCAGGAAGTCGGTCTCCCACTGGCCGATCTTGGCAACAGGGACGGTGTCGAGGAAACCATTGGTACCGGCGAAGATAAGAGGAACCATCTCGTTGACGGCCATGGGCGAGTATTGCTTTTGCTTGAGGAGCTCGGTCAATCTCTCGCCACGGTTCAAGGTCTGCTTGGTAGCAGCATCCAAATCGGAACCGAACTGGGCGAAAGCGGCCACCTCACGGTACTGGGCCAAGAAGAGTTTGAGGGAACCAGCGACCTGCTTCATGGCCTTGACCTGGGCGGCAGAACCGACACGGGACACGGAGAGACCGACGTTGATGGCGGGACGAACACCCTTGTAGAAGAGTTCAGCCTCCAAGAAGATCTGGCCATCGGTGATCGAGATGACATTGGTCGGGATATAAGCGGACACATCACCACCCTGGGTCTCGATAACGGGCAGGGCGGTCAGAGAACCACCGCCGTGCTTGTCGTTCATTTTGGCGGCCCTTTCAAGGAGACGAGAGCTGGAAACTTTTGTCAGTCAAGAAGGGTTTTTGGGGGCGACGGGGAAACAGAACTGTAAATAGAAGACGTCGCCGGGCTGTAAGACAGATTAGTTGGGTTTCAATCGCAGAGGTCACAGGAGTCTACTCACATAGGCTTCACGTCCAGGAGGACGACGGAGGAGGAGAGACATCTGGCGATAAGCGACCTAGTTACCGTCAGTATGATTGAAACGAGTTTGCAAAGGAGTCATTCCAGGGCTAGCGCCAGTAGTAGCCACTATGGTAGCCCTAGCAGTAGCCCCGGAAGTAGCCCCGCGAATAGTTCTTACGGCTTGCTGTGATATTATTAGTGACACGTTCTTGAGACATTGATATCAAGGCGTACCTTCGACAGATCATCATAGACGATGACTGCGTGCTTTCCATTGTCACGGAACCACTCGCCAATTGAGCAGCCAGTGAATGGGGCGATGTACTGGAGGGGCGCGGCCTCAGAGGCGGTGGCGGCGACAATGACGGTGTACTTCATCGCGTCATTCTCCTCGAGGGTCTTGACGAGCTGGGCAACGGTGGAACGCTTCTGACCAACGGCGACGTAGACGCAGTAGAGCTTGTTCTTCTCATCGCCCTTGTCGTTGAAACGCTTCTGGTTGAGGATAGCATCGAGAGCGACGGCGGTCTTGCCGGTCTGACGATCACCAATGATCAGCTCACGCTGACCACGACCGATGGGCACAAGGCCGTCGACAGATTTGAGACCAGTCTGCACCGGCTGGTTGACGGAACGGCGGGGCAGAATACCGGGAGCCTTGAGCTGAGCACGGCGCTTCTCGGTGGTCTTGATGGGACCCTTGCCGTCGATCGGGTTCCCGAGAGCATCGACGACACGACCAAGCATAGCCTCGCCGACAGGGACATCGACAATCTGGCCAGTACGCTTGACGGTCTCGCCCTCCTTGACGAGACGATCAGAACCGAAGAGCACGACCTACACAGAGAATTAGTGGAAAGCCGGTAAGAATCGGAGGGTCGTTCACGTACACCGACTTGGCCGGCTTCGAGATTCATGCACATGCCCTTGACGCCGGAAGCGAACCTTGGGATAATGTTAGTATTCTAGCAAGCTCCACAATAGCTTGGGCACACATACTCGACGAGCTCCTCGGCTTGGACATTGCTCATACCGTGGACACGGGCGATACCATCACTATTCGTTGTGGTTAGCAATTCCTGTCGCGATCTCTTTTGTCTGATATCCCTACCCGACGGAGAGAACGCGGCCGGTCTCGGCAAGCGAAGCCTCCTCGTTGACACCACGAATCCGTTGTTCGAGAATGGAAGAGACCTCGGTTGGAGAGGCTTTGGCGTCGGCAGCATAACTGCGAGAGGCATTGACGGCAGCGGGAACAGCTCGGCTCTGCAGCGAAACACAAGTCAGCATTCTAGTTGTCGATACCGGTGCGATTGAGGCTCAATTCGTGGTTTTGGACACCTATTGAGGCTCTCGAAGGATGGATAGAGGTCTACTCACCACGCCGAGTCTTGAGGAGGCAGAGGCGGCTGCCACCGCCCGAGCGCTGGAGCGAAGGGCAGTTCGAAACATTATGGGCTTTGTCAAGTCCGATTGATGGCCTGCTGCCCGGGTATGCGAAGGGTGTTGAGTGGAGAGGAGGGTGGATGGTGGCTTGTAGAGCTTTTCATGCGATGTTCGAAGCGCAAACCAGAACCCAGCTGGCGCTCGGGCCACGGTCCGCGCCAAGCAGTTTTTGTCGACCTTCCGGCCCTGGCTTAGCTAATCGTCCAGACGCCGGGAAATTATCTTGAGATGTAGCTCACCCGTGAGACGTAAAACAGGTGAACATCACAAAACATGAGAATTTTCTTGTCAACGGCGAATGCATAGGGGATACATTTCAGTAGCGCGCCGAAAATAATATTCTGGCCGTCGCAGAGAAGTCTGCTTCTGCAGGAGGACCATGAATCTAAAGAGGACAGCCACTTGATCACATTGGTAGTGGACAATGCAATCGTGACGAAGCCTGGAACTTCTAATCACTTTTTTATGCGCTGTCGGGTAATGATGGATAATGATGTGTTCGATCGACAGGTTATTTGAGGAGACTTGAAGCAATTGTTTAACAAGGCATCGATATGCAGGGGCTGCGCCTGTCTTCATTTCACCTCACGGGTCATTCAGCGGGACACGTGAACGTGCATTCCTAAAGACATCTGTGGAGGCGTTTCGGGCGGTGTGTCATGGGAAATCTCAGGCGATGAATTCGGAGGTGTCTAGTAGAGCGATTGACAGGATGTTTCACAGGACGTCTAGTAGGACGTCCAGCAGAGCAACCGGTGGAGGTTGATTACGAGGTGGGCTCGACATGCGTAGCGGATCCAAGTCGCGTTATTGAAATTCAGAACTACCGCTAAAACGCTGCCGCCTATTGACAGTACCCAGGCCACCGAATTCAGGCCCTTGAGCTCCCCATTTCTGCAAAACACAACGACAATGCACCGCTTCTTCCCCAGCAGAACATCTCTTGAGCGCGCTCAATGGGCTACACCGTTCTTCTTTACCTCGCCATTCGTCTTTGAGCCCTTGAATTTCTGAATGTCCTTTTGAACAGCCTTGTCCAATCGAGCCTTGAGTTCTGGACGGTAGCCGAGCGAGAAGAGTATTTCTAGCCAGACAAAGAAGGGTGCAAGGAATAGGGCTTGAACGAGATTATCGAGAAGAGCTGGGGCGCGCCCTTCGAAGATACCATGGCCAACGAACTGGGCCAGCCAGGCAACGACGTGCAGTGCAAGTGCCCAGTAGTTCGCAGCCGCGCCGTAGGTCGACGTCAAGTAATTGGCAGCGGCGGTGCCTCCGACGAGAAGCGGAGCCAGCATCGTACCGGCGACCGGTTCCATGAGCACATAGAGGGTCGCATATGTGATGCCGGCTGCGGTGCCCAGATTCAGAGGCAAATTAGGCACTTGCAGATAGTCCGGAACGGTCAAGGCAGGTGTATTCGTGGCCTAAAAGATTAGCGTTACATTCAAGCAGCACCACAGATATCATTACGTACGAATAAGATTCCGGTTATGAGAATGAGAGGTACGCATGTGATGTGAATGGCTATATTAATCTGTATGCTGGCATTAGTACTTGTTGCCACGAATTGCCGATTGGGAGTAACAAACTGGGTTGTGGTGGTATGCGCCATACTGTATTGAATATTAGATATTTGGAGTCTTGCTTATTGCATATTATACTCACAAATTGGAGCTGCTTCTCGAGGTTTAGCGCCATGTCGCGTGAGCTTTGGTCGAACTAGTTCGACTACGCGATCGGGAGTGCTCGGCTGCGCGGGACGGAGGAGGGCTGCCTCAGAAAGCTTGGGAATGAAGTGCTTCACCTTCGACGAGTGGTGATATGGCCGGTATATGCGCGCTTCGGAAGGGACAGGTGAGCGACAGTATTGGTGCACAGAGCAGGACAGAAAAGCGTCAGCGGAGAAGGCGGAAAGGCAGTCGGGGTTGGCATTTAAGACTATCGCAGCACCGCAGCTGAAGCTCCGCAAGCGATGTGACGAGTGACACCGCCACACATCCACGCTTCTTTTTGCTTGTCTCTCTCCGTTCACCAATTCCCGCGAATCCGCGCACCGCGGAGCGACCTCGGCTTCTCCTCCACCAATCATATTTGTTCTTGGCATGAGCTTCCAGCGCGACCTCCTCTGTCACTGGACTGGTATAGCGGGAATTTATTGCTCTGCTCTCTTCCCTCCCTCGTCGACCTCTTGCGCGTCTTTGCTCGGGGCTTCCATCGGATTTGCGCCATCTTTCTCTCGACTGTTGACTTCTCGCGACACTTGTGACACGCCGCAGACACTCAGCAGAAATTTTCCAGCCTCATAAGGAGCAGGACGGGCCTGTCTGGCGCAAGAGCTTGGCCTGCCTGTGGTAGACGGAGGAAGGGCCAATTGGCTCAGGGAGGGCAGAAGGGTCACCGGTGAAAAGTGCCACCATGTTCTTTTTACACGAGATCGAGCGGGTCGTCAACCTTCACCCTTCATATTTCGACAAGGATACGCACAAATACATCACAGATACGCTCTACCACGATGTGGAGGGGACCAACACGGGCAACTATTACATCGTCTGCGTCGTTAATGTGATTGACATCTCGGAACCACGGGTGCTGCCCGGCAGCTCCTTCGCAGAATTCACCATCCTGTTCACAGCTGTAGTCTGGAGACCATTCAAAGGACAGGTCTGCGATGGCATGGTGTCTAGCGTGGTTCCTAACGGCATCTTCGTGGACGTCGGCCCGCTCACTGTCTTTGTGTCTCGAGCTGCAAGTCGTTCCCGTCACATTGCAGTAGTCCCTACTGACTTTTCTGTAGATGATCCCGCCAGAGATCAAATACGACGGCAACGCCACCCCTCCGCAATTCACGGACAACGGCGAGCAGGTGATCGAACGCGGCACTCAGATCCGCGTAAAAATAAAAGGTATACGTGGAGAGATTGGCTCCATATTCGCAATCGGAAGTATTCGCGAGGACTTTTTGGGTCCTCTACCAGAAAACTAGGCTTTGGAGACTAGAGATACCCCCAAAACATCGATATGTACGAGGACACGAATGCATGCGCTACTGGCGCTTAACGATCACCTTTGACGCACGAAACGCAAGCGACTCGTACAGGTTATAGTGCATTTGATGGTCTATTTACTTTGTGAAGAAGAATGTACACTAGCCCGTATCCTGGAAACGTCCTCGTAGCCCATGCGACAGCAACCCCCGATGAGTCGGGCGCCAGAAGCTTGCCACTGGCACGCAAGTCCCGACAAGCGCTCCGACGCCGCCGCACCACCATACCATTCCTTCTTTGCCCCATCCCATCTCTCGCCCGAGTTCGGATAGATGACAAGCGGTTTCGTGGTCAGACTCCCTAGATGCTCCAGCGCCTCAGCGGCCAAATCCAGAGGAACGCAATTGAACCCAACAGCAACGACCTGTTCGCACTGCTCCACCAGTCTAACCACCTGCTCAACGGAGGTGCCATCGCTGATATGCCGCGCGTCCTTGAGCGTACACGACACCCAAGCTCTGGACTCCGGAAACTCGTCGCGCAATAGCGCACAAAGCGCTTCGATCTCTCCCAGATGCGGCATCGTCTCGCAAGCCAGAACGTCCGCGCCAGCAGCGAGTACCTCCTCTATCCGCCCACGATGAAAGTCGCGAAAGTGCGACTCCGTGACATCTCCATAGTCGCCCGTGTACTCGGCCCCATTCGCTAGGTACGCACCATACGGCCCCACGCTGCCGGCGACGAACAGCGTCCTACCCGGGTGAGCTCGAAGGACTCCGTCTCGCGCCTCGATTGCCAGTTCCACGCTCCGGCGAATGACCTCTCGTGCCTTGCCATTGTCCAAGTCCAGATGATTCGTCAGTCCAGCGATCGCAGCCTGGTAGCTAGCAGTGATCGCCACATCCGCGCCAGCGAGGAAATAGTCCCTGTGCACCTCCCGTATGGCGGCTGGGTCTTCGCGCAGTAGCTTTGCGGACCATAGTGCGTGGTTGAGGTCGTGCCCGAGCGATTCGAGGGCTGTGGCGAGACCGCCGTCGAGGAATATTGTGTTGCCATTGTGCAGGAGTGTGGAGATTGACTCTTTTGGGTGTGTGGTCGACATTTAGGACGCTCGCTGGGAATCGTGGTTGTGCCTGGGCGCCTGAAGATTTTCGGGGTGAAGTGAATTCTCTCTGCACAGATGTGGAGCTCGCATGTTTCACTTTGTTCACCTCGCTACTTTGCGCTTCACTGCCACTCTTATATTCACTCTGGATATTTTTCGGACATAATTAATTGACGCGCATAGTGCAAGCAGTTAGGGACTGGTAAGCAGGACAGTCCTTACAAAGATACTTAAACGCCATTTCGTCAAATTCTTTCGAAAATTTAAATGATCACGACTATCCCGATAAGTGGCCTAGCAAATAGCCCCATCACTCGTCCACCGACAACCTCGACTACTTGTCCACTGACTGGCCCGTCTACTTGTCCACCGACTCATCCACCGACTCGTTCGGCTATTCGTACACTGACTCGCTCGACTACTCGTCCATCCACTTGCTCGACTACTTACCCAAGGATTGGCCCGACGACTTGCCCAACGACTCGCAGGGCACCTCAATAATGGTGGGCCGCGCGCATTAGTAGGCATCCGACTCAACACAAGATGATTTCCTTATTCTGGAACAAAGCACATTTCCGCCCATCATCTCCTCCTAGCATCCAAGTCCACAATAGGCGATGGATTTTCAGTCCGCAGCCACTCGCCGTTGAACGCATTGACAAGCCAATCGCTAAGTTCTGTACATCGTCAGTCTCGTTATCGAGAACGCCCTATTCGGAATCAGACTCACTATGATACACAACATCGTGCGCATTATGGAAGAAAATTCCGTGATCGCTATCCGGGAACAGATGCACGTCATAGTTCCGCACGCCCGCCAGGTCGAGCTTATCCAGCAGGGCGAGCGAGTTCTGCGTGTGCACATTGTCATCAGACGCACCGTGCATAACCAAGAAGCGGACGTTCCTGGACAGGGCTTCGGCATCTGAGACACTCGAGTTTGCGTATCCCGCTGGATTATGCTGCGGCGTAAGCATGTATCGTTCCGTATACACCGAGTCGTAGAAGCGCCAGTCCGTCACGGGTGCGACTGCCATGCCATACTTGAAGGTGCGGCCGGCGTCTTGCTCTAGTGTCTTGAGCGTCATGAAGCCGCCGTACGACCAGCCCCAGATGGCTAGTCGGTGCTCATCGACATAGTCCTTTTCTGCCCACATCTTTGCGGCCGCGATCTGATCGTGGGCTTCGTAGTATCCTATGTTCTTCCTCACGATAGTACGAGTGGCACGGCCACGAAATCCAGTGCCTCGAGCATCGAGAGTCACTACTATGTACCCCAGCGAGGAAGCGACGTACGACTGAAAGTCAACCGTGAATCTGCGGTTGACTTCTTGGAATCCGGGTCCGTTATACAGATAGAACAAGACGGGGTACTTGCGCTTCGGATTAAAGTGCGGCGGCCGTCGCTCTACAAGATTGAGCTCGTAGCCATCAACGTTGATGGTTTGATAGATCTCAATTGGCAACTCGGTCCTCGCAGCCAAATCGTGCAGATCTTTGTTGTCCTCTATATGGATATCAACCGTCTCCTTGATTGACGGTGTGCTGATAACCTTCTGCCAGGGTATACCTGGGCCCTGATTTGTCAGTAGTGCATACCCAGCGCCAGCAGAGAATGATATGCCATAATAAGCAATGGCAGAAGTGTCAGTCAGCGATTTGAAATCGCTGCCATCCAGCTTGACACTATAGACATGTCGTTGAGTGGAGTGTTCCTTGGTCGAAACGAAGTAGATCAGATTGTTCTTTAGATCTAGCTTTGATGGTGCTTCAACGACCTCCCAATTCCCGGACGTGAGCATTTTGGGAGAGGAATTGTTCAAAGGCGTAAAGTAGGCCAAATGGTCATTGCCATCGTGAATGACTGTGTCAATGTATCCGTCGTCCGGCCGTCCATTGGAGGGATCAGCGGGGACAAATGTGGTTGTTTTCGAAATCTCAAACCAGCCGTCGTCAATCTTCTTGACATCTGTCTCGCGTACAGTATGGCCTTCTCTCGTCTTTGCATCCATCAAGATGACCTTGAGGACATCGCTTTCGCGATTCGTTTCCTTCACAAGCAGTTGTCCGGTTTCACCCGCCCATATTACTTCTGTAATAAGGCGGTCATCATCCGGAAAGTCGTCCTTAGTCGTCACTTCGAATGACGTGGCTTTAGCGATATCGTGAATGAGCAGAGATACAACAGACATCGGAGCGCCGGCTTTCGGATACTTGATCAGCTGCGTGTCCGGATACGCCTCCTCTCCCGGCTTTGGGTGCTGTCCACTAGGGCGGGAAAAGAAATAGTCCACGGGGAAAGTGGGTACGCTGGTTTCGTTGGTCCTCAAAAACGCGATATAGTTGCCATCACCAGACCACCATGTGCCACTTGGGCCTTGAAATACCTCTTCCTCATAAACCCAGTCGGGAATACCATAAAAGTAGTTCGGACCCCCGTCCTCGGTGATTTTGTGCACGAATCTCTGTTTAAGATTTCTCAAGTAAAGGTTGTTATCACGAGTGAAGACAATGGCGTCACTCTTCGGCGACCATGTAGCCAGTTGAATTCGTCCATTCGGCTCATTTGGGTCCAGCGGCTCGGCGACTTGATTTGCGACGTTGTAGATCCAGTACTTGGCTGTGCTCGAGTGTCTCCAATTCTTGATGCGATCAGACTGGACTAGGACGGTCTTTTGGTCCTTGCTTGGCCACGCGTTCGTGACCGCGATGGTTGTATCTCCATAGGAAAACATGCCAGACTTCATCAGTGTTTTACTCTTCTCTTTGGCAGTCTTTGGGTCCCCCATGTATCGAACATCCTCGACGACCAAATAATCCCGCCCCTGCTCACCACCTCGCTGCAGCAGCAGTCCGTCTTCTCCGTCCGGGCTCTCAGTCCAAGAGATCGCGTGGGTTCGAGCATACCAAGATCCTTGAAGGACCTGATCCAATGTGACCTTCTTCCCGTTGCCGATGGTCGCAGTCGCATGCGGATCGTGAGGCCGTGACGAAAATGATTTGTGTGCGCCGCTCACGATGAAGAGGAATAGAGCAGCAATCCAGCCTACGAAGGCGACAGCTAAGACAATCCAGAACCACCGCCTGAACTTCCGGTCAGCTGGCTTTGCGGTCTGCCATGCAGCCTTTTCGTTCAAGTCCAGATCACTGCTTGAGTGTGCTAATCGTGTCCGCTCCATAGCTCGTAGTGCGGCCGCGTCAGACACGCTGTCCAGTATGAGCGACACGGTCGAGACCGAGGACATGGACGTCCGGGCATTTTCCGCGTCGCGGTCCTCGCTAGTGTCTGGTTTTGTGAGAGGCCGGGCCTCTTCGTCGTTGTATCTCGCCATGCTCTTTTAGATATGCAACCCGTGCTCGGAATGGGGAGTTAAAGCCACAATCGAGGAGTGCACAGCAAGAGTCTGTCGCTCTATGCACACATCTCCGATGCCTGTTTCGCTGATGACTCCAAAAGCCGTATAAGGGAAGAAATCACTCGTACAGAGGGAATCCAGCGCGCGAGGAATTGGAGAGAAGATAGGCCGACTCGGACAGGCTTCTATAGGTTGGGGGGAAGGAGGTTCGGCTGGAGCCTCGCGAATCGGGCATCAGGCATTGGGGGTCGTGGTTCGGGGCTTGGGACCAGGAATGGAGGGATGCGGGGGCCGGGCTGGGCCCTGAGTGGGTTGTCCCGGCACGGGGAAGGGAAGGCTGCAGCCTGTCACTTTCTCGAAGCTTTGTCGTGGGCGATGCCCTGCTCCTCCTGGGGCTCTATTTAGCAGTTGAGGCCATGTATGCAAATGAAAAGCACAAGAACGAAGAAAAGCTGGCACAAACACGAATCGCCTGCCCTTGGGAGCCATATGGAAATCCGAGAGAGCAAATTGGCAGCAAGATGCGGCATTACGAGTCTATCGAATCTAGCATGTACGCTATGCCGTGTCCATCTTGTCTTCGTCCCGCTTGTCGTCCCCTTTATTCTCTGCTTGTCCGCTACCACTAGGCTGTCCGTCTTGACCCAATAGCGGCTGCGCCTCTTCCCCACCCTCGGGCACAGATTCCAGCTGCGTCTTACTGTCTTGTTGTTCCTGTGCTCTGCGCTCGCGCTCCTGCCGGGCATTTTCCTCTTCCATACTCATCCGCAACGCTAACGCTAGCTCCGGATCCATGCTAGGGTCGACGCCGAATTCGAAATCGCCGCCGCTTTGTCCCGCGCTCTCCCCATTAGAGGGTCGTGCGGCAGCGGCGCCACCACCTTCGCCCGCTAGTATAGGGCTGCCGACAACGGTGTCGCTTAGCAGATTCGGACCAGGGTGGACGACCTCAAGATGTGACCCTTCACCGCCGTTGACTGTTTCGTTGAAGGTGCGTAACTTGGCGACCGTCTCCTCTCCAAGCTCCCCGAGAGCGATAATGTCGACACTGACACCGTTCTTCTTCAGTTTCTTAGCCAGCTTGACCAGACTTGATTGGGATTCGCTGGCCTCTGTGAGCGCAGAGCAAGTAAAGACGATGATCCGTTGCCGTT
Organism: Dothideomycetidae sp. 11243; assembly: GCA_000836255.1. Taxonomy (NCBI): domain Eukaryota; kingdom Fungi; phylum Ascomycota; class Dothideomycetes; species Dothideomycetidae sp. 11243. Next base: position 128,543 of record DF938594.1, on the reverse strand, counting down.
GGCTCTTGTTCTGGCGATGCTTCAATGCTAGCGCTGCCACCATGATCGCGGTATGAAGATGACTGCGACCTCGAATCTTGGTCCTGTGCAGTCCGTCTAGCACTTTGCCGGGGTTTGTTGTGAGAGTCGTGAGCACTTCAGGACCAGAGCCGCCCATTGACATTAGCCCGACGGATGATTCGGGATTCGATTGTGTCTTGTACTGGAAGATGAGGTTCACGCAGTCTGCTTGCGCATCCCATCGTGAGGGAACATAGTCGCCGTTTCTGGAAGATTCAGAGTTGTCGACGCTGAAAAGGGATAAGTAGCTGAAGCAGTCAGAGATAGCGAAGATGGACTCACACTATCATCGTTGCTTCGAGCGGCATGGCTGCGGAGGTGACTGCAGCGCAGTCGGAGGGGTGGAAGGCTGGACTAGGTAGTGGGTTGCAGTCTGAACCCTGTGGTGTGGCCTATACTCGTGACAAATGGCTGGGCGATGGGAAAGTGGTCGGTGATTGAAAGATGTTGTGAGTGAGAGTGTGTAGTTGAGATGGCGATGACATGAAGCTCGCAACGCTGTGTTGGAGCTTCAGGGCAAAGGAGGGAGCACGTGACCTGGTGCAGCTTCTTGGCAGTCACGTCGCCTTCGCCATCTCTCGTGTTTACTGCCGTCTAAACATCCATTAATTACGACTCCTACCCTGCTATATGATTCGCACATCCATATAGACGCGTCAATTGCGTTTGTCAATTTGGAAACGACTTGATTGTATCTTATCTTTTTCTCTCTACCCTTTGCAGAGTACCCAGCAAGCACCTATAATGGCGACTACTCCCGATCAAGAGAATCGCCGCCCTTTAGCTGCCAGCGGCATGGCTCTCACAGAGACACGCAAGCAGATGCTAATCGATAATCTTCAGCTCGAAAGTACGCATCCATGCCCTGGCTCGACCGGAAATGTATTGACAGTTTCCTAGTCACAGAAAGGGCTCGCAAACTCCGCGCGCAGTATGCTCTACAGGCACAAGGACTACGGACGCGCCTAGACATGCGCATCAATAGGATTCCGCCATCTCTGAGGCAGGCCAACATGCAGGATCTTCTCGACAAATACTCGCAACCGCAAAGCTTGGCAGTCATCAACCATTCGCCACACAAAGCTCTCTATCCTTCGATTTCTACCAATGCTGCTGCTCCCCGTGGGCTAAAGAGGCCTAGGTGAGCTTCGACTGCTTGTCTCGTGTATATAGAGTAACCACTAACATATAACTATAGCGATGCGATGCCAGACAAGGAAAATGAGCGTCCAGTAGGAGACATCGAAAATCCCAAGAAGCGTGTCAAGACGACCGCTCCGATCTCTGCAGTGCCGATCAAGCCAGCTGCACGAACGACATCGAGGAAACCCGGTCCGGCGACTGTCCTCTCTCCTAAATCTCACAACTCTCGCACGCTTCCAGTATCGCCATTCAAGACCACCTCTCCACTCAAGGATTCTGCATTACCCAAACCATCCGCACGCTCAACTACGGCTGCATCTAAAGCGACGCGACCTCAATCACGACAAATCAAGCGGCCAGTAGCACAGCCTGCCGCGACAGTGAACCTCACAGCCGACAATCGTCCCAGCTCAGGAAGCGATGTGAGTAGCGGCACAACCATAATGGTGAAACGCACCGCACCTGCCACAGCAGCTACCAAGAAGGCAACGACGGCAGCCGCGGGAGCACCCAAATCGCGAACTGCCGGCATCAAGAATGCGCTGTCCAGCTTGACGGGCAGCAAACGCGCGGCGACCAAGAAGGCTGCAGCAGCAGCTCCCACGGCATCGACCGCGACGGCAAATAGCGCTAGTACCACCACTGTGGGTGGTCGAACGCTCAGGAAACGAGGGTGAGCATGCCTACTTTGCGTCAGGTGAGCCCGATCGTCCGCCTCTGCGTGTGCATTTCTGCTGGGTGCGATGTTCATAGACGCATATTTCTGAATACTTGCCAGTGGACATGTGGTCTGACAATGGCCTAGTTCGCCTGCATCGGCCGTCGACGTGGTCGTTCCGGCACCTGTCGAAGCAATCACTGCAGCGGCAGACCACACACAAGAGCAAGCGGTGTCCAGAAAACCCTCTTCTGCGACGACCTCTACTCGTCCCCGGTCGAGGAAACGACAATCCAGCACGCCGCGAACATTAGGCTCACGCCGCATCGCGCGTGCAGTGGAGAAAGGACGAAAACTACTCGGCAAGGCATAGCATTTTCAACAGAACAGGACGATCAGGAGGCGTCATTGCTGACTGGGAAGTCTTCAAGGCACTCTAATGTGTGGGTATTCCATGTTGTCTATTAGTCATACACCCCAATAAAGATATAGTGCTGGCTCTCTTTTTTCCCATGTCCACGCAATGCATACAAAACCTCGCAGTCCCATCTCTTTCCGCAATGGCGCCCCGCCAACTCCTTAGTAGGCATCCGCTCCCACACCGGGCGCTCGCTAGGCTCAAATCTCCATACCAGGCAAATTCATGCCCACGAAAGATGGCGTATCCGGTGCACTGGCACTCGCCGAGCCGTCCTGTGCATCGCCTGCATCGTCTGGATTGCCGGGCCCGCCGCCGCCGCCGAAACCCGTGTGTTGGTCCTCGAGGCGCATCTGGCCGTTGAGCAAGGGACAGAGTCTGTATTGAGAAAAGAGTCGAGTCAGTTTCTGTGCTGACTATCTCGGAAAATAAAGCAAGAAAAAGCAGATTGCGGTACGCGTGAGATGAGTGAGCGATATGAATGCAAAGGAAGATGTAAAGGACGCGCGGAGAAGGAGAGACGAGAGTGGCTTTTGAGCTGGAGGGATTAGATATGCGATGAAGCCGGACGTGTGGCGCAATCTTCTTCCTTCGCCTCCTGCACCTTCAAATTGTCCATACTCTTAACCCATCAGCGAGTCTCTTCTGGCTGCCGACTCCGAAGAGCCAGGCATTTCAACTGCAACTTCTGCCTCGACCTTCGCTCTGCCTTTGCCTTTGCCAGTACCTTTGCGGCGCCTCGAGACTGGTACCTGATCTGTTCCGACAAACCCGAAACCCCCATCATCTAAGCTCTGAGTGTCCTTACCAGGGGTTGCACACTTGGCGCAAAGCCAATCGCTCGAATCATCAGCAGAAAGAGAAAAGCGTACTGACTTCTTGTTGGTCTTGATGTGACCGATCTGTCCGCAATTTGCACATCGTCGGCCAGTTCCTTCGGGATTGACCTTCTTCCGACCGCCACGCTTGCCTGTCCCAGGTCCAGCACCGTGCGGCGTACCTGGCCCGATATCATCCATGTCGTCACCGGCAGGGCTATTGGCGGCCGACGGTGAGTTGGCGATGCCCTTGGCTCGTTGGCGAGCCTCACGGCGGTCCATGCTTCGGTAAATACGAGCGAGTTCTGCCTCAGCACTGCGTTCCATGTCAGTCACAAGGAAAGCAGACAGAAATAGAAAAAAACAAACGCTTTGACTTGAAGAGCATCAAACTCCTTGTCGCCTGTCTTCTGGATGTTTGTAGGACTAGGGAATGGTTAGTGAAAGCCCCTTTCTGCAATCAATAAAAAGGACTCACTCGATGCGGGAGGTCTGCTCCTTGAACTTGATTCGTTTATACGCCGATATGACTCTGGGGTTAGTGATAGTGACCGGAACATCCTCCAAGTTGCCAAATTTGTCCCGTTGCGTGCGCGTAATGACCAATGTCTGATTCTTACGGTTCATGCTATTCCGACTGAACTGGCTCACAGACTCATCTTCGCGCCTTGAGAATGCGGGGGTTCCGTATCCGGTCCGAGGCGTCCCAGCACGGTCCAGCATATCTTCTGGCTCATCGTCAATGTCGACTTCCATGTCCGAATGTTCAGCTTTCGATGAGAGACTTTCTTGCTGAGCTCGCCAGATCCGTCGAATCGACTCATCATATGCTTTTTGCTGCTTCGCGACGTTGTAGCTGTGCCCATGATTCTCCTTCAGACGCTTTGCATCCAAACGCTCTTCGATACTTTCTCCAAGCGCGCGAAAGCCACCTTTCATAGAGGTTTTGATGAAGCTGAAGCCTTCTCCTCGACCTGTCGGGTCTCCTTCACCGTGAAGCTGGAGCATGGCTTTGCCTTGACAAGCATTCATGAAATTCTTTGTCGTGTACCATGGGGCTAGCAACAATTCGATGTTGGTCCCCTCCTTGTCATCGTCATCTTCATTGACTTCCTCATCCCGTCTAAGGCCTAGGTCATTTAGGTGCTGTACACCGACCTGCATTGAATCAAGCAGACATATGTCTTCCGGTTTGATCATCGTACGTAATTCATGTGACTCGGGTGGGGTGTCGTTGTCCTTCGGAACCCATATGGAGAGATTCTTGTCGTACTTCATGAATTCTCTCATCTTTCCTCGATTCTGCGCAATGTCACTGCCGGGCAGATGCGCGAGAACAACCTGGTTGGTGAGAGGCGATCCACGTCGTTGTGACCATTTTCGCCATACTCGATAAGATATTGCTTTCAAACGCCGTTTCGCGGCGTCGGTGACCTTCCTTGAATGCTCGCCCGGTATCTCTGTAGAAGGAAACTGCTGGCCGACGACGTGGAGATTCTCAACGTTTCGCAAAAAGAAACGGTTACCATGTTCGCTAGTCGTGCTGCAGGCCACAAGGAAATCGGTTGGTCGGCCTTCATGCTTGAAAATGGGTGCTCGATACATGGAGTTCTGAATAGCAGGAACAAGTTCTCCCGGATCAACGTGGCCAAAATTGGCGAACGGGCTTCTGTCTTGAGGTAGTAGGACCTGGGTTTCTCCGATATCCTCCTTTGGCCTTGCAGAATCTTGTTCGTCTTTTCTCCTGTAAAAGTTGACCACTTTGCTTCCCATACCAAAGTTGGAAAGCATCATGGGCAATTCTTCGGAATATTCAAGCAAAAGTCCACTAGAATTGTCACCCATGGACAGATCCTCGGATTGTGCAAATATATCGCGGGGTTCGCGGCCCCGGAGGTGTTTCCTTTTGACAGTCTTGGGTTTGCTGAATCGAAGTTCTCTTCCGACTCGTACACCACCAAATTGTGGCCGGTGGAAGGATCTTAGAAGCTTAGGCTCGAGTTTGACTTTGTAGAATGGATACTGAAGCTTCACTGCTGGCATGCTGTGTTCTATCATAACATTGCCGAGCGTACTGCGGACTTTGTGCTGGTGATTCTCTTTCAGAAGCTCGTAGGCGTCATCGTTGGAAATATTGTATCGACGGGTTAGATCCTTGGCTAGGGTGTCCTTTGCCTCGGCCCGGATATTGGCCAACGTCCGCTTCTTGGAAAGCACTCGTACAACTGTCTCATCGATAAGCAGCTCCGGATCATGAGCATCCAAAGCAATACGCTTCGCCAATTTCTGTGTCGACAGCTCGGGGTCGTCCAGGGATGGAAACAAGGGCGCGATAGTCGCAGTGTCGAAGCTGTCAATGGTGTCCAATCGAGCTCTTTTGACTGGTCGTCCACCAAGATTCTCGTCTGATTGCGGGTCCACAAAGATGCCGCTATCAGCTTGAGGGGATTTCCTACGCCTAGTACTGTCTTCAGAACCGATGCTCATTGCATCCCAGTCGCAACATGCCAATTCAATGTCCTTCCATTGGAAGCCGCCAACGTCTTCGCTGTCGATCTGATCGTCGAAATCTAACTCGTCATCGCTGCTTGGCACATCATCTCGAGGCCGTGTTGCGCGAATTATGTTTGCCTGTTCGAATTCTGGTTTGGGAGCAGGTTTACCATTAGATACAGCAGAGGTAGCGGTTCTGAAATTTCTTTCAGTATCAGGAGCGATTTCCAAGGTGATTTTTGAAGTATTGAGGGCCTTGGGCGGCTTTGATGGAGCCTTCCAATTGAATGTGCCCGAAGGAGGGGGGAAAAGCTCGGTGAAGCGGGCCGTCTTTGTTGGATCATAGGTAGGCCAGATAGAGAAGAAGAGCTCCATATCAGTCTCTGGCGCATCCGGAGGCTCTTGGCTGGACCGACGGCCTGCCCGCGCGAATAGAGCCCTTTGGAGAGCAACAGCATCATCAAGATCTTCATCGACGTCTTCTTGTTTGATTGGCTGTGGGCTAGCCGAGCTTGTGGGTTGTGGTGCAAGATCATGTTCAAGCTGGGATGTGCCGTAAGAAGCAGGGCTGTCAAACATAGGGGCATCGTGAGTCGTTAATTTCGTGTTCACAGCGCCCGGCAATGCGATACGTGGTTTGGTCGGATGGGCTGGCATTGCAATCTGGTGGATCGGGGAGGTTTTATCCACTTCCTCATCCTCGTTGAGACCAAGTCCGATGTCTTCCTCGCCAAACAGATCATCATCAGCTTGCTCCGGACCTGCCTGGCGTTGTGCATGTCCATTTTCCAGAAGATCGCTTTGACCACTGAGACGTCGCGCGGTTTCGTCGCCTTCGTCACTGGCTAAGTCATCGTCGCTGATATCCTCGAAATCTTGCGCATCATCTGCTTTTTCACCAACTTCGAGGTCTCTTGCCATAAAGTCAAGCTCATTATTTGGCTGACCGGACGTCTCATTGTTGAGCAGTCTGGCGATGATGTCGTCGTCATCCTGACCTTGGCGACCATCGCCCGTCTCGGTTGCGTGGGGCATGGCGATTGCAATAATGTGGCGAGACGCTATGCGCGGTGCTCACAGGCAGCAGACGGGAGCCGGCGAATGTCAGTCATGCCACCAGGATGGCGGTTGTCGCATCCGGTCATGCGACAGAGTGTGGGATCTGAGAGTGGTCCAAGGTTGTGCAAAGTCGACAGAGATACTGAGGCGTACGGTCAGACCCTTTTGAGAAGCTTTCAGCCAGACGTTAGTGAGAAGAGCGTGAGTGAAGTAAAGTCGTGAATGCAGTCGCTGGTGTCACTGCGGGTGAGGTGCAGACCCGCCAAGAAGTATTGGCCAAACCGGCCTAGCGTTAGAGCTGGGTTCGGGGTCGAGTCGCGCCCCCGGTTATTCGCCTGTCAGTCTTTCAATTAGTCTGTCGAGAAAGGGTCATGACCATTCAGTCGATACCACTCAGTGATCCCTGGGATCGCGGGATTATTCGGCATATACAATATGAGGAAGCAATTCACTGCAGACTGCATTTGTGTAGACTGGATCTCAAAATTGTTTCACGATGGCAGCATGAAGAACTCGAATGGGATAGACTCGATACCAGCCAGGGACATCCAAACTGGAATTCCCCTTTGTCATGTTCGTCCACTCTATGCGCGGGCATTGCTCAAGACAGCCCACTGATTGCAACCCTCGCTGCGCCAGCCTCGCAGTCATCATCTTTCGTCAACCTGTGAAGTACGATCAACGGCTCTTCCAAGAATAGCACCACGTGGGCTGCTCCTTCATTGCTTCCTTGACAGACTTGGCTCAACGGTCAATCCATGTACCGCAAGACGGTCATCCGCAGCCTTTGTCATAAAACAATAAGGAGTCTACCACATGGCCTACGACTGAACGACCTTCCAAATATTTTCGTAAAAGAGAGGACGTCCTCCTCGGACAACATGTGGGCTCACGTGCATCCTCCAGCCTCGTGGCATGACAAGAACACTTGCTAGCCAAGTTCTACGACAGGCTGGAGAATTATTAGCACAAGATCTTTCGGACGTAAGAAATAGAGCTGTGCGCTACACAGCAAATTAGCGCAAATTGAAAGCCCGGGTAGTTCCACAGCTTCCAGGGTGCTTCCACAACCACGCACGCACCTAGGGCCGCCCACGGGAAAATTCGATATTACTGTCGTCTGATGCTCCCAAATTGGGCGCTGACGTCGACCTCTGGAGCCGAATCGCGGCCGGAAGACGAGGTGTCCGGTGTTCCGGTCCTCCTATGCCTTTAGATTCGTCCTATATATTGCACTTTATCCGCTCTGTCGGTGAGCGACCTGACTAGCCTACCCTGTCAGCTCTGGACCCGACGAGCGCGCACAGGCGATACGTTCAGCTGGAATAGAGACGCTACCTTCGGGATGGGGTAGCCTGACAGACTAGTCTGCCAAGCCATGCGTGGGCTCGATCTCATGTCCACAGGCGGGAGTGGCTAAACTGGACCCGCTCGCCTCGCAGTCGCAGTGTTGAGGCTATTCGGCGGCGGACTTGAAAAGTATCAAGTACAGCTAGACAAGGCTACATTTCGGAGACATTGCATGTACACATGCTATTACCTCATGCCGTGATTACTACACAAGGAGTCGTCAGCGTTGTATTGGACTTGGTTCCCACGCGGTCGGCGGATCCCAACGTAGAAGGCGACACAGCAAAATGGGGATTAGAGGTTTCAGAAAAAATTCGGGCTCGCCGAGGCGTTGCCTAAAGTGGGTTTAGGGAGCGAGGGCGCGGCAAATCACCCATCGAGAAGGTCGCCTGTCATCTATTCCGCTGGCTCCTACTGGCCCCCACCGCCTCCTTAAAGCTCTGCCGGACAATACCGCAGGCCATGCTACAACATCCACCGTGGGGTGTTTTCTTGTAGGCGAAACTAGGGTGGGATCCATCAGTCCTTGCCCCTCCGCCCGAGACACGAAGGAAGCAGATTTGTGTGAGCAAAATACAGCAGTGATTAGTATTCAGAGTGCATGTTCTTCTCGGAAGTCTTCTTGCGGGTGCATGCTCGTTAGTCCGGAGATGGGGCTGTTGATCCTTCTGCTTGGTGCTTGATTTCCCAACACGTTAGCAGCCCGCTGGGCGCAAACAGGCTGTACCGGCACATACGTGCCCTATACGCACGCGGCGGCCTGTAGAAGGTTGCGTCAACATTATTACTGTACTGGGCACGACACGTCGCCTCGCATGCAGAGCCAACGGCCGGCTGCGTGGTTAGGTCTAGCGACGAAGCAAGGACGGCCGTTGTGCAAGATACGGGTCCGCAGCGGCGGTGGCGACATTTCGCAGGTACAAAGTGCCGAGCACTGTGCTGTATTCCTTCCAAAAGCGTGGTGTCTCGGACCGGCGCTGTGCGGACTCCTATTTGGATCTGTCAATCTCGCTCACTATACGGGGCCTGCCGTAGAGGCCACGCCCCCCTTGCGTTGCCTTGACTTGCCTTGTGGGGTCCGCCGTTCCACTGAAGCGGACAAGCGCCCACGACGGAATTGCCGTCAGGATAGACGATAGCCTCGTGTTGGCAGATGCTGACGGCAGATGGGTCGCCTGGCTGACTCTGACTCGTATGCCCAAGACGAAAACAGAATGCAAAGTTGGTTAGGTCGCTTACAGGGCCTTGGGGCCACCTGACCGGCAAAACGAGGTTATGCAACACGTTGGCTCAGGCGTGCCACATGCATGGAAATAGGCTGCTTGCAGACGGCGGGCATCTCGCATCGCAAGCCATGCCTGTTTCTCTTCGCCATGTGGCCCGTTCGCAGGCAAGCAAGAAAGCAAGCAAGCAAAGACACAAACACTCTCGTCGCCAGCCACACTCTCTGCACGCACATACGCACATACGCACACAAAACTCCAACCTCGCAACACTCTCAGCGGATTGGACGCCCCCCCCCCCTGCCCTGGCTGGGCGACGATGACACACCGGGGGCCGCGCTGTGCTCGCAATGTAACTTGACTTTTCTGTTGCTCCGGCCACTGGGCGGTGGCGGCGCTTAGCGAAGGAGGTCGACGAGTACACATGCCAGCCAGCTACAGACCACGGTTGGGACAACTCCGACATGACGCCGTCGAGTAAACGACTCGCAGGGCTGGCTCCTCCTGTCTCCTCGGCTGACCGACCTTCCTTTGACGGCCTCGCTCGGGCGGTCGGACGCAGCCCTCGCATAGCGTTCGAGGCTGCTCCTTTCACCACCACCAACCAACCATCCGACCATTGCCCATCAATCTCGTTCTGGAGCCCCGAAGCTCCGGCGCCCGTCGTTAGTCGTGGAGCAACGTTTGCCGCCGCCGTCGTCGCCTCTTCGCTCTCCGCCCGCGGCTCAGGCCACCGCCCCCCCCTTGTAATCTGAGGCCGTCGAAGCCGGAATGCTGTCGTCTGATTCGTTACGTATCCGTTTTACGCTACGTGCTGTCATCGGTACGCCGATTTTTTTCCTGTCCCCCTACTTTGTCTCGTTTCACGCATTCCAAAATAAGGTTTTTCCATTGATGCCAGTGTGTCTCATATCTATACAAGGGCTGACGCTATTGCAGCTCAGCCGAGGGCCTGTTAATAAATATTCTTCCGTTACATGTTTTCGCTTCTCTGCCTATACTTTGCCCTCACACATACACCCACCCCACCCGCCTACCTAAACCTCACTGGACTTTCTTTTCGCCGGACTTTTTGGTCTTCTTTCTGGACGTTCGCTTGAAGGATTTGTTTCTCTGTAATTCGGATTCGTCGTCGCTTTTCTGATTCATGAGTATCGCTTGAACGCCCGTCATGACCACCGTCAATCAGGATTACCCCGGCCATGCACGGCAGCGACGCAGCCAATCGCCGCATCTGCCGCCGATACAGGACTCGCATGTGCATGCCCAACAGCAGCAGCAACAGCAACAGCAACAACCACAACAGCAGCAGCAGCAGCAACCGCAACAATCCCAGCATTCTCAGTCTGCTGTCACCGACGCCTGGACTGATGCCTTTGCTCGGCTCCAACAACAGGTTCAGTACAACACAAATGCCGTCGAGGATCAGCGTCGCCATTTGACGGAGCTCCACGAGGTTGTCCGCAACATGCACTCCGAGGTAGTGAGCATGTGGAGAAACGTCGACACAATCTCGTCCAGACTGGATGCGCAAGCAGGCCAGGATGCAAAGGCCGTCAAGGCCGATGAGGGTGACATCGACGTACTTACTGCGCAGCTGCAAAGCGTCGCCGGCAAGGCCAATGAGGTAGACGGGTTGAAGGTTCAGATTGAGATTTTGACTCGTCGGATCAGAAGACTGGAAAGCACCACCGCGCCTACCACGTCGTATCCACCCACTGCAGAAAGTGCACCTTATGCCCCCCATCATCCCTCTTCGCACCAATATTCACACCCCACGCCTGTGCCTTCTCGTGGACAGCCTGGCGATGAGTCGAGACAATCAGCTCATCCTGCTCCCGAAAGCAGACCGCCTGCACCTCCTCCAGCACACATTTCTGAGCCGCGATCAACTTCAGATTCTGTGCCAGAGGCTCGCAGTATTCCGGGATTCCGGCCATTGGAGTCTTCAACCAATGTTGCAGGCTGGCGAGCTGCCGCTCCTCATGTACCCTCAAGCCAAGAGGCGGCACCAGCTCCACGCCACGAGGTACCTGCGTCTTCAGGCTGGGCTGCTGTCAATACCACTCACCATGTGAAGCGCTCCGCTTCCATCGATGCGAACATGGCCGCTGACGGCTCGGTGCCTGGTTCTCCAAAACGCCAGAAGCTGGCCACGCTGATGCCGAGGGCAGCATATGGCGATCATCCAGCTGTGCACAACTCCCCATATCATTCTACGGATCCCTCTCAAGCGATAAGACCTCAGACTGGTGATCCTGCCCAACAAGCCAACGGTGCGCAAGGTAGCATGCGGTTCGTGCCATTCCCACGCGAGTCTAACGGCCACGAGCAATGGCGCCATGGCGATCCTCGCGGCAGAGGCGACCGAAGCTATCGAGGTGGTCGGCGGTCTGGGCCCGGCGAAGACGACAGAGAGCACAAGTACGAGGGAGAATGGCGGGAATGGGCCGCAAGTGCCGACGGGTACCATCGTCACCCCCAGCATGCTTATGCGATCTCGCCCCCTGATCCTCACCGCCGTAGAGAGGTGTATCCGGTCGGCTGGCCTGAACATGGCGACGGCCACTCCATACCAGGCCAAGAAACGCCCTCGCCCGCGCTCACAGACACCGGGAAGAAGAGCCGTACCAAGCCGACCCGTAACGCCGACGGCATTTTGATCCGCAAAGATGGCCGTCCAGACATGCGCAGCATCAGCTCCGCGATGAATCTGCGTAAAGTGCACGCCAAGAAAGAAGCCGAGCGCTCGGCAGAACTCCAAGGCGGCGGCAGCGAGAGCGGCGGCCAGAGTCGCAGCACACCAGGACCGACCAATGGCTCCATCCTCGGCGACGGCGAGCGACACTCAACCATCGGTTCGTCCGCCAGCCCCCGGTCTGCCAGAGAGCTGTCGGGCCCGCCAGGCGAACAGAACGAGGCTCGTCCCTCGCCCGGCCCGACGTCGCATAGCTACGACTCGCATACCTCGACGCCTGCCGCGTTACAACAACAGCAACAACAACGAGAGCGAGAAAGGGAGAGGGAGCGAGAGTTGGAGCTGGAGCACGCTCATGACACCATTGTGGTGGACACCGGGTCGGCGCAGATGCGTGAGCGCCAGGAGAAGGCGGTCGAGCAGCCGCGTGCTGGCGCTGGGGCCGAGGCGCACGCCGTGGCCGTGTAAATAGTTCGGAAAGCATTTCGGATCGGACATATTGCACCGCGAAGAGAGAGCATACGGGGCAAGCGTTGCTTTGCTGTCATCACACATATATACATGACCTGTGGTTTTAGCTTCATGCAAGATAGCGAGGAGGATTAAAAAGTATTAAGCATTGTAGCTTCTTTCTACTTCATCTATTCCATAGTGTGTGCATGTGAGTGGTCATTACACCCCTCAGAGTGCGAGCTTACACATCCCACCTACAGTGCTAATCCTCCTCACTATCCCCCCCATCATCATCACCATCCTCATCATCCCCCTCACCCAACCCGCTAGCTTTCCGCTTCATCTCCAACTCATCCTCCAGCGCCTGTAGATTCTGCCTCACGCGCTGGCGCAACAACTGATTCGTGACGCGATTGTACTCCGCGCGCTTATTCCTCACCTCCCTCTCCAGATCCGCGATCTCGTCCCGCGCCGCGGCGCGCTCGTTCGCTTCCGCGCGCGCGTCTTCGTCGTCCAGCAGCGCCCCTCCTCCGCCGCCGCCGCCGTTGGGCAGGTCGTCTTCGTCTGACGAGGACTCGTCGTCCGAAGAGGATTCGGGTGCTGCTGCTGCTGATGGCGTCGCGGCTTGGCTGGACGAGCGCGTGGCGTCTGCCGCTGCGATGCTGAAGCTCGTGGCGTCGATGTCGCCTTCCGCGTCTTCCTCTTCTTCTTCGTCGTCCATGTTCTCCAAGCCGGCGAGGAGGTCTGCTTCGTTGAGTTCGTCGTCTTCGTCGGCTTGCGGGGTTTCGGCGGTGATGGAGGGTGCGCCGCCGCCCATGCCGTAGGGGTCTTCGGTGCTCTCGACGTACTCGCCGTCTGCGTCGAGGTCGTCGTTCGCCATCGAGTTGATCGCGTTGCCGTCGTAGACGCGCCACCGCACTTGTCCTCCGCGTGATTCGCATTCTTTGTCTTCGCGAAGGAGTCGCTCGACTTCCTCTTCTACGCCTTCAATGTCCCTATGACTGACACGCTTCCGGAAACGCCGCTTGCGCACATAGTGCATCGGCGGAGTCAGGCCGTGAGCGTAGCGCATGTCCCGGTCGATATCTCGTGGAAGTGTGGCGCGCTTAGCAGCCTCGTCCGCATCGTCGTCAGGAGGAATTGGCGCAATGACCAGCAGCATCTGAGCTAGATCGGCGACCTTCCACCACCCACCTCTCCGGTCCCAGGATTTGAGCGACTCTACTACGCAGGGCAGATCCACCATAACAGCCGAGTAGCGCGTGCCTCGTATCGTAATTACCGCCCTTCGCAAGTCCCTACTTACGAAGCGGAACGATATGTCGGCGCCCCCTTCCGGGATCGACAGGCCTATCTTCTTCTCCTCGATTGCAGTATGGAGATATTGAGCATCATCACGCACTCGCTTCCGCATAGTCTCGTCGTCGAATGCTGACGGGTCCGGCATGCGCAAGACAAATTGCTGCTCAATAGCTGGGTCGGTCTCGGCATCGCTAGCTTCGGAGTCGTATCCGACCCCGACAGGCCGTGGCGGAGGGCGCTTCTTCGCCGTCAAGGTAATCGCCTTGGGACCAGTGGACGCTCGCCTGCTGGGCGCAAGCTTGAGTTTGGGACCCGCGCTAGTCGGAGTAGCTACGCGGATTTCGTCCGCATATGCGGAATCCGAGACTTTGAAGCTGATGCGACGCCTCGGTTCGTCGACCGCTGGCCGCTTTGGGGCAGGACTGATATCTGTGTCGGCGGCACGCTTGCCACCCTTTTTGGCGTCTGTGCCATCCTTTGGCTTCTTATTATATGCTCGTTTTGGTTTCACGGCTGGGGGCGCGAGAGGCTCGACTGTAACAGCGTTTGGCGCATGCTCAGTGGCTGGTGTAGGAGGGGCAGATGTGCGAATCTTCAACTTGAAGCCGCCAGTAGAAGGAGTAGGAGTCTGCGCTGAAGGAGGTGGTGGTGAGCCTGCAGTCGTTGGTGAACCAGCTTTTGTGCCGGTATGCAACTTGAGCTTCATGGCTGAGCATGTGAGAGTAATGCGACGGCGACCGGCGCCTTGGTAATGGAGGCGAGGTGAGTAAAGAGAGATGATGATCGTGAAAGGCAGCGGAGGTAAGGCTGCACCAGTTCACATATAGCCCACCGTAGCAGCTATAATATAAGCTTTAGAGCACTTCACTGCGCCGCTCTCATTGCACTACTCACCTCCGCCTGAAAGCAGCTGCAGGCACCCACATAATGCCACACATACCGTTTTCATAACAGCGAGCCCTTTCCTCGCTGGTATATATCCGCCATGTCAAACTCAGCCCCGACTCTCCACGCCGCAGCCCTCCGCATCTCAGTCCTGCACATCCTCCGAGCAGCCGGCTTCCACTCAACCCGGCCGTCCGTTCTAGACGCACTAGTAAACATCACAGAGCGCTACCTGCTCCTCCTCGCGACGTCGACCGCCTCACATGCTCTGGCGAACCACAACTCCTCCACGCCAACGCTAAGCGACATCCGCTGCGCCCTGACCGACGCAGGAGTCCTTCTACCCCCCGGCAGCGGCGCAGAAGACGCATGGACGGAGCGCCTCCGCCCTTCGGACGCAGACTACGACGCCATGGCGTACGGCGCGGTGCGGAAAGATCTCGACGCCCGCCGACACGACGACGCGGACACCGCGGACGTGCGGGCGTTCACGGAGTGGATCGCGGGCGACAAGCACAAGGAGATCCGGCGGGTGGCGGGACAGCTCGGCGAGGACAGCGGGTCGCGGGTCGCTGGACCCGGTGGTGCGGTGTCGGGACATGAGGATTTCCTCACGGCGCTGAAGAGGAGAAATAAGCCCGTCGTTGACGAGGAGAGGTGGGCTGGTACGATACTCGGTCGCGAGGCCGAGGACAGAGATTTGTTGATCGAAGGCGGTGAGGTGGAGAGTGTTAATGAGTGGAGTCGCAGATTCAGGGAGAAGAATGGCGTCAGGAGGAAGACTGACGATGTGGAGGGGGATACACAGATTGAGGCAGCGCCAGGGTGAAGCGTCATTCGCAAGCAGGAATTGCTATGTCAAGAACACTATGAGGCTCTGACGGTTGTCCCACAGCTCATACACCCTCCAGCAACATCGGTGCAGTAAGAATCCGGTCATGCAGACATGTCTTTCACGGCCAGAGACTGCATTCAGTGTGAAGTCACACCAATACTCGGAGTCAATGCAAGTGATATGGACTGGGCTCCTACAGTAAGATGCCCAATGATTATGTATACGCATGATAATCTAGCTGCCGCAATGCAGGCGGCTGTTCAAAATGCTCCACACAACAGAACGCCAATCATGCTCATCATGTGTCCAAGGATATGACCAAGGTCTCCAGAGTGGACTACTTTACGCGTGACCGTTTCCATTGGCCACGGCATGAATCTTCTCGGCAACCACTACTCTCTCGATGGCCCTGAGCACATCCTTGACGAGATCCTCACCATCTTCAACACCGCAGCTCAGCCGTACCAGGTCGTCAAATACGCCAGCCGCCTCGCGTTGTTCGCGAGGAATGCCGGCATGCGTCATGCTTGCGGGCATCTCGACAAGACTCTCGACGCCACCAAGCGATTCGGCAAGAGTGAATATCTGGGTAGACTGGCAGAAACGCTCGGCAGCTTGCTTGCCTCCCTTGATGCGGAAGCTCAGCATGCCACCACCGAGACCATCGCGATGTTGCTTCAGGGCGATTGCTCGCTGAGGATGGCTGTTGAGGCCGGGGTAGTTCACTGCCAGAACGTTCGGCGATTTTTCCAAAGCCGTTGCCACCAGAGCACCGTTGCGGCTGGCCTCACGCATGCGCAGATGCAGAGTCTTGATGCCACGATGAGCCAGCCAGCAGTCAAAAGCTCCAGGGACAGCTCCAATGGCGTTTTGCAAGAAAGACAAGCGTTCGAACAATGGCTCGCTATTCACAGCGGCTACACCCATCAGGACATCCGAGTGACCATTAATATACTTGGTGACGGAGTGCACAACGATGTCGGCACCGTGATCGAGCGGGTTCTGCAGGTACGGTGAAAGGAAAGTGTTGTCGACAACCACCAGAATTCCATGACGGTGAGCGATGTCAGTCACGGCGCGGATGTCAACCAAGGACAGAGTAGGATTGGAAGGTGACTCGATCCAGATGAGTTTGGTCTCATTGGACCGGATCAATTGTTCAATGTCAAGCTCGATCGAGGGAGAAAACGTCACACTGACGCCGTGAGCAGATGCGACCTTAGTGAAGTAGCGGTGGGTGCCACCGTAGACGTCAGAAACGGAAACAACATGGGATCCGGCCGCGAGAGACTGAAGAATCACAGCAGTCGTAGCAGATCCGGAAGAAAAGGCCAAGGCATGTTTAGCGTGCTCCAGCGCAGCTACCGACTTTTCGAAGTTGGTGCGGTTCGGATTGGCGGAGCGGGTGTATTCGTATTCGCCAATAGGTTTCCCGACAGCAGACTGGGCGAATGTAGTAGAGAGGGAAATCTAATTACAGTAAGAATCAGACTCAAAATACCTGATTGCTGAAAGCACTCACGGGTTCTATGACGGCACCAGTGACCGGATCAATGGGCGAGCCCGCATGGACAGCGAGTGTGCCGAATCTGTGTACTGGGGAGGGCGCACGCGGCGGCGTCTCAATGGCGTGTTGGGTCATGTTTGCTTGTTTATGTGTATGTGCTGTTTGTCTATTGCAAGTGACACAATTGAACGGGAGGTGAGGTGGCGTGCCTATATCAATGACAGGAGGACTCGGTTACGGCAGGACGTTGGATCCGCGCTGACCAAGCGAGAGAGGGTCGGCGAAGCAGGAACCACTCGATGGAAGACTGACAAAATGCGATCGAAGGAGCAGGCCCGACCAGGAAGAGAAGGCACGGGATTTTCAGGGCAGCAAATTTTCCGTCCGTGGTATGAGAAATGTTTTGGATTGATATTCATCTCCCTTTCCCCCCGCTTACAGGCGGCAGCTGCGCCGCAAAGTGAGAGGAAGGCCCTAACAGAGCAGGGCGAAAGACGGAAACGGGGGCGGAGGAATGGCGCAACTCCGCCGCTGGATGAGGCGATTGGCCCGCCAGGGCAATCTATTATTCATCGTCACCGTCCATCCGCGCCCTGTTGCCAATAGCACTTGACGTGGCAGTTGACACATCAATGTCGTGGCAGAGCAATCTAAGCGCAGCAGTAAGCAGAACGACTAGCTGTCATGTCTCGTGTCACATAGCTATACTCTTGTCTTGTAAACGCTCATGTTGTGTGTTAGAAACTACAAACGACGGTGGCACATCTGCGCTAGACCTAATTCAGCTCCCCACCCCTCGCTATGCTGCTATTGCTCCTATTCGAAGTCCAAGAAATGCATGATTACGACGCGCTCAGAATTCATATGCGTCGCTCCGAAAAAGCATGCTTCACATTCCCACCCCACGGCCACATTAGTAAATCTTTTTCCTCTTCGCTGCAGCTGCGTTCAGCGCCTGGAGCTTTCGCTGTCTCTCGAGTTTCTGCTGCTTGAGCGCCATCTCCTCCTTGAGAGCTTCTTCATCTTCCTTTTTCGCGACCATACCGCTGAGCACCTCCTCCTTGTAAATGTCGTCCATGCAGGCTTCCATGTCTGATGATGCAGAGTCATAGTCATCTAGATCATCTTCGTCCTCCTCGTCGTCTTCATCCTCATCCTCATCCGCATACCTGTAAGAGGGCTGCTTGGTGGGTCGGCCAGCGTGGCCACTCGATCGTCCTGTCTGCGTGCTGCTACCACCTGTGCGCATGGTGCCATTGTATGCCGGTTTCGATGGAACAGGTCGCATCGTTCCCTTGTATGCCACTTCAACCTTTCTCTTCTTCGTTTCCGAAGGTGCAGCATCCGTGGCAGATGCCGCGCCATTGCGTGAAGCGACCGCGGTCTTTGGTATTCCCTTCACATGGACCGCCTGCTTGACCGCCGTCTTGGCCTCAGTGGCTTGCTGCAATCTCGCTTTTCGTGACAGTCTGTCCTTCTCAGCCGTCTTCTGATGCTTGATCTGTCCAAACGGTTTTGCGGCTTCCTGCGCAGCTTTTGCTCTTTCCAGTACCGCTAGATAGCCTTTCTTGGGTGGTCCGGTCGGGGCCGCCGGTGTCGTTGGCGCGGCTTTCTGGGCTGGGATGGTGTTCCCTGGCCGCTTGGGAGTCACTGCCGACGTGGACACGCGAACTCCGCCCTTGGCTGGCTCAGCGGCTCTGACAGTTTGTGCTGCATTGACTCGCTGTGCAGGAGGCCCTGTAGTGCTGCGTGACAGACCTGACGACACGGGCCTAGCGGCGCTAGACGATGGCGTATTCGACATCGAACCCCCATCACGCTGGTCGACTTTGCGCTTGAGTGTTTCTGCCCCGCTCACGGGCTTCACAGTGCCAGGGCTGGCCAACGACTTGGAGAAAGGGAGCGAAGAGGATGATTTCTTCGAAAGGACTGTGGGTCTTGAGGCCGACGGTGCGACTCCATTATCGCCTATGGACGATATGACAGAATTCAGGAACTGTTCAGTCAGCCATAGTTGCTGAGGATCGTTTGAAAATAAGACTTACACTCATGATGTCGCTGACCAGCCTCTCAGGATCCCTAGGACGACTCGGACGGAGAGCCGACAATAAACATGACTCGGGCCTGCTCGCTCAAAAGTCTTTGCTAGTGCTGCACAGGATAGGATGCTCGAGTTCGTGGTCGAGGTGGATCGATTTGCGCCGGGTATTGTGGTAGATGTGATTGTGGGAGAGAAGTGAGGGCGCGCGGCTATGGATATCGGAGGCAAGGAGTGAAGGCAACCAGTCGGATGCGCTGTGAGGAGCGTCCGCCAGAGCAGGACTTCACAATACGCATGTGACGTTAAATGGTTGGACAAAGGAGCCGGCCCCCTCGAACAATACCCGCCGCTTTGTTAGGACTAGGGGTCCGCGCAGTGTGGACGCGGCAGCTCCGGTGCAACAATGCACCAAAAGAAGTCTGCCAAGCCCTTGAACGGGAACACCCGCGATTTTGACGCTTCCACAATGAATTTCTGATATTCGCAAAAGCCAGACCTCTCTCCGATCGAACATCACATCTCTTCGAACTTGAAGTTTCAGTCTCCGCCCAACTCGCGGTTAAATCGATTGTTTCTCTAGTTCAGCAATCCAATATCCAGTCAGCTCAAACCTCCCGGCGCGCATTGTGGACATCAACTAAGAGTCGCAGTAGACAACAAAATGAAGCATCTCGCAGCTTATCTCCTCCTCCAGCTTGGCGGCAACTCCAGTCCCAGCTCTAGCGACATCAAGGAGGTCCTCAGCTCTGTCGGCATCGAGGCTGACGGTGAGCGTCTCGACAAGCTCGTCTCTGAGCTCGAGGGCAAGAACATCCAGGACGTTAGTGGAAGATGAGCGTGATACACTTCATATCATCTCTAACATTCTCACAGCTCATCACTGAGGGCTCGAGCAAGCTCGCCTCCGTTCCCAGCGGTGGCGGTGGTGGTGGTGCCGCTGCTGCAGGTGGTGCCGCCGCCGCCACTGGCGGCGCCGATGCCCCGGCTGCCGAGGAGAAGGAAGAGGAGAAGGAGGAGTCTGATGATGACATGGGCTTCGGTCTCTTCGACTAAGCGTGTCGTAGCACGGAATGCCAATTCGAGGAATGATGGATCTTATGGGGCACATGAATCTCGTCGTTGTGCTGGTTTAGTACCGGCGACAGCAGCACAGTTTTACAGATACCCGCACATGCAGGTCCCAATCACTTCTTGATGACATGAATATGTCTCATCAGTTCTTCTAGTCCACTGATCGTGATTTGTTCATATCCAGTGCTTTTGACATGGATGTATGTGCAGTCTCCAGAATTACAAGACCCTCAATCAGTGCAATTGTTGCAATACGACGGTCGACATAACCCTAACCCTTTGATCAACGCACGCACAAAATCGTGGTTTTTCCGAAATGTACCCGTTAAGCGAAGCCTCCCGCTCAGCACAATTCTTCATCGCCGTGTAATCAGTCTCGTACTCTCTTCTCCCGACCACATCACCACCCAACATGGCTGACGAAAACTACGTGAGTATCATCATGAAGACCTGCGCTGGATGACATGGTCGCTGACATGCACTCAGAACGCCGAAGAGGCCGCCGGTACGCGCACATTGCTAGACCAGACTCCCTGCGGTCGCATTCACGGGGCCGATTCGATTAGATGAAACCCTGTGGATGGGCCACAAAAGGGGAGTCGGATGATGGACACCTGGCTGACCTTGTCGCTTTACAGAGTTGAAGAGGAAGAGAGCCTTCCGCAAGTTCTCCTACCGCGGAATCGACCTTGACCAGTCAGTCAAACCATGACAAACACAACTACACCAAATTTCTAACCCAGTTCAGGCTCCTGGATCTGTCGTCGGAGCAGCTCCGCGATGTCGTCCACGCCCGCGCTCGCCGCCGATTCAACCGTGGCCTGAAGAGGAAGCCCATGGGCCTCATCAAGAAGCTGCGCAAAGCCAAGCAAGAGGCCAAGCCGAACGAGAAGCCCGATCTCGTCAAGACTCATCTCCGCGACATGATCATCGTTCCTGAGATGATTGGCTCCGTTGTCGGTGTGTACTCCGGCAAGGAGTTCAACCAGGTCGAAGTCAAGCCCGAGATGGTTGGCCACTACCTGGCTGAGTTCTCAATCTCATAGTATGTGCTCGGAAGTTCAGTTCACACGTACTGTACTGACAAGACAACAGCAAGCCTGTCAAGCACGGTCGTCCCGGTATTGGTGCTACGCACTCTTCCCGTTTCATTCCCTTGAAGTAAATCATCGGATCTGGAGTTATGCAATGTGGAAAGGGTATACGACATCGATTACCAAAGGCTTGTAGCAAGTTGCCAAAATGAACAATTTTCTCGCCCAGTACGAATATGGTGATATGTTCTGAGCTGCATGTGCAACTGTGTCTTCACCACCACAAGCACAGCCCTGTCTTCTGGTGAATGTGAAGCGTGAATTGTGGACTGGCATGACTTCGTGCATGTCTAATATTGCATAACTCCATGCTTGCAATGTCGCGACGATAGCGGCGATAGCGACCCCGGTTTGATGGCCACGCCCCATCCCCACCTTTAAACGTGGACCCAACCACTTGCCACACCCGTTCTTGATTGCACGAACCCATGCCGCTGCGAAGCAACACAGCTGCATAATGCTAGCACCTAGAATACCAAAACCTCCGATCCGACGCTAGCAATTCGTGCTTCCGATATGGCCGGGCGCGGGTTCGCCATTGATCAGGCCCGGGACTCCACCGACTCCATTCGCGACAGCCTGGAGCTGAATCGCGACAGAAACTCAGGCCATGATGATCAGACTATCCTAGATGATCACGAAGAAGCGGAGCGACTTTTGCGCCGATCCAATGCAAGCCCGGGGAAACTGCAGCGCTTTTTCGGCGTAGAAAAGGAGGACGAAGGACGGCACAATGGCCGTCAAGAGCGAGGACGCTTCGAACGGAAGAGCCGCGACAGCACACAGAGGATGAGCAGGGATGAGGCAGTCGAGTTGATGCACGATATAGACAATGAAGATCGCGCAAGCAGGAGTAGGACTGAATCGTCGGAGGGATCGCTGGACTTGGACCGCGAGAAGCTGGCAAAGAAGCACAAGGCGCGGACGGTAAGAGGACAAATACAGGCATGAAAACGTGCTCAACTAATATGTGGCAGTCAAAGAATTCACGGTTCGCGCGCTTTGCCGGCGTCCATGTCATTATCTTTATCGCTTTCGCGGCCTTACTATATGGCGCGTATCGAGCGTCAAGGAAACCCATGCCTAAGCCATATATCGCACAAGCTCTGTCCAATGGCACCAGCTTGTTCAAGCCGACTACTCTGCTGCTCAGCCTCGACGGATTCCGAGCGGACTTTTTGAACCGCAACATCACACCACATCTCAATGCCCTTGTCAGTGCCGGAGTATCACCTGAGTACATGCGTCCCTCTTTTCCATCTGTCACATTTCCGAATCACTTTACTCTGGTGACTGGACTGTACCCTGAATCACATGCCGTTGTTGGCAACACGTTCTGGGACCCTAGCTTGCAGGAAGCGTTCTACTACACAGATCCGGCTCGATCAATGTTTCCTCGGTTTTGGCTCGCCGATCCGGTCTGGACATCTGCAGAAGCCGCTAATATTCGCACGGCTATCCATATGTGGCCTGGTAGTGAGGCACACATCGGTGCACATGAGCCAACTTACGTGGACAATTTCAATGCGCGTGAGCCCCTCGACGCCAAGGTGGATCGCATTCTCGGATTGCTCGACATCCCTGGACCAGACTCGCCCGATGCATCAGAAACCACGCCCCGACCGCAGCTGATTGCAGCATACGTGCCCAACGTTGATGCTGCTGGGCACAAATACGGTCCGAACAGCACTCAGATTCGTGGCACGATAGCGGAGGTAGACAGTATGATTGGCTCTTTAATGGCTGGACTGGAGGCGCGCAATCTCAGCTCCATCGTCAATATTATCGTGGTGTCTGATCACGGCATGGCGACAACATCGGTAGACAGGCTTGTTCAACTCGATGATCTTATAAATATGTCCGAGATTGAGCATACTGATGGATGGCCGTTATATGGACTTCGACCAAAACCAGGAGTCGACTTGGATGCTCTTTACAAAAAGATGAAAGCGCACGCAGTTGCTTATAATGGCGCATTCGAGGTCTACTTACGTGATGTTGACATGCCCGCTCGATATCACTTCAGAAAAAGCACTCGCATCGCTCCACTATGGATTGTCCCCGCCGCTGGTTGGGCAATCGTCACGCGCTCGGACTTTGACATTGCTGCCGCCATAAAGGAGGGAAAGCTGTACCACCCGAGAGGTCTGCACGGCTACGACCATGAGCATCCACTCATGCGCGCGATATTCATCGCGCATGGTCCTGCTTTTGCTCATCCGCCTGGTAGTAGAGTGCCCGTATTTCAGAATGTCGAAGTCTACGGACTAGTCTGCGACAGCATTGGAATGGAACGACGGCCCAACAACGGCACCTTGAGACTGCCACTAACAACGAATGGTCGTCATGAGGCTGTGGGGCAAGGGAAAGAGGAAGATGACCTACCAGCTGATGAAGAGGTAGGCGACGGCGGCCGCTTGAAGTCTCCATTGGCAGGGGAGAAGCAAGGATGGGATGGCTTGGGCGAATTGCCCGAGGGTAACAGCACAGGGAACACTGCGACGACTCTTGACGAGCCTGATATCACGAGCACCGTGCCTTTCTCACCAGCATTTTCAGTTATTCCAGCCTCGTCGGCATCAGATACAGTTGTACCAGCCTCATCCACAGCAGAGGCAGATGAAACAGCCAACACCACCATCCCAGACGAAGCGGAAGCGACCGACGTGCCAGACACTGTCAAGGAGACCTTGTCCGAATGGTGGCAGTGGTTCATCGACAAAGTAGACAGTGTCAAAACTTGGGCGTCAGGTAAACTGACGTCGCACAAGGGTGACGGCGAGGGCGGCGAGGATAATGACGGGCCTGAAAGGAAGATCATCAACGAGGAGCACACTGAGGACAATCCATAGATTAGAATATTGTTATGATAGATGGGGTACACTGGTTGGCTTCGGCGTTGGGATATTCGGACAGGGATAGAATCTTGTGCTCGATTTGAGCACAAAGACTTTGGCACAATGGGATAGATTCATAGTCGTTGTTCATGCCTTTGTTCTGCTTGACTAATTCAATCGATTTGGCGATTGCAATTTGCTTCACGGCTTTGTAGTGAAAGCGAGCCTCTTTGTTCGATTCCCGAATGTCTGCCATTGTGTTCTTGCTTGAATATAAAGCCTATCCCTAGCCCGTCGATGAGGAGGCACTCCCATACAAAGTATCCACACAAGAGGATCCGCTAGTTGAAATCGACTCCCGGTGTAGTATTGCCCAAAATTGAACCACCCGTCGTGCTTACACTTCCTCAGGAGAATCTCGAGCACAACATGGCCGTTCAACTATCAAGCTGGTACGCACTGCGATACATTGAATACCGTAGGCACAGGTCAGGCGAACTCGAGCGGCTAGGCCGACTCATTATGCAGCTCCCCTTTGAGCTCAGGCTCATGATATATGAGAAGTACAAAGACATTGCGAACCAGTCACTAACGCCGATAGTGTTCAGTTACCGCCACGGCTACAACATCACAGGCATCGACAGCAACATCACGTCCTTCCCATACGAGCTGCCGGACATCCTGCGTATGTCGTCGGAGATCTCGCGAGAGGTGTTGCTGGATCCCAAATGGCGTTTGTCGATGGAGTTATCGGTAACCAATCTTGAACCGTATTCCGACACTAGGCGATATGCGACTTTTCCTATGGTGGCGCTGCTGTACGGCGAAGAGGGGCAATTGCCCTGCTTGGAGATCAAGTCCTTGTCGTACGATACGCTGCTGCTCGATGCTAGTTACAAGCCTAGTCGTGGACTCACAGTACGTGCATTCCCGCTCGTGCCAGCTGACAGAGCAGATAGGGACGTTGTCTGGAGAGGCCATGTGAATGGCGTTGAGACACAAAGGTCAATGAATCGAGCATTTCAGGAGCGCCTGGCGATGGACGTACAACTATCGATCACCAAGCGGAGGGGTTATGGCATTGCCCTTCGGGAGACAGAGATTGTCACCTTCGCTTTGTGGAAGTTCATGCACGGATTAGAAGATTTCTCGAATCGTGAGGCGTCGAAGATCAGGACTAGTTTACGACAGAAGAACCGCGAGAGCCATGACGACTGGGTGGAACGAACGAATGGGCTGCTGGACCGCATGAAGGCGGAGATCATGGCGAAACGCATGCCAGACGAAGACGGCGAGGAGCCGGTCATCGTAACAAGGAAGCGACGTAGACGGAGATAGAATGCGAATGCAAAGCCTACAGAGAGCACTGCTTCTTCTTGCGCTGATTGATGCGGTCGTGATGAAGAAAAGTGACAGACGATTGAAGTTATGGCTGGCGTATGACTCAGCATCGAGGACCGGGTTTTGGGTGATGGATCTCTGCCCGAGCCTGACCACAAATCTTTCTTCTACTCACCCAGCACATCTGTTACCACTGGTAGCATGGGTAGGCAAATACTCGCTGGAATGACTGCTCGAGTACTCGTTGAATCGTACGCTCGACTACTCGCTAGCTGAAGTGCCCAACTCTTCGCGAGGCTCTCCCCACGCGACACACACTCCCTGTTCTATACTAGGTCTCCGGGCCCTATTCTCTATATCTCTTGCCACCCAGAGACCACCGAATCGAGGTCCCACAGCGCTCCGATGATGATTTCGATTTCAGGCTCCGTTATGCCGTACCCGCATCTGCTGTCAATCGATGTCCCCAACGCGACTACCAGGTCTGCTCGGAACCTCTCCATAATCGCCACCTCCTTGAGCCAGCTCAGCCGCGGAATAGTCCGAGGATCCAATTCTCTTGGTTGCTGAGTGCAGCACACCTTCAAGGGCCTCGAAGCGGTCCTGTCCATCACAAGTCTTATGGGCCCGCTTACATGGCTCACCACCTCGAGGAAGATAATCTCACCCATGCCGGATTGTAGCCAAGTGAGCGTAGGCCTGTGTACACAGTCGGAGACTTTTGGTAGGTGCCGGTCCAACCCAAACACTCGCATCCCAAAGTACGCATGCTTCCCCAAGCGATCCAGAGCTTCTCGAGTAGTGGTAGGTGACAAGCAGAGAAGGGGAGGTGGCTCGAAAAGAGGCCAATCGTTGCGGTGAAACTCTCTGTATTGCCACATGCTTTCACGCATGAGGTCGTACATTTGCAGTCGTGTCTTGCGTGGCATCGCTTGGATTCTTTCAGCCATCTCATGAGGCGGTGTGATGCACCGGCGACCGGGCATCCTGTCGGTTTGTGGCAATCCTTGAACATCTTGCTATACACGATCGAGACTGCTCTTATGCCTAATTTACATCAGGAATTCGGACAATTCTGAAATTCTGCATGAACAAAATGGATCGAAATCTCTTCGCTCTGAGCAAATATTAATACCACGGTGCTGCAACCGCAAAGTTTTTGCAAATGTTTCGCCCACCTCCTCATGCTGTCACTCTTGTAGCTTGCAAATTTCTACAACGCTCACTTCAATGCGGATGACTCTGACCTATACAAGTTCTATGGGAGATCACGCGGTTCACGCCCGGCCTGCTTCTCCGTTGCTCTTTGCTTCACTTCACTAGCCACCCAGCTCTACACTGGGTTTCGCTTCCTTTGTTCTCACTTCTCACTTTCAATCCATATCAACAACGCGCACAAGCTTCCTTTGCCATCTTTGCTTACACCTGCATACCTCAACGACTCGCCCCAGATATCATCACTTCCGCTCGCTGACATAAAGATTGTGTCTCACAGAAGCCTGATCAGTCAATCTACGATCACGATAACCACGAGAGGTATGGCAACTCTGTCATCCAAGCCGTCCCTCAAGGAGCGACTGCAGAAGCTGCGTGACCTCAACCGCTTGGTCCGCAAAATCGAAGGATTACCGCTTGAGTTGCGGCTCATGATCTATCGCGAATGTCTTCCAGGGCCAGATCAAGTCAGGACCTTACGACCTGAGCTCCTGCGTACCATACCACTGCTTCGGCCACTCCTTTGGTTGTCATCGTCAATCTCGCACGAAGCACTCACCCACTTTCAAAAAGATATTTCATTCCACATCCATACACTACGCTGCCTCGACCGTGCTCAATTCTGTCGATTCGCAGTTTCAAATGTTCGCCATTGGCTCGGAATGGGACTAGGAGAGATCACTGCTCTTCGAATAGCCTGGCAAAATTGGCGAACCTCTGTTCTGACAAGTTCACGGGCTCCGGATGGCAGTATAATCGTGCGAATCGAGCCTTGTCTTGGTCGAAGTCGTTCCGGGCTACTGAACCATCGCTTCGCCAAGCACGACTATACATTGCCAGTGACCCATATGACAGAGCACTTTCAACGGCGCTTGACTTCTTGCCTCCGACACTCGATCGTGGAGAGGAAAGGTTATGGTTTCGCTCTACCAGAGCTCCGGGTTCTCTCCGATGCACTCTGGGTACTCTTGCTTGGCTTCCAGAAGTCCAAATTGCCCTGGCGAGTATTGGGCCTGATGCTGGACAAAAAGCCAACGGAACACTATGATGAGTATAACAAGAGATTGAACACCATGAGGGTTGCGCTGACAGGGGAGACGTTATCAGAACTGGACGTGCAAAGACAGATTGCGCGCGAGGGAAGAGAGAGCGCTTGGTGGCCAAGATCGAGACTGGCGGCATTCTAGCCAGGAACTCAACGAGGAATCGAGACGTACACGGCTCTACAGAAGAGACGAAATTTGCCTCTCAGTGGCAATTGAGGTCAAGTGCGGACCTTTCCGATATAAATCTCAAAATGCCTCTGTCGTTGCTCATAGCCCAATCTCAGCGATAAATTCACATTGTTCATTGTCTGATATGTCCTCCATAACGTCAATTCCAACCCTCGGACATTCGTATTTCTGCATGAGCGAATTGGATCTAAACTCTGCTTGCCCAGAGCAAATATGATGTCGATAATACGCAACCAACTCGAGCTTCACCGCCTTCTGAACACTTTTAAGCACATATAAAGCCTGTTCCTCAAGAAAAGCATCGATCCGCCATGCTACAGGTCCAAACCTTCTACGTATACTTGCCCATGGTATTGTGCTCCTTATATCTTTCTGAAAATTTCTGATGCATACAAACCTGCATTTTGAAAAAAAAAAAATCATCTTCCACGAAATGAAGAGCGCTCTCTCAATTTCCCCATCGTCTTTGTGCTCCCCTCCCTCTGTGGCTCTTCACGCACTGTACCCGCTGAATTCTCCGCTTGGAAGGGCTATTTCCCCTCGGCATAGACCCGACCGACTTTAGCCGATATCAAACGAAGGTGTCCTTCAACACTTACGAAGAAAAACGGGACGCCATGCCGGTCTCGCAGGGCTTTCTGGAAAAGTTAGAGAGGCTTCGTCATCTCAATCGCTTAGTCCGCCACATTATCAATCTACCTCTAGAGCTGCGATACATGATCTACGAAGCGTGTATCCAGCAGTCTCACAGAGACGGACAGAGCATTTGGGATCCGCCAATGCCTCTACTGTGGCTCTCAAAATTCATTTCGAAGGAAGTACTCACACGCCCGAGGTTCGACGTACATTTCCACCTCAACTTCAGATGTGTCACGGGGATTCCCTCCTACGCCCGCTTCAAGATCTCTCAAGTACACAGCTGGCTCAAGCTGGGCCTGGGAGAGATCACCCAATTGCGGATGACAGGCCCGAACATTCGACTCAAGGCTACGTTCGACTCTCATCGCGGTGCGCAGCTGGAATATTCCCGTCCGTATGCAGCGTCCATGCAAGTGGATCCGCTCGGTTTTCCTGCGGTGGTCATCATCCCCGGATCGTCGACGTATATCTTCCTGCAACGGTTAAAGTTCACCCTGACGAGATCAATACGCCAGCGAGGCGGCTACGGCATGACCGCACCAGAGCTCAGCATCCTGTCCAATGCTCTCCTGGTCGTCTTAGCTGGGTGCGAGAACGCGTTGATGCCGGTGCGTGTCTTGGCTCGAGTCTTGGATATCCGGCCGGCGGAGACGGCTCAGGCGTATCAATCACGGGTCGAAGCGATCAGGATTAATGTTAATGAACAGTACGCCTCGTCCGTCGCTACGGAAGGCGAGCGGCTTATCGTTGAGAGGCGAGAGGTCCCGGTGGGCACACGATTCCACTTCCTGGCCTCTTCGAGGGAGCGACTCAGGGTTCTTTGAAGCTGGGCAAGACGGCGGATCGGATTGGTGTGGGCAAGTACAATTAAGAGAGATAGAACACGTTGAGTCAAATACCTGTGAAAGGACTGTCAGGCATGGATGTTGGTCAAGCAGGGTGCTGATACACTTATGGACGGTGAGATGAGATCGGGAGAGGCGGGGATTTATGTCGGTGTAGAAAATGTCACGTGTTGCGCGGTGACATCAACAGTCACGATTACATGGATGAATCACGTCTCGCATTTCAACGGATCATCTGCTCATAGGCCAAAGCCTCAAAAGTCACCGCTGCCGGCAGATATTTATCCTGCTATTATCCTAACTGTCCCAGAATCGACTGTCCAAGAATCATCGCCTTGCTCCGCTCAATGCCCTTTTCAAGAGCTCAACAGACACGTGGAATGTCCGCGACTCGCTCCCAGCTCCTCCCTCCAGATAACGAATACCATCGCCTCTGTAAGGCGATGAGCTATCTGCGCGTCGACGTTATCAGCCGCTGGCCTGTGAGTGCGCTGCAATAGCCGCCCACATCTCTTCCAGCTTAAGCTTCCTCCGGATTTGCCTCATGCGCTCCTTCTCCGCTTGCTTTCTTTCCTGATCGTCGGCCAGCATGCTTGCAGTGTCCAGGTCCCATTCTTCTTGTGTTTCATATGGCTGCTGCTTTATGTTCCTCCTGATACCTTGCCAGGGTCCTTTGGTGTCTTGGTAACCGTACGCGACCAGACACAGCCCGTCCATGATGATCTCTAGCTCAGGCTTTGTGAGGCCATAACCTTCACGCTCGAGGATGGACTGCTGTAGCCTGGACCCAAGAGCTCGCTGGAATTTTTTCGTGACGATCTTGCGCTCGTAGGGCCCTCGAAAAAGGTTCTGGCCGGACCAGGTGAGTGTCTCGTATTTTCTGGGATTCTGCCCTCTTTTGGGCCGTTTGACAACATGGATCACCTCCACTACTATGTGGCAATTCCCAGCTCCGGTCACTTGCTGAGAGCAGTGGATGATCATCGTGTCCCTCCCGGAGAACTGCAGCTGCAAGCATGTCATCTCACCCAACCCAGAGTCAAGCCAGCTGAGCGAATCAGGTATATGATCTCTGATGTCGAGCGTACCACGAATGTTGATGGCCTCCATGTATATGCTCAATTGTCTTGAAAAGCGTTGCAATACCTCTCGGGAGATGCTACTCGACAGCCAGAGGACGGACGGCGGTGAGATGTGGACGAACGTGGCAACATAGTCATGAGGTGGTGTTGTCAACCACTCTGGGACGATGGAATGCAAGCATTCCAGGGGTGAGTGGTCCTTCAGACATTCTCTGTAAATCATGAATCGGAGTTCCGGTGGTAGTCGTTCAATACTGCGGGCCAGCTTCGTAAGAGTATCCTGTGCGTTCTGAAGGCGGGCTTCGAGGATAGATCGCAGTATGGTTGATGCCATTCTGGAGGTGTAGGTTGTCGCCAGGAGGTGCTGGATGAATATTCTGTGGAGAAGCCGTGGGTGCCCAAGAAGTATTTAAGACCCACAAGAAGACTGACAAGAGGTTTCTGTGAAGCTGGACGAAGGGTGACTCGTGAAGATATGGCGGGCTTGGTGAGCGGTGATCTGTGAAAGAAGAAAGTGGAGCAGGTGGGTTCAAAGGAGATTTGCTACCTACTGTCTTTTCTTTGCGACTCGCGCTCACAAAGGCTGTGAGTGATGGTGCTTACCAATATGCTGGAGGGAAAAACTATCGTGAGTCGGTGGACGAGGAGCTGAATCACACAAGTCCTCACGAGTAAGAGGGTGAAAGCAAAAGGCAGAAGCTGACGAGAAAGCTGAATAGGGCTGTGGCTCCAAGGAGGACTGTGAAATACTGAATCTCGGTGCTAGAGCCAGCAAGTCACGAAGACACCTGAGCAGTAGATCGGACACACAGACTTAATCTCCGGCAAGTAGGCAGGCTACAGCACTCTCTATTCTGCGTCTATCTCAAGAGCGCTGGCTCGCATTTCTGACTGTTCACGACCAAATCGTCCTTTGTCCTCCTCGAAGTAGACTGAGCATCTGCCGTGAAGTCAATTACGAAAGTTGTCTTTGTTCCTGTCCGATTCACCGTGACAGCTTCCATGATACTATGGTCATGATCAGCCCTCGCTACACAATCCACTCGTCTTGTCCCCTTCGCTCCGCTCCGTTCCATGTACAGCCGTGACTTCACGTGTAAATCTGTCATTCTATCACGGGGTCGAAGTCCTGCAGGTAGCGGCGGCAGCATCACTTCTCTCGGTCAGCTCACACTTCGGCGGTACGAACAAAGAACCACAAACGACAAACACCACCAAAGACAAAAGCAAGCAGGCAGGCGTGGGGGAATCTATTCAGCTACAGAGCGCGTCCGAGAGGTCGAAGAAGAAGCAGCCGGTCTACCAGCGCAAGCATCTAACTCTCAAGTCCTCTCTGCAATTCGTTTCAGAAACGAAACCCCTTGGTACTGCCTACCCATCATAAACGTGAGAGAGAGACTGAAAACCCTTTTCCTCCACAAGCAGCAGCAGCTCAGAAAAGGCGGCGGTGCTTTTCATCCTCGGACCGAGCAGCGTGAGCGGTGAGAGAACCGCAACAAGAAAAGAAAAGCTCAAATGTGTCCTCCGTACTTTTTTCATGAGATCGTTACCGAGACCTGTCTAGACGTGCGCGCCGCAAGAGCAGCTAGAGTTCCTCAGATGGTCGGCGCCCTCCAAGAAGCAGGAGTTGAGGTATATGATGACCATGCGGATCTCTCGGCGGGTGAAGCCGTGTCCGTCGCGGAGGTCGATCATATCCCTGAGTAGAGCGCGGAGCGT
This sequence comes from Dothideomycetidae sp. 11243, assembly GCA_000836255.1. Classification (NCBI taxonomy): domain Eukaryota; kingdom Fungi; phylum Ascomycota; class Dothideomycetes; species Dothideomycetidae sp. 11243. Next base: position 96,522 of record DF938594.1, on the reverse strand, counting down.
GAGGGCGATGGTGTGCACATGCGTCGGGTGCGTGAGGCGGTCGCTGGAATCGTTGGGAAGGGGATACGCCACGGTGCGTACGTTGACGCCGGTGTCGTCATGCATGTCCAGGTCGTAGATGTATGCCGGGTGGGCGGGGACCAGGAAACGCATGTGGCGCAGCTCGATGCGCTGGTATAGCCCACGCGCCTCTGGGGACTCCGGATAGCGCAGCCAGTCGTTTGCTCCGTTGTCGAGGTCAAATATCTCTAGAGATCGGCATGAATTGCATTCGCAGAGCCCGGGAAAGTCGGGATCGTCGTAGTCGATGAGGAAAGGGTATGCGAATGACATGTCGATGACGAAGCGAGACGTCTTGAACATGTACGCTGATTGACTCCAGATTCTGGGAGAGGCGTAATAGAGCGGTGACGGCCTCCATGTGGCCATGTTGATGATCTTGAAATTGTCAAGCTGCATGTATCTGATGAGAGGTTGTTCGATTGAGTCTTCTTCATCAAATGAGTGAATCCATGATGATTGCAGCCGATGGAACAGGTTGACGACGGTTGGAGGGATGACAGGACCAGAGGGATTGGTCGATGGGACCGCCGGAACCGAGGGATCCACAAAATATGCGAGCCATGACATTTGGTCCCGGCCATTGAAGTACGACGCCGATGCAACAGGAGGAGTGTGACCATTGAATGGAGCGGTCGAATTGATCTGCGAAGAAGGGATGGGAATGACCAGGTTGGGCTCCCTGCCGCTGAAGGGCAAACTTTGAGTTTCTCGGCAAAGCAGACGGGTATATAGTGAGGGCATGCCATGAGGTATGCTAGTGACTCCAAGATTAGCCAATGGCACAAAGGGTGGCGGATTTGGGGCCGCCATGGCAACTTGGAAAAGTGCCTGAAGGTTGGTGGTGGTTGGGGCAGCGGTCTGCATGTTGGCTACTGGTGCCACATGTGGGTTGACGACCACCGGACCGGGTGCTGGTGGCGGGACGGGTGTCTGGTTGAGACCCATGAGGTTGACATAGTGCCACCCAGCGGCGATGATGTTGTTGATATGCTGCATGTAGGCAGGGTTGTTGGCGGGATTCTGGCTCGGCATGGGCAGCGGGTTGAAGGCGTTTATGATTGGCGCAGTCGGATTGAACGGAGGGTGGGCGTTGGCAATCGGCGCCTGGGCGAATGTGTTCGGAGCTGCATTCTGTGCCGGATTAAAGGCAATCGGGTGAAAGGAATTGTGTATCCCGGTGACAGGGACGGGATTCGCGGTCGCATTCTGCGCCTGAGGGAAGAAGATTGGATTTGCAGCGGCGTTTTGCCCCTGAGGGAAGAAGTTCGTGTGAGGTGCGGCATTCTGAGCCTGCGCGAACGGTTGAGATAGAGGGCCGATGTTCCGAGCGATGGCAGTCTGGTTGGCCCCATGTTGGAGGGCAGCAGTCTGAGAGGCAGCACTCAAGTTGGCGATCAGATGCAGTATGGTCTGCTGAGCAGGAGACAATTGGTTCGTACTCACCGGTGTCTGAGCCACCACGTTGAAAGCTTGCTGCAGCTGCATTCCCGCGAGGATGTGAGCGGCAGCATGAGCGCGGACATTAGCCACATTTGCTTCGTGACCGGCAATTGTCTGCTCTTCAGTGGCATGAGTGGGCCCTTGCAGTGTGACCTCTTGCTCATCAGACTCGTCCTGCGGATCGGTCTCGTCCTCGGTCTGGCCAGATCCAGATCCAGATCCGGGTGAAGGTGAATCCAGTCCAGACTCGTCAGCCTCTGGCATTCCAGGTACAGTGCCATCGTCCGGCAGGGTCAAATCGTATATCATGCGGCGGATCTCCAGCGGGAGTCTCTCAAGAGGAAAGAAGGGGTCCAAGGGGTACCCGAGTCCCAAACGACGGCGGCGTGGGCGGCTCATGAGTCTGTCGATGGCGGCGGCGGCGGAAGTCTGCTAATAAGGAGGGAATTCTTGGGGGGGCTTACCACTTGGGATGCACTTGGGATGGGCTTACCATCTTTTTTTTTTGTTTTTTCTTTCAGCTTCAGAGCAACCAGGAGATAGGGCAAGCACTGTAATGTGCTTCCCTTCTCAAGGTTGATGTCGCTGCTGAAGAGAAGGAGAAGAGGAGGAGGAGGAGGAGGAGAGGGGGAAGATATAGGTGGGCGGGCCAGTCACCAGTCACCAGGCGACGGCGACGCGAATGTTCACCTGCGGGCTGTGAGACATGGCTAGTCAGGGCTGACGTGCCACGGGGTAGAAAGTGTACCGTCAACAAGGGAAAGTGAAGCTCAACGTGCTCAAAACCAAGGCAGAAACCAGCCTAGATCTTCCGCTAGGCATTGATGCGGCAGCGGCAAGGTGCCTGGTAACACACAACACGCCACGCTCATCACCATGGATCCACCCACATGTCAAAGTACTGCTGCTGCTGCTGGTCATATAAGCAGTTGTGCATTCGAGGCATTACCTACCGCTTCGTCCTTCAGTCGTCCACAATGTCGTCGTCACTCAGCACCAGCCCTTTGACCTCTTCCTCGACATCCAGCTCGTTCAAGCGTGTCGTAGTCACCCTACTCCTCCTGCTTCTGCTAGGGCTCTTTCCAACCTCCTCATCCTCCTCCCCAGCGTCCTCGCCGAGAGTATGGCCAGCCAGCGCCTCCGTGGAAGCATGAAGCGTCTCGAAGCGTGACAATTTGGCGACGTGGTCCTGCAGCGTCAATGACGTCCGTTTCGCCTTGTGCACGAGTCGCATGTAGGGGGCTTGTTCCTGAATCATGGACACCTTGGATGCCGCGCTTGGTCTCCACGGCGACGGCGCATCTTGGTCCAGTAGATTTCCGGATTCGTCCTTCTCTCCTTGCCTGATTCGTTCAGTGAGTACCGTGCGATATTCTTCAAGGCAAAGGTCTGCCAGATCGTCGATCTCCTCCTGATCCCGCCAAAGTCGTAAGCTCCGTGGCCACGCCATTACGAATGCTCGTGATCGATTGGCTGTAGTGCCCGTGGTCTCCCGCTTGACTGGGTAGGGCAAGGAATACACAACTCCTCTGATGGCGGCGTGGAAGGCGATCTCTTCCTGTCGCATGCCTTCCAAGGCGGTTCCAGGTCCTTGACCAGGACCGAACCTCTCCAGGCTTAGCGTGTCGGCATCGGACAGTGCCATGAGGCAATTGTCCATTGCATCGATTGAGCTGGTGCCCGCCGAGGCTGCGCAAGAAAGCACAAAATTCTCATGTATTGCAGCGATGAAAGTAGACGTATCTGTAGATAGTTCCACGAGGAGTTGCTCCGGGTCATTTTCAGGCATTTTGACGCGCTGCGTCGTGCTTTCAGAGGAGAAGGTACAATCGATGCGCTTGTTGTATACAACCTTTCCCACACCATGCCAGAGATCCAGTGCAGTCTCGCGGCCGCCAACAATCTTCAGCGCTTCTCGCTCCTGCTCCGTCATGGTTCCCTCGGCCGCTTTCGTACCATTCTTACTTGCCGCCTTACCTTTCGACTTGGAGAAATTGACTTTTGCGCTCCATGCATCTTCTTCATCGCCGCGTAGACAGAGAAACTCCAATGCGGAAAGTGCCGATCTGATGTCGCCCATCTCGGCCAACTTGGCCAACACGGGTAGCCCTGGTGTTCTTCGTCGACCACTCACTCGAGACTCCTTTGTGACGGCCAAAGATAGTGCTTTGGTGAGCAAGGTCGGAGCGATGGGATTGAACTCGATCGTCGCAGTAAGAGGGTGTGAGAGGAGTGACGGCCCAAGAATACGGTGTGGCGTCATACTTTCACTGGATGAATTGGAGGAGAGAAGAGTCTCCGATAAGACTAGGAAAATGGGCGCTGCTGGTCTTGATGGGTTGTGACGGGCCGATAGATAGGCAAGCAGAGTGGATCGAAACGATTGCAGTATGGGTGATGAGCGTGTGAGACTGACCGGAAATTCTTCGATCAAGATGATATTGCGCACCTCTGTAGAATGATCTTCATCATTGGGATGAGGCGGTCTTCCTTGAATGCCGACATTTGTGTCTGTGACGAGCTCGAGGCCAGCTAAGCTGCCACCACGGAAGATGAAATCCTCAAATTGCGCAGAAGTGGAAGTTGAATTCTTGGAGGCGAAATCAACTTCTGTTGGATTCCTCCATTCTCTCACTCTAACCCCTACATCCTTAGCCAGGAGGTAGAGAGTAGTTGTCTTGCCTGCGCCAGCTGGGCCTTTAAGAACGATCAATCTCGGTCGAGCACGGGATGACAGCGACTCTTCTAAGAGAGTCCGCACGTCAGAAACTTTCTTCTTGTGTACAGCCAGCTCGGTCAGATCGACGGGACCAAATTGCTCCGTCCATGGCCTGCGATCCACAACCTTATTTGTCGAAACCTTGGAACCAAGAGAGGTTTTTCTGAATTTCTGCGAGGCAGATGCAGCAGCGAACACTGCCGGATCGAAAAGATGGGCAACGTCGTTTTGCTTCCTTTTGCGGGCAGCGAAAGCTGTCTTGGAGCCATTTAGCAGGGTGATAGCCCCGTCGTCATCGATGCCGTCGACTATGTCTTCATCTGTGATCTTGTGCTTGAGATCCGTCGTGGTTGCCGGAGTCTGGGTCACCGCTTGCTGCCGCCGTGTGGCCGCATTGAAGAAGGAAAATATAGTTCCCTTTGTCTTCCCATTCTCTTGCTTCGGTGCCGGTGCCTTGCCCTTTGTCTTCTTCTGAGGTGTTGTTCTTGGTGATGCGGGCCGTGAGGCCTTGCTCTTGCGTGAGTTGTCCTTGAGAGCTTTCAAAGGCGATTCCGGATTGCTTTTCAGCTTCTGGACTGCTGCGGCGTCATCGCTTGATTCCCAGTCGATCTCAAACTGGTCGCCTTCGTCGTCGGAGATGACAACGGTCTTGCGGCCACCACGAGACGGCGCCATTGTGTGAGAAGGAGCGAGTGGTCGGCATTGGGCGTGAGAAGAACGCCGGCGGATCCAGAGTCACAATACAAAGGCGTGGTCGGCGAGGGGCGGAAAAAGAACGACAAAGGTCAAAGGGCAACAGGTCCGGCGCGAAACATCCGATTTCCGGATTGGGAAAGAGCCGTATAGCGAAATAGTCACCTACAAGACAAGCTATATTGAATTTTCATTCAAGCAGCAATCTAGACCGCTTGGAAATACTGATCTCAATTTAAAATGACAATCACCGGCTAGATAGAATGCTATGTAATTATCCTCATCGCATAAGGCTCCTCACAGCACTTTCCATCCACACCTTGGTGTACCACCGGTGAGCGAACTCAATATGCCACGGCACCGGATCCTCCCTACTATCCGTCTCAGAATTGAAGAAGACACTCTTCAACTGGAATTCGACCTCATTGCTCCCCGGATCCTGTAGCGCGACCATCTCAAATACCCCATCCGATGCTCTAGGTTGCTGCACCCGCGGACTATCTCCGCACCGTACAATGACCGACTCGGGGGTGTGATTGATGACCTCAAAGTGATCCGTGATGAGCGTGCCGACTCTGTAATCTGCTTGTGCGAGGTCTGCGCGATCCCATAGCTGCTCCGGGGCAGTGGTGCGGTATTTGCGCTCCAGATACCGGCGCTGGAAGGCGAAGCCTATCGTGCTCCATATCCCGGCGCAGAATTTCTCGGCCAGCTTCCCCTCTGGCGTGAGATATTCGGGGTTGATGTCGGTGATTGGGACTTTTCGAACGCATACGTCTGCCATTGTGGGATTGGATTTTGGGTTCAAGCGGTTGTAGAATGTGGTGTGGAATATGTAGTCGTTGGATGGGAGTGCCATCATCTGGGATTTGCGTGTGGTCCAGGCCAGGGCGCCTGCCCCGGCTAAAGCGCCATAGCCTGTCATGGCGATGAGGCGCTTGAACAAAGCCATCGGGTCTACTCTCGAAGGTTTTAGGTGGCACGCGACACAGCGGGCAAGGTGTTTGATGTAGCTTGCCTCACGGGCAGTCAGATGATAAACAGGTTGGGGAAGCTCTGATGGAGGCGACATTCCCCGCATCACGCGAAGGGAGTACACAGTCGCACCGGTGAGTGATAGCCAGAGAACTAGACAGCTAGACAAACACAACCAATCATAATTCCTTAGATTTACATAGACATTGCTAATTCGTACAGTCGATTGCTTTCATCAGAACGTGACTCTCGTGGCGGCCAATCTGTGCATGCTTTGGCAGCCGATGAGCTCAAATAGAAGACTGTCATTATCTTCCACCTCGCTGTCAACAACGGCAAGATCGCGCCTAGTAAACAGAAACAAAACTCCTGATCTCAAAAAGGAACCCATCAATCGTCAGCCTCGGGAAAGACTACACCATACCGTCATGTCTTCATCGTTCCGTCGTGTAGATCCAGTGGCCAGGTTCATCTAATAGCATGAATCCATTCGATTACGATTGAGTCGTTGTGTTGACAAGCTCCCCATCTGACCAAGATCACGACATTGTCCGGATTCAATGTGCGAGTCGTAGTCGAATAGCTTCAGCGGCCCACTGATAAAGTGACTGGGCTCAAAGGCGGTACCAACTTCTTCAAGTCCAGCGAGGTCCTGACCAAGTAGAGGCAAAGAGAGATTGCTGGAAGATCGTGCCAATGCCATGCTGTAGTGCATGGACGACGACATGCTACTGGCGGTGCTTCTGTTGTCGCATTCGGGAAACATGGACATGGTCGGGCTCATCCTGTCCATGTGCTCGTCCCAGGGGCTGTACCCAGATGGGGTGGGGTACGAGCCTTGCCTGCTTGGGCCTCTACTACGTCGGGGACTCGTCTTTTGAGCTTCGAGAGATAGCTGAAACGCCTCCATCCAAGTGGTGTCTTCTCTGATGGCCTGTCGATCTCCAGAAGACATGTTCCAGAGGTACTGAGGCCAATAGTCCAGCGCTCTCAATGCCGGAGTTGACGCCCGTCGATTGGTCGACAGGTCTTCATCTGTGGGAGACTGGGTTCCTGCACTTGGACTGGGCACAATGCCCACCAAGATGTAATCCTTGTCTTCATCGAGAATGGTAGCATCGAGTGGGCTTGACGACGTTGCATGAACGAGCTGGTTAATGGGAAGGCGGCATTCGTTCGGGCTGTTCGGGCCGGGGCTGTCGTCCGTTTCATGACGGGAACTTAGTGTAATGGGCATGATTGTGATCTTCTGCTTAGGGATGATAGACACTAACGAGGATAGAATATTGGAGAGTATGTTGGGCAACAGAGTGAATCGACGGAAAAGAAATACAGGGGCCTGCGAATGCTAGATAAATGAGCTCGGGGAGGTGGCATCGGACCTACTGCTTCAGAAGAGGTCGGGCCAGAGTCATACCAATGGCTAGTAGCGATCCTTCGAGATGGCAGCAGTAAGAGCGCGCGCGCGCCCAGCCATGTGCTGCCTTCAGGCAGCATGAGCGGCGCCAGAGCTGCAGCTGCAGATGCGGCAACAGCTCGGGCTAGCGGAGATTCGCTGAACCAGCCTTGTGGGCGAAGATCCTGAGCGACAGAAGGGGCATTTGGAGAGGGGCATGATGCAATTCCTGGAGGACAAAATGCCGCAAACGGGCCCAGGGTGGTGGCATTAAAGCCAGGGACGATTGCAACATGTGGTCGAGTTGCAGGCTCGAGGCCATCAACGTGGCCGCTGTAACCGAACACACGTCACAAGCCGTGTGGAATCGGGATGTGTTCCCCGACGACAACGATGCATGCCAGACAAAGCTGAGCCACCTTCGGGGCTGTAACAAGGAGGGGTCCGAGGGTTGCTGTCTGTCCCGCCAGCTGCGAGGCCCGGGGCCCCGAGCTCTCGGGGGTTCTAGCGTGATTCTAGCGGCGGTCAAATTGCAGATGAATCGCAGGGATCTCTGGCCTTGCGTGGCGGCTCGTCAGCTGAACAGAGGGTCATCTGCCCTCTGCGATTTGGTTCGCTGCTTCCGTCGCTCCCCGACTCCGGCCGTAATCTGCGTCATGCAAGGATTCCAGCGGTGTTGCCTTGAAACGTGCCTTGGTGGTTCAGCTGTGGTCGTTCGCGGATCTGCATGCCTCGACTCGTCGCTGCAGCGGAGCCCGCCGAAGAACAGCACGCAGATACTGGAGTAGCTACTGTGGCTGATCGTACCTCGTGAGACAAGCTGGATGTCAGCCAACAGGCAGATCGCCAAACCTCCCCACTACTGCACCTCGTCGCTTACCCGCGGCATGTTCGCATGATGGCGTGGTTCGCATGCAAGGCATATCAGTGACTTTGGGGGCCGAACAGGCTTAGGCTTACTCAATCGTCGTCCTTATCTTGACACTTGCATTGCCCGGGGGCCGGGAGGGTGTCGACCTTCACGTGGCGTTCTCGCGACCTTCGCCCACGCTGGAGAGGTTGGCACGAGTATGGTGTTGTTCTCCGACAGCCACAGCGGCTATTCGAGGCTCGTTCAGAGATGTCGTGCTGTTCCACAAGCCAGGGCGAGATGGTGGCCTCGGCGTGTGACAGACCGATGGAGAGCCATCGCGGTCGCGGTCGACAAAGAACCGCTGTGTCGCCTCGTGTCGAGGAAAAGCAATGACTCGCATACTCTGATGTCAGCCATTGCCAAAGCATCCACGCGGGACTAGCGGCAGAGCTCACAAGCGTAAGCTGGCGGGCGCATGGGATCACTGCTCACGAATTTCGATGGAAAGTTTGGATGAATCTGCATGCGGTCGTGCCTCCATCTGCATTGACTGGGTCTTATAAATACTTTTGTGCCTCGAGCACCGGTTGCGCAATGCATGCTAAGTACCACCGAAGCCTCGATGCGCTCCTATCAAAACTTCTCGAATGTCGTACAGCCGCCACAACACAATCCCAACTGGAACTGTGTCACCTTCCGCAGCCAGTGGCAAAGGTAAGTGCACACTCAAGTTCGTATCTCTAATTTACAAGCTTGCCGTAGAACGGAACACCGCATGCCATAAGCAGCAGCCTGGCGTCGCGATCGTTTCTAGCTGATGTGTGTAATGTTATGTGACATCCTGGAATCATTTTTGGCGGGTATCTGTAGCAATGTCAGCGCAGCACGACCTCAATTCTCCATTGCACCACCACGTACGAGTCGTAGTTGACCTCAATCTCAGGGAAAAGGGCGGTCTGGTCGGGCGTCAAGCCAAAAGTGATGTTTCCGCTACTGTCTCCTGAGCTACCCCGAACCCCTCTCCAGTCCTTGATCTTGGGCATGACCACGTCGATACATTTCGCAATAAAGTGGTACATGTCCTCCCCTCTAATCTCGCACGTGAGAGAAACATACTTGCCGACCCTAAGGCCCCATTGATTGACGCTGTGTCTAGCTTTGTGGGCCTCTGGCTTTGCACCAGTGATGGCCTGGAGCGCCATGCCTGCTACGTGCAGATACGAACTGTTCTCCGTGGCCAGGCTGACCATGGAATGAACCGTCACACGCTCCAGCTGTGGTATATTACGGAACGTCATTGGCTTCTTGATGAAGCGCAACACGCTGTCGCCTCTTGGACCTCGTAATGGGCGATTCTTGTAGTATGGCGATTCGCCTTCCCATTTCCGCAGCCGTTGTGACTTTTGTGGCGATTGGAATCCTGGGGGATAATGTGAATACGAAAGTGTCATCAAATCCGAAGCAATCGTTGATTGGTAGGTCTGTTGCAGGCGAGGAAGGCTGAAAGGTCCAGGCCGAAATTCTCTAGACGCGGGATCTGATGCGGGTGGTGACTGATGAGGATGCAGAGGACCACGATTATATTTGGGAGGGCGATATTGGTACCTGTGTTTTGGTCAGAAACGACAAGTGAGTTTCGGCGAATCTGGCGAGGACTAACCTGCCAGCAGGAAGCTCCGCTTTCCGAGAGCGAGACCGCTCTAGAGGATCAAAGTCTTGGGTATTGATGCTCTCCGCATGTGACGAGAGCGAGGAAGCCGACTCGAGCTCGCTCTTCGTTTCTGTTGAAAGATACCGGACGTTGCACCGACTGGCATTGGACGACCGAGGGAGAGCCTGAGCTGTTAAGATCCTCCGAAGAGGCCTTGCTGTGCGCTCCATGGCGGATGGAATGGATTATGGCGGGCCGCGTGTAGCACTCACTTGAGGTCTTCCGAGCAGAAGTTGAGGCTTTGGGAAAAGATGAAGATGCGGGAGCTTGACGGGCGCCTTACCCAAAGAGAGCTAGCGCGGCCGTCAGTGACATTGCGACTCCGCGGCGCTTGCGATGCTGCCACCAGGTCTGGTCTGGTGCCTTCCGCCTTCCGCCTTCCGCCTTCTGTCGCACTCGCTTGCGTCGCTTGTCTTCGTCTCAGCCTTTCGCCCCCACGTGCGGCGGGCGGCTTGCACAACGCTGCCTGATCGATCTCGGTCGCCGTTCCCGCAGATTCCATCATGGTCGATTTCGCAGTCCATGTGCCCGTGATTGATGTTGCTTCATTGGTCCGGCTGCAGTATTCGATAGACAATTGCTTATACCTCTTATCATTGAATTCACCTGGCCCCTCGAATAGTGGACAATCGGTCTTTCATAACTGCCGGACCCTGTGCTACTCTGATTTCCCCGCCATTACCACGGTTCCCGACCATCAATCTTCGAATAACAACAACCACTTTGGAGACGCCGTCCCGTACCCGCAGCTTCGATTGTTCGGTCCTCTTTGTGCACCTTCTTCTCCTACGCCTACTCTAGTTCCGTTTGCATATCTTTACAAGAGTGGAAGACTCGATTCTTCGAAATTGTCGTTGCCTGGCCTTATTGCGGTAATCCAATACCTTGCAAGCTTTCACTAATTGCGCCGCGTGTATCCTCGCCCGAGCCAACGCCTGCTTAGGCAGCCAATAAAGACAACCAGAAGCGAGATATCTCAGGCGACCACTCCAAGACGGCGGGCCAACAGCGTAGCGAGCGGAGCAAGTGCTCCAGCTTGTCTCCCTCACACCGGTGGTACATGGACCGCTCGTGAGCACTATGAGCGGAGTTCATCGACTCCTGACGAGGAAGGACAAGAAGCATCCCAAGGTACGGGACGAGCTCAGATCTTACACTTGGTATTGGCGTGCTTAAGCTCATTTGCCACAGCAGGCTACCGAGGAGAAGACCGAACATGGGGACCTGGGCGCAGTCTTTGTATATGATACACAGAAGAAGAAGACGGATAAGGATGAAGAGAAAAAGGTGGGATGCTCGCATTCCCTGCGAAATATCACGTTCAATAACAGCGCTTCCAGATCAAAGCCATTCAAGCACGTCTCCAGACCTACGGCATAACGAAGATAACCGTGGCCAACATCGAGTATGCGCTGAACACAACAGCTGTAGCCAGCAATGCCGACGAGGCCTTTAAACTATGTCTGCTGCTGGAAGACACATACGAAGGTCTGCTCAAAGCCTTCGATCCCAATACGAAGCTGCTTGGAGCGGTAAATCGAGAAGGCGTCACGTGTTACCTTGATGCCTTGCTCTTCGCCATGTTTGCACGGCTGGATGGTTTCGAAGCCATGCTGTACAATTCCCTGGAGGACGCGCCCAGAAAGAAGCTGGCTGGACTTTTGCGACTCTGGGTGAATATGCTTCGTACGGGTAGACTCATCACAATCGACGTGGTAAGTCCTCCGAACGATTTGTAGCCCAGCCATGACTGACGTGAATAGACCAAGCAAGTCCAAGCTGCGCTCGCCGAATGTGGATGGGATGCCGCGAACAGCACGGAACAGCAGGATACCTCTGAAGCCTTTTCTTTCATCACCGGCCAGCTCGAATTACCTCTCCTGACGCTCAAAATGGACCTTTACCATACAGGCAAAGAAGATCCTAATGATGACCACAAGTTTGTGAACGAGCGATTGCTGGAAGTCGCTGTGCTGGAGAAGCCGAAAGAAGGACAACAGCTTATTACACTAGAGGACTGCCTGGAGCATTACTTCAACAACAGGGTAGAAGTCAAACGCCATCTCGAGCGCCAGAGAAGAATGACGCAAGAGTCGACTGAACGAGAATTGCAGGATGAAAAGGCTGGCAATTTGAGAGTCGAGACACTTGAAATCACGCCAATGTCCGAAAGCCCTACAGCAGATGTATCGCCTGCACTCCCCGCCCCTGTCTCCAGTGCAGCTATCACACCACCGGCTAATCCTCCGACGGAAAGTCCGAGGAAAGGCCCAGTCGAGAGGCTCCGGCCTTCGGTCGCTCGTGCTCGCGCAGACAGCATCTTCAGCCAACGACGAGTGAGAGCCGATGACGCTGGCAGGCTCGCAGACGAGAGTATCCCGTACGGGACCGACGAGAAGAGGAAAGGCTCTCTGGGCACGCGCACCGAAGTGCTCATGCCGGCCTGGCAATTCTTCAAACTCTTGCGTATGACCTTCCCTGATTTTGCAATTGTCGATTACGCTAATCTTTCCAAGCGTGGTATGCTGATAACATGCCTACTAGTGATGCACAGGTCGCCGCTCACTTTGCCTCCAAACGGCCAATACTTGGGATATGTCTCAAGCGCTATATGGTGACAAATGATGGAAAATGCGAGCGGATGGACACTTTTGTCGACATACCTCTCGAGATTGCTGTTCCAGACTTCGTCTCGGATGATAGCATGGGTGAGGGCAGCCCACTGGTTGGGAATTTCAAGCTGGTCCTGCAGTCTGTCGTCTGCCATCGCGGAAAGTCGTTACATTCTGGCCATTACATCGCGTTGATTCGCGGACAAGCAGCCAATGCAATCAATGGTACTGACAGGCCTAGAACCTCGTCTAGCAATCAACGTGACGATACATGGATGCTCTTCGATGATCTGGCCAGGGAACGGGTCCGCTATGTTGACATACACGCTGCCTTCAAGGACGAATGTCCGTATCTGCTGTTCTATCAGGTTCAACCCATCGACGACGACGAGCCTATGATGAGCGGACCTCCCTCATACGATGAAGCTATCAGCCGCACAAACTCGGAACCGCTCGACGCTGCTGAAAAGATTGCGCTGCCAGAATACAGTGACAGCGACGTTGTGCTTGTCGATGCATCAAACGGAACTGCGCCAAATGGCACATCCTTCACAGGAAACAAGGATGATCTGTCTGTCACAGAGCCCCCATCCCGGACCAGTTTCGACAACGATGCTGTCCGAGGCAGAAATAGCACCTCGTCCGACAGAAGGCCAAGCTTGGCATTCGAGGGGGACCGCAATAGCTTTGGATTCGTGTCATCAGGCCCAACCACACCAGCGGACGAAAGCCGACTGGACTTCTTGAAACTTCCCTCCCGACGAGGATCCCGCCAGTCGTCAGGCCGCAAAAACAAGTCCCGCCCCACTAGCGTTGGCGGGGAGTCCTCATCGCGTTTCTCGCTCAACATGTCACGATTGACGACGAGATTGAGCCGCTCGGATCTGCCTCCGCCACCGCCATCTGCCGTGGACGCTCAATTCTCGCAATCGGACTCTATGATCGCCGAGCATGATCACGAGCCCGCGGCTGTGGACACCGTGCCCGTGGTAGTGGCGAAACAGAAAGAGAAAGAGAAGCAGCCTGTGCGTGACGAAGCTCCGCATTTCAACCATGTCAGCGGACATCCCGGTGCCGCTGTTATTGGCAAGAAGGCGCGTCGGAAAGGCGAGGTGCCTGATCGCGACTGTGCGGTCATGTGATGGCTGGGTACCTCTACGCTTTAATAACACGATTAATACAGCCGCTTCAGCCTACGATAGACAGGCACGAGAGAGAAAGAAGGTCTTCATATCATTCAGCCAGGACTTGCTTTGGCACAGGAAGCCATGTTGCATTTTTACCAGTGAAGGAAGACTTGGATAGCGCAGTCTCTAGTCGAAGGCATTGCTATACCTTATACCTGAGAAGAGTAGGACTAGGGCGTTGATCATTTGGATCTGGCATTTGGGAATGGTCCCCATCGCCGCGCCCATGTTGAGGAGATGGAATGGATTCCCTGTTCTCATCCGCCAAGTTTGTTTCGAATGTGAGTGTGCTCAATAGTGCCTTTGTTGTGCCTTCTATGTGCAAGCAGCAGTGCAGCTTTCCATAGCAGCTGTATCGCTATGTCTGAAATCGACCAGTGCTATCAATTCACCGTGTCTTTCTCTACGTTTCCACCACCCCTCATAAATCACTTTCCCTTCTCTCCACCCCCTCGGTATCGCAAGCCCTCTTCCCCTTCCATAAGCAAAAAAACGGAAAAGCTAAGAATCACGCTTCCCATCCCAAGAGAGCGCCATCGCTAGACCCAAAAATCCCAAGAGCAAACATATACCCTCAGTAAGAAAAACTTCAAATATCGCTTTTTTCATTCCTTATGCAAGCAAGCGCTAAGTCGCACTGACGCCTTCTTTCACACCCTCCATCTCGACCATAGATCGTACGCGAGACAAGAACCCATTCGCCCAGGCGGGCACGTCCGCGTCCGAGGGCGCTTCTCCCCTCCGACACTTGTCTACTACTTTTGCGAGGATGATGCCCAGCAGCTCTTCTGACATGGCGACGCGGCCTGCTGCATCTGGGTAGAGAAAGGGATCGTCGTCTTTAAGGAGCGTGTCGACTGTTGGACGGGCGGAGGGGTCGCGCTGCAGGCACCGGCGTAGGGTGCCTTTTAGCTCTGGTGGGACGGGGACACCGCCTAGGCCTTCTGAGGGGAAGTTTATCACCACTGCTGGGTTCGTGATGGCCATGATACGGTGGATTTGGTTCGGGATGTGGGCGAAGGGAGCGCGGCCGTAGACCATTTGGTACAGAATGCAGCCGAGAGACCATACGTCCGAGGGCTTGCCGAGTTTCATCATACGTCCGCCAGCCGGATCTGTGCGAGGCTGACCAGGCACAGGAGCGTTGGTGTCGTTGATGGACTCCGGAGACATGTAATTCGGTGTGCCGATGTGGGTGTCGCGGTGGACGTTGACTGTATTGTCAATGTCAATTGCGTTTGCGATACCGAAATCGATCAGCTTGAGCTGACCGCCGACCACTAGGAAATTGGCTGGTTTGAGGTCTGAATGTACGATATCGTAAGCGTGGACGGCCGATACACACGAGAGCATCTCTCGCCACCACCATCGGATGAAGACCGTATCGAGTTTAGGCTCGTTAGACCCTAGAACTTGAGACAGCACGCGGTTGAGATCGCCTTCGCCCTTTTCCATCAACAGGCACAGTGTCCCGCGTGCTTCGTCCAGCTCCCAATCGTAGAGTCGGATGACTCTTTCGACATCGTCCAGCTTCTTCAAAAGGTCAATCTCACCCTTGTATCCGCGGAGAGCTGTCTCATCGCAGTCGCCAAGCTTGACTTTTTTCAATGCAAAGAGCTTGTGGTTCTCGGCCATGACGCTGTACACATCGGACGATCCTCCCTTGCCCAGTTTGCCCAGCTGAGAAAACGTCTTCCCGTTGAGAACGACGTGAGCACGCCGCTTCTTCAATTTGATTGCGGAAGCTCCAGCGGCCTTTGTGGCCATGTCGGATGTTGACATTTTAGGCGGAGGGGGCGGAGCTGGTCGTTGAGGGGTGTTTCCAGACAGAGCTCCAAGTGCTGGACGAGATGATTGCTGCTTCTGAGGCACAGGCACTGGCGTTTCCGATACTATGACCTTTGCAGAGAGCACGCCTGGCTTTGAATGACCTAGAACTTTGTATTCACTGTCATTGTTACGCTTGAAGGTTGGGGGGCATATATTCTCCTGGTCCAATGCAGCATCGTGGATGCGAGACGGAGGCACTTTGTAAGATCCTTGTGTGACTGAAGGCCGGCGCTGAGCAGGCTCTTGATGCGTTCCATTCCTAACACGCATGCCCTCGACACTATCTTTATGGACTAGCCTGTTCGTCGGTGCGTGATTGCTGGATTGAGCAGAGTCAACACGACGTGAGAGGTGTTCGTTGCTCAGCTTTCTCGATAGACTTTCGGTGCTCAATTTTCGGGATAATGGGCGCTGCGCTACCCTGATCAATGGTTGAGGGTTGTCGACACTCGCTCGACTGGATGACCTCGTCAAAGCCTGTTGTTCGACAGGTTTGTCTGCCTCCGGCCGATCGACGTCTCCGCCAATGCCACCATTTGCGTGAGCGAGGCTTTCATATTCTTCGTTTGGACTCGGTAGTTCGTCGCTCTCTCTGCGTCTGAAGCCTCTCCTCATTGGTGCACCGCGCAAGAAGGATCCAGCACCGACAGTGGCTCTCTTGACGCGAGTCGCCCCTGTAGCGATACCAGTTTCACCAGCAGTGTTTCTCGAGCGCGATGAGGCTGCCGTATTATGACGGTTGACGACGTCAGCGATCGAGGCCGCAGATCCGCTGCGATTGAAGGCCGGCCGCGGCTCATGATCCTCGTCTTCAGCCTCAGTGCTCCGTGCACTAGCGTGAGTCAAAGGCCGACTCCTAGATCTATGGTGCTCGTCCTCTGATGTGTTGCTATCTGCTCGACTGCGCCCAAGACGAAGCGATCGCGACGGCGGGCCCGGAGTTACGTATTGAGATCCCGGTGTGGTGTCCCTGCTGATTCTACCGCTGCCAATGATCCGTCTAATCGAGTCCGGACCTCGAGTAATTGAGACGATTTTCGGGGATGGATTCCTGGACTCACTTCCCACTATTGCAGTCCTGGTAAGGTGAGGTGAAGGCTTGCGCACGATTCCCCTGAGTAGCGGGGCTCGGGAAGGGGTGTTTGTATCCGTGTGCTGCTGGCTGGCGATTCTGTCTCGATTTGGTTCGACATGCTCTTGCTTAGGCGATGGGAGCTGGCTGGGCACCTCGGACGCCAAAATTGCTGCGGTATATGCGCTGATCGGGAGGGGAATCTCATCTTCGGAAGAATCGCCGACATCCATGCGCTGCATCATGGACGCATCAGCAGCAAAGCCATTAGAGTGGTGCAAGACAGAGAGTGGGGAGTTGCGTCTGATCGGCGGTCTATTCGACTTGTACACGGTCGCCATAGGGTCGAAGGCAAAGTTCTAGCCTGCCGATGTCGAGCAGTCGCGCGGTGGTTCGCGGTGGTGATATGCGTCGTAGGTCGACGACGCGTTACTCTTGCGATGCCTGTATTTAAAGAAGGTCGTGTACATGAGCTTTCCAGGCGGTGCGCGCGGAAGAGGCAAGCTCCATTGAGATGGAAGTGAGGTGCTTAGTGTTAATTATGTCGAATCCGAGATGATGCAGACAAGAAGTTGCTATACTGGTAAAAGCATGTCTGAAGGCCTGGTGACTGATTGCTGCTGGAGGAAAATGAGGCCAAAGGGCGTGATGGTGGAGGTGAGCGAATGACTGTGACAGAAGACACCACGACGAGATGAGGTTAAATGTCTGGCACCGACGGCGAACGACATGCGCAGTGGCCGCAAACCAAACGGACTGAATGCCGCGCGTGGAAGGAGCGGGTTGTCACAAAAGAGTCAAAACCCCTAGAACGCGCTAGCGTTGCTTGGGAAACAACACCAATGTCTTGGCATCCCCAGGGTCCGCGCCCCTTGCATCTGGTCCAGCAAACCAATTGACCATTGATGTATAAAAATAAAGAAATACGCACAAATGATCCCTCCGTCTACGAGCCAGCCCAGCGACCCGGCGGTCGGGTTGTCTACACATGTATATAACACAGTATTCGAAACACTGAACCTCTGTGCTTCTCAACTCAGAGCTTGGCCTTGATGGCTCCAGCCGCATCCTGAACTGCGATGCAAGCAATAATGGCAATGTCGTCAACCTTGCCACCGTGGTAGTCTTCACCAGGAAAATACCGTTGTACCTCTCGTGCAAATGGCCCGTCCCGTTTCATATCGTGGCTGGCGACTTTCGCCTCTTTCATAATAGCATATGCCAGGCGGCTCGCTATGTCTTCATCCCCAGCCTTGTCGCGGGAATGCAGCAGTGTCCGCACTTTGTCCGCATCTACGGACGAAACAGAGGTGCCTCCAGACTTCCAGTATCCTGACTTCTCCATCAGAACAGATACAATCCTCAGCACTTCCATCGCACTGAGATTGTCCCACAGACCATCAGTACCGAAGATGACCACGTCACCATGGTTCAACTCATGGTGGGTAGTGTCTGATCGTCTCGGATGGTCTTGAATTGGTGCACCGCCGCCAAATATTGCAAATTGCGCTTTCATGTGTGGCGTTAGTTTCGAGAGTTGGTAGGGTGTGTTGAAGTTGGACGTCTGCGGATCCGACTTGAATGTGACTTTACCAGGCGAGAGGACAACGAAGCCAGAGTCTCCGAGGCTGGAGCATTGTCAGTCTATCGTGCAACTCTGCGCAGTGAAAGCATCGACTCACTTCGCGACTTCCATGTAGCCACTGGGATCTGCAGTGGCCAATGAAGCTGTCGACCCACCCGCCATGATGTTCTTGTCCTCTTGCACCATATCATGACCCTTTGTCATCAGATTGAGTGGCCGCAAGTCCTCCTCTTTCTCCGGGCGTAGCGTCAATTCCGCCATGTACCGACACAGCCCATGCGCGAAGACTGCGGGATTGACTCCAGACTCTTCCCATCCACCAACGCCATCAGCCACCCCAAAGACGACATGTCTCCTGCTCTTTGCGACATGTGCCATGAAGAACGCGTCTTGTCCGGAATAGTCCTCCTTTGACACGAAGATTGGCGCATCGCGCTCCACATTCTTCTGCGTCCAGAAAGTCGATCCATGTTCTGCAGGCCTCAATTTTGCGCGCTTCGCTGATGACGAGGCCGCCATGTGGTATGAAAACGGTGGTCGACTGCCATCGCTATAAGGGCGCCTGGCGCCGTCATTGTGGTTGGTAATTGTGGGCAGGGATTGCCGAGCTGATGGGATGCTCACCAGGGCATGCTGAGGCCGGACAAGCCAGGTGCGGAGCATTGAAGGCTGAAGGGGAGGATGGCGAGAAATGCGAGGAGACGCATGTCCTTGACGGCAGGGACCAGCTATTGCGACCCAGTTAATTCCAACTTGCGAGTGATGTGATAGTGATTAAAATGAGGGCATGCTTAAGGGAAGGAGAGGCGGAGCTTTGGTTTCCCGCAATTCGGAAGTTGCCGAGACTGGCCGTGATTTCTTTTCGATGGCGATATCAGTCTACTCTCTCAGCCTCTTTATTTCGAAAACTATTCAGACTAATTTAGCACCGGTCTATCCACGCAAATTCAATCTGAGGAGTCGCGAACTTAATCGGGATTATCGCGACTGGGGCTTGACCCGTCTCCGAACATCATGGCGATGCATCCAGCTCGCCAGGCGTATGTGGAGGAGGCGGAGGATGAGGACATGACATACGACCTCAGCAATGTTCCAACAGATACAGACTATTATCTACCGGCAACACAGACAGGAGGTCCATCAGCGAAAGCGTCCGCTGTTCTGGCTGAGTTCAGCAGGAAGCGCAAGGCCGCCGCTATTGCGGTACCGACAGACGATGGCCATGTACGCACGCGGCTGCGGCAGATGGACGAGCCAATGACGCTGTTTGGAGAGCGGCCGGAAGACCGCAGAGATCGATTAAGAGCGCTTCTCTATGCCCAGCAGGAGGGTGGCGAGGAGGATGAAGCCATGCTCGATGCCGATGGTGAGGCGGAAGATGCCGACGAAGCAAATCAGGAATTCTATACCGCTGGAACTCCCGAACTCGCCGCTGCAAGAAACGCGATCGCCAAGTACTCACTACCTAGGGCGCGGCGCCGGGTCGAGTACCAGAAGCTTGAGTCAAGTATCCCTCTGAAAAGCCATGTTGACCATCGAACAACCATCAGAGACAGATTGGCAGGTTTCGAATTGTTCGGATCACAGATCGCCGGCGATAGACCTGTCGGTATGGCGCGGTTCGCGCCAGATGGGCAGATGATAGCTGCTGGCAATTGGGGTGGGTCGGTCAGGTTGCTCTCCGTCCCGAATCTGGAGGAGAAAATGGTGCTGAGGGGTCACACGTCACAAGTCAGTGGCATCGCCTGGCTGCCAGGATCATCGTCGCCTAGCTCTTCAGAGTCCGATAGTACCCTCAAGCTAGCATCTGGCGGTGGGGAAGGTAACGTGAATCTATGGTCGCTCAACCAAGACACCCCGCTCGCCACCCTGCAAGGCCACTCTGGACGTGTTTGCAGAGTCGAGTTTCACCCATCTGGACGCTATCTGGCATCTGCATCTTATGACACAACCTGGAGACTTTGGGATGTGGAGACGACTACGGAACTTTTGTTGCAGGAAGGTCACTCGAGAGAAGCATTCGCGATCTCCTTCAACACAGATGGCTCCTTGCTTGCCAGTGCAGGGCTGGATAGTGTAGCCTGTCTCTGGGACGTTCGCACTGGACGGCGGATCCTCTATCTTGAAAGCCACATCTCGCCCATCTATGCACTAGATTGGAATGTGGACGGCTACAGGATAATGACAGGGTCAGGTGACGGCTTCGCGAAATGTTGGGACATTCGAATGATGCGCGAGACGGCATCTATAGGTGCGCACAAGGGAGGCGTGACGGATCTGCGGTGGTTCAAGGGCGTGGATGGGCCGATCAGCTATGATGGAAGCTCGACTACAGGCGAATTGCAACCTAAGAAGGCCGGTACCTTTTTCGTCAGCAGTGGCTTTGACCGCAACGTCAACATCTTCTCGGCAGACGACTGGGCGCTTTGCAAAAGCTTGAGTGGGCACGGCGGTAATGTTCTCTCGACGGACGTGACCAGCGATGCACGATGGATTGTCAGCTCGGGTCACGACAGGACGGTCAAGCTCTGGGCGAGAGACGACATGGAGCCTCTTTGAGAAGTAGGCGAGAGAGGCCGGGGCTAGATGACAGTGGCGTGGACTACGATCCTAAAGAAGCATAAGGAAGTGATAGATGTAATGATACCCACGAGCGCGGCCTTTACGGCGCACCAAGCTAGCACTGCGCGATGACGCTAGAAGCTGGTACTTCCAGTCTCCAGCCAATCCCCCTCTAAGAGAATCCACTGTGACGTGGAAAGCATATTTGAATCTACTATACCAGTCAAGTACCCATGAACGGAAGTCAGTGTCGGCAGATCCCTGGCCGATCGGACAAAAACTCATCCGATTAAATGCGGCCCCAGGTCAGGAACGCCGTCTTCCAATATTTCCGACCACACCTCTTCCGTGGCGCCCAAACCCTACACTGTCCATCACTTTCAGCTTCCCCGCATCCCATATTGCTGTCCGAGGAGCCCGGGCGCCCTCTTGTAAGCGATGTGGCTAATAGCAAGCGATGCTGCAGGTGTATGCGAGGCGTTTGTCTCACCGATGACGCGTAAGTCGGGTTGTCAGTAGGTCTACTTCTCTGCAATCTCGGAAAAAGTATATCCATGCAGTACAATAATCCCGATGTCTCTTTATAGCCTTCCTAGGCTGCTTCTCTGTGCAGACGGTGTTTGGCAAAACTTCACAGATACGGCCACACTCTCGCATTCTCTCAAACAACTCATGATGCGTTATCTCTTGCCCTTTGTGTCACTAGTCAGCGCCGCTTCTGCGCTACCAGCATGCACTCCGGCATCCTTCTCGACCTTCCTAGATGCGGGCGCAACGGTGGTTGCGGCGACCCGTGTGGAGAACAATGGAACGTTCAATGTCCCGCCAGGCAATCTTGCCTATCCCACTGATCCTACTCAACTTCGATCACTGTGTGCACTGCAGATCAACGTGACATCAAGCAATTCCTCGGCGTACCAATTCGGTCTCTTTCTTCCTGATAATTGGAACGAGCGCTTCCTGGCGGTCGGCAGTGCCGGTTTCGGTGGAGGTATCAATTGGATCGACATGGCCGCTGGAGTCGGTTATGGGTTTGCTTCCATGTCCACCGACACTGGCCACAGCTCCATCATCCTCGATGGCTCGTGGGCGTTGAATCACCCCGAAACAATGATAGATTGGGGGTATCGTGCAATGCACGGATCCGTGGTGGCAGCCAAGCAGATCATAGTTGGTTATTACGGCTGTAATATCAAGTACAACTACTACAGCGGCTGCTCTACTGGTGGTAGGCAAGGCCTGAAAGACTTGGAGCTGTATCCCGAGGATTTCGACGGCGTGATTGCTGGATGCGCGGCGTGGTGGACGACTCACCTGCAGACCTGGACCGTCAAAGTCGGGAGCTATAATCTGCCTGTCAATGGCACTGGGCACATTCCGGTCCCACTGTTCTCGGTCATCGAAAGGGAGATTCTTCGTCAATGCGATCCTCAGGACGGCGTTCGCGACGGAATCATCTCAGACCCACGAAGGTGCAATATCTATTTCAATGCTCTGCTCTGTCCTGCTGACGAAACCGCCAACGCTACTGCCTTTGCCACGGCTACAGCATCCGCGCCAGGAATAGCTACATCGACTTGTCTCACCGCGCCACAAATCAAGACGCTACAGAGCATTTACACCGACTGGATAGAGACAAATCAGACCTTTGTTTTCCCGCGCCTCGAGCCTGGATCAGAAGCGCAATGGAGCCTTCTGGTCGGAGGCAACGAGCCCGCGTCTCTGGGCATTGACTATGTGCAAGACTTCCTGCTCAACGACACGACCTGGTCATACACCGACTTTGACTATAGCATCGTCGACCTAGCAGAGCGCATCAACCCATCAAATGGCACAGCCGACAACTTCGACCTCTCGGCGTTCAGGAATCGTGGCGGAAAGCTGCTCACGTACCACGGTACAGCAGACGGGCTGATCGCCACAGGGTCAAGCGTGTACTTCTACAACGCGGTCTACAAGACCATGGTCCCTCAGGGCGTGGCCGACATCAGCGACTTCTTCCGCTTCTTCCTCGTGCCGGGGATGCAGCACTGCAGCGGCACGCCGACGCTGCAGCAGGCGCCGTGGTACTTTGCCGGCCCGAACCAGGCGAGCTTGATCAATAGCAGCGTGCACTCCACGCCCGGGTTCAGTGACCCGGAACATGATATTCTGCTTGCGGTGATGGAGTGGACGGAAAGGGGCATTGCGCCGGAGAAGATTGTCGCGACGGTGTGGAATGGGACGGTCAGTGATGCGGGCGTGTTGAGGCAGAGGCCGCTGTGCGCGTATCCGCACAAGGCGTATTATATGGGTGGGAACGTGAATAAGTCTAGTAGCTGGGAGTGCGGATGTCCTTATTAGGGATTGCCAGGTGAGTACGAGCGAGCAAAAGTGTATATACGAGTCCTAGTCCAATTATCTTCCATGATGTTGTCAACTGTACAAAAGAGCGATCCTTTGTTCCCGGTTGCCCACCCCGCAGCACGTGACCATCGTTTCTATTCTCATGTCGCGCGACCACCTCCCCTCCCTCGAGCGTTTCTTCACCTTTGACCTCCGATCCTCACTCACATCCCACTCAGCGCCGAGCTCACCCCGAAACAACCATGGTCCGCCTCTTCCCTCCCTCACACACAATCCATCCACTCGAGAACTGACAACAAGCAAAAACAGGGCAAGCGCAAATCCGCAGCAAAGCCGCAAGGCCCGAAGAAGCGCGAGGGTCTCGCGACGTCGTTCCAGTGCCTGTTCTGCAACCACGAGAACGCGGTGACGGCCAAACTCGACAAAAAGTCCGGCACGGGCGAGTTGGGGTGTAAAGTGTGCGGGCAGACGTATCAGACTACTATAAACTGTACGTGAGCCTATCTCTCACCGAAGAGAAAAGAAAGGGTGGGGGGGTTGGACCAAAGAGGCTGACGGAGAGATTACAGCGCTGTCACAGCCGGTCGATGTGTACTCGGACTGGATCGATGCGTGCGATGCCGTGGCGAAAGAGGCTGCTGCCGGAGCGGGGAGGCCGGCGACTGCGGGCGCGATACGGGGTGCGGCCGCGAGGCAGAGACCTGTGCCGCCTGGGGAGAAGCGGACGGCGGAAGACGATGGGTTCATTGAGGATGACGAGGGGGATGCGGAGGGCGAGTACGGTGACGAATGAACGATGATGCGATGAGGAACGACGGGACGGCGGCGTGGATGGTGTACGACTACTGCTATTGCTGCTCTCACTGCGATACTGGGGGAGGCAACAACGCATTCACACAAACAAGGCCGGGGTGGCGGATTCATATGATATCCTTTTATTATTTTTCCATCTTCTGTCTTCTACTACATGGTGAAGAAGCGGTCGCCAAAGTCGCCCAGCCCGGGCACGATATAATTCCGCTCGTCGAGCCCAGAGTCCACAAACGCCGTCACCACCCTGAGCTTGGGGTATTTCTTCGCAAAGTTGGCAACGCCCTCGGGACTCGCAATAACGTTGAGGAAGAGGATGCGCTCCTCGGGCACGCCGCGCGACAGCAGCACTTCTACAGCCATGAGCGCGGATCCACCTGTGTCCATGTTGTCAGCAGTGTATATCTCCCATATGCAGTGCTCTCCTGTAACATACCAGTAGCCAGCATAGGATCCAACAGCAGCACCCACCGATCCTTGATATCCTCCGGCAGCTTATCGTAGAACAACCGGGGCTGACTCGTCTCCTCGTCGCGCTGGATGAGTATCTTCCCGATGCGCACGCTGCGGCAGCAATCGCGCAGCCCTTGCTCCATCGCCTCGCCGGCGCGCATGATGCTCACGCCGCAGATCTTGCCCTCGAACTTGACGCCCGCGTACGTCCTGCCGACAGGGGTCGTGATGTCCTTCGGTATGACGGGGAGGTGGTTCAGACCCTCTTCCACCAGCAGGCGGATGATGCGGTTCGAGTAGAATATGAAATCACCGCGCTTGGTTTCCTTGTCGCGGATCATGCTTTGGCGGGCAAGTCAGTCGACACGGCTCTTGTTTTGGCGGATGGGAGACTCACGTCAGGAGGGCTATTAGTTGCGGAGTCTGCGGCAGGACGTGCACATTGTCGTGGGCCACTCGCTTCGAGACAGTGGCTGTGGGCTTCTGGCTCTCGTTGCGGTAGTCCGGTCCAATGCATTGCGAGGGCGTGGGTTGACGATCGGTCATGGCTGGACGCTGAGCCATGATGGGGGCTGCCGGAGGTGGTTGCTTCCGGAGACGGTCTATTCGCTGTACAAGAGCCCAATTGGCTTGAAGGAGTGTTGCAAGAGAGCGAATGGAAGAGAAACAGACAAAGAATTGGACTATCAGCGAGAGATAGCACCACACAATCGCGAGAGGTCGAGGGGGGAGGGGCGGTATAGCGCGGTCGGGTCCGACGCTGCAGGTCAATCGAGCAGGAGGAGCTGAATGATGCTTTTTTGCGCCCGCCGCCCGCAGCCTTGCAGCCACGCCACAAATGCGGGCCGTGGTCGCGTGCCCGCCCTGACAAAGACGTCAGAAAGAGGGGACCGGGGGTGCCTAGCGGCTGACTGGCCAGGGGGCCGCCAACCGTCAATCCTCAACTCTTCGGACGGTGTTCTTTTCTCTAGAAAGTATTGTCTGCATCGCTGCCACCAACCCTACTCCGTCGATTAAGGCTATACCCGCATTTGCTCATGATCAATTTACGCTGCAAGCCATTGCACTATGACTTACGGTCTGAATCGGGTTGGTCTGAATGAATTGACCAATGACTTCAATTCGCCTTTTGCCTTTCTCCTCTTTCGGTGGTCTTGCTTCGTTGATCGTGACCCGGTATGAACGTCCTGTGGGAGATGAAGCTTGAGCCATATGGCTGGACTTGCATTCACGGCCCCTGTGACCTGCACATCTGCATCTTGATGGCGTAGGCAAACACTTATTACGCACCGGCCAAGGCTGGCTACTGAGCGTCTCGCCCTTTGCTGCAAACAGGTCATCCTCAACCTCATGCGTGCCAAGCTCCTTCGTTATCACAATAGACGCGCGACGAGACTTCAGCCGGCCCGACTGTGGCGGTACGACTCCCACTTTAGGCGGTGCCTCAAATACACCAGCAGTGCTCCATCGATTCGAAGTCAGTCCACCCATACCACTGCCACGCCCTTCCGCCAAGAGGAGCCACCACTCCATCCCATCCAGCCGCTACCCGCCCACTGCACTACCACTTCCGAAACCGTGGTGTACATAGACTGCTACAAAGGCGCCGATTTCATCATCGACGTTACCTTACCCGAGCTCTCAGCGTGCTGGGAGACAGGAGGCGTCGTCGCCGGGGGCCTGTACAGCTGCGGCAACCCGGACAGCAACGGCTTCTGTCGTGACGCCAATCAGACCGCTCTCAACCAGATCCTCGTCGACGAGCATTTACGGAACACCACTTACCCGCTGGTGTGTAGAAGCAGTGCTGCTCCGCCGGCGGTAAAGGCTGGTGGTATGTTGCTCTTGGTTGCGCTGGCGGTGGTCGTGCCGATTATTGCTTGAGGAACGAAGGGTTGTGGAGCAGCTGTCAGGGAGGCCAAAGGCTTGCATGGCGGCAGTGGATGTATCTGGTGTGAAATGTGACGAGAATTGAAAGGGGAGGATGTTCTAGATGAGAGGCCGTCCATGCATCGAGTCACGGAGCGCAATGCAAGATCACGTGACTCTTTCCTCCCATCCTACTTATTCACTGACTGAAAAGAAAGACAGTCTGTCTCAAGAATTGCAAATGTATCGCACATGTGCAAATATCATACAGAGACACTGTGATTCGCCCTACGCTCGTCATGAACACGAAAATGTCTGCCGCTTGGCGAGAGGTTCTGAATACCTTAGAATATACATATATATTGTTGCTTTTCATTATTCCAATTGCGGAGTTGGGATGAGCTCGAGCTATTTGAACTACAAAGTCTTCTCCTTCATCTCAATGCCATACTTCTCCTTCAGCTCGATCCGCAGTGGGTCAGCGATGGCTGGGCTCATTGGCGCAAGCACACCGCGCTCCTTGATGGTGCCGTCGAGCACCTTCCTGACGGCAACGGCGCACGGGACGCCGACGAGCCGAGCCATGGCCGAGTAGCCCTTGGGATCGCCGTACTCACAAAGAGTGCTTGTGCGGGTCTCCTTCTTACCGTTCTGATGCTCAATCTCAAACTTGTGCTGGAGCATGACAAAGTCGCGTTCGCCTTCTTCATACTGCATCTTCTGCTCAAGTGTGGCGCACAGGGTATCAAGTGGGGTGCCGCGGGGTTCAATCTTGTCGTCACTGAACAGGCCGAGCCACTTCAGGCCTGTGACAATACGGTCCTTCTCGCTGTTATCGGTAAACTTTGTCTTGGACGAGATAGCCCAGATGAGGTCGCTGTGGCATATTGTCAGCTTCAAGGTACGAATATAGTTGCTGAAGAATCTCACTTCTCGCTATTAGATGTCGAACCAAGTATCTTGGCGGTAGCCTCCCTCCACGTCAAGATGGGCTGGTCAATGATGGGCTTGAGGAACGGCTCCTCCTGTTCGGACAGGAAACCCATATCGACAAGGGTACGCACAAACTCTGGGAATCCTTGGTATCTCAGAGTTCCACGAATGATCGTATCCGCTTCCGGGATCATGTAACGTCCCTTGTACGGCGTAGAATCACGGTTGGGATAAGCGACGAATGCGTATCCGGGATAAACAAAGTAAGGCTTAGCAGTGCCCATGAGCTCAGGACCGGCGACATCAACAACTTGTCCGTCTTGGTAGAATCTGGCCGAATTGCGGAGGGCGAGCAAGACACCGCGGCTGCTCCACGAGAACTTGTAGCCCAGAGGATTGTTGCTGTCTTCCGGGCTCGGCAGTCCGCCACAATAGCTGAGGAAGCCTGTGATCTTGCCGCCGGCGCGATGGACTTCGTCAATGGTCTTGATGGCATACAGATGATCGATTCCCGGGTCGAGACCGATCTCGTTCATGACAGTGATGTCGGCGTCCTTGGCAGCCTGGTCCAGCTCCATCATGGCGGGAGAGACGTATGAAGTGGTGACAACATGCTTCTTTTGGGCAATGGCGGCCTTGATGACGGTGGCGTGGTGGGTGTAGGGAATGAGTGAAATGGCGAGAGAAACTTTTGCGATTTCAGCCTCGAGAGCCGCAGAGTCGGTCACATCAAGCGAGATAGGAGTGGCGAGCTTGAGGCCTTCGCAGAGCTTCTTTGCCGAGTCGAACGTCCTGCAGGCTGTGTTGAATTAGAATCATCGGTCACTAGTCCATGAATCTCAGATACACACCGACTGTGACGGCAATTCCCGCATCGTCGAGCTCCTGAGCGGTAGGCCGAGTGACGAAGCCAGCGCCGAGGAGGAGGACCTTTCTGCGAAGGGATCAGCCACGGACTGAGCATCTAACGAGAGGTGGAACATACTGTGAGCTGGTAAAGATCGGGATGATAGAGTCCATGGTTGCAAATGGCGAATTGAGTTCGTTGTAAGAGTAGTAGGAGATTGTGATGGAGTATGATTGAATTATACCTTTGCCCCACCTTGTTGAGAATTTGTTTGTGACGCAGCGCCAGCGGGGCAGACGAAGACGACGACCGATGCCGGCCGCCGCGCGTGAGGTCACCCTCCGTCACATCACGTGCCACCAGAACTTCGGCGTATCATCGGCAAATGGCGGTCTTGGCTTATTTTTTGACATCCCTCCGTAACGTGGCTTCATGCTTCATTGTCATTTGTTTCTAGCTCTTGAGCCTCTGCTTCAATAATAATGCACTGATCGGCCTCTCTACTGCTGCTGTGCAGCTGCAATCCCATTTTGAGACTCCACCTTGACCATGTCACTCAGCGATCAAATCAAGCGCACCTTCTGGGATGCGCCTCCGATCACCCGCGCCCTGGTCACTGCTTCGATCGTCCTCAGCTTCCCTGCCCATCTGCTCGGCATCCCGAGTGTGGGACACCTTATTTTCTGGCGCCCATATGTCTTTACCTACAGCCGCATTCCGCAGATATGGCGTTTAGCGACCTCATTCGTTCTCACTGGCCCGGAACCTCCACCAATTCATTTGATCCTTGACCCGCATTTCCTGTACAGGTCCAGCAAAAGCCTTGAGACCAAGTCATTACGCTTCTCTGCACCTGGCGAGTACTTCATATTCCTCTTCTTCGTGTGGAATGTCATTCTGGTACGTCTTCTCATAGTAGTGTTTCTATTTTGTCCTTTCATCCTTATCACCTCGTAATATCTGCCCGCCCAGCCCCATTTTAGCTGAAGCGGTTCCTGGAAACGAGGAAGATTGCCTCTCGCCTGCGCACGGTGTGTCGTCATTCGCAAAAGTCAAAAAGGCCGCCGTGTGGAGCGCTGGGATTATAGGTGGAGTTGTCGACAAACAAAGCTGTATCATTCTCACCCCAAAGCGGTGGATGCGGTGGATTGGCCTCCTAAATCACAATTACTTCTCTTGCTTCTGTCTTCAGTCTCAATCTTGAACTTGGACTAACTGCAGCAAAGCTTCTTGCTGGTTGGTATCTGGGCTACTTTGCCTTCATCCATCCCTTCATCATGGCAATGGCATATCTGGACAGTGTCGACAACCCTAATGCTCGCGCTGGCTTCCTCATCTTCACCGTCCCCAATCGCTACTCTCCGTGGGTCATGCTTGCACTCACTTTCGTGATGCAGAGCCCATACCACGCCATGGTCCAAGCCACTGGCATCGTCGCCGCCCACCTCTACGACTTTTTGACCCGCGTCTGGCCCGACTTTGGTGGCGGCAGGAAAATTATCAGCGCCCCGGTATTTGTACAGCGGTGGTTTGCTCCGCCACCTGGTGTCGGCACCCCGAGGTCCTACGGCACGTCTTTCCATCAGCGTCCGGCCGCTCCCGCAGCTCCTTCATCTGGCTCGTCCTGGGCAAGTGGTTTCAATCCGCTGGCTGGCACATCGTGGGGCAACAGGGGTCCTGGCCGCAGACTCGGCGGGGAATGATAACTTCCGAATAAACGTCAGAGGGTGACACAAACTCACGAATGTACTTGTATCATGAATCTCACAAAGAGTCTTCCGACTGATATTACTGTCTTGCAACGTGGTAGTATATGTGACCATGTCTGCGGGGTATATGTATTCCCGCGCTGACCTATTTCTTCATTTCCGCTCCGCCCCGCCTGCGGGGCAAGTGCTTTGCCTCATTTCCGATACGAATCCGCCCCCCAAGAGCTACTGCAGCTCTATCGAAGCAGCCTTTCGTTCCGGCCCCGGCTGACAGAGAGACCCATTCAACCCTTCCCCTTACCATTCCAATGGTAGATTATTACATGTCCAGTCGACTCCATCATACCAGACCGAACGCGTCTTTAGTCGGCGTACGTAATTCGTCCCTGATACCCAGTCCATGAATCTCCAACCCCTCGTCATCGACAGGGCTTTTAGCCGCTCCTTCTTCGTCTTCGTCTTGGTCCTCCACTTCCCAAGCGGGACTGGCCGGGCTGGAGGGCGATTCGATCTGTCCATTATACAACGAGCCTCCCGTGTCGAGACGCAGCTCCATAGACGGCGTCGGTCCCAAGGCGCGCGTGAGGCGCTCATCCAAGCTGTCGATGTTGGACACGGCCGAGTGGTTCCGTCTGTGCGTCGGGGATGCAGGGGCGCTCATGCTGGGGAAGTCGAGGTCGCGTCGCTCGACGGTCGGAGTGGAGTCGATCTTGACTTTTTCCAGGACGCCGGTCAGACTGCCGACGCTGGATGGTCTTTCGAAATCTTCGTCTTGCACATTCAGCGGCACGTCCATGCCCTGTAGGATGCACCAGTTGCGCTGCAAATACTGCTCCAGTCGGTACTGTTGGCGATCCCACGATTCGGCCACGAGACGTAATGCAGCGATGACGTCTTGTTCGCTGAGCTGTGGTAATGGTGCGGAGGCGGGGATCGTAGAGTTGGCGACGCGAGACTTGGGAGTGGATGAGGACAGCGGCGATGAGGATGCAGAGCGCGATGGACCTAGAGAGGGGAACGACGGGCTGTTCATGTTCGTACGTGAGACGTTCCGCTTCACTGATGCCAGGCCACGACGCATGCCAAATCCCGCCGCTTTCGACATCGGTGACGAAGGTGAGGTCGGGGCTAAGCTCGCTTCGTCCCGGATCTGTTTCACTTGCTTCTCTGTCTGGCGCAAAGCCATGGCACGGCCTTCATCCATCAGAGGAAGGTAGAGTAGTGTCGTGTTCTTGACCAGAGCGTTGACCAAGTCGGTGAAGGCGGATAGCGGGATCTCGTTGTTCGCGCAGTAGATTTCGCGCAACGTTTCATTCTCCTTCAGAACATCAGCAAGAACGCTGGCACCAACCAGACCCAGCTTTTGATATTCTACCCGCAGAACTTTGAGCATCTTGTTGGACTTCAAGCCGTGTAAGGCACGGTTCAGTCCTCTTCCGAATTTAGAGGTCTCAAGCCTTGACTCTTCGCCGGAAATGTTCAGTTCCTCCAGAGTGTCATTTTCGGCGAACAGTCTCTCTAATGCAGAGCTCGTTTCCTCGCTCGCATCCCCTGGCAACGATGACCTGGAGATGTCAAGATATCTGGTGCTGTGATTCTGGCGAAGAGCGTGTAGTAGATGCCGCAGGATACCTTCATCGCGATATTCCATTGCTCGTAGCGTGACTTGCGCAGGAGAATGGCCAGCAATAAAGGCAGCGCAAAGCTTGTCGTGGTCCCGGTAAATGTTATTATGGCTGATGTCCAGGTGTAGATTACGAGGCTCAGGCGTATGCGATGCCATAGCTGCCATCAGCATAGCGATATCCTGGCCTGATAGGTAGGCGTTGTCCAAAATCAATTCGTGAAGTGTGTTAGACTTCAAGCTGCGCAGATAGATGGCAAGCGCTTCAACTGTCCTTTCATTCATGCTCGCGCCACTCAGCCGCAACGCCTCGAGTCTCCATGTCAGGAGGGTGTCAGCCGTGAGTAGTGGCTCGGATCCAGACGTCCGTGAGAGATTCGACAAGTCCAATTGTCTGATGAACCCGAAAACACTGATCTGGCTGTCAAATATGTTTGGACTTAATCTGGCGAGGTTTCCGGAAAGGTCCAGAGCTTCGAGGGTGTTATCATGAGCACGTAGAGCGTCGAGTACGAGGCCCAAGCTCCTGTCGCTGAGCCCGCATCTACCCAACTCGAGGGCGCGGAAGTGACAATTCCGGTCAACAGCAGCTCCCACCAGGTAATCCAGATCCGAGTCACTCAGGGTGATACCATTAAGGGCAACCCAGTCAACGTTGGTCGTTTGATGTCTGCAGAGAGGAAATAACGCTTCTGCGATGCCGCAGCCCGCATCTTTGGCACGATACTCGTTGTCATCGAGCGTCTCCGGTGGCTTGATGCGGACGGCTTCCGTGAAATCGAGTCTTCGAAGACGCTTACTCGTACAAGCGATTGCACGAATTTCTTGTATGAGTAAGGATGCACGACTCAATTCTGCTGGCGATAATTTAAGCGGAGTCCCGCGTTTAGTACGAACACAGACATATTCCACGCCATGGTTGTCGAAGAGACCGTGTAGCGAGTCCAGACAGATGCCTGCAAATGAAATGGAGGAGAAGGACTCGTTGTAACGCAAGGCCCGTAGTACTGCGAGCAATTCAATTGGATTGTACTCTTGCCGTCGCGCATCGGCGATGGGAAGAAGATCAAAGCGAGGTGCATCCTCGCAGTCATAGTTGATGGTGTAGCGTATCTTTGCCGGATTGACATCATATGCAATGCAGTACGCAGTGAGCGTCCGCTCTAAAAAGCAATGGTCCTGATCGGACGACTCGACAGGAGCAGCGACCAATTCCTCGACCTCTGGTGGGACGTTGAACTTGTACAGCCAATGGGCGCATTCAGGACGGAGATAATGCTCGGTACTATGGATCTTCAGGGCGATATCGTGTGAAGACAGAGAGGCAAGCTGGAGCGTTTTCGGACGCTTCAGAGGTTGCCGGAACGTCAACTCTAGAGAGTCGTCCTTTGGGCTGACCCGGATGGCGCTGATGGTCAAGATACCATAGGATCCATGAGCGCTCTGACTGAGAGCAGAGGAGGAGGTGCGACCAGAGCCTTTGGCTAGTGGTATGAGATGGACCTTGTGGATGCCTATGGCGAGAAAACAGACGACAGAAATTATTTTTGCAAGGTCGTCAGTGGACGACCGACCGCCAGCTTTGTGTGAAGATCTTTGAACGACTTTGTACAATGAAAATTGAGATGGGTCATAATCTCCTTCGCGTTCTACAGTACGGGCGGCGTAATTGGCATTGTAGTGGTTGACTTGACGTTGGTCAATGGTCCTCATCCTTGAAGCCGCGGAGCGGATAGCGTTCGTCCACAAGTCCCTCTCCTCCGGCAGATTGAATTGCAAAGTCATAGCCGAGGCTTGATTGCTGTCCTCATCCAGATAGCAGACCTCGACGGCGAAGTACGGGCGCACATCTTCATGCGCGTAAACTGCGACAACTTGCCGTAAGGGGATCTTGCCGTCCTTGTCGCCGGAGGAATCCGAGCCAAGTGATTGCGCGTCCGGAGCGGAGCCCACGGATTGAGAAGAGCTATGCCGTATGGTTGGACTCCTTCCGAAAGGAGGGGGTATAGAATGAAAAGTGTCAGACGCCTTTGCCTGACTTTTGCACCGGACTATATGGGTCTCCGTAAGCACCAGGTACTCTTTCTTCTTGCGAAACATGCTTCCGCTAGTTTGCACCTCGCCGTGGCGCAGAACAGACTTGGTAGCGCTCGCAATGACTTCGACATCTGCAGTCTTGTTATGGGAT
The DNA here is from genome assembly GCA_000836255.1 of Dothideomycetidae sp. 11243. Classification (NCBI taxonomy): domain Eukaryota; kingdom Fungi; phylum Ascomycota; class Dothideomycetes; species Dothideomycetidae sp. 11243. The sequence continues at coordinate 63,045 of DF938594.1, read as the reverse complement.
CCAGCGGAGGTATCATCGGCATCATTTGACCGAAGTGAGCGCAGAGACCCGAACACGGAGGACGGGCGATGCATGTTCGTCCGAAGGCCGATGGACGGCCGCCTAGCCTTACTAGGCGACGCTTGAAAGGCTTGGGCACTGTGCTCCGGTGTCTCATCGCTGATGACTTCAAAAGCAGCAGACGGGGCGCCGTCAGATGGAGCGGTTACCCTTCTCTTCCTCAGCCTGTGGTGGCCATCCGGCCCATGTTTCTCGTCTTTCGAAGGTGGGTGGATCTGAGTGAGAGAGGTCAGGGCAAACAGGCTCTTGCGCTTTGATTTGGAGTTGCCATCGCGGCTGCCGGAATGAGGCATGGTCAACCCGGCGCGAGCCTGCCAAGCGAGTGTGGAGGGTAGCCAGCAGCCAGACGGATGACACTATATGAAGATCGGCCAAAGTGGCATTTGTGAAGACTGAAGAGAACGAAGCTCCTGCGGCGGTTCGGAAACCATACGAGCGGCGCAATTGAAATAGTGGTGTCAAAAGCTGGACATGAGTAGTGGTGCCGGTCGAAGGTGATTGACTGTGGAATATTAGTGTCGGGTAGATGACGAGCAAAGACAGCGCAGGTCTTCTAAAGAACAAAGCTCGCCGCGAATCTCCTCCGGGTCTCTGCGGCGCAATTGTGGAACAGCAATGAAAGGAGAAGCACTGGGCTCCAGGATGATCGTGTGGGCGTGTACAAGCCGAAATCGCAATGGTAGCAGCAGCGGGCAGACGGAGCAGGTGGAAGATGAAACGGGAGTTACGCAGTCCAAGACCAGCTGAAGGAGAGGCAGTATTGGCTGGGCGGTTGGCAAAAGAGGGTGGCCGTTGTGCGGGTGCGAGGTTGGCGGACTGGTGGGCTGGTGGGATGAAAAGAGACAGGCAGAATAATAATGGCAGAATAGATGGCAGATTTGATCACTGGAATAATGTCTAGAGTCGTTCCGGGCAGATGAAAGTGGCAGGGCAGGGCTGCGGCGAGAATGTCCTGGTCCGCATTAAGCATCAAGCAGCAGATCCACGCATAAACAGGGCCACAGCTGATCGGCCCACTCATGCCCACTAATGCCCACCTTTTTACCTGATCATCATGGAAAAGACATTCATACACGCGGCGGCTGGGGGGCGGGCCGGCGGCGGCGGCTAAGGATGACCATACGGTGCAACCGACTTGCCAGACATCCGGGCCTCGTTCGTCATTTCGTCCGTTTGATGGCCCCCAATTCCTCAGTCGTTTGCGGGAGAGCGCGGGCGCATGGGCTTGTGATTGGCCCGACGGGCAAATCGTTGACGACCCTTTTTGGTAAACTGCCGCCCATTCGAGCCATGTGCCAAGGCAGCCGCACACCCTGGAGTCAAGCATCCAGAGTAGCGACAGCAAGAGAGATTGACTTAAGGCCTCTCCATCAGCTACGTGCATATAGCATGAGAGTTGGATACATGATGGCTCCCACTCTCGTACTTGTGTCATTCATGTTGTCAACGTAGGGGCACTATTTGCATGAGCTATTCATCCGTGAATCAAGGAATCATTGTCCGTTGAATTGGTTGCGGGGAGCGGCTCGTCCACCATCGTCGGCCCCGGCCCGCGCATCCGAAGATGAGCGCATGTCCAAAAGTTTTTATGGGCACGCGTCAGGCTTGCATGGAGCAGACCTAGCGAGTCTCGCCTCTCTACGAGGCGAAGCTCATCCAGACCAATGCAAAACACGCCTTTCACTCCGCAACAGATGCGTCTCTCGTCGATATGCTTTCAATGTCAGCAAAGTCTCGCTTCCAACCGCAATGTCCGGAATGGTCACCTTCGGCAGAGTCCCAATCATGCCCGACTGTATTTCTCCGGCCATAAAGCTCCAGCATCACGATTCTCGAGACCATATGCTCGCAGAGCGCTGGTGATTGCTCATGCTTCGCGCCTGTACAAACCTGTTTCGGCCGCGCCCCTCGCCGCCCCCACGGTGCAGCGTTGCGCTCTGTTCCATTCTTCGCCTTCCCGGCATCACAATCCTCCCACGAACTCACAAGATCTTGTCCAGAGACTCACGTCCGGACCGGGGCGGTCATCCAAATCTAAGCCAGATGGCCAAGTAAAGAAGTCTGGCCAGACCGCAGGAGGAAATGTGCCGCAGATTCTGTCCAATGCAAAGGTAACTAATCTCAATGGACTCGATCGCAAGCGAGGCATCTCCGGATGGATAACAGGCTTCGTGAAGACCATACGAACATCGGCTGAGCAACAGCAACAACTCTCTCGTTCTTCGGACAAGAAAATCGACGACCGTCATGGGAAAGAGACAGCTCAAGGGTCTAAATCGACCAGCAAAGAAATAGCAAATGAAGCGGGAAAAGTCTCGAGTTCGGCAGTTCAAGAAGCAAAGGCTGATACAGCATCGTCAAAGGAAGAAGAGATTCGTCCGAAGCGCAAGCCTTCTCACAAAGAGCGGAAGGCAGCTATTGCAGAAGAGCGAAGAAAGAAGCGTGCTGAAGAGCGCGCTCACCGAAAAGCCCACAGCGTCGAGCGCAAGGCTGCTCGAGAATCGAAACGGGCTGCCCGAAACGCTTCAGAGACAAAAGTAACAGACGTGGAATCTGTCGCCGCTTCTCCAGGAGATGCCTCCAAGATCGATGCTGTTCCAGCTAAAAAGGCCCGTAAAGTGAAAAAGACAGTCAAGACCATGAAAAGCCGGACAAAGAAAACCGAAGACGAAAAGCCCGAGGTCGAGGAAGTCGCTGGCACAACTCTCTATCCCAAGGAGGTGCCTTTCACCGGTAGGTCGTTTCGATCGAATGTGTATGTGTTGAGCTGTGCTAACATTCAAAGCTCTTCCTGTCGAACAGCCTCCAGTACCTAGACTTGCGCACAATCTTGACCGCGTTCTGTTCAAGTAAGTGTGATTTGGTAGCGACCACGAAAGAGCCTTCCTGACATAAGCTAGCCACGGTGTCTACAACCTGCGGGATCGGTATTCTGGAGTGTACAACTTCGATCCATATCTCGAAAATGTCATGCCGGCCACGGAATTCAACTTCGATGCCATAGCAGAGTACAAGACTTCTTCCGAAGATGGATTCCTGTCACAGATGGCCGCAAAGCATGAATTGAAATATGTCGGGTCGACATCAAGCATGACGTCTATGCTCACACATTTCCATTACCTCATCTCACACTGGCGGGAGCTTGATCTGTCCATGCTTTCACGAGGATTTACCATCTCCGAAACTCGAAATTGGAGGAACTTCACCGAAATCTATCGCGCCCCACAAGCGATCTTCTTGCGGTATAAGAACGGAACGTATGCCATCGATGCGGACAAGGAATTTTCGACCCCCAATGTATTAATGGCACTTGGGCAGTCACTCGAGAAGCTGCTCACTTTGCCCACTGATGTGTTTGAACGATTCCGGAAGAGCGACCCGAGAGGTGTCCCGAAAGAAGAACGGGACGCTCCTCAGTCGTACCACTACTCGAAGCAAGGGAAAATCCTCATGCGATCTCAATTGGATGCTCATGATCCTCGCCTGCCAGGATCCGGTGTTTTTGATCTCAAGACTCGAGCAGTGCTTCCCATCCGTATGAGTGCGCGGGAATACGAGGACATGACCGGCTACCAGATCCTCTCGGAAAATGGCTTATATGAGAGTTACGAACGCGAGTTCTACGACATGTTCCGCTCGACCTTTCTCAAATACTCCCTCCAGGTACGAATGGGACGAATGGAAGGCATATTCATCGCGTACCACAACATCGAGGAAATTTTTGGCTTCCAGTTCATGAACGTGAGCGACATGGACAAAGTGCTCCATGGCCAGGAGGACCCTTGTCTTGGAGATCAGGAGTTTCGCGCCAGTCTGCATATTGTTCACGATATTCTAGACCAAGCGACCGCGGAATTTCCAGAGAAGTCCATCAGGTTGCATTTCGACACTCGCGCAGGTGTCGTCCCGATGATGTACATCTTCGCCGAGCCGATGGAAGAGGAGGAGATCGACAGGATTCAAAACAGCACCAAGGACGCCGTTCGAGCGTTTGAAAGAGAGCTCCGTGGCAAGCCCGAGGCTGAAGATAACTCCACTTCTTCTTCAGCATCGGATGCGCAGTCGACGTCAGTCCCGAGCGCGGATGAAGAAAGTAAGGACAGACCGCTACTCGCTTGGACTCTGAACGTCTCGTCGCAGGTCAACGGAGTTCGAGTACCACGACCACATCGCCTCCGTCCAGAAGACAAATGGGAGCTCAAATACGAGTTGAGCCGCATAGCCAAACCGGAAAAGGCCCGGTCCTTCTACAACATGACCAAAGCCCGCCGGAAATCGGTGCTGGACTGGGGGTCCAGCGAATCATCCACCAACAAGGACACAGCGGGCGCTTCTTCGACGACTGCAGACGTGACGAAGCAGATGGACGGCGTCTCCCTCGCGGACGCGATGAAGGGCTCCGACTCCGCTTCGGGCAAGCCCGCCACGAAGAAGAAGCGGTCTCTGCCGCGCTTCTACATCGACCTCCTCCGTAGACTGGCACATCGTGGCCGCGCTATTCGTGAGGAACGATTACGTGCCGCCGAGGGCGCGGAAAAGATCGTCGTCGGCCTTGATGGGCAGGGCCACACGCCTACCGGGACACCTAGCTGGGCTGCGAAGGAGGAGCAAGGGCCAGAGAAGTGAGCTGCAATGTCTGTCGCTGCTCCTTGCGTTGGAGCGGGTTGTATATGTATCTGTACGTGTATGTGTGTATATATGTACTATATCCAGCAGAAAATTTATCAAAATACGGTCCTCGCAAATAAGAGGACTGCATTCTCTTCTCCATCCGGCTCAGAAACGATTATGGCACATGCACGACCGAATAGTGCAAATTGAAAAGTCGCATTGGTGTTCAAAGCCCACTTCTACACTTCGGACTATATATATATGGGCATGACCAAAAGAAAGTGGAGACGCCAAATTCTTTCTTTTCGACGCCGCCGTCACAGGGATGAATAAAAATTGAAGGAACAAGACAGATCCCCTTTTCTATGATACACATGCCCTTTTTCTTCCCTCATGTCTCTCATTTGTGCTCCCAATGTTTCTCCGCATCCTACTGGACCTCTTCTGGTCGGGAAAGTCTAGAATCCACCGTCGACTTGGCCATCAGCAACAGCGAGACGCTGCTGGATCGTCTTGGCTTTTTTGCTTATCCGTTTCTTCTTCACTGGCGGTCCGCTTTCGTCCAGTGTTATCGGCGTCGCCGCGCCCGACGGCTTATTGGACTGATCGTCGTCGAATTTGCCTTCGCCTGTGGGGATCAAATAGTCAGCAAAGTGAAACGTCAATGTAGAGCCAGGGAGAATGCTCACCTTCATGATACATGTCGTCCATGCTTATTTCCTTCTTGCGGCCGCCCGCTTGCTTGTCCCTCTTGCGCTTCTTGGTCGGATCGCGTGCCTCTTGCTCCGCCATCTCGGCTTCCTTCTTTTCAATGGCGGCTGCTTGATCGTCGTCTGCCAACCATAACGCAATATCCTTCGTGCGATTATCCCTGCTGCGAGCGTTGAAATCGACCACACGATCGCCTCCCGCCGGAGCGCCGCCGCTGATGACGACCCGTTGCACTTCTTCCTTTTGCAGGGCGCGCTTACGAATGCGCTCTTCGATAGTGCCGCGAGTGATCAATCTGTACACTGTCACTTGTCTAGTCTGACCCAGACGATGCGCACGGTCCATAGCTTGGCTGTCGATGGTCGGATTCCAATCACTGTCATAGAAGATAACCGTATCGGCCGCTGTCAAGTTGATACCGAGCCCACCGGCACGAGTGGACAGTAGGAAGACGAAGATCTCGTTCGACGACTGGAATGCGGCAACCGTGTCTCGGCGATCTTCCAACTTCGTAGATCCGTCGAGGCGGCAGTACTTGTAATTCCTGTATGTCAGGTACTCTTCCATTAGGTCAATCATACGCGTCATCTGGAAGTAGAGCAAGACTCTGTGACCTCCAGCCTTGAGCTGCTTCAAAAGCTCATCGAGCTTTGCGAGTTTGCCACAGTCACTGACGAAGCGTCTCATTGAAGGCACTTGTATTCTTGTGTAGCGCTGCTTTTCAGAATCCGGACGAGGTAACATATCCGTTACTGGGTAATGTGACGGTGGGACGTTTGATCGCAAAAGCTCGAGCTCAGTCTCCATCGAGATGGGATATAGTGCGCGTCGGAATGGAACATTGAAGAACGCACTGTCCTTCTCGAGCAGAGACTCCTGGCTTGGGCAGATTAAGTCAATGGGCGGGGCTGACACCTTCGGAATGTAGCACTTCTCGATAACATCATATCCAGTCCTTTCTGAGGCGAAGCGAGAGATGTTGAAGAGATTCTGTAGATGACTTTCCTCAGTGACCTCTGACAATGGTCGCCGGGTGTGAGGCTTGACGATGTCGAGCATCTTGTGTGCATGACTGAAAGGTTTTTCCGAATCAGTGCCTTCGTCGAGAACCTCCAGGATGGGCTTCTGTGCACTGCGAAGCGCCATGCACCTGTCTGTAAGCGAGCTTTTGGACAACTTCGCCAATTCGCCAGGTGAGCTGTCAACGAATCGGAGCCAAGAGAACGCCTCGGCGTTTCTCGAACTATTTCGAATATGTTCAGGATCATAGATGCTCAAAAGGTGGCGGACGTTGCGGTTTTGCCAGCCAGCGCGGAGGTTATCTGGCCCTGCAAGATCAAGTCGTCCATCGCCCGATATCAGTCTCTTGGGAATCCAATACTCGATGGCACTTTTGACAGAATAGGCGACATTGATCTGGAAGCCTTCTCGCATAAAGGACGCCGTTTCTGCCCAGGTAGACATGGACAACGGAGACGTGATATCGGCTCGCTCGAAAAGATCGGGGTGATTGCAGACTTTCCGGAATTGCATAACCAAATTCATCAACGTTGCCGTGTCTTGATCGTCGCCTACAGCTGCCCTCTCGATCAGATCCATAAAGCTGATCTTGTTCCGCAGACTGGTGTAATAAGCTCGTTGACGATAAGTCAAATCGCAGAAGACGTCTTCCTCGACCTTGTCGCCAAGTTCTTTCTGCACGTGCTTCTTCACACGCCGTAGCATGAAAGGTTTCAGGATCATATGTAGACGTTTCAGTTGATCTTCGTTGAGCTTCGTATTGCTTTGGGCGTGGCTTTCGATATCCTTGGAGAACCAGTCGCTGAACTCGTCGTGCGAATCGAACAAGCTTGGCATGATGAAATGGAGCAGCGCCCACAATTCTTGCATGTTGTTCTGAATTGGTGTGCCGGTCAGGAGCAATCGATTTCGGCAATGGAAGCCGAGCAGAGCTTTCCAGCGAGAACTTTGCGATGATTTGATCGCTTGTGCCTCATCCAAAATCATGTACTGCCATTTGATCTTCTGGAAATAAGGAGTATCCAGCACGACGAGCTGATATGACGTGACCAGCACGTGGAACGATGACTCCCGGGTGTAGGTGATATGTTTGCGGTCCCAAAACTTACGTAGCACTTTTCGATCCTTCGCATTGCCCCAATACGGAAGCACCTTCAAGTTAGGTACGAACTTTGCAATTTCTTGTTGCCAATTGTGGAGTGTGGAAGCCGGCGCAATAACCAGGAAGGGACCCCAGATATTGTGCACCTCGGCCAGGTATGACATGACGGAAATGGATTGCACCGTTTTGCCCAAGCCCATCTCATCGGCGAGGATACCATTGATGCCTTGCTCATACAAATTGACAAGCCAGTTGAGACCTTTGAGTTGATACTCCTTGAGTTGACATGTGAGCATCTTCGGCTGTGCCACATCCATATTTTGCAGACTTGTCGGGTTTTGGAAATTCATCTCGCCATCGTCAAATTGAGATTGGAGCTGCCCATCTGTGTTGAAAGCACGAGCTCGGTCCTGTGCTTCTTTGATCGCATTCTGGGCATTTGCCATGGCTGCAGCTTGCAGAGCGGATTCATCTTCGGCGTCGAAATCCAAATCCTCAAAGTTTGTGACCTTCGTTGCGAGGTTGGCATTGCTTTCGGGAAGTGAGATTGTATGAGCACTAGAAGCTCCGTTCGTGACCGTCTGTTTCGAGAGAGTAACATCGTCGGTGGATCGTTCAAGCTCATCAGTCTTGACCTTTTTGCCTATGAAATGAGAGTAGAGCTCGGTCTGAGAGATCAAGAAATTCAACTTCCTCTTTTGGCGGGCGGCTTCACGATCAGCTTCCGCCTTGCGTGCATTCTCCAGTTCTTGCCTCTCGGCAAGCTTGCGTTGGTCACGCTCGTCACGTTCGTTGCGCTTCCAAAATGACAGCATTTCCCTCATGCTCCGCTTGGCTCTTGCTTGGACGTCTTTCATGCTCTTGTTCGTTCGGAGTTGCCATCGGCGAGCTTCTTTAGCAGCCAACTGGGCAGTCTTTCTAAGGTTGGACTGCTTCGTGTCGAGAGAACCATTTCGTATGCGGTAGACTTTGTTGACATGGTTCTTGGCCAAGTCTTTCCAGATCTGCTCGTAGATTTGGTTGTAACCCTTTGACGTATAAGGTACGACCTCAACTGCAGCAGCCTTGGGGGTGTCCTTTGCTTCAGCCTTTGTGGCTTTAGGCTCTTCTTTCGGCGCCAGGGCCGGTGGTTCGTCGCCTCGATCCAAGTAAGCCTGGCCCGCTGCTGCACTCTCCTTCTCTGCAAGCTTCTGTTCTTTGCTCTTCCGCGGGCGAGTACCCTTCCCGCCCCTACGAGGTTTGATCGCCTCGGCAGGTACCTCTTCCTTGATTGGACTGGCCTTACTGTCCTCGCCCTCTGCGCCAGATTCATCACGAAGGTCTTTGGTCGGGACCTTACCCTGGAGAAGATCTTCCGTGTTCTTTATTTTCTTGCCCGCCTTTTGCACGTCCTTCAACACCTTGACGCGTTCTTCTTCGTCCTCGAGATGTTGTAGTCGTTCCATTGCTTCATCACGCTTCGCGGTCTCGTTTTGGAGAGTGCGTTCCCGGCGACGCTTTCGCTGCATGTCTTTCTTTCGCTCCTTCTCCATTTCAATGTCTTTGTTCTTCACTTCTTCTTCAGCATCGCCTTCATGCGCAATCACAAACAGCTCTTTCGCGGAATCCGCAGCGGCAGCAAAGGCTTCTTGATACTTGTTCAAGGTGTATTTTCTTCGTCGCTAGTGGCAAATTAGTCCCAGCTTCAGGAGCGCTTTACTTTACATGGCTGTGATGACATACCTTTCGACGCAAGGCCTCCTTGAATTCGATCTCCAAGGCTCTTTTCCTAGATCGTTGTCGCCATTCCTCTTGTGGTGCTTCGAAACCGGGCATCTCGACATCACTGAGATCCTTGGCTTCAATGTCTGCAAAAGCTGCCTCAGTCCCGCGTACTGTCAAGTCGGGAGGCCCGGTGGCTGGCGGCAGCGGATACGGTGGGGTAGCAGCTTGCGACGACTGACGAGATCTGCCATTAGTCTCTGCCTCCGGCTTGGGCGGCTTTGGGCTTGCTCGTGATATAGGCTTTTCGGCCTGTCTGATCAGAGGGCTTACAACAGACTTGACCAGAGGTGGCTGAGAGACTTCAGGCGTGCGAGCGTCAATTATGTGCACAGGAGGAGGTGGTGAAGACGCGACGACTACTGGTGCTGTTTCTGGGACTGGTTGTGGCGCGGACTCATTGTCAGCTAGCAGGTTGGACATGGACATGGGATTTGAGATCCTCGGTGGTGGCTGTTCCTGCGGTGTCAGTGATATGAAGACTTGTCCGTGCAAACATTCACCTACGTTGGGCGGCTTAGCAGCCACGGCCGGCGACGTCGTCGTCAAAGGCATTCCACTTGAGTAGGAGTTGTCGATAGGATTTGGAGGGGGCGGATGGTGATAGGTGTTGTTGCCAGCCCCATTTGAGAGTGTGCTGTATGGAAGACCTCCATTGACATCTGAACGGCGGTCCACATTGGATATCCCATGGAGCTGGTGGCGCGACTGAGGATGGTCAGTACTTCACGCTAGACGTGGACTTCTTAGAGCTGCGCTTACCTGTACAGGCGACCGTGATGAGGCATGCGGGTGGGCCGGCATGGGTGGTCCTTGTCGTGCATCCATCGTCGGATCATAGTATCCGCTGGTCGATCTTCCGTGAGCTGTCGAGGCTAGTGGTAGTGCAGCACGGTTCATCGATGGTGAGGCGGGCTGGCTTCTGTTGGTCTGTGGTGAAGCATGTCCGAGTGGTGGGAGAGGCTGCCGTCCCGGCGGCACCCCATATGGCTGCAGGTGTGATGAAGGTTGCGGCGGCGAGTTGTTGGTATGTGGCGGATAGTGGCCTGAGCCTGGCTCGCCTGTCTGCCTCTGCGCGGGATACATTGTGGTCAAGGAGGCCGTAGCCGAGTCCTCCAGCTCTTTTCTCCCGCGATCGAGCCTTGACTTGGATGATGGTGTCGTGGACTATCTCGTCTCGCAGGACATGGCTTTTCGCTGTATCGAGAGCGGCAATTCTTCTGCTGTATGGTACACTGGGCGCCGCTTTAATGCGATGCGAGGCGATGAATGCCCTTCAAGATGCACGCGCGAGTTCTGAAGCTGAATAGGCGGTTGTCGCTGTAGAGGTTTCCGAATCGCTGCAGCGCAGACCGATACTGCGCCGGATCGGCGGCGGTCGTGTATCAGGGCGGATGGGTGCGATGCTAGCAGCACGGCGAAAGGGATGGCGACGGTGATGGCGACGGCGATGGCGATGGCGACGAGATGGAAGTGCAGGTCGGTGGCAAGGATGGCGAGGTGGTGGGGATCAATGGGCCTCAGGTTTGTGGGCTGCGTTCTCACGCACACGCGCACACGATTGCGGACGGGGGATGGATGAGGGCGGCCGGCTGGAGTCGTTAGGCACAGGCTGCAAATGCGTCCCCTGCCCCAAACTCAACTCAGACAGTCATTTTTGCGCGGACGAGCTATATACAGAAATATAAATCGGCGACTGGTCGAGCGGGTCAGTTTTTTTGCATCGGCTCGGGACAATAATTGCATCAAGTTGGCTGCCTGCTCTCTCCATTATTCTCCTCATCCTTTTCTGCTGCCATTCGTTGCGCAAGGACGGCGTGGCCAGGGCGGCGGGCGAGCAAATCTGGCGCCGATGATTGATCCGCGTTGCAAGCTCCAGGTCTCTTTCGCTGTTCTCTCGGTGCCTGCGGGAGGCGGGAGGCGGGTGGGTGCCGCGCCGCCGAGTCGTCAGTGTTCAGTGTTCAGTTTGGGCACCACTTCCGCGCCTTGCCTCTTTCGGCAAATTGGGGATTTTTTTCGACTTCTCTCCGCACGAGTTTCGCAGCCGCCGTCTTTTACAATTCGCCAGTCCTACGATCTTCCGACCACGACTCCAGACATGGCTGCCGTGTACAAGTCCCTCTCCAAGGGCAAGAGAAAGGCCGACGATGCCGCGGCGCTTGATGGTCCCAAGAACAAGCAGAGAGTGCTTATGCTTTCGTCGAGAGGTGTGACATACAGGTTAGCTTCATCTCGGATGCGTCTGGTCATGGCCAGAAGCTAAATTTGAACCAGACATCGACATCTCATGAACGACATCCACTCGATGTTGCCTCATAGTCGCAAAGACGCCAAATTAGACACGAAGTCGAAACTGTACCAGCTCAACGAGTTGGCCGATCTATACAATTGCAACAATGTCTTCTTCTTCGAGGCGCGCAAAGGCCAGGACTTATATCTGTGGATGAGTAAAGCGCCAAACGGTCCGACCGTAAAGATGCACCTCCAGAATCTACATACAACCGAAGAGCTGCACTTCACTGGCAACTGCCTGAAAGGCTCGCGCCCTATTCTCTCTTTCGACGCTACATTCGACTCGCAACCTCATCTCAAGGTTATGAAGGAGCTGTTCACGCACATTTTCGGAGTCCCGCCGGGCGCCCGCAAGTCAAAGCCCTTCGTGGACCATGTCATGAACTTTACGATCGCCGGCGGCAAGATTTGGGTGCGATGTTATCAGATTAATGAAACGGAGGCCGGCAAGCAGACTACAATCCCCGAAGCCAACGGATCTGTGGATGTGGAAGAGGCAACAACTAAGAAGGGCCGTGGAGTCGAGACGAAACTGGGGTTGGTAGAAATCGGTCCTCGTTTTGTGCTCACACCTATTGTCATTCAAGAGTCGAGTTTCGGCGGTCCCATCATATACGAGAACAAGGAATTCGTTTCGCCAAACCAGATCCGGCGCGAAGTCAGAATGGCAAAAGCCGGCCGATACAATCGTCGCACCGAAGCAGGGACTGATAGGAAGGTCAGAAAAGGTGATTTGGGGCTCGTGTCGGAGGGTGGCGTCAAGCGGCCGCGAGACGAGTTGGACGACCGGGAGCTGTTTGCTTGATACACGGCGGCACCTTGACAGCCTTACGTATTGAAGTTAAGATTGCCAGGGGCTCACGATCCGGACGGTCAGAGACGGCGTTACGCTCGAGCAGCCTGTGGTGCTGAGGCCTTGCATGGCTCATTACGACTTAGCCGCGGGACGCAACGCGGTTCTAGCTTCGATCGTGTGGGGGCAGCCGCTGTCTGCATATCTCCCTCTCCAAAATGCGCGGCGTGGCAGGCATGCAAATCAGCAAGACGGCGGAGGATTGCATTGCCACAATAGAATAATGATTCGTGTACCCAAGCTTTTGTTTGCTGCACTTGCTTCAGAGAGCCCTTTATTCTAGGCAAGCAGACTGTCTCGGAAGGTCACAAAGACTTGGAAAAGTCATGCAAATATATGCGTCATGACGATCTCATTTCCTACTCAACTGTGTCTAGTTGGTGTCTGTCCTACTCGCCATTCATATTCATTTAGTGTCATGTCGTGCGCCCGTTGATACAAGCAATGTCCTTTTCCCGAATGCCCCTCAAAAAGTCAGATATAGCTCCCCGTGTTCCAGCGCGCCAGCACTTTCCTGCATCCTGCAGATCTGGTGCACAATTGTTTGTCTCCCATAAGACAGCTCAGCCACTTCTTCCACGGGTTTACTCAGGAGCCAGATCTCTGTGGCGCGAGGTAACGGCTTTAGCGAACAGCGACCGCCTAGGCATCGACTGCTTGTTGATCTGCTTCTGCTTGAAGTCGGAGAGCTTCTTGCTGGCGGGGCTCATGATAGCGTCCGAAGGCGAGACATAGGTCTGCTTGTACGAACTGTGACCAAAGGTTAGTCTCCCCATGTATCTCTACTCGTGTCCGGAGGATGGTCCCGCTTACCTTTCCACGTCTTTCACGAAATTTTGTTGACCCTGCGGCGCTGTTGGGGCAGAGTCTGTCGTCGCTGTGCTCGCTGACTTATTTTCAATCGTCTTGTCTGTGGTGCTTCGGCTGGTGGGATCGGCTTGGGCGTTGACGTCGCGGTCGCGAAGGATCTGTGTAGACATTTTCGAATTTCAGTGGTGTGTATGCGATATGCAAGTGATTCTGAGTATGTATGCGAGGCTGCGGAAATATTGAGTTTGGTATGCTGGAATGGTGATGCCGAATGAGTGAATGGCCTTCTATGGCGTGGGTAGAGGATCAAGTAAACAGCACCGGGTTGCTCGGGAGACACATCTGGCTTGGCAAAATCTCATTCCCAGGTCTGATGCGCACCCATTCTAGTCCTCAATCTCGGTCCCACACTCGTCTGTGTCTGCTTGCTGGAGCTGCTTGCCTTTTACAGCGGCTCATGTGTGACAGAGTCTCCATGACAGCTGCACTGCACTATCCTTGTGAACATGCAGCTGAATATCTGCACCCAGACGATCGTGGAATCTCGCTACTGCAAACCTCATTGTAAATCGCTGCCGCGACAGGAAGAGCTGCAGCTAAGAATAAATCTTTCAGCCTTCAATTCCCGGGTTTGGTAAATGTACAGCCAGTCGAGCTACCCCCCTGTCAGATGGTGCCGGCGCTACCGCATCTCAAAATTGTCATGCTGTTGCTGCTCCTGCCGCTCCTTCTTGTTTTAAAAGATCATCTTGCGAGACATTGGTCAGATCCCGCACGGAGAAACGCATCTGGCCTGAGCCTTGTGAGTGTTGAGTTCCCTTCGATACCACCAGCACTTGGCAGTACGCGGCATTCATTGTGCCGCCTTGTCAGCAATGGTTGCGATCCGCTCTGATCCGTTGGGACCACAACAATATCGGCCATACCGCGTGGCAAACACCATCTCGTTCTGACTAGCAACGTATAAGTCCGTCGTGGCGCATGTATACGAGTACCTCCGGCCGCTTTGAGAACCTCGCTTTGTACGGCAAATGTTCGCGGCCTTTCATCCATCCATAACCGAGCCGTCGGAAGAGCGACTGCAAGGGCATGATCCGACGCTCCAGATGATCCGCGGGCGGCCCGGAACCCAACGCTAGTTATGCAGGCAACTCCACCATCCCATGTGAGCATGCAGCCTTCAGTCGCCCTCCATAGCCCTCGGTTGCCGTCGACTATTTCTTGCTCTGCTCATTACCGCATTCCCTCCCGCGATCTGTACCCGTCAGACGGAGTAAGTTTGAGATGTTCGTGATGTTAGAGCAATGGCGAATCAGATATCGAGTCAATCCGAGGTCGACGACAATGAGGGGTCCTTTTGAAGCAGAGTTGTCACGACCAATGTATTTACATTGCATGATGTTGGACTGGAAGGACGCCCTCCAGGGCGATATGCACAAGTCTCATGACAATGCTTTACCAGGGCTTTGCTCGCACATTATTTCCGATCCCCCGCAATATTCATGCGAACAATCTAAGCGATGCATTGTGATAGTGCAACTCTGCTCAGTCGAGCATGCTCGGGCTTGCGACGCGAAGGTCGTACCTTGTCAACCCCGCTTTCGGAATATACGCAAAGCATGTCAGCTCTTGCAACCCAAGGAGAATGAGGGAGCTCCTCCCATGCAAGATTCCAGTCAGCAGTGCAGGTGATAGACAAGCCTCGTGGATCCAGGTGCCAGGTCCTGGATCTCGGATTAAGCATCTTGATAGTCGATGAGGGTTCGAGGTCGTCAGACTCTGATACGCCCTCGGGAGGGCGAAAGCTGCGCCTCCAAGGCACAGTAGCAAGCTCGCATAAGCACTGCAGCCTTCCGCGTCTCAATTCCTGATGGAAATGACAATCAGATTCATGACGTGTGCCATGTTGGTCAACAATCAGAAGCAGGGATCTTGAATTCTGAAATCGTGACATGGTTGCAGTTCCCATTGATTTACTTGCCAAAGCTTCGACGACCACGCTATCCGGGCCCGAACGTGAATGCACAAACCTGCGACTTGAGGAGCGGGGACGCTATGCCTGGCCCGTTTCGATGACAGTCCTGACGGCAGAAAGTCGCAGACTGCGGGGACCAGCGATAAGCGCTGCTAGCGGGCTCTAGAGGCGTGCGCTGGCGCTGATGGTGATGATCATCCTGATGCTGGTGCTGATGGTGGACGTTGAGCGCTCGAGCACTTCGCCTCTGGACTACGAGCGACCCACCGCGAAGCGTTAAGGTTATGCTCCACGCTTTTCAACGGTCTCAGCCGGACTAGACACTCGAGTGTGGCACCACGCGCTTCCGAAGCATGAGGCATCGAAGGAAGAACATACCAGCAGCGCCACCAGCGTACAGAACAGAGCGTGCAAGCCACGACGAAGCTGAACATCAATCAGTGGAGATGCTCCTGCTTCGACCCCCGGCCTATTTGATATCCACATGGACCAATAGGCAGGGGGAAGAAGCCCGAATCTTGACAGGTGCGCGACATCATGCGCCTTCAGACCCGACGATCGGGGCGGGATGATCTGGTTGGAAGGATTCGAGATCCTCCCTTATTTCGCTCGCGGGACAGATCTGACCAGGCCGTTGTCTTGCGGCGAGTGGGGGCAGAGACTTTGGAGTACTTGAGTACTTTGGCACTTGGCGAGGTCCAGCAAAGACTTATCTTGCGTCGACCCGCCGACGCCGCGGCAGACGGTCCGCGCGGCCCTCGTCCTACGGGGGGATGATTATACCAGAAATGGACACGCGCTTGGAGTTGCGCTATGCACGCGCAAGAGATGCAGTGGTCCAGCCGGGCTCGGCTCTACGTTCCGCCCCAGCACCGAGGACCTCCGCTGGACGACGGCACCGTGACACGCGAGTGTGATAGACTCACGCTGAGTGCCTTGCTCTGGCCCTGTGGTTGATCTCATCAAATTCGCTTCCACCCCTTGTCACCCGCTGCCATCTGACACGAATCTGCTGCCGTCTCCACGCGCACGTCCGCCGTCGCCTTCACCCCCCGGTCACAGAGTCGCAATGCACCGTCACGCCAGCTCGGCCATCCCCCTGGCTGGTGTCATGAGCCGGGGCTGGATTCGGCTGTCTGACAGACTCGGCCGTGGACAGCGCAACGCAACCAGCAGCAATGAGACAGCAGGCACACATAAGCTGTCGTCATGGTGAATGATTCGGTACAAGACACGGCCCGCTCACGGCCGACAGCCAACATGACTCTTTGGGCGGTATGGACAACAACTGGGGGAGACATATCGGGAGGGAGATGCCCGCACTAAGCTATGGGACGCCGCCCTAAGCAGTAACTAGAGCAGCGGCAGTGGACAGGTGGGCGGGGGCCACAAGACTGGATCCTGGTCAATGGGAAGCAGACATGTGGGCGGCGCGAGGCGAATCGAGAGGATCTGCGCGGGAAGGCTTGCGACGGCGGCGGCGGCGGCCAAGACAGCAGCTACTGGGCTAATGCTGCCCGCGACAGCCCCTCCTGTCCGTCTTCGTCCATGCTCTTCCTGCTCTTCCTGCTCTTCCCCGACCAATAGCAGCGCGCGCGCGATGAAGCTTTTGCGGCCTGCTCGATCTCGTGCAGCGGCAAGCCGGCTGTCTCATTCTCGATTCGTCTCGTTGTCGTTGCACTCGCGCTAGCTCGCACTTCTGCCGCAGCGCCGTTGCTCGCCGCCTCCGCGAGGCCAGGCAGGCAGACAGACAGGCAGGCAGGCAGGCAGGCAGGCAGGCAGGCAGTCAGTCGAGCCCCGCCTCTCACCTGCCTGTACCCAACTCGTACACCAAACCCCCAACACCATACAACCCAATCCGAGCCGACCCAACTGCGACACACCCCCGCCCAGCCACCATCGCGCGTCCGCACTGGCATTGGATTGGCAGGGCTTCTGTGCTGGCTGTCACATCGAGTGCTATTTTTCCACCGCAGTGGGTCGCCGCCGCCCTCCAACACGGTGGATCCCTGCCTATGTCATCCCTGGCACTCTTGCCGCCTCTTCGCCTCCACCCGTGCTAGCTCCATCTGCTCATGCTCATGCTCATGCTCATGCTCATGCTCAGGCTTAGGCTCCAGTCCTTCCCCCGGTCTGTACTACCCGCATACACAGGCGTTCCGCTGGCGACAGAGGACCTGCTGCTGCTGTTGCCGCTGTCCACCAGCCTCCAATTGGCTTCATCCGGCTCAATCCCCCTCTTCTCGCCAGCTCTTGCTCTTCTCGCCCTCGCTCTCAAATCGATTCTTGCTCTGCTTTGACTTTGGTCCCTGCGCTGGCTCTGACTTCTCCGGCTGCACCTGTGGCCATCGTTCTGGTTCTGGCTTTAGCTCTGGCTCAAGCTCTGGCTCAAGCTCGTCCGCAGCTCCTTCTGCACCTAGTCCCCAGCCCCATCGCCCGCCGGATCTCTCGCTTCTCTCGCCCGTGAGGAAGCTTGCCCTAGCCGTCGCATAGGTGTGTGCTGGTATATCGCACCCGCAGCGCCCACTCGCATGCTCGCTCGCCCGTCGCATCGCACATCGTCCGCCAGCCCGCTGCGCCTCTGCGCGCATTCAGCACTATCCATACCCTTCTCGTCCTGCCTATCCCAATCCGACCAGGACCGTGGGAGTGTCTTTCCCCTCTAGTCTCCAGGCCCCATTTCCGCTTGCATCCCGCTCCTCACCATCTCGCGCGAACCACCCGACCTTTAACACCTCACCCCCCCTTGCTCTATTCTACCGGTCCTTTTTTCTTTTATATCGACTTCGCTCCTCGAGGTCTCGAGTCGGCCCCCATTACAGCTTCACCGTACTTCCGACGTCGTTTCGGCTGCCATATAAATCGAAGCCCGTACACCCTTGCTGTTGCTTCCCCACCATGTTGGAAGTAATGGCCCAGCAACCCGCTGCCGGATTGCTGCAGCATCCGCATGGACACGTCCATGGACATGGATTAGGGCCATCACGGGCGGGTCTGGGGATTGAAAACAACAGCATGGACGCCTATCTGTCCTACATGCACTTCAAGGCCCCCGACTCATACTCATTTGCTCTACGTGGTCCCGTCACCAAACCGCACACGTCCGGCACTGTTCCATCAGCGATGCTGCCTCCGGATTCTGGCATGTACCAGTTGCCCCACCCGCCTTCCCATGCCACACCGGTGCTCTCACATCCGCCAAACACAATGGCCGAACAGTTGCCTCCCACGCCAATGCACACTGGTCAGCTCAGCGTAGATACGGATATTGCTGCTCACTACCCAGACATGCCAATGCAATACCAAGACACTGTACACTCTGCCGCCATGGACCGCATGCTCATGGATCCGCCCCCTTGGTCGGAGTCGATGCCACATCCTGCCATGAATGGTAATTTCGCTGGGCTACGCCGAGAGAGCATGCCGTGCTTAAGGACGAATCATCCTTCGCTGTCATATGATCCCTGCTCCGCTCCTTACATCAAGGCTGAGGAAGAGTCGCACAGCACGCCGCAATCCGCATACGGGACAGGTAGTTTTTCATCCCAGGCCGACGGACTGAGCGTTCGCGGTTCCGAGGATGGCGAGCTTGTATCTCCAACCGAGATCGACCATCTCATGAGAGTGGTCCAGAGCAAGTCGTCGGATCACTCCACCAAAATCCTCAAGGTAATAATATAACTGGCCGTGCTTCGTACCTTCGCTCATCAACGAACAGGGAAACTCCAGGTCGGAAAGTGCAAGTCCTCCAAGATCCAAGAAACGATATCAGTGCTCCATGGAAGGCTGCCACAAGGTTTTCTACCAAAAAACCCACCTCGATATTCACACGAGGGCTCACACGGGCGTGAAACCCTTCGTCTGCAAGGAACCTTCATGTGGTCAGCGATTTTCTCAGCTCGGCAACCTCAAGACCCACGAGCGCAGGCATACGGGCGAGAAGCCGTACAAGTGCGACGTTTGCGGTAAACCTTTTGCCCAACGCGGCAACGTCAACGCCCATAAGATTGTCCACTCGGATGCGAAACCTTTCACATGCAGGTTGGATAATTGCAACAAGCACTTCACCCAGCTGGGCAATCTCAAGAGCCACCAGAATAAATTCCATGCTGATACCATCCGCAATTTGAAGCAATTGTTCATCAACGTGTCGCCAAACAACAATCCTTCGCAATGGGAGCGGGAGATGTGGAGCTACTTTACCGACTTGTACAAGAATTGCAACAAAGGCATCAAGGGCCGTGGCAAAGACCGACGCATCTCTCTGACGGGCGGGATTAAGCATGAAGATGATGGATTCCTCCGTCGCGACAGTTGCGTCAGCACCGCCAGCAACATGAGTAACATGAGCAGCAACGCCGGCATCGAGTCTTCGCCAGTAGCACCCTTTTATCCTACCGGCTCCGAGCACACCAGCATGGAACAGGCAGCGGACGGCATGGTTGCAATGTCGCAAATGCAACCGGGTGCTCAGAATCCGTTCGGCATGCACTTTGGCGCCATGAACAATGCGCATTTCTACTGATTCACAACATGCTCTCTCTTTTCGGGTCCGGGCACCACAGACCCATTTCCGCATCTTTGAGACGCTTTCACGACTCCTTTTGGCACGATACGATAAAGCATGAAAATATTCGCGTCCGACTTGGAGTCGGCCCTTTCTACTTCTTTTCGCAAGGCGTCAATCGCATCGCTCGGTCCCGGACCCGTGGCAGGCCTACCACGGCGTAGCGACTATTCGCCGCCTCTCATCCGAGCCATCATCATCATCGAGTTACTGGCTTCTATTCCCGCATTCTCGTCACAATTGCTTTCTTGTCTATCGTCAGCATCTACCAAAACACATATCTATCAGGAGGAAAATTCATTGGGATTTGACATCTAAGGGGCCCACGTCTACAATCACTGTAGTTCGGGGCAAGGGGGGAAAAACAGGGCATGGAAATTCTTCAAGGTCGGCGCTGACCCGCCCTCACGGCAGAGAGGGAGGGAGGGAAGTGCAAAGGGCATACACCCAGGACGCGTGGGCGGATTTTGCTATTGATGGTGATTCTTTCATCGCCTTTTTCGGAATCCTTTTGTTGCACGTTCGATAGCTGGAGGAAACGGAAACCCCGTCGAGACTGCAGCGGCGATACTGTTCTGAGGCCTGCTTATACAACCGGATCCCAAAATGGCGAAAGGGGGGGAGAGGAAAAAGTTACTAGATAGAGCGGCAGGCATGAATCAATCAAAGTAAAGCATTTACACTACTAGACTTTTGTTTGTGGAAAAAAGAGGTTGAATTTGAAATGCTGCTGCTGTGTTTGAAAGAAATGACTTTCGCTCTCATCTACCTTCTTCGCTTTCTTTGTCTGTGAACGTCCAAATGTTCAAACGTCCAGCACTGAGTCAAGCAGGTCATCGAACGGACACTTAGCGTGCTCATTTCCTGCACTAGTCGTCTGGCTCTTGACGATCCAGGCTACTCGAAGCCAATTCTCGAGTCCTTCCACGTCCAAGAGTAGATGTAATCTGCCTTTCACCTAAGCGCCTGCCACTTTCGGTTTCCACCAGAAACCTTTGCCCCACGCCTTCGCCCATCCATACCCTCGGGTTTTGACATGATCAGCTTCCTAGGCGCGATATTCAGAGTACCTGTAACAGTCAGTCAAGTGGCCCGTGGTGAGAGCGATATGAGGACACATACCGCCAGATTCTGGCACGCATATCGCCACTGCCAGTAGCAAAAAGACCGCCTCTCGCTGGGCTGGGAGCCACCGAGATAACACTGTTCTTGTGGCCCTGAAGCATTAGCTGGGCGTCTCCCGATGCAGGGTCCCAGAATTGCACTCCGCGGTCCTTGCTACCGGACATCACCCAGCGTCCGTCGGGTGAAAGTGCGACACTAAGCACAAAGTCCTTATGGCCCTCGAAAGTGCGGATGCACTTGCCACCTTTAGGTACTTGATCGGCTCCATTACGCATGCCGCCATAGTGCGATGGAGGCTGGAGCTCCCACATGCGAATGGTCCTGTCGAGTGATCCGGATACGAGTTCGCGGCTTCCAGGGGAGAACGCGACTGAGTAGACACTGTCTTTGTGTCCAGGGTTTCCGCCAGAATCTTCGAGACGCTCCAACAAATTTCCGGTCTGGATATCCCAGACGCGTACACTTTTGTCGAGCGATCCGGCGGCCAAGAAGCGGTTGTCCCCGGAAATTGCGACAGTGGTGACACCGTCTTCGATGGATAATTTGAGCATGCATTGAGTGTTCTGAATGTCCCAGAGACGCACAGTGCGGTCGCCAGATCCAGAGGCAATATACCGCCCATCTGAAGAATAGTCAAGAGAGTAAATGTCCTGCTCGTGGCCCGAGAATTTGTGTCGTACAGCGCGGGCAGAAATCTCCCAGATCTAATTGCAAAGTCAGCTTAGCAAGGAATTGTGAGCATCGATGTCGACTGACCCTGATGATCTTGTCCTCGGCACCAGTAGCCAAGTGATAGCCATCAGGGCTGAAGCATACGCTGCGAATGTAGAGATCACTGCCGTCCATTGTTCTATCATTGTCTTGCAGGTGTTGAATTTGTTGTCCGGTTTCGACATCAAAGATCTGGGCTGAGCGATTGCAACCCGTGGCAACGAAGCGGCCATCGCGGCTGAATCGAACGCAGCAAACGACGCTAGAATGCGGCAGATTGTGCACCAATTCGACATCAAGCGTGCGCTGCACACGGGGGTTGAATACCGCATACCAGTCCTCGCCTTCGCGTTTCAGTTGAGGCGGCAGCAGCTCCAAAGGAAGGTCGCACAGCTGATTACCGACGTCGGGAATCTGGCTGTTGTAAGGCACAATGGCTTGCTGCTGTTGTTGCGGCTGCTGCTGATGCGCCGGGGGCGGAGTAGGATGAGGCACTGTAGGGGAATTAAAATTAGGGTTTGCACTTCCTAGCTGTGGCGTAGCAGGTCCGCCATGACTTGCTCCGAGGAGGGCTGCTCTTGGCTTACCAGGACCGGGTGACGCCGTGGGTTGAGGTGGCTGAGGCGGATACCCTAGACCGTGGTTAGCAGCTGACTGCGATGTCAGAGATGCACACTTCTCACCATTGACGCCGGGCGCGGGTTGGCCGTATCCACCAAAGGGAGCGTGTTGAGGTGGGCCAGGGGCTGGATTCAGGCCTGGCGGTCCCTGCTGAAGGTGTGCTGGCAGCCCTTGACCCTGAGGTGGCTGTTCTTGAGGTGGTGGAGCAAGACCAGGGCCACCTTGAGCGGCATTGCCTGCCATGATGCCTTGGAATAGGTTGGCAGGACCGTGGCCGATGGAGGGAGGGGGAGGTTGATTTGGACCATGAGATGATGCGCTGGGTCCCCCCCGGGCCTCGAGCTCTCTTCGCAAACGAGCAATATCCTCCTCATATCTGCAAAGAATCAGGAATTGCCATTGTTACGATTGAGCATGATATAGACCAACTTTTGCTTCATATTAATGTGCGACTGTTCAATCTGGAAAATTTTCCCTCTTATGAGATCCATTTCTTGTAGTTGGGCGGCGACTGCGTGGCGTCAGATGATATTCAGTGAAAGGTTTGTTGCAACAGCAAGACTTACTTTGGTGCTCGTAATCATTGTTGCGACCACCTTGGGCATCGAATTCGGCGCGGATCTGCTCCAGGAGGTCCTGCAGTCGCGAAGTCGGCGCCGGACCCGGCATACCGCGGTGTGCGTTATACATGATGGATGAGATTGAGGCAAGCCGCCTCTAGGCTTGTGGACTCTTGTCTTGAGACGCGACGATGAGACTGTAGCAGCTCTCTCCGCGCAGTTGGCGTCTTGCGCAAGGCAACAGCACTACTTGGCGGTGGCCCGGACACGCCTTGACCGATGACTGGGCGACAATGGCGAGTCGTGACGAAGCGCGATGGCGCGAGACGCAAACAATGCGATGGCGTTAGTGATGGAGATGATGTGGGATGGACGCGGACGAAGAGATGATAGACGACGCGAGCGGCAGAGTTGGGGGCAGGTGGAGCTGCGTGTGGCAGAAGACGGAAGTGTGGTCCGGCCCGACGCCTGGCGATGAGTGGATCAGCCGGCGTGAACAATAACGCAGTGATGGAAGAATGGAAGTGGAAGGGCGAACGAACGGTCGGAGCGGAGCTTGGTGAAGCAGAGCAGCTCACAGCAGCTCAGCGCAGCGGGTGTAACGTGCGAGCGCTGCAACGGGGGCGCCGGCAGCGGTTTTGGCACCGCGTATGAGCACCGAGGCAGGGCGCTGGGGACAGGCGAGCAGCCGATTGCAGATCCGCAGCAAGAAGGGGCGCTGGAGCGCAATGCGTTTTGTATTGAACAACGCAGTTGAGGGAGGTGTTGCGAGGAAAAGGAAGGCGCTGCAGGGTTGAGGGATTGGTCCGGAGATGGAGACGGAGAATCGAAGAACGAGACTAGACGCCAGAAGACCATCAAAGCAGGAGGAGCATCGGCAGCAGTCAGGCAGGGATGCGACAGCGACAGCGACAAAGACAGCCCAGAGTTGGTAAGCGCAGCGGCGGGCCAGGTGCAAAAAGCGTAAAGCAGATCATCTGCGGATGAAGAAGGCACGCGCAGTCGGGGGGCCTTGGCGGCAACACCTGGACCTGCACTGGCGCGTGCAGACACGGGGTTCCGGATTTGAAAGGGCAAAAGAGGGCAGAAAAAGGCAGAAGGCATCAAGCGAGGAGCGGATCGCGGGAGGGGCGGCAGCGGCGGCGGCACAGGCATGGAACCGGCGCCAGGTGGGGTACACGGGGGCTGTGGAGAAGTTTGGGTCGGTGTGTGCGCGCCTTAGCCACGAGAATCATGCACGGGAGGAGCCGAGCAGCCATACGCCACGGGAATATATGACAATTCCGTCTGTCAAATTCCCTCCCTCTTTGCGCGCGGCCCGATTGTACGCGGGTTGACAACATGACTGGCAGAATCCTGGTTTCAGGCCTGCAGTCCGCATCGCAAAGAGCGTCTCATCTCCCTCCGTCTCTGATTAATGCTTTACATACACTCTCTTGCTGGCCATAAGGCAGACATGCCGATTGCCGGAGGCATTCAGGGCTGAGATTCCCCCGGGCCGGCGACCTGTTCCTATTCTCGCGCATCTTAGCTATGGCTTTGCCTTGCGCACACATAGTAATCACAGGGACCCAATCGTTCTTCATAGCCGGGCTACCCGAGATAATTGCGACGATCGTGGCCGTCGAGGCTCTGACGAGTCGTTGCATGGCTGTGAGCCTCAACGGGGTGGTGGACCGTGGCTCGTGTCAACGGCGGGGAAGGGCAGAGCGAGGAGTCGTTGCACCGCCAGGCCCGCTAGATCCGCCGAGCGAAAACCGCAATCCCATCTTGAACGCCGTTGCGATATGATCAGCACACGCACCCCGTCGTGCCGGGTGGGTCCAACGATAATTCTCGGCGAGAACGTGTCCTCGAGAGGCGAAGGGTCGTGCAAAGTTGTTGGAAGTATTGCACCATGTGCATGTAGCTGGTGCGAGGGTTGTGGATCCTCACGGCGTCACACCACTTGGACCATATTGCGCATGTGCAAGCTTATGCGGGAGTTATTCCTCAAGCACAGCACGAATGTCATTGGTGTGACCACTGTCACATCTGTCGTGTGCTAAATCTTACCGCAGGTGACAAGTCGGGACGTGAGAGCACAAGGCATCAGTGAGCCCAATGCAAGCGGACTTATCTCCGAAGCTTAATGCATTACATATCATAAATATTATGCGAGGGCAATGGTCATACAAACTTTAACGAAATACAAACTCATTATTCAATAATCAACAGAATACTGCAAGGTGCGGTCTAATGCTCCGCAACGGTAGGAAGGACAGACAGTCAAATTTATGGGAATCGCTGAAAAATTGGAGCGACGCAAGAAGCGCGCTGCTGGTCCATGCCAAGCATCCCGAGTCTGGTCTAAACTTCAGGAAACATCTACCCACTCCAACTTATACAAACTCATCTATACACACTCGTCCACACTTCAAGCCCAGCGAATCGACTTGCCGATGTGATAATTCATACCGTGCGGCTCCCAGCTTGCTTACTACCACAATGACGACCATAACACGGCTCGCGGGCATGGCTGACGTGCCAGACCCAAACGAGGACATTGAGCAACAAACCAGTCACAGCATCACCGCCCGGCCTTCACGCGCATCTCTCCCGCCCTCGCGCCGGCCCTCCCACCGCTCCTTGAACAGCGCCGTATCACGTACCTCACTCAGCCAGACCACCGCCGCGGACGCGCCTCCGCTTCCCAATACATACACGCCCGGCACGACAGCAACCGGCACAAGCGCGGCATGGACGACACAGCCCCCCTCGCTCCTCCCCTACAGCCCAGGCGGCACCGCGACCGCCACCAGCGGACCTTCTCCATCGCTGCCCGGCGACGCGGACGAAGACGACATCGAATGGGGCCCCTCACACCCATGCTTCCCACATCCGAACCCGCACGTCGCGCTCGCCAGCCCGCTCTACGCCGCCACCCGCGTAGTGCGCATACAACGCGACTGGCTAGCCGCGGGCGATACCTACCCCGCGCTCGCGAACTTGTACCCAGAGATCCTGGCCGATTGGCTCGACGAGGCCGAGTTCCGCACCCTGATACAGGCGCTGAATGAGCGGTTGAAGAACGCGTTCCGGCCCAATACCACGCGTGCGGTGGTCGATGCCGTGCTGGGCGTCGCGACAGGGTTCTTGTGGGATGATTTCGGCGCTACGGGGGCTAAGGGCGCGGTCAAGGGATTGGAAACGTTCATGGATGGTTGGAATGCGGAGCGCGAGAAGCAGGGGAATCCTGTGCGGTTGATACCGCTGCGCAGGACGGGATTCATGAATCTTGACATTCAAATACCAGATCCAGGAATCGACTTTGTCGAGGGCGAGGAGTAGCCCGGGGAGACAACATATGTTTGGCATGGACGGTCACGAATAAGCACAACGAGATACCCATTTGCGTTTGGAAAATGTAAGAATTTGCATTGTTACACATAGTCTATCCTCGAGATGTCCCATCTCTCTTTCCCATGACCACCAACTTGGTACAAACCCTGTACGAGGGTCTTTAAGTTCACGACGATTAGTCGTGTTTTGATTCCGTCGCCCGCCATACTCTCCGCTGCGGATCCTTCTTACTTCCTCAACTTGTGCGCTGGCTTCTTCGCAAAGGTTATGGTGTTCCTGGGCTTACGATGGCGCTTCTTCTCAATTCGTGCAGATTTGGCCTCCTTCTTCCTCTTGTCCTCCTTGCGGCTCGTCGTCTTTTTGTCGGCATCTTTCCCGTCGACATCCATGGCGGCGTCTACGTGACCGGGTAGTGTCAGTGAGATATTCATTCAGCGGTAGCAATAGTCGTTGTCATTGTGCATGCAGTAGTGCAAAGTGCTTTGCCGTTAACGTCTCATCCGTGGCCGTTGCGGGTGGCCGGGTCGAATTCGAGGACCAGATTACCGAGATCGTCAAAGTGGGTGATGTCTGCGGCGACACCTAAAAGGTGGAAAAAGAACGACTCGTCGGGATGCACGTCCTCGTCTTCGTCGGAGGACGCAACAGGGACTGCGTGTGTGGCGGGTGGAGTGGGCGGAGGGGTGAGAGGCAGATGACAGGTCTTGGCGGCAAACATGGCCCGGGGGATGGGAATGGAAAGAGAAGAGCGTGACGCACCCTGTGTGTCTCCGCTGTTCTCCTTCGATTCCTGAACAGGTTCTGCAGCTTCTGTGTGGATTCCTGTGAGTGACTGATGCAAGTACTCTTGCAAGCATGTATTCTCACTTGACTCTTTCTCGGTGTCCATGGGGGTGGTGCTGGCAATGGCGGCCAGCTTCTCGGACAGCCGCTTGGTGCGGGCGTCCTCTGCGGGCCCGAAGACTCGAGATTTGAGCCGGGCGCGATTGGTCTTCTTGACACTCGACCGCGCGCTCTTGGCCATGATGTGCGAGGGAATTGGGGAATCAAGGATAGAGTAGAAGGATATGAGAGCGAGAAAAAATTATTCGAGGTTGTTTGCGCGAGAGGAAAGCGGTGTGGAAGAGCTGTACAGCAGAAGTAGCAGTGAATAGTGGAAGAAGTGGGAGAGCGCAGGGTCCCGGAAAAGCCAGAGCGGGCACGGCACGACAGAAAATGGCTGCAGGGCTCAAGAGACGAGAGGCAGCTGGGCAAACAAAGATGGCCCCGAACCGAACACGCGCAGCGGCGGCGGGAGCGGCAGCGGCAGCCTCTTTCTCTCACTTGCTCGCGCTCTCTCTCTCTCTCTCTTCTAGGCTCCTCCGTCCCTCCTACAGTGGCCCTCTTCTGCAGCCTTTCTCTCACAGCCAACCGTCGCCGACCAGAAGTAGAGTGGGTGCTTGTGCTTGTGGCTGTCTTCCGTTTCCTGTGCCCGCTCCTGACAGGAAGAGTCATGATCGCAGTCGGATTATTACTCACACCATCTGAGCCCAGCCGATGCCACGAGTCCATGTCCATCACAGCCACAAACACGCCATGTGACGCCAGCAGAGGCATGTTGGCCCTTCTCTCTGCGAGCGAGCGAGACCCGCGTCTCCAATTGTCGTGCAATAATCTCGGTCGCTTCGTCTCGACCCCAAATCCCAGATTGCCAGATTCCCAATTCGGTTTCCCCATCATCCCTAGCTCGACGCAGAGTGAAGCCACTCTAACGGCCCTGTCATTCTCGATCGGTCTCCACTCAATATTCGGTTTGAAACCCTCTTGCCCCAGTCGCAAGAGAATCGTAGCGTGACGAAGCTAATCGCATGCCTTCTGTCACCTGATAGTGTGCAGTCTGCGAACCCCTTGCCCATCTATCCCATCGGCATGAAGCATTTGTGCTTCATGTTCATGGGGTGATTCATCATGCCCGCCTGAAGCTTGCATCTTCTTCTGTGTTACTTCACCACTTAGCTGGTTGCAACATCCAAAAGTTTCCGCTCATTGCTGACTGTGCCCTTCATACGCTTTTGATTCTCGAGAGCAGGCTTTGCGAACAGTCTAGCATTTTGTGCTGAATCCTTTGACCTCATGTCCGTGAGTACGGTTCTAAGAGATTCAAAGAGAGAATTGCGAGGGCCTTCGGTGAATGCCGCATCCACAAACGAGCAAATATATACTGTGTCTGCACTGCCTTGAATTTGTATCATAGAGAGATCGATAGGGCGACTCGACGACCTGCCAAGCCGTGAACCCTGCGTGGCGAGGATGCGGCAAAGCGGCGTCACGATATCGATTCCGCGCTACTTGCTGCTTCACCAATTCGTGCTTTTTCTCTTCGGGCTGCCCTCGCACGTCCTCTCTGTGCGCGTTCCCCCGACCAATACTCCAGATCGCGATGCCGGCGCACTTGAATCCCGGCCGGGTCTCATCCGTCTATTGTCGCCAACAGATGTCTTGAGCGAGCACAAACTTCGATCCGAGATTGGTTTTACGGCTTAAGAGCGCTGTGCGCAGCTCGACTCACGAGGACCAAAACCCATGAGCGCTCTCGCATCGCCTGGTTTCAATCCTCGTCTTCATTCCGCTTCACCTACTCCCTTCACAACGACGGCTATCCGTCCCCCCGGCTCCGGCTCCGGCACCAGCTCCAGCTACACCCTGGAACATTGATTGTGCCTCTTCCCCGACTCGTCCTCACCATGGCGCTCGCAGATGTTGGCACAGCACGCCAATCGGCGTTCAATCGTTTGAAGACTTTGATCAATCAAGATCTCAAGGAGATCTGCAGGCAAGAGAATCTGCAAGTGTCTGGCGTCAAAGCCTCACTACAGAGTCGTATAATGGCCCGTAAGTTTTTAAGTTCTTGTACACCTGAAAACATTCACTGACGTTTGCTCTAGATCTAGATGAGGCGATCAACAGTAGAGACATGGTGACCTTCGAAAGGGTCCGTTACAGGATCCTAAACAGAGGAGCAGGACCCCCAACCGGCTACACTGGCTCCAACATGGGATCGGGGATGAGCATGTCGCCGGGTGTCGCAAATTCACACATTTCACATCAATACAGCAAACCACAGCTTGTACCGTCGGCCGGCCAAAGGCCTCAGCTGACGGGACCGGCAAAGCTTAGTTTCAAGCCGAGTCCTTTCTACCACATTCAAGACAGCATCACACGAGCAACAGATCTCCCCGATATGCCGGCAAATCGAAACACAATTACCGTGCAGGTCGTTCTATCGGAGAACGTTTGCGATTTGCTGCGCACAGATCCCAATCTCAGAGTCATGCTGTACTGCACCACCGCATCGCCGCTCTCGCACTACAGCGAGTTCAGTGATGTTGCCTTCCCCAGTCAGATCGAGGTCAAGATGAATCAAGAGGATGTCAAGTCCAACTACAAAGGGTTGAAGAATAAGCCAGGGACTACCAAGCCGGCGGATCTCACCAGCTACCTCCGCAAGCAGCCACGTTATCCGAATAATCTGCAGGTCACATACGCCCTGACAACCAGGAAGTATTCATTCGTGGTAAACCTGGTCCGGAAAGCCACGGCTGAGGAACTGATGGAAAAGATCAAGCGCGGTCGCATAATCACAAAGGAGACAGTCCTGCACGAGAGTGAGTTTTGACATGACTGATATAACGAGACCTCATCTGACGATGCGACAGTGAGCCGTAAGGCGAGAGATCCAGATATAGAAGCCACATCGACCGTGATGTCACTCAAAGACCCGGTCTCCACCATGCGAATGGACCTTCCATGCCGGTCTGCAATATGCACCCACAATCAATGCTTCGATGCATTGTGCTTCATTCAATTGCAGGAACAAGCACCGACCTGGACGTGCCCCGTGTGCAACAAGACAATCTCCTACGAGGCTCTGGCGGTGGACCACTATGTTCTGGACATTTTGAACCGGACCTCGAAGTCAGTTGAGCAGGTTACGATCGAGCCGGAGGGCAACTGGAAGGAGATCAGTCAGAACGACGATGATCAGCAAGGAAAAAGCCAACCGCGCGCTTCATACGACGACGATGATAGTGGCGATGACCTGGTGGAGATAAGTGACGTTAGATCAGGCGTGTCTCTGCACAAGGACATTACGCATTCTGCAACTTCTGCTATGGTGCAGCACATGACACCTCCGCTGTCCTCCAGAGAGGCTTCAGTATCGCAGAACGGCAGGAACAAGAGGCCGTCTGCGGTGATTGACTTGACGTTGTCCGATGAAGACGAACCGCCACGTCCGGCGAAGAGGCCGAACCTGACAAACGTCACAACAAGCTACAATACGCCGTCGAGCAATTCAGACAGGAGTCAAGAGAACCAACCGCGGCCAATGGCGACATTGTACACCGGCTTCGCTCTCGCGCAGTCTCCACAGTCGGCTCATGGTGCCTCGCCGAGACCGCCAGAGACGAACGGGCAGTCCGGTCAAGGTCAGAGGACGACGCCCTCGCCTTGGCCTGCAAATTACCAGTCATACAACGGCTGGAACCCGGGCATCAACTTTCACGGATAGCATGGATCGTCTGAGGATTTTGTAATTTCAAATATAGCGTTTGGCGCAGGATGGCATGGCACAGCATCGCATGGGCGTATTTCTGGCACGGCGCTGGCAGGGGACCAAAACACGACGGCATGCATCGCTCGACGGGCCACAGTAGGCTCGGAACACGAAGTCACGCTCGCATATAACGTGTGTATTATAGATATGCTGCTTTCCTTTCTTTAGTCATAGACAGAGCTCTCTGCGCTCTCCTCTATACAATCCGGATATAGCCGCGGAATTAAGGGGGGGCTTCTGACTTCGATCTTCTGGCGGTTCTGCCGATCTTCTTCGCTCAGGGCATGCGCCAATCAGCGCGCGTGACACCTGCCGGGGACCCTGACCGCTTGCCCGCATCGTCCCACTCGCTCGCTCGTTCGCTCCCCATCCCTTGGGCTCAGGGAAAAAAATCATACGATGGCGGCGCGCGTTTGGCGGCAAATTAATCAGCCACGCTTCGCTTCGCATCAAAATAAACGTCCCATGCAAGCTCTCTGTTTGCTGCCCCTCTTACACGTCAATTGCGCCTACACTGCTCTATACTCTCCTCCTTGTCAGATCGCCGCATCGCATTCACCAAACCTGAACGCAACGAGTAACTTTCGAGCCTCCTTTCCACCCTTCTCCTGCCGCCAAGATGGATGTGGTGCTGGAGGTTTTCGACACATTCGCCTTTGACAGGCTGTACGCTACCCTGCTGCCGCGCATGCAGTCGGCCTACCTGTGGAGTCCTCTCGACCTGATCGCACCCGCTCCAAATGGTTCGTGGGCCAGCCATGAACAGATCCAAAACTACAAGTTCGAGCCGGCGAGTCAGTTCTTCCACGTCGACCCCTCAAAATACGCCTACATGAGCCAATTGCCCCGCGACAATGCCTGGCGGCAGGCAATGAGCCTGTATTTGATAACATGGTATGTCACAATTCTTCATGGCTAGCGGAAGCCTCTCGCTGACCCTTCACCAGGCTCTTCGGACTCGTGATATACTTTGGCGTCGCTGGCCTGTCGTACATGTTCATGTTTGACAAGTCCACCATGAAGCATCCCAAGTTTCTGAAGAGTCAGGTCTCACTCGAGATCAGCCAAACAATGCGCTCTATCCCGATCATGGCTCTGCTGACTGTACCATTCTTCCTCGCCGAAGTCCGTGGCTACAGCAAGATCTATGACTCGCTCCCGGCCGACTCCCCTTGGTCTCTCGGCGGCTGGTATACCCTACTTCAATTCCCGATGTTCCTGCTTTTCACCGACTGC
Source organism: Dothideomycetidae sp. 11243 (assembly GCA_000836255.1). Taxonomy (NCBI): domain Eukaryota; kingdom Fungi; phylum Ascomycota; class Dothideomycetes; species Dothideomycetidae sp. 11243. The sequence goes on along the minus strand of DF938594.1, from coordinate 31,094 downwards.
GGCATCTACTGGATTCACCGCGGCTTGCACCACCCGGCCGTATATAAGACGCTGCACAAGCCCCATCATAAGTGGGTCATGCCGTCGCCGTTTGCGAGCCACGCCTTTCACCCACTCGACGGCTACGCCCAGAGCGTTCCCTACCACGTCTTTCCTTTCATCTTTCCGCTGCAAAAGTTTGCCTACATTGCGCTTTTCGCATTCATTCAGATCTGGACCGTTCTCATTCACGATGGCGAATTCTACGCAGACAATGCCATCATCAACGGTGCAGCTTGTCACTCAGTCCACCATCTCGAGTTCTTGGGCAACTATGGCCAGTTCACGACTCTTTTCGACCGTCTCGGTGGTACGTATCGCAAGCCTGGTAGGGAAATGTTTGCCAAGAAGCAGCCGGAGAAGAAGGTGCAATAGCTTCTTGGTCAGAGAGATTGGCATGGGAAATATAGACACGGGCATGGCGAAGGCGTTTACATGGACAATTTGCTCCCCTTGAGAGGATGGGATGCTCTTGATATACCTTTTCTTCTTATTAGCGAGAACGCAAGACGTTCCTCTGATTTTGAATTGAGCTGTTCCCCACTTCAGGACTTTATTGATGCTTCGCCGTCAAGTGGTTCCATCTTTTGTCCTCGAAGCTCTGACCCATGAAGCAGACATGTTCTGCAGTCTGACCTGTCGTTTTCGGACATTGGTGGCAAAGAAGGCAATTATACTTTCGCCTCAAAGGCAGGTATAGCCGGCATCAGCTGAAGAGGCGAACATAAACTCTGGGCTGCGCCGCCCTTTGGCGCAAATTCAGGCAATTCAGTTCACGCGTCCGCGGTCATATAACTCACATGGAGCGCCTTTACTCTGGTCTTGGTGAAACGCATCACGGATAATCATGTCGCGACACTCCACGAGGCTGCAGGCGGTCCTACCGCCTGTCCTCTTCGTCATCCACATCTCGGCCGCGGCCTACTGCGCCACAGCTCTATACCCACGCATACGACACCTCTCCGAGGTCCACCCAACGACGCGATCCGACAAGCGCCTCCTCCGCGCAATGCTCCTGTTCGGTTCCTCCCAGTGGCACAGTGCGTCGTCGCGGTGGTCGTTTCGAATCGGCGGGACAACACATGGGCGACTCGCGCTTGCGCATTGGCGAGCGTACTCGCTGGCGCCGCGGCGTGTCGGGCATTCCTGCTGCCCGAACGGGACGGGATGGGGTTCCTGCCGTGGTTCGTGGGGTTCGTGCTGCTGGATCCGCTCGGTGCGGGTATGATCGCTTGGGTCAGGGCGCGGTATAGGGTGCAGAGAGAGGCTGGGGATGCGTTGGAGAAGGGAGATGGTGATGGTAAGATCAAGCTGGGTGCTCAGACCGGACAGGATGGCTTTCGGACTGTGGGCGTCACGACGCTCGTCCTGGCCGGTTTGATATGGCTGGCCGCTGTGATGTGGGTCCGTCTTGGTCCTTGGTCTGCATCTTCACCAGGAGCGTGGGAGAGGAAGTCTTCGTCTACGCTGGATTTGTGGTTCGTCTTGTGGGCGATCGGGACAGCATGTGGAGCGGTGTGCTACCTCCGGTCTACTTGGGCACTGGCCTGGGAAGGCTCCTGTGCTATGGCGAGCATGACTCTGTTCGCAATCTATCGGCTGAGCGTGCAGACGGTGTGGGAGACTCGTCTAGTTGATAGCGCCTTTGCGTTCTTTGCTATGACTATCGGACTGTTCGTGGGATTCCTTACTGGGCCTGCTTGATAGCTCTTGTGTATATAAACTATTGGCAATATAATGTTCTCAAGCACTTGGACGAACGGTGTGCTTCCGTCATGGTTGAACAAGAGGTCGAATCCTTAGTCATCGGCTTGAGACCGTTGACATCCATTAGTGCCGCGCGACATAGCCTCCTGCCATTTTTTTCTGACAGATGTTCTCTCCTCATCTACCTTTTAGCGCGTCCAATAGTGTCTTTCAGTACAATGTGGTCGTGCTCCAAGCAGGCGGCTGAAGGCACAACGCATCAAGGCAAGTGGAGCCGGCGGCGCAGGCTGCCGCACGAATGATATGCATACACAAGGTCGGCTGTGCCTCACAAGTGGTTAAAAGGCACGATTTCATCTTCTTCACTTCTCCTCTCCATCAGTGCTTTTCAAATCACTTTCTTTTCCCAGATTACGATCATGGCTAAACCAAAACCGGCCTTTCCGAACGCCCTCTGCCTCCATATCGGCTTCCTGACGATCAGGGGCATCACATTCTTAGTCCCGCCTCTGCAGCAATTACATGCCGACAAGATTGACAGTCCAAGAACAGTCCTGCTCTGCGCAGCTCATGTGCTGCAAATCATCCCACTTGTGATGTTCTGGGCAGGATTGTATAAGATGTACGTCCGGCCTCCAGCTCCAATGTGGGTACTTCTCGGTACGTTCCTTGGCGTGGTACTCTGGTATATCATGTACTTCTGGCGCTTCACGTCGTGGATCGATTCCATCATACACTTTGTCTGCATAGTGATGTTCAAGGTCGAGGAGCGGATTATGCCTTCACAAGCAGATCGAGTGGCGGCGAAGCGCCAGACCGAGCTCGAAACGGCCGAGGTTGCCCGCGACAGCAAGACAAAAACCGCTGTCAAAACGACCCCAATCGGCTCTCGTGAGGAAGAAGAAGATGTCTATTTCACAGCTGGTGCCACTTTTCTGCCTATCATACTTCTGGTGTGGATCTCCGCCGGCATCGTTGTTCGCGTCGACAAATGGGCTGCCGACCATCAAGCACCTGAGGAACATCTGAGCTTCAGGGCGTTCGACGACTTGCACTGGATAGCAATTTGGTGGTTGATCATGTTTGGGTGGACAGCGGTCGGGTACGTCTGGTCTACTCGAGCATTGGCCCGGGATTGCATCTGGGCTGTCGCAAGCGCTGTGATCTTTGTGGTCTTTGCGTTGAAGGATAGCGATCCGTCATGGCAGGCACGAATAGTCGATGCGGCTCTCACGTTCTTCGTCATGCAGATTGGTCTTGGAATTGGCTTCTTGACCGGACCAGCCTGATATCGTACCTGAGGATGTTTAATAATATACAAGGGAAGGCTGTAAAGCCTCGATCGAGAGCCCCTCTTTTGACGTCGTTCTAATATTGCATGAATCTGCTCTCGTGTTCCTCCCAGCAATTCCGCATCGATCCCATAGCACGGCCCACCCCCCGGGCTTGGGATGCGACAATAATGGCACAAGCACTAGACTTTTTCACTTTCATTAAGGTTTGTTCCAAATAGGCAGGTACGCAGTATTCAGGCAGGTGTAGCCGGCGTCAGCAACATACCGCAGCGTTGGGTTTGGGCTGTGCCTCTTTGCCTTTCGACAAAAAGCGTCAAGGCAATGATGTGGTCATCTTGCGTTTCATTTAGTTTCGCGTTCGGCCGTTCCTTCACATCACTCTTTTCATGCAGCGTGCAGCCATGTCCATACCTTGGCCCGCGACGCTTCGCGCCCTGGTCACTTTCACAACTGCATTCTGCTTGGCCTCAAGCACTAGGCTATCTACACGAGAACTATGCGCTTTCGATGATCGCTCACCGGGGATGCTGGTATTCTGCATCGCCCAGACTGTCGTTATACTACCTCTGTGGCGGACTTTGGCACTAGCTATCATCTCGCCGTACAGAAATGAACCTCATACCGGACCGCTTTTGGTTTGCTTGAGCATCGTCACAGCTTTCGGACTGAACTTTGTTTTTGACCCGTCGCCTGCAGGGGTCGCGATTCAGTACTCGATTATTCTGGGAATACAGCAGTGGTTTGAGACCATTTCTGCCCTCAATAGCCGCCGCAAGTCCCCACCGAGCAATCTCAATCCTGATGCAGCCGTATCTATGCTGGAGAAGGCGGACAAGGCGGCGGCGGCCTTGCAGGACCGGCTGGAATGGGACGCAGAGTTCTTCCATGCCCCCAGCGGTGGTACTTCAATCATCCTGGCGGGCTTGATCTGGATCCCGTGTGCGCTGCTTGTCACCACGACCATCAAGACTGCATTCGAGCCGTCAGGCTCTTCTGGCTGGAAGGCAATGATCGACATGAGTGGGTGGGTGCTCCTGTGCTTAGGCGCGTTCATATACGGTCTGGTCTGGTACGTGCGGTCGACGACTTGGTTAGTCTGGGAGTCTCTCTGCGCGATATCATGCACTGCTTCGGCGGTGGCGCTGTACTGGTATAATGCTACCGATCCGACGTGGCAAGCCCAGGCAATGGCCGGCGCTTTAGCGTTTCTTGCTCTGCCGGTCGGTCTTCTGGTCGGTCTCCTGAGCAGGGCTATATGGTCTAACTTTTGACTGTTTTCTGCGATTCTCTTAGGATAATGGATTCGGCCACGCGAAAACTTCCATGATGTATATATCTATGTTAGAAATCTAACGGGTGTACAAATAATATCATCTTCTCATGCTTGCAAGCTGATATCCAATGGATGAGTCAGACTCGTATTTACCACATGCTCATTCAACGCGATAGTGAAAGGTCGCCGATATAGATATCCGGAGTAAACTGCGAGCTGAGTATAAGCCCTGCTGTGCCTCACTGGTGACGACGACGCATTCATCTTATTTATACTCCCCATCAGCCTTCCTTATTGCTATGCCAATCTCAACTATCCCAATCCCGAGATGTCCAACCTCAAAATATCACTGGACATTCTGTTCTTTGCCCATTTCTCCTTCACCACCCAATTCGTGCTCACGGTGCTCAGATCGTCTTTATATGAGCAGTATGCAAAGCAGGCCACGCCACCAAAGACAGCACATTTTTATGCAGCGTTTCTAATCAGTCTCATACCCTCGCTGCTGACCTCGGTAGCAGTGATCGTCTCATTATACTCCAACAGATCCCTCATAGAGAGAATATGGGCGGTAGGTGGGGCCGTGGCTGGCTATATGATTGTCTACATGTTCGTCCCGTCGATGGACAACTCACACATCAGTCGCGCGACACAACTCGGATTTGCAACCGCGGGCTGTATCCCTAGGCTACTAGGGAAGAACAACCAGAACGCTCGCACAGAAGGGCTTTCTGACATTGCTACCGACCAGACCTTCTCCAAAAGCCTAGCCGGCGATGCAGCATCCACGCCCGACCATCAGGCAGAGCGCATCTATCCCAGGAGCTGGGGCATGACGCTACTCTTCATCGCAAGTCTCATGTGTATCTCCGCAGGCACCTTCGTCGGCGTAGCCGGATGGACTATTAGGCATCCGATTCTGGACTCTAAGGACACCGACGCGCTTATCGAAGTGGGCTTGTGGCTGTTCTGGGGACTGGTCGCGACGACATGTGGTTCGGTGCTGTACTCGTATGCGACTCACGCTTTGGCTTGGGAATGCTCATGTGCTGGCTTGAGCGCTGTGCCGTTCGTGGTGTATCTGTGCTGGGAGAGTGCAGAGTCGTCGGTGCAGGGACGCATACTTGATGGCATTTTGATGGTTTTGAGTATGCAGATTGGTCTTGTGGTTGGCTTCTTTACTAGGTCTACCAAGTATTCGAATTGAATTGTTGAGTGCGAGAGAGATAGTGTTCGTTCAATCAATAATGTGCTCATGCGTGCGGCTGCGAGCTCTAAGAAAGGGGGCAGGTTGCTGCTGACCATGGCGCTTTCAACAAGCTCGTGGGGCTCATGTAACGATAACTTGGGACGTTTAACGGTATTGTGGGGCCCTCATGCCACAAAATCTGATCTGGCGCAAGTGATGAGTGGAGTTGTGGTTCCGGCCGGGTACACAGAGACATCACACACCGTCGCGATCTCCCTTCTTTCGCATCCGATCGGTACTTTGTTCAACATAAGAGGCCAACAGGAATGCAAGCTTTACTGAGTGTCACGCTTTCAGCTGAACTCCATTGTCTGCCAAGGGCGCATTAGCCAACCATGGTTTCGTCCAGGTTGGCAGGCGCCTAAGGTTTAGGTAGGTATAGCCGGTGTCAGCTGCACACCGAGAGGAAGAATCTCAGCTGCGCCTTTTTGCTTCGCGTGCATTTCAACTCCAGGCACTGTTTCTTTCCCAGTGCGTAAACGAACACCTTCGCAAGTCTTCTGATCGGTCGGTCCATGACCATGTCGGACATCAAGAGATCACTCTTGGCCATTTTCTTTGCATCTCGAATCGGCACTAACCAATTCTCCGTACTCACGACCGCGCATTCATCCCCATACCGGCTATATAAGAACCACGATTACACGGTCAGGGCGGTGCTTCTTTACGTCGTACAAATCTTCAATCTCCTGTCTCTACTGCTAATTTGGTATGGGACATACATCACGTTCTTCAAAAAGAAATCATCAGCAGGACGAGTCTGGGCTTTTACCGGTGCCCTTGTTGGCTTGACGATATGCCTTATCTTCTATCCAGGTATTGAGAACGTCCATTACTCAATTCTATGCGGATCTGCATACGGCGGACGTGTGCCGGACTTCTATGATCAGTGGAATAATCGAACGCCTAGTGACATCACGAAGGATGCCGATACTTGTAGTGGGAAAAAGGTCCCAAACGACTCGGAGTCCACCCTGGCTGGCCAGAAGAGGGCAGAAGAAGAATCCTCTCAGACGCGTCCCCCCACTCTGTTCGCCATTCTAGCGCTTGCTTGGACCGCCTCTCAGATATGCATTAGCGTTGATGAATGGGCCGCCAAACGGCCTCCGGGGTTGTACGACTGGACGACATTGGTTGGTGTAAGCACCTGGGTATTAGTTTGCTTGGTTGCATTCATGATGTTTGCGGTTTACTACGTCCAGTCAACAGAAATGTTGACCTGGGAAACTTCGAATGCGGCTTTGACGGCTGTCATGACTACAACACTTCTTTGGGTTTCTAGAGCCGATACCTCCTGGCCAGCACGTCTACTCGATGCCGCATTCACGTTCTTGAGTATTTCACTTGGTCTCTTGATTGGCTTTTGCACAAGATCGGTTTGGGCAAAGGGTAATAAAGAGCACGTGAGAGCTTGAGGCAAGCCCCGGACCCAAAATTATGTAATCCGTTCTTTGCTTTTATTGCAAACACCATCAGCTTGAACTCTTGCCTTCACTTTCTCGTGATTTCATATTCCCATTCGCAGACATCCTCCTTGTCACTCTGCACGCGAGTCTTCCCCAGCTGCCTGTCACGATCAATTAAGGCAATTGAGTTTATTGCCGATCGGCAGGTCCAACACAGGTAGGTCTAGCCGGCATCAGCTCTCTCATTGGTTATCACTCATGCTGTGCCTCACTCCTAACAATCAAGGCAATACACCTCGTGTTTCTTCTGTCGAGCAATTGCTCACCGTCTTTCTTCTGACTAGTAGGTCTTAATCCTCGTTGCAAGTAACAATCATGGCTCAACCAAAGCTCACCATCACGCGAATCACACTCCACCTGTCTGTCGTGACGCTCATCTCATGGCTATCAACCTGGCCACTGGCTTCAGCTCTGGAGAACATCCACAAAGCCCAGACTCGCATCCCAGGAGTCAGCTTCTTCTGCCTGGCTCAGATTTACTGCCTCTACCCCTTGATAATTTTCTGGGGCTCATCACTCTGGGTCTCGGTACCCAATAACATTCCCTACGTCCGCAAGTGGGCTCTCGCAGGCGCTTTGGCGAACTTTGTGTTCATCCATATTGTCTTCTCATCGCCCAGCCCTGAATACATGAACTACGCGGCGCTCATCGGCTTCGTTGGGACTGCCTTCGACGCTTCCATACTCTTCAGTCAAGAAATTGACAAGGCTGGGCTCACAAAGGAGAAGACTTCCGAAGACGACTCTACCTCGGCAACAGACTCGGACTCGAACTACTTCATCGCAGACGCTCGGGCGTTTCTGGTGATATGGCTAATGCTCGTTCCCGTGCTTTGGGTTTGTGCCAGTCTTGGTAAATGGGCCACTGCTCGAAGCACTCCCGAAGGTCTAAAGACGAAAGAAGCTGAATTGCACTGGTTGACGTATTTCTGGCTAGTCCTCTTCTTGCTCCAACTTGCCTGCTATCTATATGGGGCGAGGACACTGAAGAGGGAACTCACGTGGGCGGCCACCGGCGGTGCTGCGTTCGTGGTCTTGCTCTTCATGAACACTGTGGATCCGTCATGGGAGGTCTGCATTGTGTATGCCAGTCTCACGGTCTTGGTCATGCAGCTTTACTCTGCGCTTGGCTTCTTTACCGGGCTTTCTGGACCGGCGACCGGATTCGCTTACCCGAAGGAGAAGTGTGACACTTGCCACAAAGACAAGGCTTAGGATTGAACAAGTCTTCTATGCTCTGCGCTGGGGTTTTGACAAGCTCTCTGGGCCTGCGATCGGAAGGGAGGAGCCAATGGAGAAGCGTGAGCATTGCCAGAAAGGGGGACGTGGCTCGGGATCGAAGAAGTCTTTCAATAAGTCGCTCAAGTATATGTCTATTTTCTCTCATAGACAGTAATCAACTTGCTCTGAGCAAAAGCTCAACCCTTCAATTCTTGCCATCACAAAATTCTATCACGGCCCATTTGCCCGTCCACGCCCACTTACGCCCTTCAGACTGTCCTCCTCCGCCCTCCATTGCACGCAGCTCTTCGTCTTTGCCCTCTGGCAAGCCGGCTATGACATCACCTTTACATGTGCGCAGCGCCAACAGACGCAGTCCCGATCCCTTGCCCAGAGGTCCAATAGCTTTTGTAAAGGGAGTGGTCGGTGTCCATTCCGCCTGTGATCATCGGTCAGCTACTGCCATACAGTCCCACATGAAGAGGCTCACATCAGCCGTAAGTTTGCGATAATTGAGATCCCCTTTGAAGAACACCAGCTCCGCCTCCTTGAGATCAGCATACAGCTCTGGCGCAGTAGCGGGTAAGCGCCAGAAACTCCCTCCCTCAGTCCAGAAAGAATTCGGGCGGAGGACGAAATTGCCCTCCGCGTGCAGGGTAGCCCAATCCGTCGCCAGGTCTGCAAGACTAGCCTTCTCGCTGTCCGATAACGGAGTGGAGTATTCTTCCGAGTCGAAGAACGATTCGCCTTGTAGTAGCGCGCCGAAGAGACCGGCGAAGTCGCGAGGGACGACGTCCGAGACGAACCATGGCAGATCCTTGGGGTGGAAGACGACGGTGGTCGCGAGGCCGGAGTGGATGAGGTAGCCTGCTAGGACGAGGTCGACGAAGAGCTCGAAGCCCGCGTTGTCTAGCACGATGTCTACGCGGCGCTCTGTTGACGGGGTGGAGGTCTCCTTTGCTCGACGCAGAACGTCGAATGCTGCGTTTACGTCGTTGACTAGGATGTTCTTCTCGGCTTTGCGTCGTGCCTCTGCGCCTTGCAGTGAGGCGATGTCGACGTAGGATGCAGAGGCTAGAAGGGACAGGTCGGTGGCATTACCCCAGAGACATATCTCGACCATTTCTGTGAACAGGATCCGGTCGGCTTCTGCGCGCTGGGCGTCGGACAGGTCTCCTGCAGCTTTGGGGTTTGACAGTTGCTTCACGATGCCGTTGTACTTGGTTGCCAATTCTAGCACGGCGGCACGGGAAGAGCGGAATGTCGCAGTCTTCACGGCGGAGAAGTAGTCGTATGACTTCCAATGGGTGGACAATAGGAAGATGCCCGCCATGCGGCGGTAGAGGTAGCACTCGGTGAACAGCCAAGGGGCAGAGAACCAGTGCAGTGGCGAACGAGCTTCCAACTCGACGTTGTAGCCTGCTACATCCTTGCGCCCGTCGTCTGGTAGGGGTGTGATGAGGCGGTTGTGCTGCAGCTCGTACTTGAGGCCTGCCAGTTGGGAGACTATTGCTTTGCCTTCTGTTTGCGCGGCTGAGTCCTCCTGACGGGAAATGGCTTTGTGCACATCATCAATTGCTTGCGTCTGACAGGTGTCAGAATGAGCTTGTTTGAATACTTGTCAGGAGAGCGAGTATACCAAAATGATAGGCCATCTGTCCCTGGCTGAAGTGTGGGCAAACGAATTCTGGTCCGCCGTCGACCATTGCGCTAATGCTGGTGTCAGTGATTGCTTCTGAATAGATTTTATCAGAGTTACTTACGTTCCTTTGTATCGTGTTCCATTTTGTACAGAGTGGCGGAGTCTGGTGCAAACAGTACGATAGTTTTAAATATTGGCGGGGCATATAAATTTTGTGCCAGGGAAGCTGCCCCAGCCAGCCCTGGTTGCTTTTAACCATCTTTAACCACAAGTGGGGGGCTTCCGACGTCGATCCAGGGCTCAAGCAGCCTGATTGGTCAGCTGTGCGGCGTCTGCTTCCGACCTCAATCGAGGCTCATGCCTGTATCGAGCTTCGTCTTCATGATCGCACCAGCAACCGCCTCACACACAACCAGACATGATCAATCGCTGAGCCACATCCCCCTCACAGACCGCTCCCAATGTCCCGCCCACGCACCGACGACCCGCCCTCAACAGGCCCGCAACTCTCCTCCTCAGCCCTAGACCTCCTCCTCATAGAGCTCGTCCCACTCTCGTTCCGAATAGTCAACGAGCTCGCCGCGCGCGACGCAGCACTAAGCAGCGCAACCTCTTCCCTCCCGCTCTTCTCCCCGCGCCGCGGTCGAGGCGCCAGACGCACCGCCGCAACAGCACAGGCAGCAGCGGCCGCAGCAGCCGGGACGGCGTCGTCGCAGAGCGGCGGAGATGTAAAAGCTGCTGCGAGTACGACTGCGACTGGCGGCGGAGTCGGGGCGCCAGGGACGACTGAACCCGGCGGTGGCGCGGCAGGAGGTGCGGAAGAGGACGACGAGGGCGTGCGCGAGGCCGTGTTCCACAGACTCGATGCGCAGGGGTATAGAGTCGGACAGGCGCTGGCGGAGCGGTATGCCATATCCCCCAACCACCTCTCTCTTTGCTGGAGGAAACACCGACCATATGACTGACACTATGACCAGGTTTTCGCCCTCGACGCCGCGCCCGTCAAGTCCGCTGGACAGCATCAAGTTCGTGTGCCGCGACCTGTGGGGCGCCATGTACAAGAAACAGATCGATAACCTCAAGACGAATCACAGAGGCACATTTGTGCTGACGGACGCTCGGTTTCCGCCGCTCGCGCGCATGTCTGCTGATCGTAAGTTGGGACCGAGAGCGGCGGAGCTGGCTCTCACGCGGGCGCAACCTTTTCTCTGGTTCCATTGTGGTGTGGTGCGAGGCGCACTCAATGCGCTGGGGATGGACGTCGTTGTCAACGCAGAGACGCAAGAGTTGCCAATCGCGGTGTTCCAAGTTAGGGTCGTTGGATCGAAGCCTTGAGATGGCCGGGCAAGGATCATAATCGACAAACAACTATTCGGCGACAGATATTCGATACTCCAGGTGGGTGTTGGTATGTCCCTATATAGGACACGCAACACGGCCACACTAGAGCCTACTGCCACTACGACATGATACGACTGCACCACCGACAACGGTCAAAGAAGAGGGAGACTATCTGGACGAATATTTTTATGACTGCGTCACTATGGTAAATGGCGCAACTATAGTAGACAGGTGGTATCCTCGTGGCAAAAGATCCCACACTTTAGAGCCTACCTACCCGGGAGAGTCGTTAGTAGAAAGTCGTGCCGAATGATAACAGCGGCCTGACCGACCACACAGGTCAGGCCAGAGCAAAACTTACTTCGATGGGGGGTTCTGTGCGAACTCGACGCCCTTGCTGATGTTGCCCTTCAGGCCGCTGTAGCAAGCCTCAAGCAGCTTCTTCTCGTAGTCATTGGCGCTGCCGACAATGTTGATAGCTTTGCTAGCGCCCTCGGGCTAAATTTGTTGTTAGTGTCCATCAACATCTCCACAGAATTGAGAGTACTTACTCCAAGCTCGATTGGGACCGAGAAGAACTCGCAGCCGGTGATCTTTGCAATCTCCTTGCCACCATCGACGCCATCCAAGAAGACGTAGCTGGGCTCGACGATGCCCTTCTCGCCCTTGGCGGCCTTGATCAGCTTCTCGGCAAAGCGGAAACCAGCATAGGCCATAGAGAGAGTCGCAGAGCCTGCGCCATCTTTGGCCTTGACGACCTCGTCACCACCGAATTGGACACCTGCGATTCCGATGAGTATATGTAACGAGTTTTAGTAGATTATAATGATCTTACGGTTGGTCAATGCATCCAACTTGTCCTGAGGAATATTGACGGAGGGCTTGGCCTGGCTGAAGAGCGGGACAATAGTCTCGCCAGAGTGTCCACCAATGACAGGAATAGTAGTCTTTGACGGCTCCTTGCTGCCCGTGATGCTGGCAACGAATGTCTCGGCGCGAACGACATCGAGAGTGGTGACACCGAACAGCTTCTTGGGGTTGAACTTTCCAGCAGCCTTGAGGACCTCTGCGGCGATGGGGACGGTGCTATTGACCGGGTTCGAGATGACGAGAACGAAGGCGTCGGGGCACACCTCGGCGATGCCCTTGACCAGGTCGCGGACAATACCAGCATTGATCTTGAACAGATCATCGCGGGTCATACCTGGCTTGCCTGATAGACGCTTAGCAACGATATTCTGGATTTTACTCATGACTTGCGGGATGCTTACGGGGAATGCCGGCAGGGATGACGACCATGTCGGCACCCTTGAAAGCCTTCTTCATGCCATCGTCGGCCGGGAGGAAGCCTTGCACTTGCTAGGTTGTTTTAGCTGGGTGTTTTCTCTTTTACCGCGGGGCCAGTCTTACAGCGACAGAGGAGATGTGGGACAGATCAGCAGTGACACCGGGGGCGTTGACGACATCGTAGAGCGACAACTCATCGACAAGCGGCGAGATCTTGAGGAGGAGGGACAATGGCTGGCCGATGCCGCCGGCAGCTCCTGCAACGACTGGAGAGAGTCAGACTCGCCGAGTTCTGTGGTGCGAGCGGGGGATCGGCGACTTACCGACTTTCATAGTGATTGGGTGGGTAAATAGGGTGCTAGGCTGTGTATATTGTTCGACGTAGAGTAGATCGGTGCTGATGGACTGATTGCGAGGAGGAGGGAGAGAAAAAGATGAAATGGATAGCGAGAATGACGAGGAGAATGGGCGAATATGCGATGTCGAGCGAGGTAACACGGTGAGAGGACCACGGCTCCGCAGCTCAGCAACGCAGCGCACATGCTGCTGCTTCTGCTTGCTGCTGTTGTGGTGGGGGCGGGGAAAAGCGGGCCGCGGCTTCTGCTATTCGTCCAGCTTTTGTGGCCTGTTTTTGGCCCTGCAGCCATGTCTAGACTCATCCACTAGGCGGCTAATTCAACCTGTCGAGGATGCTAGCACCCACCTGCACCGTATACGCGTGTCACGGAGGTCTTTCTCGCGATACTCGACAATTTTGTCCAACACTGGCACTTCTTCTCTGTCCGAGTACTCCGAGGTCGTCCCTCGCCGGGATTATCCGCCTGAGATCGTCACTGCCCGGAACATTTCGGGTGTCAAACAATCCATCATCATTACATGGCAAAGACTATAGACGTGCTGAATAGCCGCTTTCCGTTGCTCACTTTTCGTAGCCGCGGCCACTACTGGTGGCGGATGAAGCTTCGTCGAGAAGCTACATCACTGTACCGTTGCGTTCTCAATAGTCCCGCTCTCCGTCGGCATCATCGTCTGCAGCTACTTCGGGTGTTGGCTGCGGGAAGTGGTGCGGCGCATTGCCTGCCACGCTCGGATCTGCCATCCGTTGACCTTGCTGTGCGTACATCTGGCGGATGTCAGACTTTGCCCGCGGATCCGTGTCCATCTCTATATCAAGTGTGGGCACTTACAGTTTGCTGCGCCATGGCGTAGCCCGGCGCGTACATGCCGGGGTCGAACATCTGCGGTGGCTGATAGCCTTGAGGTCCGGGTGGCGGATACATGCCCGGTTGCGTCTGATAGCTCGCTTCCTGGGGTATATGCTGGGTCATACCGCTGAAATCATGGGCCATTGATGGTTGACTCGGTTGTCCGGCCGATTGCAAGCCCGCGTCGGCTTCCATGCCAGCATCCGGTACCGTATATGTGCCGCCTTGTCCGTAATCGGATTTGCGCTTGTTCTGTGCAGCAGCTTCGTCGCGTGGCACGATGTCGATGAGGAAGTCGAACATGTCGCTCTTGGTGAGGGCAGTTGCGATATCACTACGCTGCAAGGTCCGTCTCTTGTTCTCCTCGGCGTGGATCCATGCTCGCATGGTGAGTTCCGTGATGAAGATGTCGCATCCCTTGGCGAACATGATGGGCGCCTCTGCAGAGATCATCTTCACATCAGGGTCGGCTTTCATGACCTTTTTTATCCTTGCTAATGGCAATTGGTGCAGTTTAAAGTCATGTTCCTCGGTCTCCAATGCTGTGATTTGGTGCTGCCAGTAAGTATTCATAATGTCGCGGAATGGTTGCTGCAGTCCTTGGCCAACCTGTGCGGCACAGCGTCAGGCGTGTATTAGCATAACGAGGAAAGTGCTACACTCACGTTTGCATATGCGCCAGTGAAGAGTTCTTGAGGGGGGGCATGGCCGCTGCCAGCGATCTAGCAGCAGGAGTCAGGAAAGAGGTCGGCGTGCCGTCGGTCTAAATATATTGCGCATACCTGAACACTTGCGCCTGCGCATGTAAGTCAGTAGCAAGGCTTGCTAGAGTTGATCGGATCTTCGAACTCACCATAGTGGCCTTGTGTCGTGGCATTGTACACGGGCTGCCCGTCTTTGCCGTCGTACTTTTTCATGGTCGTTTGCGCCTGCTGCATCTGTGGCTGCTGTTGTGACGGCGCCTGCGGCTGCACACCGTATGGCTGGCTCATAGCTGATCGGCTCTACGCGCAACCACGACGCGTCGATGATTCGTCGCAGCGCTAGGCGAGCTGGGGACGAGCCGCTGCGCGTGCCAGAATGTCGAGTCGAGGCAACGCGGCAGGGTAAAAGATGCGCAATAAGCAATATGGCGGGGCGGTCGAGTCGAGGTAGAGATCGAGCAATGGTGAGAACAGGCGAGCTTTGGGGGTTTGTGGTTGGGCGGCAAGCGGTCGTCGTTTGTGTCGCGGGCTGGTAGGCGCTTCGCACCTGCTCACACCGGGGGCACAGCAGGCAGCCTGAAAAGGATGTTAGATAAGTCTCGGATCAACGAGCGGACACGGGCGCAGTGTGCTGAGACGCAATGGGGAGGACAAGGACGACGGAATTGTGCAAGCAAGCGTGCAGGTGTCAAAGGCCGGACGGCATCCATGATCGCGCGAGGCGACGGGGCCCGGCGGCGCAGAAGCAGACGGAGCCGTTCGGGGCCCAAGCTCCGTGTCCCTCTTTGCCTTCGACAGTCTGCATGCTAGGGCTGACAATATCCCGCCTAGAGCTCCGTGAGCGCCGAACAAGAAGTGGGCAACGTACTTGCAAGAACGATTGAGATATCCAAACGATGACTCTAGTATTTGCGTGCGTCTGCTCGCTAGCAGAAGGTTGGGGGTGGTGTGTGTGGTTGACAATGGTAGACAGCTCAAGTCGAGGCGACGAATCGGATCATTTGCCTACGGCTGCTCTCCAAGCTTGGAGGAAGCAGGGCCAGGCGTTTGCGCGCGGCTGAGCGTATCAGAGGGCGCGGTGGCGGCGCTGGGTGGTCGGGCGGAACGGGGGCGATGGAAGGGATGGAGGGGCGGGCAGGAAGAAGCCAGCGCCACCAGGGCTCACCCATACAACAAGTGACAGCTGTAGGGCTCATGTGCAGAAAAAGAAAAAGAAGGTCATCCACTTTGGGTATTTCCGTTCTCTGACCTTAAGTCTGCGCTGCGTGAGCTTTCTGGTCTTCTTCTCCATCTCGCGGGATGCTGGCTGTCTTGCTTGTCCGTCCGCTGGCGTCACTGTCGAGTCACTTTGTTGAATGCACCACAAGTCGGACCATGGAGATTGAGGCCAACTGCGGTAACATTTATACGTTTTTGTGGCATGGTGCCGAGCTGTAGTCGCCCAACCGTGGTGTCGGCGTGTCAATACGCCAGAACATGGACTATTCGATCAGAGCAGTCCAACGCATCACAGCACGGCGCACTGCGCTGCGCTTGTCTCGTCTTGTTGTCCAATATACGTTGCTGAGCGATCCCAGTGGTCGTCATGCTATGTGGGCATACCCAACCTCGTACTTTGACGTGGCAATTATGACCATGCATGGCAGCCCAGACCTTAACAAACCTCCGAACCCGACATCATGCCTTGGTCGATAGTCCGCTCTTGGTGCCCACGATGCTGACCACGTCCTCGTCCGATACCAAATGTCCCAATCCTACCCGTTGCGGGACATGTCGGGCACTCACGCCCCATACCAGCGCATATTTGAAGCTCTCCTTTAGCGTCCGATGAATGGAATCGCATACGTCCTCGATGGTTGAGTTATTACGCACAATTAGCGCTTCGCTGAAGTTTGGGTCCACTCCCTTCCTGTCGTCGCTGTCAGATTGGCTGTGCGATCCGATCACTAACAGCACTACCGACCTTTTCGTGTATATGCGGATCAGACGGAGCTCGTCCCAGCACCTGTCGACAACATCCTGCACTCCCAAATTCAGCTCACAGCTCATCACTACCGTATGTGGCTCTCGAGCCAGCTTGTCCATATGTTCGATTCCGATTGCATCCACCTTATTGTAGCAGTACAAGCTTTGGTCTCACTGTCAGCGACTGTGACTTGGATGCATTCGATATGCTCACCACTTGATATATGTCCGATGATCCTTCATTATAACATCGATGAAGTCATCGACAGTGACTGATGATCAAATCAGTATGCCTCACCAACTGTGTAAGGGGAGGGACCTACTGTTCTCGTCTCGCACTAGTACCTCGCAGTTGAGCATCCTGTAGTCTCGAAGAATGTTGTAGAGCATCTTCTCGTCCACATTCTTTGGTGGGGCTGAGAAAGTGATCTTCATGCCGCCCGCCTTTTTCTGCTTCAAGTAGATGTTGCTACCCAAAGTCAATTTTCCGGACTGGCTGTACCCAGTATGGGGCGGATGGTCTTACGGTGGTTCTTGATTGAGTCGAATGCCCACAGCTTCCAACTCTGTCTCAAGGAGTGCTCTCTGCTCGGCCCTTTTCGTTGCGTCCAAGATCATCAGGATCATGTCACTTGTCTGCATGAAGCACTTAGTATCCGATTGTCAATGTGCCGAGAAGCAAGTTCACCTTCGCAGCGCTAATGACTTGCCGCCCTCTGCCTTTGCCTTCGGAAGCGCCTTCTATGATTCCCGGAAGATCCAAAACTTGGATCTCCGCACCTCCGTACTCGAGAACGCCAGGTATCGCTGTGAGGGTCGTGAAAGAATAGGCGGCGGCTTCTGATTTCGTCTTCGTTACTTGGGATAGAAATGTCGACTTTCCCACCCTTTGGTAGATCAGTATGCTTTCAGCCAAGCGTGTCGGATCCGCTCACGATGGAAATCCAACCAGTGCTATTCGTGCATCACCGCTTTTGCTCACATCGAAGCCAGTGCCCGCCCCAGCTCCAGCACCTGGGCCAGGCTCTAATAATTGAGCTCGTAATCGTGCCAACTTTCTGAGGAAGGTCAGTCTCCGTCCTTGTAACAAAATCTTCGTTGGCGGCGGAATCGCCTACCCTTTCAGCAATCCGAGATGGTATTCTACGTTCATATTAGTCATTTCATGTGCCTTTCGTCGAGTCCTGTCAACTAACCAGTTGCCTTGTTCTCTGTGCACTGTCAGTTATATACGTCAAAGAACTTCGAAATTCAAGGACATACTCTGCGTCTTCTTCATCTCCTCCTCGATCCTGATGAGATTTAGTCTCGCTGAAGCTCTTGCTGGCTCGTTCGTGATACGCACTCCTTGATCTTTTCTGTGATGTTCACCATGTTCGCGGCGGCGTCCTGGTTCTTTCGTGCTTGTTCATTGAGTAGCCACCAGGCTCAGAGATTGCACAGAGACAATCGGCCCAGCGCTAGCTGATCGTGGCGTGACCTTTCCAGGAATATCAAATGATTGTCGTGTTCTTGACTTTCGTGCTATCGTCCAAAGTTCTTTGAATTCAAGCTGCTCAGAATTATTGTCAAAGTCCATGGGGCGGCCACAGTGCTGTGTAGAGAGCTGCTCGGGTCGAGTTGCCAATTGTGTCATCCGCGGCGAGTCGCGCTCGAGTCTGGGTAATGTTGACGTCTTGCCAAATGCCCTCGACCACACATTTCTCCCCTTGCTACTGATAGTCAGACGACCGCTCGTCATTTGTGTTTCTTTACTTGTATCTCGGTTTGGAGTTGTTCATGACCATTCGCGGCGTTTCGGATTTTCAGCATGCAGCTTGTCTCGATATTGATCCTTATGAAGACGACCGCTTCGATCAGGTGAAGTGACAAACGTTCTGCAATGTTCGATGTGTTGGAGCCCCTTAGTGCTCAGGATGCGTATCGGCGCCTGAATGATAAGTATGCTACTTTGATCGACTCTGCCGGGTATCGGCCTATTCTACACCCCTGGGACTCGGCTGATGTCTTGCTCGTTATACTATATCTACTCATCGACCACCGCCGATCGCAATTTCTTCGATTTTTACGCGTTCCGGTCTGGCTGTTAAGCGCCTGCTATTCCGTTTACACAATTGCATATTGTAGAGGCAGAAGTCCTGCGGCGGCGGCGGGGACGGGTCTACTCTCAGCTTGGGTTATTGTCTGGACAGGAACTTTCTTGGTTTTTGACGACTGCCAACAAGACTATGCTCGTATCGAGAAGGGCGCGGACTCTTCGGTCGGCACTGATGTTGTCACATCCGGGAAGAAAGCGTCTCCATCAGCGGCGATGACCACTGCGCGAGACCAGAATGGTGCTATCAATGGAATCATCAATCGCTCTAGTGTCAATCAACCTCACGTGGACGAGAGTAGATCGTCCCACAAGGACTCGCCTCAAATGACGAAATATTATTGGCAGTCTTACCCGGCTACTGGCATAAAACAGCGACTCGACTGGACTCTCGACATCTTCTCAACTTTTCGAGGCGCCGCGTGGAATTGGCGAATATCTGGACTACCCGGTCGGCCTGCCAACATTGAAGAGCAGATATCGTCCTCGTCTTCGAATTTCAATGCTCAGACGAGAGCGAAGACGACATATTTCAGATCGTTCACGACTCAATCAGAAGTCCTCCGTCATAATCTGTACGTATTCTCCAGGGACTACTTAATCCTAGACGCGATCAAGACCATCATGGCGCACGACGCTTACTTCTGGGGCTTCCCAGACACCAAAACTCCACCAATATACCTCCCTGCATCCCTCCGCTCTTCCGCAGTAGCCGTTCGCACAGCACGCCTCCTCATCAGTCTCGGCGCCTTCAAATTCGGACTAGAATTCATCTTCACCCTGGGTCCACTATTCTTCGTCGGCATCCTCGGTCCAGATCGTCTGGGCGTGAGGAACGAAGCCTGGCTCTACGCAGACCAATTCGGCCCGCTCTCGGCCGTTCTCGACAAAGGTCTCGGCGGCTGGTGGGGCTGCTTCTGGCACCAGACTTTCCGCAAAGGATTCGAGGCCCCCGCCACCAGACTCGTCAATCTGCTTCGTCTCGATCCGAAATCGACGCTGGCGCGCTTGCTGCAGGTGTTCGTTGCGTTTGGCTTGAGTGGCTTCCTGCATGCGTGTGGTAGTATCACTTTGCTCGGCGAGACGCGGCCGATGGATTCTATGCTGTTCTTCCTCCTTCAGGGCGTGGGCATGGTGCTGCAGCTGGGATGCATGGTGTTGCTCAAGCGCATTGGCGTCTCGCAGCGTACGCCGCTGCAGGTCAGGAGGTGGATGAACTTCGGCTTCACGCTGATCTGGCTTTATCACACCGCGCCTCTGCTGGTTGAGGATTTTGGTCGCGGAGGAATATGGTTGTTCGAGCCGGTACCAATCAGTATTTTGCGAGGCCCGTTGAGGCTAGGCTCGAACGAAGACGGATGGTGGCAATGGGGAGACTCGTTGTTCTGGTGGCATACAGGGAAGCACTGGTGGCAATCTGGAATCACCGCATAGACTGGCTGTCCGATATAGACACGATTATAATGTGATTCAGGATTTCAATGCTGTGCTCGCGTGGTATGTAACAATCGAGGCGCGCCCCCTTACAGCTATCTCTATAGAACAGACTTTGTCGGGGTGGGGAGTATGTGGCAATGCCAGGGTTGCTCGGGAGGTAAAACAAACTTAGATCATGTCACGCTTGACGAACTCGGCGTGCAGCGACTTGCCCAACGCCGCAGGGCTGCGCTCGACAATCACACCGGCGGCCTCGAGCGCGCTGATCTTTGAGTCGGCGCCGCCCTTGCCTCCACTGACAATGGCGCCAGCGTGACCCATCCGGCGCCCTGGAGGCGCGGAGATGCCGGCAATGAAGCTGACGACGGGCTTGTTCTCCGTGTTGTACTCCTTCAAGAAGTCGGCCGCATCCTCTTCAGCCGAGCCACCGATCTCGCCAATCATAATGATACCGTCCGTCTCCTTGTCCTGGAGGAACACCTTGAGGCAGTCGATGAAGTTGGTGCCGGAGAAGGGATCGCCACCAATACCGACGACGAGCGATTGTCCGAGACCAGCCTGGGTTGTCTGATTGACGGCCTCGTATGTTAGCGTGCCAGACCGTGAGACGATGCCGATGCGGCCGCGCTTGTGGATGAAGCCAGGCATGATGCCGATTTTGCATTGGCCCTACGCACAGAGTCAGAACAGCCGCTCAGATCAATTCTTGGCCAGATATGCGTACCGGTGCAATGATGCCAGGGCAATTGGGGCCAACCAGCCGGGTCTTATTTTGCGTCTTGAGCATGTCGGTGATCCGGACCATGTCATGCTGCGGGATGCCCTCGGTGATACAGACAACGAGCGGGATCTCAGCAGTGATGGCCTCCTCAATACCGGCGGCAGCAAGAGGTGGGGGCACGAAGATAGCAGAGGCGGTAGCACCAGTTTCCTTGACCGCATCGGACACAGTAGCAAAGACAGGCTTGCCCAGGTGTGTTTCGCCGGCTTTCTTGGGGTTGGTGCCGCCTACGACGCTGGTTCCATACTCAATGGCCTGCTGCGCGTGGAAGGTGCCCTGCCTGCCTGTGAAACCCTGGTAGATGACCTTTGTGTCCGAGTTTATCCTCAGGTTAGCGCCGGTCGAGGCGTAGGCGGAAGACGCGGAAGCATATGACTGTCGCTGCAGCGCAGAGCGTATGATGGAGCCCGCAGGCTTAGTGAAGCTCTGCATGATGCTTCCTGAGCGAGGACAAGTGCGATTGGAGGGGAGACGGCGGTGATCGAGGCGATCGTGGTTGAGTAGTTCAGAGCAAAGAGAGCAAAGGCGCAGAGGTTGGAGCTGTTGTTGCTGAAGCTGCAGACCCTTTCGCCGGTCTTGGCATCTTTGCCCGCGGCCATGACTTATTTTATCATGCTCCGTTATACGCAGGCACAACTTTTAATTTGACAGTCTACCCTTCTTCGACCGTGACTGGACTGAACACGGCCCTTCAGAAGCATCATCCGCTGCCAACATGGCCACCACTACCATGACAGAGACGCGGCAGCCAAAGATCAAACTCCCTAAGAGCGTCAAATTGCCACCAGAAAATGAACGGGCAATGCGGGCGTGCGCAGACATAGCAAAAGCCTTGATAGACGATTACGAGAACTTTTCCACGGATGGTAAGCCGAAGAGAGATATCAACCTCAATGCACTACGGAGTCAGATGGCGAAGAAGCATTTCCTCAGCACACAACCGCCACTCACCTCGATCATAGCCGCAGTTCCGGAACACTACAAGAAGTACATTCTGCCAAAGCTGGTCGCCAAACCCATCCGGAGTGCGTCTGGAATCGCCGTCGTAGCTGTTATGTGCAAGCCGCACAGATGCCCCCACATAGCATATACCGGCAACATCTGCGTTTATTGTCCTGGCGGGCCAGACTCTGACTTTGAGTATTCGACACAGTCCTATACTGGATACGAACCGACGTCCATGCGAGCAATCAGAGCCAGATACGATCCTTTCGAGCAGGCTCGTGGCCGAGTAGACCAGATCAAGTCTCTCGGCCACAGCGTCGATAAAGTCGAGTACATCATCATGGGAGGAACTTTCATGTCTCTTCCCGAAAGCTACCGGGAGGAGTTTATCGCACAGTTGCACAATGCCCTGAGCGGTTATTCGACAAATGACGTGGATGAGGCGGTCGTGGCCGGAGAGATGAGTAACATCAAGTGTGTCGGCATTACGATAGAAACGCGGCCGGATTACTGTCTAGACCAACATTTGAGCAGCATGCTCCGATATGGATGTACACGATTAGAGATTGGGGTACAGTCCTTGTACGAAGACGTTGCTCGGGACACGAACAGAGGTCACACTGTTGCCGCTGTCGCGGAGACATTCAAGCTGGCAAAAGATGCCGGATTCAAGGTGGTGTCGCACATGATGCCTGACCTGCCTAATGTCGGGATGGAGCGCGATCTTGACCAATTCCGGGAGTACTTCGAAAATCCAGCCTTCCGCACAGACGGACTGAAGATCTATCCGACACTGGTGATCCGAGGTACTGGTCTGTACGAGCTGTGGCGGACAGGACGCTACAAGAATTATACACCAAATGCTCTGATCGATCTTGTTGCACGCATTCTAGCACTAGTCCCACCATGGACACGGATCTATCGGGTGCAGAGAGACATTCCAATGCCGCTTGTGACGTCGGGAGTCGAAAATGGCAACCTACGAGAGCTGGCGCTATCGCGAATGAAAGACTTTGGCACGACTTGCAGGGATGTTCGGACGCGAGAGGTTGGAATTAACGAGGTAAAGAATAAAATACGGCCAAGCCAAGTCGAGCTCGTACGGCGCGACTACGCCGCCAATGGTGGATGGGAGACATTCTTGGCGTACGAGGACCCGAAGCAGGATATTCTCATTGCATTGCTGCGTTTGCGCAAATGCTCATCGACGCACACTTTCCGGCCGGAACTTACGGGCCAGCAGACGAGCCTTGTACGCGAGCTGCACGTGTATGGGTCTGCAGTACCGGTACATGCTCGGGATCCGAAGAAGTTCCAGCATCAAGGCTACGGGACACTGCTGATGGAAGAGGCGGAACGGATTGCTCGCAACGAGCACGGTAGCACTAAGATCAGTGTCATTTCAGGTGTTGGTGTCAGAAGCTACTATGCTAAGCTCGGCTACGAGCTGGATGGCCCTTATATGAGTAAGATGCTGGGACCAAGGCGATTTGGAGGGCTAGACGAAGACGAGGATGAAGAATGGCGGTAGAGGCAAAGTAGTGCTAATAAGGATCGGACGCATAGCGCTGGCGCAAGGAATTGGGACTGCATCAAGCCGGACATGATAGATGACGGCCTGGCCACAACTGGGGGAACCACAAGAGGCGTGTCCAAAATGGTCAGAAATCGCACTTGATCAATGCATTTTTTCTTCGTATTCTCTCCGTCGATGCTGCAGAAGACGCAGTGAACCAAGCGGCGGGGTTTAACCGCATTTGGAGGGCTTCAAGGCAGCAACGGCGCCACCGCAGCCTGTTGAGACAGGGCCTCAGTGCGGCAACCCCTTGCTGCCTGGGGCACGGCCTAGAAATGCTCTTGGCCGCGGGGTACGCCAATGTATAAATACATGTCTGATATCGACCCTTGAGAGCCATTGGATCACTTCTTCTGAGTTACTTGACAAGTCCTTATATAATATCGATATCATCTTACACTCTGACCACCAACAATGTCTGATGAAGCCGAGAGAAACGCCGAGCTGCTCCGCAGCAAAGACACTTCGGCGACCGGCACCAAGAAGACCTTCACCGGTTCCTGTGCCTGCGGCAAGATCACCTACAAGGCCGATCTTGCACTGCCGGACGAGCCATTCATCACCAAATGCAACTGCAGTCTCTGCCAGAAACGCGGCTGGTTTACGCTGAAGATGGACAAGGCGGACTTCCACCTGCTCACGCCCTGCACCTCTGAGCAGGCCTGGAACTCTAAGCACGGCGAGTACTTTGGCATCTGGGCCAAGGACACTTCGCGGGACATGAAGCGCTGCTTCTGCGATGTGTGCGGCAGCTCGTTCGCCATGCAAGGCTTTTTCGAGTACGAGGGCCGCGAGATTCATTTCTTCGCCATCGATCCAAAGTCCTTGGACCAGCCGCAGGAGGGGCTGGAGATGAGCGAGTTCAAGGTCAAATACCACAATATGTTGGCCGACGAGATGGCGCCTCCTCGTCCTGATAGGCCGCACCCTGGTGGATTGATTTGAATGAATTGGGAGGAGCAGCGTGGTAGAATGAGCGGACTGACGAGTGACGAGACTGGGTAGAGGTGACGACGACGACGAGAGCATGAGAGCGTGGTGATGATTGTGCAGGTAGAGAAGACAAGCAGTGAAATCGAGGGTTAGTGGCGGGGCCAGCACTTGCCCCCGCAATAGTGAAAGTCAATCAATTTTCCAAGACCATTCTTAAAATCTTTAACGCACATGCTGCGACCCCGGTTGCGCCCCGCCCCATCCTTGACAATGGAAGAAATATAACAGTGTTCTCCTTAGATAAAGAGAGGTCCACACGATTATGGCTTCAGCGCGCAAGAAGCGCGCCGCTCTCAGGACAAACCAGAAACCCGGTGGCAAACATGCTCGACCAGGATCAAAGCCAAGAGGCATACCAGCACCAAGTCCGGCCAAAGCAACAGACAAGTCCACCACCAAGAAGCCACAGTCAAGCAACACGCCCACCCAAACCCCCCTAGCCGACCCATACGACCCCCGTGCCACGATCCCCTTCGACCTCCTCACCGACACGATCCTCCTAGTAGGCGAAGGGGACCTCTCCTTCACGCGCTCCCTGGTAGAGACGCACTTCGCCCCCAGCGTAACAGCAACGACATACGACTCCCTCCCCGTACTAGAGAGCAAATACCCCTCCACTGCAGCAGCAAACATCAGCGCGATCCAAGACGCCGACCCGGACGCTGTGATACTGCACGGCGTGGATGCCACTCGTCTATCTACCACCAAGGCGTTGAAGGGGAAGAAGTTCGACCGCGTCGTGTTTAATTTCCCACATGTCGGCGGCTTGACGAAGGATGTGAATCGGCAGGTGAGGCTCAATCAGGAGCTGTTGGTTGGGTTCTTTAAAGGTGCAAAGGGCCTGCTTACGTCCGAGGGCACGGTGGTGGTTACTTTGTTCGTGGCGGAACCGTATACCCTCTGGAACGTACGGGATTTGGCGCGGCATTCGGGACTCGAGGTCGTGAGGAGCTTTCGGTTCGACCCGGCCGTGTATCCGGGGTACGCGCATGCTCGTACTCTAGGGGTGGTTGAGGGCGGAGGAGGTTGGAAGGGAGAGGACAGAGAGGCTAGGTCATATGTCTTTAGGAAGAAGCCTGGCAGCGATGACGACAACAACAACGACGACCGTCCGTCATCGACGACTAATAAGCGCAAACGCACACATGGCGATAGTTCGGACGACGATGATTGATCTATCCTCAACTACGTGATGTATACTTTCTTCACTTGAGAGACCGAAAATTCCTGGCCGACAATGGTTGGATCTCGAATCTTGCCCTCTGCAGTCCCAAGTTTCTCATTCATCGCCATGAGTCGCTCACGACCATAGATGCGCCCATTGGGCAGCACGACAGGGTCGTCCTCAACATAGCTCTTCGAGTGGTGGGCGTAGGGCACATTGCGAGCAAGCTCATTCAGCTCCGTCGAGCAGATCGGGCATACTGAAGTTGTCGTGGATGATGCGTTGGATGAAGACGAAGCATAGACCGAATGGCATGAGGGTGTTTTTAGCGCCGAAAGCCCAGCGGAAAGGGCAATGTGGAGCAATGGCTGCGGCGGTAGCGAGAATATCTGTTCGTATGTCGACACAAACACCTCGGCCAGGAAGGCCCACCGGGTGGTCGAGTAGAGATCCTGCCTGATCTTAGCACGTCACAAAGCCATATCGACCCAGGCATGACTTACGCGATACGGCTCGGTCAGTGTGTTGGCCGGATGGGCCAGCAATCCGCCAGCGCGCAGACCGTAGAATGTATCTTGCTGCGCCCCGAGATATTTGCGTGCATGCAGCGTGGCCTCGATTAGCTTCGAAGTCTCTCCGGTCCTAGTCATTTCGACCATCTGCTGCAGACGCAGCTCGAGCTCCAGATTACTGCCCGCCTCCTTCAGCGCTCTCTTATTGTCCGAACACCATGACAAAGCTTCACTTGTCCTGCCCAGCCTCAGACTGCGATGGACATCTCCGAGTGCTCGGAATGCGTCCACATCGACCAGACTGTCGATGCCCCGCTCTTGCGTCAGGGCGGCCGCGCTACGCTCAAAACCCATCCGTAGCATGTAGTCAACCAGCATCCTGTCTAGCCGCACCTTGCTCCAGCGATCGAACTTGACGTCTACCAGCGATGGGATTTCGTGAAGCTCTTGCAGATGCCGCAATCTAGCCTTCTGCTGAGTCTGAAGTGCCCTCTCCTCCGCGTGCAGTGCTTCCAACTTCCTTTTCAGTGTTTGGGCTTTGTTCAACACCGCATCAAGCGATGCGATCGTCGCCGAGCTCGCATGGTCTGGCTTGAGCGCGGCTTTCTGTGCCGCATCAACAGCTGAGTTTGTGTCACTCTGGAAACGTTCAATCAGAGCTCTGCTGGCCCGTAGGTTCTTGCGTGCAAATTCGTGTGGCAGTCGGACGAGAGGTTGATCCTGAGGAAAGTCAGAAGAGTGAATGCAAGACTGTGGCCATCTCACGCACCAGCATCAAGTGGGCGTCTGCATTCAGCTTCGTAGTCGTAAGCTCCGCCATGTCTATGAATGCTGATCACTTGGCGTGCATCTGCTTTGTATGCTGCTCGAGATGTTTGACTATGGATGGGCCGTCGTGGTCGAGGGTCTTGGCGGCGAGTACGAGTGACGTGCTGTCAGCTGATTTGCCCATTGAAGCATGACTGCCCAAATTCGAGCCCCGAGCGCCTGCCCCGCGTGCGATTTCGGGGCGAACACGTTCGCTTGGCCATCACCCAACTCTCAATCACCGCCTCGACGTCTTCGGCGTCATGCATCTGGTCTCAACAAATTCTTCGGATCCATCCAGCTGCTGTTGCTTCAGCTTGTGGCGTCATTCTTCACGCAAAGTATCGAGCGAACGAAAAGTCTGCCATGTGACCCCGGGTATGCCGCGACAAGCGATGAACAGAGCACAGGTTCGGGCACCGATCACAAACGCAATTGTGCATGCTTAGGTTTGGCACTATTGTCGAGTCAATTCTCGGGTTCCTGACCTAGCGGCGAGGCTCCTGCGTTGCAGATTGATTGATCAAATAGGCAGTTCGCACAACGAGAAGCTAGACCGAAAAGTTAAAACACGATGCTAGCAATGTTAGTCGCGCTGGTAGCGGCGGCGCAGATCACCGCCAACATTGGGCATGGCTAAAGCGAGGCGGTACGGTGGTGCAGCGATCTCCCAAACCCGCAAGCGAACCAGACGCTAGCGGTGAGGTGTTCCCTCCGGGGGGGGAGGCCATCAAATTTGGCCATTGACAGGTACACGGATGGCACTACAGCTGCATGCGGACTGCAACGTGAAAAAGTCAAAAGACCTGCGTAGATGCAGGGCTCCACCTTCACCCGATGGCAGCCGTCGGCGTCCTTGTCCTCGACAAAACAGCCCGAATTGTCTTCGTTTTCTCGGTCTTATGCAAGTGGAATCAATCTACGCAAGGCTCCGCTCTCCTACTCATTAGGAAGGTCGTCGTTGTGAACTTAACACTACCAATTCTGGTCTAGCAGCTCGCGGCGCTAGAGTTCCATCGAGCTTCGAGCGACGCTCGGCAGGGGAACGCTCGGTTCTACCAACGCGCTGAATCACGACACAAGACTCATACATCAAGTCGGTGTCGCCATGCGGCAGCAGGTTGAGACAAATTGCATTCACGTCTTTAAGCTATTCTCTGTGACGCCTGCTGAATCCGATCTTGCAGGCAGTGCTTGTCGGAACATAAGATGTCCATCGTGATTCAACTCTGTATAAACTCTGAGAGTGGTCCGAGGTCACTGTGCAGCGACCCGCGGATGGCTTAGATGAGGTCATTGGAAGGCTCCAGGGGAAATGCCAGATCAGATTTCTTCGAATGGACTAGCGATGGTCAAGAACGCTAAGAGTTGTAGTCGGGTGTCGTTGCAAGGATCTGCTCCGGTTGTCCTGCACGAGTGCGATCACCGGTCGTGTTGGAGCTCCAATGAGCGACAGTGGACTCAGTACCCACCTTTGCACAGATGACCAGAGATGCACTGCAGCACGGTGAAGACGATCTCATACTCCTATGATGCATTCATTCGTGAAGATGGGCAATACGCAAGTGTCATCAAATTTAGTGGGCTGGACGATCGTGAACACACTTGTCGTCAGTGCCGATGACTGAACATTTGCCGTCCAACGTTGGTCGTTCAATGAGGCTCAAACGCCCTCCACGGCTCAGTAAGCCTCTGACAGGGTAGTCACGGGGAATATGGCCGTCGATGTACCATTAGCAGGCGCCCACACCAAGAGAGGGCTGTCAAAGCGCATTTCGTCGGCAATGAAGGCCTCTAGGACGAGACTGGTCCGCAATGGAATCCAGCCTCTTGCATATGTGTGTCCATCACATGTACTGGCCATCGCACGCAAGCCACTGCGTACGGAGCTCGGGTCCCGGTCGTGCTGTTCCTGCCGCTGCGGAAGCGAGTGATCTGGCGTGGGATGCAATTACGCCAAGGCGAACGGCTGGGAAACCAAGTTGACAGAAGAGTCTAACAGAAATTGACTTGCGGCTAGAAAATGCACATATTATACTCAAACTTTGACAATTGAGGGGCAAGCGGACCCGCCCCCAGCAAGCTTTTCGGAGCCCTTTCCTTTACGGGCAGGCAGGCAGACTGGGCAAAGAACACGCGATGCTCCGTGCCTCTTGGCCCTGTTGCGGTCAAATCCAGCGCAAACCATGAAGAATTTGTCACTCTACCCAACACAGACCGTCCCGATGGGCATCTGATCGAGGCGGTCAATGGAGCTGCTCGCAGACTGGCAACGATCCGCGATGCTGACTTCCAACACAATGCAGCCAACAATCATGTCTTGCGCCCGAGCCATTTCCCCTCCGCCGCCAAAGTGCCGCGTAGACTGTCACAAAGACGTGGGTCGAACGCGTTTGGCAGACTTGACCTCTGCGTCAAGGTCGCGATTGAAACCAATTGCACCATGGACCTTTGTAGAGCCACACGGCTTCCAGAACACGGGAAAATTGGATTTGCTGAGGGATCCGCCAATCGCAATGCGCGTGCATCAGCACAAGTTCGGAGGCGAAGCGAGCCTGCTTACCACGGAGGCAGGCAAGGTTCAGGCCCCAGCTCGGCTGAGGTAGTGGTGCCGCAGGGACCGTCGCAGACCCAGCAGTACGCACGGCTCAGATCCCTTGCAGCAGTATACTTAGCAACCTCTGTTTTGCCTGTCGGTCTGTCGGTGCCGATGTGGATCTTGGACCTATGCAGATGCTGTGCAGGATGAAGCAGAAATTTCGCGAGAACGAAAGTAGTACTCCACACTGGTGAACCTTGTTTAATACACGTTGTGGTGGGATCTCGGGGAGCGACGACAGGAAAAGCGAAGGACACCTGAAAACCTGCTGCCACAAGAGGATGCGACATGAAAACGTGTAAGCTGTCCAGAATGGCATTGGCAAAGAGTCAAGGATTGGATTGCCGGCCTCGTCGTGACAGACGAGGATCTGCGAACACGGCGTCCAGCTGTCGACTTGGCAGATGGCAGGCGGCAGGCTACCGAATGCCTGTGCAAAGGCCATCTGACCGCAGCGCCGTGTCTCGATTAAGCGTGCAGTCATGCTTAAATCTTCGTTTCTCCTCACATGAACTTCGATCGTTCGGGAGGCTGCGTAGCAGCTCCTGACACCCAGACTGTTCAGACATGATTAGAGATCGTGCTTTTCGCTTGGAAAATGCAACTGCAGAACGCAGCACTGGTGACGGGCCCAGGCCTCAGCCGCGGGAGATTACTGCAGCCTAGAAGGGCCGCCCGCAACGGCAGTGAGAGGTTAATACTCAAGCGCGAGCTTTTGGTAGACGCCCGCCTGGCGTGGCGTGTGACTTGCTTGAGCACGCCCCCGTCGGCTGGGGCCAGGAGGCCAATAAGACAGAAACTCGTCCACGCCACAGCGGCGTCTCGGATTGTGCATCAGCAGCCGCCGATCGCTGTCACCCCAGCATTTTGCTACGCGCAGAACTAGCCCACTACAACACATGCGCCGTCGCTGAATTGCCAGTCCTGCGCCTATGCTCCTCATAAGCTTTCGCCGGCGCGAATAGCTCGGGACCCGATGTCAAACCATAGCGGCAGCATACACGCTGCGTGCTGCAGCACCACCTCGCAAGCTACACGCTCACCCCTGCCTCGATTGCCCGCATCTCGCCGCACAGAGAATTTTCTCTTCTCATCTTGGGACGCCCAGGCCGGCAAAGAACAGCGGATACGGACTCGGCAACCCGGAAGGGAGACACGAGCTGCGGACAGGCATTGACTAAGGTTGAAAGGCCTTGGAGGCCTCACGGCGTTGAAAGGCGCGAGTATGCGGAGCAGCACGAGGAGCAAAGTGGGGGCGGCGCGGGATGGGTGGTAGTGTATCAAGATTGTGGATCTTCCGTGTCACTTGAAAGAAGGGCGAAGGAGCCCGGGACAGAAGGGCAGCCAGCGCCAGCAGCGCGCGATATTCGGCTCGATCCGTGGAGTGTGGCCCCCGATCGCTTCAGGCTTTTAACGTTTTGCCAAGCTTCAGGCGCTAGGCCGAGCTTATTGAATGACGACGACGCCGCCGCCGCTGGATCGCCGTGCACACCCTCGCCGCTCGGCCTGTCACTCAGCCAGCACGCCTTACTGGCCTTCTCCTCTTGCTTTGGCTAACTTATTACTCCTTGCTTAGAATGCCAGGCTGCCGCCTCCGTGATCAGCTCTCGCTGCGGCACCGGCTGCGTTTCACCAGTAGCTTTCTGGCATCTTTGTGATTAGTAGTAAAAAGAGCGGTAGGTAGAGAGGGCCACCAGCTGGCCCGTCAAAAATTGGTGGCGGCAGACATCCATCACAAATGTCCTCACCAGCAGCGCTGGAGCAATATTGGCACACGCGCGCCCCCCCCC